>CM060905.1:431749181-432374181 GCA_030737815.1 Allium fistulosum
TTAACCAATACTTTCTTTAGCAAAATAGTTTGGCTCGTGCCTATTGCTAATATATTAAATAATTGCTCCTTTATAAAGTCATATGCAGTTTATTTCTTTCTTCATTTTGATGGTTTGCTCCTTTTGTTTCTTATAGCGTCATATACAGACTGTAGCCACAGTTTGCATGTTTTTGGCAGGTAAGGTTGAGGAAACTCCTCGACCCCTCAAGGATGTCATTCTCGTGTCTTACGAAATCATTCACAAAAAGGGCCCTGCTGCTATTCAGAGAATTAAACAGAGGGTTATGCATTTATCTCATCTTATTTAGTGTATTTTTATGCTAATATTTTTCGATTGCCACTTTATTGAATTAGACTACTATTTTGTGATGACATTTTATTGTTTACTCCTTGCAACTGGAATTTGGAACTAAAGTAGAAATGTTAGTGCCTTGGAATAAATTAGGGATTTTACTTGTTATTGGTCATGATTGGAATTGGAACCATAATAGAGTTGGATAATTAGAACTAGTGTGTATTCAAATAACCATTCATACAAAATGGTTCACACAAATTGATAGTGGATCAGTATAACTTTCCTCTACAATGCTTTTACTGAACAAAACATTTTGTTCTTGAGATACTAAAGTATATTAAGTTAAAATACATAATTTTCTATGCTAATAATTTCATCTGGTTTAATTGAATTGGATTATTTGAAACTTATCAAATCTGATGCAGTCATACACACACACACACTCACACAGTCACTCACACACATACCTCATTTTTCAGTTATTAGTTGTAGATGTAGTTTTATTGTTCAAATTACACCAAGTTTTTAGTTCCATGGTAGCAACTAGGCAAGTCAATTTCTACTTAATAGCCCAACTGTGTTGAGCGTCTTGGAATAACATTGTTATAAGTAATGCGAACTTCTTCGACCTGCCTTGGAATGGCATTATTATAAGTAATGTCAACTTCTTTGACCTTCCTTGGAATGGCATTGTTATAAGTAATGTGAACTTCTGTGACCGGCCTTGGAATAACATTTTTGCAAGAAATGTGAACTTTTTTGACCTGCCTTGGAATGGATATTTTTATAAACAATGTGTACTGCTTTTACCTTGTAAATTGTACATATCATTGGTGTATGATATTGTTGACTTTCTTGCTGCTATTTATAACTGATATTTATTGTGGTAGGAAGTGTATGAACAACAAAAAGATCTAATCTTACTTGAGGAGCGGCTAGTACTTACTACGCTAGGTTTTGATCTAAATGTGCACCATCCCTATAAACCCCTTATAGAAGCAATAAAGAAATTCAAAGTTGCTCAAAATGCTCCTGCTCGCAGTACTGTCTTCACATGGTTTAATTGTTAATTATGTGTATATCTATACAGGTGGAGTACAAAGAATATTTTTCTGGTCAACTACTTCATGGGGTAGCAGAAGCTCCTAAAGAGGCCCTTCCTATTAAGTGTAGACCTAGTTTGGCAATGCATGGTCTACAAAACTAAAATTTAAGGTTAGAGAGAGAACATTGATTATCAGATCTATCAAAAAGTGCATCTGATACCCAATTGAACCACTTGCCAAAAATAAATTAGCAATATCTTTGTGTTAAGCATTAGTAAATAAATGACTTCTACTTTGAAAATTTATTCTAGGAAATTTTAGACATAAGAACTCACAGGGAACTTACAATCAATGGATCTATCTCTTAAGTGAATTTGTATGGGGAATCACACTTTTGTTGTCAATAAAATTTCTTTCTATATCTCATTTTAACATATTTGCATTCCTAAGGTGAACGAAACCTACAACTGCAGATATGCTCTGGGAACTCACAAAGCCGACATATATACAGACAATCTGTTTAATTGCAAAGCAAATGAACCATCTTTGTTTGAGCTGATTAGAAGATTTTTAATTTTGTAAGTACATCTTAAACCTTATCGTGTTCTTGAATAAGTAGGCTGATTATTTTATAGCATTTGTTAATCATCAGTTTATTAGTGTCCAAAGACTTTAAACTGATTAGTGTCACTTTTGACATGACTTGAAAATAAATGTACCGAATCGCTGAATTAGAAACCATTATTCTAATGGTATAAACTGCGAACTTCAATTCCTTTCAACTATTTTTATACTTTGTACTAAGGATTTTTGATTTTAAAATCTGTGGAGTTAATCAAGTGCGGAGGTTGAACCACGGTTATGATGTATATAAACCCTTGGATTTATCCAAATATGTGTTATAATGAAAGTTCACTTATCTGCATCTTCAATATATTAAAATTCATATTGAAATGCTTTATGGGTATAGTTATACATCATGAAAGCTAATAACAAGGACAACTTTGGTTATTGATCTGTATATCAATATCACTATATAAACCATTTACCGTGGTGTAACTCTTTATGTCTCTTTTTGCATAGCATGCAATTGCCTACGTACAAGGAGATAAGTTCTACGGGGCAAAAACAACAATAAATGTTTGGGAACCAAAAATTGAACAAGCCAATGAATTCAGTTTATCGCAGTTATGGATTTTAGGTGGTTCTTTTGGCCAAGATCTCAATAGCATTGAAGCTGGTTGGCAGGTATATTTTCTACTTAACTTCAGTATATAGGAATACTTTGGTATATAGGACAAAATTTCTCTGCTCAAATTATTAAAATAGAGGTCCACTCAATTATCTATCCGTTAGATTTAGAATTTGATACTTTAGTTAAAAAACCATCGATAGAACTAAGTGAATTCTAGTATAACCAGAACCATCAAATTCATAAGTTAATATAATGGTTCAAAACATTGAATGAATCTCTGTTTACTAAATTGCTAGAGCATAAGATATTTTTCTATATGCGTACTACTGTCAAAGAGTCTATAGAAATAAATTTGTAACTGTGTCCTGAACAATCATATAGGTTAGTCCAGATTTATATGGGGATAATCATACAAGCAGTATATATGTAATGCTTCATTGAATTGGGTATGATAAAATAGGCTTATCTAGATTAGGATTGAAGAAGATCTTAGAACAATGATTGCTATTTTTAAGAATATGCAATAGCCAGCTTATTTTTTAACAGATGAAGCTGTGACATATGTATATGTAAAAAGTCATATGTATAGGCCAGTGATGTAAATTGTTCATTTAGTCGTATACACACATACATACATTGACATAGTATATTTCCTTGACTGGCTACATGTATAGGTAAAAAGTCATAAGTCGACTAAACATTATAAATTTAGATGGTTTGACGGTTCAAAAGGACAAGTCTATTAACAAGACCAATTACTTTTTTGGTTTGATTAAACCTTCAATCGAGACCGATTTGGTAAAACACAACGTGGTTATCCCTAGTTTGGACGTACGTTCAAACATCTTTTCTGTTCAATACAATTTTAAGTTCGTACAATGGACGATATATAATCTTGTGTATTTGTTTGTATTTGTCAACATATCTACCGAAATGCATACCACAAACTACATTGACTATAATATAGATTTTCATTATATCAATGTCTATTCCAGGGTTACCCTTTAGTTATCAAATATGTTGCCAATGAAAAATCCTAGCTTTATGGTGAAATATTTCATATTGAAGCATTTTTAGAATTGAATTTTAACATGAACACTAACAACTTAAATTAAATGGTTATATATTAAGTAGCGGGTCCGATAGTTCCTTTTTTAACCATTGAAATAAAAGTAGTCGATACTCTTATTGGTTTTAGAAGGTCTTATGTATGAAAACCAAACAACTTCCATACCATATTGGAGCATAACTGAAGGTATCATGCAAGTGCATGAAAGTGTTAGACCCTTTAACGAGATTGGAAGCAACAAGATGTGCATTAAAGTGGATTTAAGGAAAGATTATGATAGTGTGAATTGAGAATTTATCATGTTACATGAAATAGAATTTCATTCAGTTAAAACATTGATTGACAGACCTTCTTCATAATTTTTCAAAACAGTCCTACACAGGTATTTCACCAGTAAGGATTACTAATGGATATTCAAGAAAGTAGCATACACCCACTAAATATGCTGCTAATATGATTAGTTTGAAAGAAAAAAAAGGATGTTTAGCAGTAGAAATAATCAATTGTAGCTTCTAGTTCATGCAGTTCATGCATTTGCTTTAATGTTTGTATACTGTAATGAAAAATATATATCACATTTCTATCTGAGCATGCACTTGTTTTAACATTTTCTGTTTCTTTGTGTTAACTTCGCAGGCTTATTTGGAAGGAAGCAAGGTCCTTAGTACGCAACTAGATCAGATCTTGCATGTTGGAACTCTGTAATGTTTGTACTCTGTAATATTTGGAAGGATTGCTTTAATATTTCCACTCTGTAATGTTTGTACACTTATTAAATTGACATTATTTTCTGTTTCTCTGTGTTAACTTGGCTGCAGGCTTATGTTTTATTCAATGGTTATGCACTTGCTTTAATGTTTGTACACTGTAATGAAAAATATATCACATTTCTTTCTAAGCATGCTCTTGTGTTATATTTGTTGATTATAATCTTTATTCGTTTATGAAGATTTAATTTGATTGCTATTATTAAAATGTAATATATAGGCATAGCTCTTGAAAAGTGTATCTACGATTTTTATAGCGGCATATTTGAGCTGTAAAAGAATTTATCAATACTATAACATGTTGATTTAATAGCGTGAAATGACCGCTATTGAATAAATATTTTATAGCAGCCAAATGGTGTTATAAAGATTTCCAGTTCTGTTGAGATTTAGCTGTATCATAGCGGCTATAATGAGCTATTGAATTAACGTACCATAGCGGCGAATTTGCGTTATAAAACTAAGCTCAACCATAGCGGCATATTTTGTGTTATAAATATTCAACAGTTTTTTATAACATGTCGATATACAACGCTTATCAAACCGCTATGGTTGTGATTAATAGCGGCTATATGCCGCTATAAAAGACACTTTTTGTTGTAGTGGAATAAAATCAACAACCAAATTCTTAACTAATCTGCCAGAAACATATGGATGGTTGACACTTACAATACCAGATCCATATGAATGATTAGGTTGCATAGTTTTAGTAATAAAAAACCTGATAGGCTAAACTTACGAGAAGCATGAATACGAAAAGTGCAACCTTCCTGGGAACAAATAGCTATAACCCGCTTCATATCATTTTCAACAACATTAGCTTTATATTCATTTTTAATACAATATATAATAAGATACAATCGGAATTCCTGAACACCACCAGTAGCAAATCTTTGACCAACACCAGTAAACACTGGATTGCTAAAATCATTTTTTAACAACCGTTTCAAAGTAAACAAGAATCAACTGAAGAACAAACCATTGAAGAAGTATATGAGCTACACTTAGTAAAATAACTAACAAATGAAGAATCGTAAGAAACAACATCAGCCAAACTACTTTTACACTGCTTAGATATAACTAAAACAAGTAGAAAATCATCAAGACTATGAGCAATGAGCAATAATATACTAAGAAAATCAAAATTAGTTGCAATTACTCTTTTATTGTCATATCTTTCATAAACCAATTCAATAGTACCAATCGGAAAGAGCACAGGGCGCGCGGAAGGAAAGGATATAATATTGGCATGAGCAGTCATTCGCCCTTCAACAGTCAGAAGATCAATTCCCCAATCTTGCCTTGGTTCTCGACAGCAGATAAAAAGAACCTAAGCCAAGTACCAGATGTTCATTCAGGCCAATGTTCACAAATATCACTTCTCAATCTCAACATACAATCATTCAAACCAAACTGCTTACTGTAAGTATCATTACCTAACAGAAAAACAACAAGAACATCAATAGGATCAGGCCTGCAAAAATATATGTGATATTTTCCTAACAAATATTTGCTAAGTAAATATTTTCCATACCAATAACGGCCTGCATAAACCTTCACTAACATATGCTATTCTCATTATAAGAAAATGACTCTATTACAACTAGTTATTTACAACGCTCGCAAAACGACAGTTGTAATAAAGGATTTTTACAACTGGTTTTTCTAACAGTTGCAATAAACATATTTTTAACAATTGTTTTAGCCAGTTGTAATAGAGATCTATAATAACTTATTAGTTTTGACCATTGTAAATATTGATATTTTCCTAAAGTTCATAAAAAAATTGAAAAACTGATATTACTAAATTATTCGATTAAGACCTTTTCTTGAAAAACATATATTTTTTCAATAAATAATACACCTATCTAATGAAGAAAAAAAATTATTTTAAATATATTTGGTAAACCATTAACTAATATAACGTTTATAATAGTTAATAATTAATAGGTACTATTAATAATTAAAATTAATAATATATACATAATAATTAACATTTAACAATTAATATTTTGTTATAATTACGAAATATTAAGTAATTAATTAGTAATTAATAAATAAGAAGTAATATTTAATTTTTTATAATGAATTACTATATATTACCATTAAATAATTACTATTAAATAATTAATAATTAAAACTAACGATTAATATTTAATATTTAAGAAGCAATATTCATTATTTCGTATCTAGTGATATATAATTATAACGATTTATAATTATAATTGATAATTATATTTAATATTTAATATTCTAAAAGAACAAGTAAAATTTATAAAATAGTTTAAAATTATTAATAAAATCTTGAAATTTCCATGAAATTCAAAAAATAAAAATAAAATTTTAAAAATATTGTAAATTCAGAAAATTTGGAAAAGTTAAAAAAATTACAAAATTTTAAAAATGTAAACATTACATTGCAAATGTCAATACTCATTTTGGTCTGGTTTTGCTCAATGATTACAATAAGCCGAGTGTATCAAGAATTTAGAGATTTTTTCTTATAACTATTTCTTTTAAGTATAAAGTTTTATTTTGGTTCCGAACTCTGAAAATTTTAGCTGTAAACCCAAATATACACGTTTTAACTCCTTATGAAAAAATTTCAATTCCCACCTCTCTAAGGCTCCGCTTGGGAGTTTTGTAGTACCAGTTATGAGGGCTTATGAGAGTACTGGTTTTGACCGTAAATGATCGTAGCGGTTTTGATTAGTTTATATGAAGTGTTGTTATAACCGATCAATGCATGCTTGAGAGTTTAACATACATCGGTTTTGAGATTTTTCCACTAAAATAACATTACATATATATCCTTATGTTTATTCTCTACTTTTATGAAGATT
Organism: Allium fistulosum; assembly: GCA_030737815.1. Lineage (NCBI taxonomy): Eukaryota > Viridiplantae > Streptophyta > Magnoliopsida > Asparagales > Amaryllidaceae > Allium > Allium fistulosum. The sequence goes on from CM060905.1 coordinate 431,756,399, forward strand.
AACTTTACAATATAATTAGTGGGGGTATAATTGGAAAAAAATTATAACCCTTCAAAACAACTCAATTTGATGGATTGAGAATTGTAATCAAAATTACACCGCATCAATTTTCACGGTTTTATAACCAACTACAACTGGTGTGTGAAAAAAACTTACAACTAAGGGTTATAATAACACCTAAAATACAAGCTGTCGAAGACTAGTCAAAACCGGTAGTAAATAAAGTCCCAAGCGGGTCCTCATTCACTAACTTCAGGATGAAATTTGTTATTTTCCCCTCTTTTATTAACCCTAATCATTGGTTCTCAACATGCCAATAATTCCCAACTCGACCCATTCAAAATGCTTAAACCCTGTTTATTCCTCTTCCTTATCCTCTCTACTACAATCTCCGTGTGTGCGCACGACGGTGGATCGGATTCTAACTCCGACTCCGGTTCCACGAGCCTGAAGGATTTGAATCTAAATCGCTTATTTTGGTCAAAATACAGTGCTTGATTCTTGTGTTCCTCGGCAAGTTTATTTGAGGTGGCTATAATTTCAAGTGAGAGAATTTCATTTTTCATTGATAATTATGGTTCAGCTGTCAGAGAAAATATTACCTACCTACCAACATTTATGTGCATATTGTATATATATTTATGTAGTTTGTGGAGGCTATGTAATTATGGTTTAGTTTTAATAGCCATTGGTTACTTCTTTAATCTCATTAAATGAACAACTATTTTGAAAGGTCAAAGCAATAATTATCTGTTGCTACAAAGTCTTTTTCAAAGGACTGGAATAAGTTAATATAAACCACATTTGTCATATTTTATGCACTCTGCTAAGTTTACATGATTTATTATCAATTAGTTCATAAAAGATGACTTTACCGGGCATATAAGTTCATCCTCAATTGATTAATCAATTTTTACATCAAGTGTTAATTGAGATGGACGGAGTTGAGGTCACGATGGTTATGTAGGGATTGTGTATTGGGTTATTAATTCATGTGTCCTTAATTCTGGTTCATATTTGTGTCCCTATTGGTTTTCTTCTCCCGATTTTATTTGCAATTTGAAAATTTTCAGGGAGTATCATGATCATAAGGAAGGTTGAAAAGTTATCAAAATAATAGAATATTCACTCAATCGGTAAGTCTAAATTAACATCTTATTTGTGCACCAACACGATTTAGCAATCATTGATTAGCAGAGAACATTTATGTTATTTATAATATGCTTTCTAATTCTGTTTATGATATATATATTGAAATGGGCCATGATTCAACATGTATCATTTAACCGTTATTAATATTACCTACAATTTTTGACTATGATCCTTTCATAACTTTGCCGTGAATGAATTATTTACTGTAGATTTTAATTCTAGTTTCGAATACAATATATTTTTCGTTCCAAACTTATAGGTGACAAAAAAAAGTTATTTTCACCCAGCCTTAGGTAGTATTTGGCTTGTATTCTGATAATCGTAGCTGGGTATGCTAGAAGTATTGTGTTGAGGAATAGGAATTTGTCTGATATATTATGCGAGATTTAGGTTATTTATTGGTTAAAGCATGTTTATTGTTCTCTCCTTGTTTTGGTTAGCATTGACTACTCATTTTAGTGGGTTGAAGGTGCTGGGTTTTCTATATATAGAGTATGGTCAAGGGAGTGGAGAAATCTAATGGGAGTCTGGAGCTGATTCTAATGTTTCCAAAGCACTTGCTATGCAGGTAGGCTTACTGTTTCAGTATAGGAAGTAAATTTGTTTTGTTTGATGATCATGAATTTAAACTTCAAACGTAGAGATTTGCTACGCACCTTATGATTTTTTCTTACTACTCAACATAAAATTTACTTCTTCCTACTACTAAAATGTTTAGTTGTTTGATTGATTATAGTCTATTGTACCTGTTCATAATCCGCATAGGCTTAGGATAAAACCAAATATCACCATATAATTTCAAAACTGACAGCGAATCTTCATAGAATGATGACTTCTATAGCAATAATCCATCACCAGTTTTGTTCGCTAGTGTATTATATTCGTTTTTTTAGTTCCTATAACATCATATGCATGCTACATTCAATCTCAATTTATGAATTTTTTTAATGAATATAATGGTGAATTCATTCGTGATGTTCAATACCCTTCTTAGGTATCTCAAGAAGAGTTGCTGCCATGAGTGTTGTTCGTGTATCTCAGGAAATAGGTGTCAAACTTGGGCATCAGGTTTGTTTAATGACTAGAAAAACATGTACAGAAAACAAGACAATCATCATTTGTATAGTTATTATAATGCAATTGTATTGTATTATTATTTTTATATTAGTTTAGGCATGAAATACGATGATTTGTAACCATGTTAATACTTTATGAATGATCTGAATATATGATTTGTTTTTGGCTTTTTACAGTACTAGAACTATAGTATATAGCCACGACAGGGTTCCAACGACCGCCAACGGAAATTTCCAACGGCTCGTTATTTTTTAACAAGCCATTGTTAGTCGTTGGTAACCGGTGTAAAAATGTTGTTTGCAGCCGTTGGAAATATTCGTGTAAACCTACAGCAGGCCGAGAGCAACATTCATTCTCCTATCCTCCAACAAAAAACCCCAAATCCTCCACCCTCTTCCTTCACTCCTCCTCTTTTCTTGCTCCCAGCCTCCCCACGCAACCGGTAGCCACTCCGACGCCATCAATCAACACCAGCGGTCTCTCTCCATCCAATTCCACTCCAAAATCAGGTTTTGCCTAAAACCCTAAAAATTTAAATTTTGCTAATTTTGTGTTTAATTTGTTGTTATAGTTGTATCTAATGGCCTATTGATTGTTTATTATACCAAACTAAGTGCTAATTACAATTATTACCATCCAAATGTCCAAATTGTTTGTGTATATATATTATGCACATATATACATATATTGATAATTTAGTGTAAATGCGCATTTGAGTTAGCGTTAGATTAGTTAGAATTGATTTAAATTATTTTGTGTATGTTTTGTAAAATATTAGACAAACATGAATTAGTCGAATATTTTACGAACATGAATTATATCTTTTACAAAATATATTAGCATTAGATAAGTATATAATTTAGTATATATATACACATGAATTATATATTTTGCGAAATAGTAAAAATCATATAATTTACTATATATTTAATAAAATAGTAGAATATAAATAAAATAATGCATAATATGCTTTATTTTATATATTTAATAAAACGGTAACATATAAACAAAATTTAAATCTCTTAGTGAATTTTTGGCCCCGTGTGACAAGTGTTGTATATGATCGTTGTATGAATATTCGTTTTTATTGCAAAACAGATATTCATATCCGTCTGATACAATATTTGTTGGATTTGTCCATGTATTGGACAAGTTACAAACACTATAAAGCAATTACGTTTCGTAAATCATATCGTTATAAATGGTTCACAAAATTTCGACGGCATTTGCTTTTCGTTCTTTGTGTACATGCATATGTGTACGATACAAGGAACACGAGGGAAGTGCTGTCGAAATTTTGGGAAATCGTTTATAATGATATGATTTAAGAAATATAACTTTGTATATAAACGAAAATGGATTATAAAAAACAGTAAAATCTAAATGTGTTTATCGAATTTGATTAATAATTTTTTAACTATTGATCATAGGTTTTACAGTAGGAAAAATGGCCAATTATATATTTTATTGATCGGAGCTGGATGTATCAAAGAAGAGAAATGGGAGGCTCAATAAGTAAACATTTTCTTAACGGGGTAAATGTGTTTGTCGAATTTGCTTTAAGTAATATTGGAAACGACGTAGAAATTCGTTGTCCATGTAGTAGGTGCAAATTGTTGAAGCATTTAGTACCAAATATGGTTAGGATTCATTTGCGCCAATATGGTTTCGTAACCAATTATTTGGTGTGGGATCGTCATGGATAAATTATAACACGTAACAAAGAACAATCAATAGAGGTCATCAGTGATGAAGTTAGTACGACGAATCTCATAGAACATATGGTTGAAGATGCAGCACGATCAATGTTCCCTACTGTTGAAATTAATAACGACGATGTTAACGTCGAAGAGGAACCAAATGTTGGAGCGAAAAAATATATGATTTATTGGATGCTGCTAAGAAACCTCTTTGGAATTGATGTACTAGCGGCACTCAATTATCGGCAACTGTAGAGTACATTGTAATGAAATCAAAGTACAACCTCACAGAAGCCAGATTTATGGCTGTTGTACAAGCTGCTAAACGCCATATGCCATCAGATAATTTAATGTGCGAAAATTATTATGAAGTGAAAAAACTTATGTCATCTTTCGGTTTGCCGTATCAACAAATTGATACATGTATAAATGGTTGCATGTTGTTTTGGAAAGATGATGTCAGTCTTCGGAATTGTAAAATATGTAATCAAGAAAGATACAAACCAAGGGAAAAAAGGGAAAATAAGTTCCATACAAGCGTATGCATTATTTACCTATCACTCCTAGACTTCAAAGGTTATATGCATCATCTGTAACAGCGCATCATATGAGATGGCATAGTGTGAGAACACCTGAAGAAGGTACGTTAACACACCCATCTGATGGAGAAGCATGGAAGTATTTTGATAAGAAATATCCCGATTTCGCAGCGGAGAGCCGTAACATTAGACTAGGTTTGTGTACTGATGGATTTTCACCGTTTTCTCAGTTTAGTTCTAAATATTCATCTTGGCCTATAATCATTACACCTTACAATCTACCCCGTGGATGTGTATGAAAACTCCATATATGTTTCTCACAATTGTCATCCCTGGCACCGATGATCCGACACAGGGTATCGATGTTTACTTACAACCGCTAATCGAAGAGTTGAAAACATTGTGGTATGAAGGAGTTGAAACATACGACGTATCGAATTTTTTTTTCTTCGGATGTTCGCTTCTTTGTTATGGACTATTAGCGATTTTCCTGCATATGCAATGCTTTCGGGTTGGAGTACGGCCGGTCGTTTTGCTTGTCCTTACTGTATGGAAGAAACACGAGCATTTTCTTTACGGCATGAGAAGAAAATTTCATGGTTTGATTGTCATCGATGTTTTCTCCATATTAATCATACTTTTAGAAGAGACAAAAAAACTTCGTAGCTAATAGACATGAGACTTTACAACCACTAACGATTTGGTCACGTGAAGATATATGTGAACTTGTAAAAGATTATCCAAAGATACATGAAACCGGGCATCAAACTGAAATCCAAGGTAAATCGACGTTTCATAATTGGTGCAAACAGAGTATATTCTGGGAGTTGCCTTATTGGAAAAATCTATTAATCTGTCATAACATTGCAATAATGCATAACGAGAAAAACGTATTCGATAATGTGTAATACACTTTTGAATGTTAAGGGCAAGACTAAGGATGATCTGAAATCAAGACGTGATATAGAAGAAATATGTAATCGTCTTGAGCTTCATATGAAGCCAAATGACACTAAAAAATCCAAAGCATGTTATGAACTAGATAACAACAATGTTAAAGTACTGTTAAAATGGGTGGAAGGATTACGATTTCCTGATGGAATTTCATCTAATCTTCGTAGATGTGTCGACTATAAGAACGGAAGACTGAGTGGGATGAAAAGCCATGATCGTCATGTAATGATGCAAAATTTGTTACCCGTCGCTTTCAAAAAATTGTTGCCCGTAAAAGTTTGGAAGGTTATAACAGAACTTAGTTTATTTTATAAGGAGTTTTGTTCAACTACGTTAAAAGTTGACCGTCTTCTTAAACTTGAGGTAGAAATCCCTATATTGCTCTGCAAACTGGAGAAAATATTTCCTCCAGGTTTGTTCAATGTAATGGAGCATTTACCTGTTCATCTTCCATTTGAAGCACGTCTTCGAGGTCCTGTGCAATATGGATGGATGTATCCATTCGAGAGGTATGTTGTTAATACCGAGTATGTAAATGTTAATTTAACTATAAATAAAAATCAATATTGATATGAAATATTTTTTATTAGGTACTTAAATCATTTAAAGAAAAAAACAAGACAAAAAGCTCGAGTTGAAGGTTCGATTTGCAAATCATATATCGAAGAAGAAGCATCGTTCTTTTTCTCTCATTATTTCAATGATCATGTGAATTTATCATTTCAAAGTGTTGCGCGTAATGATGAGGCCGTTGAACAAGATTCTTCTTCTGATGCAATGTTATCTATTTTTAAACAACATGGTCGACATGCTGGAAAATGTGTAGAAGTATGGTTAGATGATAGAGATTACCATGTAGCACACACATATATTCTTCCTAATTGTCCAGAAGTTGCACCATTTATTAGGTAATTATCAGATTACAAGTTTTGATAAATTTAATTTAATACTGCATGAGTAAATTAATAATAAAGCAATATATTATGTTTTTGTTTGCAGTGTTTATGAATCACAAAATCCAAATGGCGATTTAAGCAAAAATTTCGCTACTTGGTTTTCGAACTACGTTTGCGATTCTACAAATAATGTGGTCATGAAGGATTAAAACATTTGGCGTTGGGACCGAAAAGGAAAGTTAAAACGTATCCAATATTTTTCGTTAATGGATATAAATTCAACACCAAAGAATACGGTGTTGAAAAATTAACAAACAATACCGGTGTATTTGTTAAAGACAGCGATGATCCTAATAATCATATACATGATTTTTATGGCGTGTTAACCTAGATTTTGCAATTGACATATTTTATAAGACCCGCAGAGAAAGTTTTTTTTTTAGATGCAACTGGTTCAACAATGTTCGTGCATTCAAATTATAATCTTATAGAAATAAAACATACCTCCCGTTATCAGCAGTACGATCCTTTTGTACTAGCCAAACAAGCCCTACAAGTTTATTACGCCCCTTATCCATCTCTAAAAAGAGATAAAGCGGATTGGTCTGTGGTTTTTAAAACCAAGGCAAGATTTACATTCGATGGAAAGAATATTCCAGAAGAACAAGCCTATCAAGCAGATATCGAGAAAAATGTTGAAATCACAATTACAGACGATCAAACTGATTTTGGACAATTAAATGATGAGACAAATGTATTAGTCGAAGCATTTGAGAGTGTAAAGGAAAACGATATAGAACACTAGACCGAGTCTGAATTAGAAAACGACGAGGACTGAGTAATATCTGGTAATTTTTACAATTATTCACGCACGCGCATCATATATCATCATCATCATTACATGCACTACCAATTAAAAATGACTTTATTACATGCACCACATATCATCATCATTTTATCTATGTCTATAATTAAAAATGAAACTTTCAACGGGTATTATGTCAGGCTCCAAACGTCGTAGCTCTTCTCGCTCGGCCGGCGGGAGTAGTGGTTAGCCTTCGGCTCGACCACTTGTATATTTGCAGTCGAAGGCTGATGGAGCGTAAGTATCAAAATTAAAATGATAACAATATAAATTTGTTCATACATATATATATACTTGTCTAAAGCTTTGTTTTATATTTAACACAGGGGATTTGATTTGGAGCCCTTAGGAGTTGTGCTTGGCATTTCCAAGCAATCATATATGAGCAGGATGACAAATTGCTGGCCTAAGTGGAGTAAGATCCCTGACCAAGTCAGGGAGGCCATCTGGCAGGATTTTCTGGTGAGTTTATACCACTTTACTATATGAATAAGTATAAATGAACAATTAGTAATATTTTCTCTTTGTACAGGGGCAAGTGGAATTGGCGGAGCCCGATGTCGCCATGGTTCAGCGCCACTGGAATTCGAAGGTCGCCAAAAATTACAGGGAGGTAATGTCAGCTATTAAAAAATGTGGAAGAAACAGAACTGGATGGGCGCTGCCGTATGGGATTCTTGGATGAGTTGGTGGGAGACCGACGAGTGCAAGGTAAATCTACCAAATATATAGTTAATTATTTCGCAATTAGTAAATATAATATTCAATTTAAATTGCAGGTGGAGTCGGAGAGGAACTCTGCCAATAGAAGTAGGAATCTTGTAACGCATCGTGGCAGATCCAAGTCTTTTCAGCATCACCGTGAGGACTTGGTAAATTTATCAATTACGAATCTAAACCGTTATTACATTTTGTATATTAATCAGTTCAGTAATTAGCTATGAAAAATTAAAATATATAAATTATTTATTGCAGGAAAGATCGCTTGGACGTCCCGTGTCTGTGATGGAGGTATTTACCCGCACCCACTCATCAAGACAAGCAGACAATGCTGACAATATTACATATCAGTGGGATGATGATGATAAGGCGACGACTGCATATGTATGCATATTTTAAATCTTATTTTATTAATATCGATATATTTAAATCCTATTCTACTAATTTTAACCTGTAATTGTTTTTTATTTTAGGCAAAGTTTCAGGAGGCACATGTAGAGCTGCTTTTAGAATCGGATCGCGATGAGTTGACGGTAGAGGAGCAAGATAATATTTTTAACATTATTATGGATCCGACGCAGCGGAATAGGCGCTATGGCTATGGAAACCAAGCGGTAATCTTATAAACATTGCAATATTATATTTAATAAATTAACCTATAGATTCACTATACATAGGGCTGTCAATGGGTCGGGTCGGGTTTGGGTCGGATCAAGTCGGGTTCGGGTTAATTTTAAATGGGTCGGGTCAACCCGTTTATTAAACGGGTCAGAAAAGCTCAACCTGAACTCGACCCGACCCGTGTAACCCGATTATAAACCGGTTGGATCGAGTCGGGTCGGGTCGGGTCTTAAATGGGTCGAGTCAACCCGTATAAGGTGTAAACGGGTCGTAAACGGGTCGGGTCAACCCATATAAGGTACAAACGGGTCATAAACGGGTCGGGTCGTATACGGGTTGGGTCAACCTATATAAGTATAAACGGGTTGTTAACGGGTCAATTTCGGGTTAGCGGGTCAACCCGAAACCCACCCGTTTATAAACGGGTCAAATTCGGGTTGACCCGAAAATGACCCGCCAAATTAATGGGTCGGGTTAAACTGCTAATTTCCGTGCAGGTTTCGGCTCGTGTAGGAAATTGACAGCCCTAAAGTCTATACATATGATGATTTCTACCTGAGTTAAATCTAACATATACGTGATTTATAAATATTATATAAGTAAAAAAGGAAAAATATACAAAGATATGTGATGAAAATGGATGAACCAAAAATAATAATATAAGAATACTTTTAAAACCTATATATTGTATTAAAAATATGCATTTCCTAGTGGTATATGCATTGCTTAAGATCACGTCATTTACGTTTCTATATTTTAAAATATGCATTGCTTAAGAAAATGATTATAATACAAATGTGAACATCTCACATTCTATTTGCAGGTTCGGGCAGCTCAAAAGGCGTGTGACAAAGCTGAAATAAAAGAGCTTAGAGCCATGGTTGAGCAGCTGCAAGAGCAGGACCGTCTTCGTGCTATACAAATGGAGCAGCTGAATCAACGTTTAGCGGAGTACGCGCAGAGGCATGGTTCCTTCCCTTCGTCGTCTGGTGCTTCTGGAGGTGATGATGATGCTTGAGAGAGGTATGATGATTATTGTCTTTGTGGTTGGTTATTGTATATATTGACTTTGAGGTGGTGAGGATTGTGTTTGATGGTTATTGTGTATATATTGACTTTGAGGTGGTGAGGTTTAAGTGTTTGCATTGTATATATTGACTTGAATATGGAGTTGGAGTTGGTGTTGGTGAGGATTTTGTTGTTTATGTACATATTGACTTGGAGTTTGATTTGAAAATGTAATGTTTGATGTTGATTTTTGGTTGTTTATATTGTTTGTGGTATAATGTGTTGGATATGTGATATATATATGAAATGGAGTGGAAATGGAATGGAAATTGATATATATTGATTGTGTGTGGCTGAAAGGTGAACGACTTGCTGTTATAAAAAAAATTTCACCCAGATTAGCAACGGCTACCAACGCTCTTTGGTCATTTTAAACCAACGACTTCCAACGGCCTCCATCGGCTAGACGCCGTTTGAAGCTGTTGGAAAAGCCGTTGGAATAATCCCGTTGTTTCCGTTGGAAGCCGTTGGAAAGCGTGAACGCTATTCCAACGGCTCCCAACGGCCGCCAACGGCTTGGAGCCGTTGGAATAGCCGGTTTCTCTAGTAGTGTTAGAGTATGAATCTTTAATGTTATTTTTAATGAATATGAATGATTTTAATTGTTATTAGTACAATATTGGTTTCAATTGTAAAATGATATTAGATCTATAGTTGCGTGTCGCAACAATGTAAAGATTTTTTTTAATTTGTATTTTTTTAATAATGGGCAAAAAATATTGTAAAAGTCTTTTACAATAGGTAAAAAAAGTTGTAATAGATCTATTACAATTGGAAAAAACGATCGTAAAAGATTTTATTACATTGGTATCATGCAACTGACAAAAACAACTGTAAGATGCTTCGATCTTATAACAACTTCGCATATTAAGATTAACGGCTGACTATTACAATAGACCTATTACAACTGGTATTGCCAGTTACGAAATGGGTATTTTGTTGTACTGTCTTTTTGTGTCATTCAATACCAACAACATATTTGAACTATAATAATAAAACATAAGGAAGATAACCAACTACTATGATAACAAAACCAAACACATTCAATCCAACATAGGCAAATATATAAAAGTTCACTGATATATTTTATTGTTTTCATGTCATACCAAAACATACTCAAACTATAAAAATTACAACATAATTAATCACCAATTACACCTACGACAAAAACAACTAAATTTAATTCAACATGATGCTATAACAAACATTAAACAAACATAAAAAACTGCATGTTTAGAAAAAAACTAACCTCGAAATCATATTAGCAGCGCAAAATAGAAGAAGAAAATGATGTGCAAATCTAATGAAATTCAAAGTAAAACTTTTCCAATCAACATAGAGCTTGAGATGCGGAAGAACTCAAGATTTGTAAACACGTGAAATTTGTATGTGCAATAGATGGAAACATGAAATTTGGAACGAAGTATGAATATAATTTGGAACGAAATTTGAAACGAGCGATATAAAGGTGGGCGAAATTAAGGTGTTGGGCGCGTTGATTTTGAAAAAAGAGGGGTAAAAAATTTAAAAAATAAAAATAGGAATGCAAAATATAATGTGAAATTGGAAGAGAAATAATTTATAAAATAATAAAAAATAAGGATGTGTCATAAATTTTCATTTATTTCAAAATCATAAATGAGACATTTTGTTGTGATGTCTATCCAAGAATGCTAATAACATAAAGAAGAGATGGTCTTTGAAAGTTGATAGCAACAAATTTAATATTTACAAACCATGATGCTTAACCAAATTACTGACTAATATGTTATTCAATCCGTCAAAAATGTATATATTATTATAATAAGAGTAGTGTCAAATAGATGAAAAAAGCTATAGAATACATACTTATCTACTTTTGGGTTTAAACAAAAATGCCAGAAGGTCCGAAGTATTTTTTTTCATATCAAAATGTGAGATACAGAGATAAAGGACACTATAACATCCTGAATTTCTACTTATCTCCTTTTTTTTCTTCCCCTTTTTAGACCTTTTGTCTACTCTTAAGTGTATGCATACTTAGTTTTTACCCTTTTTTTTTGCCATAGTTTTTCTTGTTTTTACCCTTTTTCTTTACCATAGTTTTTCCTGCAAAGTAGCTTCGTCATGTATTTTCTCACATCGAGTGGTTTAATACATCAGTGTATTTGACTACTTATAATGAGACCGACTATTCGAAAGGTGCAAATCAAAAGGCTATCTAATGGTGAAGATTCATCGTGTCAGTGATTATGTCTACATTTTGCGTCTTGGTAGATTTTCCCACTTACAATCTATTAAATAATAGTAAAGCAGAAGAATTTGAAACCCACTCCTTAGTTCTAGGACTTATCTCTATTCTCCTTAATTCTCTCAAAATCTGGATATTTTATTTTTAAATTCCTGTGATTTACCATTTTACAATTATTTTACTAAATTTCTCATACTATTCTATATCCAAATGCCTACTTTTAAAAAAATTATAATTAATTACAAATTTTTCACGATTCTCTATCAAAATTTTACATTAAAGTCCATACATTTAAATTAATTACATAATCCAAATTTTAAACTAATTGTTAAATTTAGTCAACTAATATTTATAATAAACCTAAAAGATGGAAGTTTCAATATTTATGTTACATGCACATCAACAAATTGGTTAGAAAAATTATTTAGATGCAAATATATATAAATTACATAACATAAATTATTTACGTTAATGACAATAATAAAGTTAATTTATAATTTATTTCATAAATGAATTTATCATACATTGCACTGTAAAATTCTGTTAAATTCAAATACCTAAATTTTACTGTTTTTACAATTACATTAAAACCCTTCTCAATTATCTTCTAATATTTTACATTTCAAATCCATATATTTAACTAATTGTGTAATCGTAAATTTAAACTATTTACATAAATATGATTAACTAATATTCATTAATCCATGTAATAAATCCTAAAAATACGAGAATTTCAATATATACAATATTCGTATATATGGGGAAAAATGATAAAATTATTTCTTCTTTATTCTGATATATAGAAAGATATTTAAATCACATAAAGTAAAACGTACATAAATAATACTAACTCTTTTAATTAATTTCTGATTCATTTATCTCAAAAAATTATCGGACATTACATAACATAATTTCATTTTGAACAATTATAAAAGATAAATTTATTACAACATTATGATGTGAATGCACAGATTACATCAATATTAAATTATATAAACATTCTCGCTTTCAACATGTTATCAAACCATATCAAACTCATAACTCAATTAAATGCTACATACATTATTTTGCAATTATCATGACCCTTTTACAACAGTATAAAATATATGGTTAATTACAAGGATAAAATTGTTTAATACGAAAACTAAATATGGATAAAAGTTCGCATGTGGATAAACTAACCATAAGACCAATGCTCTTCTATATTACAATATGTATAAAGCTCTTCTCAATTTTCTTCAACATTTACATTCGACTTTTTATATTTAATTAGTTATGTTGACCATTAATTCAAATTATTTGAATAAATTCAATTATTTAATGTTCATTAATCCATTTATAACCTTAAAAAAAGTGACAATAAATAAATATAGATATATATATATATAAATATATACAATAATCATATTAATAAATTGGTAAAGTTACTAATTCACTCCTACATATAAAAATATATATCACATAACATAAATTAATTTTGTCATTAAGAGAAAACATAAAGTATTTACATATACAATATTAATAAATGCAATTTTTTTTTTTTTGAGTTAGTACATTAATTTTACAGAGATGTGTAGTTAGTGAAGATTGAACCCTCAACCTTATATCCAATCATCGCATGTCATCTTAATTTATGATTAATATATCAGGATAAATTTATCACATATTACATAATAAGATATATTTTAGCAATAGTTAAAATATAAATACTATTTTTTATCAACATTACCGTGTGCAACGCACGGGTTACACACTAGTATACTATATTTCTAAATTATTCAAATTCAGATATTCGTAGCTATTCCTTCAAACTAATATTCAAATTCAAATTCATAGTTATTCCTTCAAACGCTTAAAATATACTATATTTCTAAATTATACATTCAAATTCAAACTCATGGTCATTCCTTTTATGACAAACACCATAATACCTAACAATGCAGTTTTTTTTTATATCAAATACAATTAATGATATAATATGTATTAATGTGTTTAAGTACATTAAACAAGGTTGGTAGCAATTATCATGTAAATTACTAACATTTACTATTCTTTTCCTTGATTGCTTTTCCTTCTTGCCAGAAACGCAGCATTTGTAGAACTTAACTATGCTGATATACGTGAATTTCCACTATTTAGATAATCCAAATTGATCTATATTGTTGTCAGTAACTTTCTCTTCCATTTTTTATTTCAGCACGATCGCTGCAAGTCCTATATGCTTTGAGGATTGAATGTTACATTTATATTATATTTCCCCCCACTTGTACTGTATAAAGGCATGTATAAGATATTTACATGCTTGTGTCCAGCAAAATAGTTACAACATAAACTATATACTGATAAGCAGTTTGATAAAAAACAGATCTACCAGACTCTTCATCAATCCACTAAACACGTTCTGGAAATATCAAACATGAGACAATATCTGAACAGAAAAAGGAAATAAACTAAAAACTATATCCTAAAATCGGATTCTATTAGGAAGACACATAATCAATGTGCATAAATCAAAACGAGGCAGTTTTTTAATCGTAAAAAAAAATGAAACATGATAACTATATATATCTAAGAAAAAAACTACATTTTCAGGTAAAGAGATAACTACTAACCGAATTAAACAGGGAAAACAAATAATAAATGGACAATTTTAATTACTAGTTGCAACACCCTCAGCTGGAACTGAAACCCTTTTACGACCAAGCAAAACTTTAACTTCTTTTTCAGCTTTTGAGGCATCAACGCCCTTGTTCTTCAGATAACTTTTTGGAAGGAATGAAATTGGCACCAGCAGTCCCACAGGCTTCTTTCCCCTTGTTGATATGCGTGGAAATTTTTTAGCAGCTTCCATTGTTTTCTCTTTTGATGAGAAGCAGCAGAAGATACAAATAAATCTGAGTTTTTTGAGAAGGAATTAGGGTTAAATAGCCGTTTATAAAAATATCGCGCACGCGATATTATTTAACCTAAACTCAAGCACCTGTATAATTGACTTAGCATGCATTATGCCAATTTTAAACAAAGTTTGGTTTCAAATTAAAGTGCCTTTCCTGTTAAGGAACCGAACCACCGTATATATTTCTTTTATTATATCTTAAATACGAGTTTTAATGATTAATTTAACTGTATTAGGGCTATATAGATATATGTATGTATCCGTTGTTAAAAATGTTAATGTTGATATTATTGATAACTTCCAGAATCTTACCACTTAAATTCGATTACAGATTTAATTATTGAATCAGGAGATTCTCTACATTGGTATAATGAAAAGTTCTATAGATTAGTAGAACTTATTTCAGAAAGCATGGCATCAAGAAATAAAAAACTTCAACAAATACAAGATAATCAAAATTATCTAAAGACAGGACTACAAAAAATAGATAAGTTCGATAATACCATACAAAAACTAACTAAGAAATTCAAAGCTTTGCAGCTTAAGGACTTCCCAAATAAACAAGACATAATTTCTTTAAAACAAATGATTGAAGAAAACAGACCTAAAGACATCGAAGTACAGTCTAAAGATTTAATACTGCAAATTAAAAACCAAACTGAGGCAAAAAAAAGGCATTTTGAACTACAAATACAAAGGCTTGAACAAATGGTACAAGAAATAAAATATATACAATTAAATTAAAAATGGGATATGATAATAAGCATTATTCTGACGCTAAAGAATATGTTAATATGCTATTAAAACAATCCGATACCTTAACAGCAGCATATAATAAAGACACCTTTACAAGTAAAGCAGATAATGTAATATGCTTGATGGCTAATACCATAATAGCAATGCTAATGCAAATACATGATAGACTAGACTTGATGGACAAACAAATTGTAAACCTAGACAAAAAACTAAATAATTTAGATAAATCTACACAAGAAAAAGATTACGATATCAATCAACTAACAGAAAGAATATCAAACTTAAATTTAGGTCCAGTAGACCCAGATAAAGGCAGAAAAACCAAAATAAGTTTTTTAACATTTAAAAAATTAGACAATATATGATGCATAGAAGATCCTTTACAGGAACTGTCACGATCCAAATTTCAGCGTTCGAAAATCGGCACCCGTACTTCACTTGTACTCGAATGCCGCAGATTCAATCATTGAAATTCGACTCGTGCCGGAGCTTATAACACAGTAAGTATAACAACACAGCGGAAGAAAGAAATGAATGATATCATATACAACTCCAATGAATACAATATCCATAATGATATACAACAATGAAATCTATATGATACAACAATACCAGAGACAAATAATGATGTCACAGCGGAAACAACAGAAGTGATAACTCCAAACGATCTTCAAAAGAGAATGAGCCCAACAACTCCAACATCAAGCTCGAACCACCATCACGATTCACCAAGATAAACAAGGTCAGTCGTCCGTGAACTCCGAACACTGAACTAGCTCCCGATAATCTAATAAACTTGACTATCTGAAAAACCCAACTCTAGACCGCCCGTGTGGAAAATTGTGGGCACCCAGAGTTTAGGAAGGGAACAATAAACTACGAGTCAGTCATGAGACTGGTGTGAGTAACAAAAACAGTTTATCTTTAAAACAAACAACAAAGTATTTTAAACATTGAAATCCACAATGCTTTTGGAAAATGAAACCACCATAAGACCTCCCACCACACACACAATGCAATCGCAGACTTGGAGGAGATTTCTTCTTATGATAGTCAAATATGCTTACTACGCAAAATCATTCGATGTTATTATTATTATTAGTGCATAGTGTAGAAAATCATTTCGAAAGTATAATATTAATCTTAGCCAGCATAGGTACCATTATATTATGCCTGCTATAGCTGCCGCCTGAGGAGACAGGTTATACAACTGCAATCGTAAAGGGCTCGTATTGTTTCTTTGGATTTTCCAACAAATGGTCAGGCTAAGGAACTTCCTATGCCACATGGAAACGCCTCTAGAGGGACGCCCCGAGAACCTACCCGGATCTCTACCAACACAAGGCCATTTACCCCCTTCCCGGGTAGTAAACCTGAGATATGCCACCCCCGGTCGTTTGCGACCTTTATCCGAGAGCTCTCGATCACACGGTAAATGAGATTGAAGCAACCACACAGGTAAATATCTAGGCTCCATACCATGATACCCCCTTTTTCCAGAAGGAATAGTCATACCCTAGGGGAGCTACCCCTGAAACCTTGCCGCATCTTTCCTGTTTCGGCCATTTCTGGTTTGTGAGGCTCGATGGGGTCTCGTCCACAAAGCTACGCTTTTTCACAAAGCCATGCTTTGATCAACAAATGATCAGCAACACACATCAACACTTAGCATGCCACACTACCAAATTGGGAGTATATCACTGATAACCTTCAACTACATAACCTCTGAGCTCGTACGTCTCAGAGAAGGGTGTTAAGCTAAGAGAATAAATCTCCGCCACCAAACAGAAATGAATTTGAAAGAAATCAGCTTTATATCTCAAAGTGTAGTGTCAGACATACAACCATACAAGTATGTTCCGGGTTCGAACAGAACCGAAGGCACTTGCGAAGAAGCCCTTGCAATCCGAATAATTCCTAATCACGTCCGGACTTCCCACAACATATGGAGTCTCTATACCGGGGACCAGTCGATGCAGAGACATTCGACGAGTTGTCCTTTCATTTTCGAAAATATCCGGTCTTCACCACCGGTCTTCAAATGCTATCCATATACGTCGTATCATTATTCGGAATGGATTATATGACACAAAGGTCCTCTCCCAGCTAAACCGAATAACGAGCGCATATTTAAAAACATATGGATATTGGGATTTCGATTAAGTCACCATCTATTATCCAAAAAAATTTCTTCAAATGGTTTAAACACATTACCATTTCTAATCTTTTACACAAAAAGATTCATTTTACAAAGTTCACCCAGTTTCACAAAGATCTATTCATAGATTTTCAAATCGATTTCCATTTCAATTTGGATTAACTCGTCCAATCTTTAAAACAAAGATTTAATTGATAGCTTTCAAAACAATTCCATTTTGAATGATTTAAATTCATATAAACACATTTATAACATCTTTAACCATAATTTCCAAACATGGAATTCAATTCCAAATTTTGAATTCAAATTTAAATCAAATTATTTAAATTGGGAAAACTTTACCAAGTTATTCAAAATAACTTTTCTCTTAAAATTCCTTTTCAAAAGTTTTAACATTTAACCCAAATCCATTTCCAAAATCAATTGAAATTAAAATTTCAATTTCAAAATATTAAATTTAAATCATCTGTGACTTAACCGATTTCCTCGTGAAATCCATATTTGTGTGTAAAAGTGTGGTCCAGGGGTTTTACACAATAGTGCAACAACATTCCATCATCACAGATACAATCACAACAATATTGATAAGCGATATAATCCTATACCGCTTATCTATATACACAGAATCACAGATAGATAATATAAATGCATTATAAATAAACAAATTACATTCATCACAGCTTGAATTAAAACAATTCATATCACACAGCATCACATAGCAGAGATGACAAAACAATTCACAGCATTCAATAGAATACAATCATTCATAAGTAAAGTCAGGCATTCAATAATCATTTACAAGCAGGATTAATTAATTGTTTAATCCTAATTAATTCAATTAATTTTCAATTAAATTAATTACTTATGAATTAATTATCCAATACTGATTTATTAATTACAAATCATTTGATATAAATTAATTTATCAAACACCTTAATTAATTATTCTTAATTAATAAATTACTCTTAAGTAATTACAATAACAAATAAATTACCCCTTAATTTATAATTATTTCTTAATCATTTTCATAAATTAATTGACCTTTAATAAATTAATTATTCTCAAATTAATTACCTTAATTAATTTATCACATTACCCTTAAATCAATTATGGTTAAATCACTTGATTAATAAACTTTAATCATTAATTAATATTTAATTAATAATCCTTAATTTACAAATTAATTATTCCTTACTTAATCTCCATTTGATTTAATTATCCTTAATTAATCATAATAAGTAATTATCCCTAATTACTTAATTAATCAATTATTAATTCGTAGTTGATTTCTTAAATAGTTAAACCTTAATCATGAATTAAACTTTAAGATAAACTCATTCTTATAAATGATTTCATTATCATAAAGCATTTAAAAACAATTTACCTTTAAATTTACTTTAAATTCCATTTTTAAACTTAAGATTAAAAATGAATTCAAATTTAACTTTAACAAAGTTTAAAAACAATTTAAATCTCATGTTAAAGAAACACTTATATCTTATAAAAGAAATGTTAAAAGTGTTTAAACCAAATTCCCTTAAATTCAAATCATTAAAATTTTACTTTAACATTCGAAGTTGTTAAAACATTTAAATTTTATAAAACTTTATTTTATTTCAAAACTAGGATTCAAATTAGATTTTGAATTCATACTTAAACTAGATTTAAAACTTGGTTTAAAATTGGTTTAAAAATCTGCTTTTAAATTTTAAACTTAAAACCTGACAGGTTTTAAAACTGGCAACAAATAAATATAACCCGAGTCTAACCCTTAATGACTTCGAGTCAAACCCCATACTGCTTCGAGACAAAACGTAATCCACTCGAGAAAACCCGAGTATCACTCTTCCCTTCAACCCAGACTTCCCCTGAACCAAAGATGCACCGTGAATATGCATGGTGGCTCCGACCACCTTCGGTCATCACCACTGCCCTTAGCAAGTCGGCGATCATCCCCTCATCGTATCCCGACCATCAGAACTTCAACACAAATTCGAAATCAAATTCGAGCCTTTAAACCCAAACCTGGAATCATTCGTACTCGAGTCTTCGACCACCGGAGTATATGAAGCTCCGGCTACTCCTTCGTCAACACACCCATCTCCATTTCCCAAAAGTTGGTAGCACTCGATCCACCAGAGAAGCCATGGTGGATCGTTTACTGACCATCATCAAAACTAGGGTTAAGAACAAAAATTGGCCACCGCTGCCACCATAAAGCCCTGATCACCACTCTGATATTTTTCCCTTACTCTCCGATCATTCCTCTTCCTCCAGTGAAAACCGCGTCCACTCTGATCACTTAGATCACCAGAAAATCCCAAATAACCATTTTCAGTTCTACCCAGAACTGCACACTCATCCCCAATCTAAAAATTATGATTTTAGTGTTAAAAATCATGTTTTAGTTTATGCATTCAATTTAAAATCTTGAATTTATGAATTACAAAGTTTGGGTTTTGACTTATTTTAATTTTGCTCTGTCATTTTTGATTTCCAGGTAATTTCCAAAGACATTTCTCTATTATTTTAACTTAAGTATAATTTTAAACATTTATCTATGCTAAATCAAACAACTTTTGTTTATATTCCAAGTCCTAACAGTTATTAGATCAAAAGATAATGATTTTGTTTGCAAATCTGGGTCTTGAAAACAAAGAACAGAGATATCTCAATAAAACAGACATGCACACATTTACATTCAACTATTCACAGAAATGCACTTATAAATATACACACAAACAAACTTATTTCCAGAGATGATCAAGCAACCAGATTTATATACTTAAGTTTTAAAAAATGATGTTACTCACCTGATTTTCCAGAAAAAAACAGAGTTCTTTTATTTTGAAACAGGCTTTTGAATGCTAGCTGAAACCCTTTTCTTTGATCCCTGATTTATTTTGATATGTGTTGTTTATGTTGAAGTTTAAGATGATATTACTTCAGTTTTATCAACTTGAAGAAACGAACTGAAAGGAGGAGATTGATATGTGAAAATGAAATATACAGGGTATGTTATTTTTATTTGTACTAGGTATAAAATTTTGTTTAGTACAATATAGGTACAAGATTTTTTTATTTGGTCAGAGATTTTTCTCTTATGGTGGCTGACGTGATAAGCTAATACTTATCCATTTTTTTTCACTTGGTCTTTGTCTTCCCTTGCAAGCTAATACATATATATTTGTATATTTTCTTTTACAAGTGTATCACTTACATTTATATTTATTTATCTTGCTTGAATGTATCATATGTTCCTTTTCTTTTTACTTTGTCTTTGTAATACTACTTTATAATAAAACAATTTCTATTTTAATTTGTTGTTAGATTTTATTTAAGTGTTACTTCATTTTTATAATTTATGTCATCTAATTTGTATTTTTATTTTCCTTTCTAGTTTTATCTTATATATATTTATTTCCTAACATAAACCATCGATTTCTAAATTTTAAAAGTCTATATATTTTTATCTAATTTATCTAAGATTTAAACTCAATTCAATATATATATATAAATATATATATTCAAATTTACTCATATTCACATATATATTCAACATTTAAATTTAAATGATTTAATATATATTCTATTTGAATTGAGGAAACTCGCTTCAATTTACAATTAATTTTACAATTTTTATTCAAAAATTCAATTAATTATCAATTTAAATTTAATTAAAATCCGGGGTCGTTACAGGAACATCCAGAACCTTAATGGACAGACTACAGAAAGTAATAACTTAGCCACAAATACTTAGATAGATAGTATTCTAAGGAGATCTGTAAGTTCACAATCTCAATTAGAAGAAATAATAAATATAGAAAATGACCTAGAAGTATTTTCAAATAACCAACTAAATACCCTAAATCCAAGAGAATTATATAGAACATGCGTATTTACAATAAATACAGGGCTATATAGACATCATAAGGAAGAAATTCTTTCCCTAAGTGATGGAAACCAACAAGTTATAAATCTTAGGGGTGGACATAAACTGCACCGCTATACGAAAACCGCCCGCACCGAATCGCAAAAACGGTGCGAAAACCCGCACCGAATCTTCTAACCAAAGCAAATACCCCAAACCGGACCGACCCACATCGGTATGGTTCGGTTGCGGTTTGGACGATTGAACCAACCATATTAAATCGGACCGAACCAAATATCTACACTAGTAATTTTATGATAAAAATATAAGCAACTCCTATCTTATTTTAGATTCAAACGATGTATATTCAATTTTTAGCGTATGCTATTATATTAATAATATTCGCTATCATAAAGGAAGAAGTTATAGTTTTGATATAATATTTTTCATCTTATTTTTTTTTTGGATAAATGCTAATTATAATATTATTCTAGTCATTTTCTTTGATGATTATGCATTGATTAATGTTGATGTTTGGTTAATCTACCAAAAAAATCTCCGTTGCCTTCGTAAATTGATTGTTAATGGAAGTAATTCTCTTATTTCATATTTAATATGGGTTCAAACTAGACCGGACCAAAACCGAACCGTATTACATTCAAACCTAACCGAAACCAAACCGTTTAAAGATTAGTATAATGGTTTGTATTTTTGATTAACCGTTTGATGCGGTGCGGAAGCAGTTTGGACTTCAAACCGCACCAAACCGACCCGCGCCCACCCCTAATAAATCTAATGTCTAATGAAGCAATTAAAAATACAAAATTATAAATTGATCCATTTAGGACTCATTGTTATAGGAATAAGAGGATTAGTCAAACAAAAAATAGGAGCCAAATTACTAATAGTACTAATTGACGACAGACATCAAGACTTAGACAAAGCCATATTTGGAACAATAGAAGTTGATATGAACAATAACATTGGTATTGTTTATATATCACCAAACTTTACAATGACATTACAAGATTTTTATAAACATAAAAGTAGTCATCCAAACTAAAGGATTTGAAAACTTTAATGGCAAAAATATATTACTTGATATAACATTTTTGGGAAAATGTATGACAAAATATACTCCGAAAATAAAAATAAAACTTGACGAGGTAATAAAAACACTAACATCCACTAGTATAAATTTTTTGAGACCAATGGAAATAGACTCATCTATATTAGTAGGACATGAATGGACTATCCAAAATCCTAATGAAAACAGAGATACACTTAAGCCAAACGATGTCGTAACTTATACAAATCCTAATGGGTCAATAGCCTTAAGATTTAAAGACTATGGACCCTCTAACCAAAAAGATATAGACATTGATGATGAATCAAACTCTGAGCTCCAAAGGAATTTGTGATGGACGAAATAATTTATCCGAAAGAATTAGGAATGGTTCTCGAACCATTTGAATTATATGAATTAGAACAACAACTTAAAAAGAACAATCAAATAGACAATAACACCTTTATCTATATAGACGATGAAAGCAATATTAGAATTAAAACAATACCCACATTAAAAACCTTCTTAAAAAATTCTAAAGAAACAATTAAACAAAAAACAGAAGATATTGATGACGAATTAGAAAGCGAATACACCTACCACATAGAACTAATGGAAGGACAAGGAGAAAGTTATACGGTAACTTATCCTAAAGAATCCCCTCATAAAATGAACTATCCATTAGGACATCCTCCTAGGATAAATGTAAACCCCTACAATAATGAAAACAAAATTCTCATGACTATAGGAAAGAGAATACCTACTGAAAAAACATTTTTCGGAAAGGTCTCTGTAATACTCAATGTTACAGAATGCCATCATCAATTATTAGATACATATTTAGAACAATGGACTACTGCAATAGCTAGAGACTATTCAGCCAAACATACAAATATAATAACAGGAGAAGAAATGGTTAGAATAGCGGAAAACTATTTAGGAGACATAGCCAAAGGAATGTGGGAAGCATACAAAAGTAATTTTCTAGATGAAGTAGCCTCCCTAGTAGCGCAAGGAGGAAACATATACAACTTTGCTTATCTAATACATAGGATAATAACAGGAAGAGAAGTAAATATTGGACTTACCCTTAGACAACAAGAAGCAATGAGAGACTTAGAACAAAAACAACTGTTAGATTGGAAACATATAATAAAATTCTTAAATGAATTTTTGTATTATGCCACAACTTCTGGCAACTATTATTCTAAAGAAATAGGAGATAGACTATTTTCTAAATTACCTGGTGATCTAGGGAAGGAAATACATAAATCTTGGAATGAAACATATACCAATATCCCTAAAACCTATGATAATATAGGAATCATAATAACTCACATTATTTCTAAATTAAAAAAGAAATGTACATATATAAAAATTCAAAGAGAATTAAAACAAAAGAATTATGGATTTTGCTCACAAATATATACTCCTCGGCAATATGGATCTAAAGACCCTATTATCAGAAAACATAAGCCCAAGAAACAATATACTAAGAAATATTATCTCAGGAAATCAAATGCGAGAAAACCATACTTAAATAAAGAAAGACATGTTAGGAAATATAACCCAAAGAAAACATATACAAATACTATTACATGTTTCGCATGTAATGAAAAAGGATATCTGTCCTCAACATGTCCTAAAAAACACAACTTATATACTAAGGAATCTAATCTGGTTGACTCAGTTAAAGAAGATCTACTTGAAGTAGCCTTAGACGTATCTGAAACATCTACAATATACTCTATTGTATCATTAGAAGGATTAGAAGAACAAGAAAACACTTCTAATTCAAACTACTCTTTAATAGAAGAACTAACAACTGAACAAACAAAATTGACAGATTATACAAACTTCCCAATTGAACAATTTCTGAATTTAATGAATCATGAAGAATGTATACATGATTTCAAGTACAAAATGGGAACTGACACTACAAAATGTTACTTTTGTCCCTGGTATCCAGCCTTTGACAAAAGATTTAAATGTATAAAATGTACCACAAAAATATGTTATAAATGTGCTAAGACATATTTTAACTTAGAAACTCCTAATCAAAATAAGTTACAATATATTGATAAAAACAAAATCAATGAAGATAGAATAAAAACCTTAGAAGATAGAATGAACAATTTCGAAATAGAAATAGATGAAGTAAGAAAAATATTAGTAGAAATAAACAAACATAATAAAGGCAAAGATATTATAG
This sequence comes from Allium fistulosum, assembly GCA_030737815.1. NCBI lineage: Eukaryota > Viridiplantae > Streptophyta > Magnoliopsida > Asparagales > Amaryllidaceae > Allium > Allium fistulosum. The sequence goes on from CM060905.1 coordinate 431,781,180, forward strand.
CAAACTTACAAGAAAACAACCTCACCAATACAGATGATATAATACAAATCCCCTTAATATGTAATCCTGAATGTTTAAGAGAACTTTGGATATTAACCCTAATAAACATCAAAGGATTGGAAATTAAATTATTAGCATTTATAGATACGGGAGCAACCAGCTCAATAATAAATTCTGACCTAATACCACAATACTTAACCATAAAAGCTAATAAACCCAAACAAAGTACCCAGTTTGATGGTACAACCAATATTATAACAAATATAATTACTAATGTACAACTACGATTTCATACTACTTGTGATAATTGGTCACCACATTATCACCTAAAACAATTATGGGTTACTAAATTAAATCTAGGAAATATAAATCTAATACTTGGATTAGATTTCCTCCTAAGTGAAAATGGAAGCTTCTCCTTTAATAAAGACTATTTACAAATAGCCAAAAAGACTACATTAACACCAGTTATATCAGAGTTTCTACCTGAGAAGCGTGGTGGAGATAACAATACCAAAACCCAAAAACAAAAACCAGAATGTACTTGTGACATTCCGAGCCAATGCCAACAAAAAGAAACTGACGAAATAACAACAGAACAACTATATTGCTATGAAAATATACAAGATATAGAAACAGACCTAATCCAACCAAATAAAATAAGCAATATTCTTTTAACAACTGATGATATAAACCAAATTATAAGTAGGCTCGAAAAATAGAAATAATAGGAGAAAAACCACTAAAATACTGGGAAAAAGACTCTATTTATTGTAAACTAGACATAATCAACTCAGATATTACTATAAAAACCAGGTCACCCAAATATGACAACTGGATGATCGAAGAATTTAAAATGCACATAAACATTCTAAATAAATTAGGAATCATAAGAAAATTAGACTCTAGACACAGAACCTCAGCTTTCATAGTACAAAAAGAATCTGAAAGAAAAAGAGGACAAAGTAGAATGGTCATGGATTATACCAGACTTAATGATAATACAAATGAAGATGGATACTGTATTCCTGACAAAGATGTATTAATCAACAAAATACAAAATAATTATTGGTATTCTAAGTTTGACTTAAAATCTGGTTTCTGGCAAGTTAAGATGCACCCAAATTCTATACCATGGACGGCATTCACTTGTTCAGAAGGACACTACGAATGGCTTGTAATACCATTTGGGTTAAAAAATGCCCCACAAATATTTCAAAGAAAAATGGATGACATATTTAAACATTGCAGTAAATTCATGTGTGTATATATAGATGACATACTAGTTTTCTCAAAAACAAAAAAAGAACATTTATCCCACCTATACACAATATTCAAACTCTTTGAAGCCCATGGTCTAATAATTTCTAACAAGAAAATAGAGTTATTTAAAAATTCCATAGATTTCCTAGGAGTAAAAATAGGAAAAGGACAAATAGAACTCCAACCCCATATATCCAGAAAAAATTTGGAATTTCCAGATAAAATAGAAAATTTAAAACAATTACAATCATTCCTTGGACTGATAAACTATGCAAGACCTTTTATACAAAACTTATCCAAATATACTGAACCCCTATATAACAAAGCAAGTCCTAAAGGAAAAAGAGAATTCAATAGCGAAGACATAAAACAAATCCAAAAAATTAAAGAATTAGCAAAAAATCTAAAACCACTAACATTGCCATTAGCTACAGATTATCTAATCATAAAAACAGATGGTTCCTCCTTAGGATGGGGAGGAATATTATTAAGTAAAAAACATAAAACTGACCCCAAATCCACTGAAAAAATCTGCAGATATACTTCAGGAACATATAAAGAAAAAGGGTACATGACTTTAGATTATGAAATTTTAGCAATAATATATGTCTTAAAATCATTTAGACTTTTTGTAATATCACAAAACGAAATTACAATAAGAACAGATTGTGAATCTATAGTAAAATACGCAAACAATAAAAAGGAGAAAAGCATAATAAACAATAGGTGGTTAAAATTTAAAAATGCAATTTTAAATTGTGGCGCTAAGATCATATGGGAACACATTAAAGGCAATTCAAACATATTACTAGATAAATTATCAAGACTCTTTATTGATTTCATAAAAGAATGTGACTTTTTCAACAAAGAAGAAGATACAGATATGTCTCTTACAAATCAGTTAACAAATAGAAGGAAATTCCTAAAGACATATGCATAAAATAAGTTTGTCACAAATGCTCAGCTTACAGATAAACAACAAATGGTGTTATACAACATATGGAACTTATCCACAACACCACAAGACAACAAACAAAAACTCAGCATTTTATATACTCTTGTTGAGATTTTTACAAATTCTGAAACGACAAAGAAATTCACCTACTACTGTCTGTTCAATGGACCTAGTGCTGGTATATATATCTCTTGGGAAGAGATGGTTCCTACGCTTAAGGAACTTGAACAAAGCCCCAAATATGGGAGGCCATATTACAAAGGTTTCTACACATACGAAACTGCACAAATTGCCATAGAAAAAATTCTTGGCAAAGATTACAAAGTCTCTGACAGCATAAAACAAATCCAGGCTATATCCTCAGGGATGAAAATAAAAGAGGAGCCAACAAATATAACAGAAATAAGTCTAAGACCCAAATCATCTTTTGCAGCAATCACAAAGGAGGCCCCAAAAGTAAAAATTGTCCAATTGGGCCATATCCCCCAAATTGCTTCCACACAAACAAACAAACCGGTAATATCCTTTCCGGAAACCTTCAACAAAGAAATTCAATTTCTACAAACCACAAAGGAACAAAATACTGTAACATACAAAGATATTTATTCTCTATTAACAAAGATCTCTTCACAAAGAATCCCTGGATTCAAAATAACATGGGAAATATTAAAAAAACCAAATATTCCCTGCACAAAACAATTCACAGACTGCTAAGATTTTTCTACAGATTGCAGGTGCACTATAATTGCATCTATGCCACTTATAAGCTTGAAGCTTTCACAATACAAATACTTGGTACATAACACATTTACTTTGGATCCGACAACATTGCTAAACTATGGCTTCATAAAAGAAATATACATAGGAGGATGGAATATTCATACAGAACTCTTAGAACCTCTTGGTTCTACTACAGAATATTTTACAGAAGTCCTAGACACAGACTTATATCTTGACATTACTATTGTTCCTCCACATTTTGACAACGACATAATAGATCCAGCCAGACATATTATCAAAGTAATAGCCCAAAATTTTGACATAGACTTTCCAGAATGGGAAGATCCTACAGAGTTCCTGGACAAATCTACTCCCAGGATGAATGAACAACAACATTATGAAAAATACAGAGCTTATATAATTGGCAAAAATTTAAACTGGGACAGAGCTGATAATAAAAGCTTTATTTTATATGCTGAGTCCCCAATAACAAAAATTTACATATCCACAAGTATAGAAGAATTTGGCCCACGATATAGGCCTTTTGACATATTTCATCCCAGACCAAATGCAATAAATATTTACAGAAAGCTGCAAAAAAAACTACGAGAAGATAGAGAAGAATCAAGCAGCAGCAGGACAAAGGATGAAGATGATCTAATGACATGACATAATACAAAACGCACAGAATTCTCTGCTTAAAGGTACAAAGGTGGAAAGAAGAAATGACATAAAGGAGAATGATGTGATACAAAGGACCGTCGGTGGAAGAATATTGGGAATAATCTTTTCCCACCCAACATAAAGTATTATAAAATAATGTAGTGGAGAATCTTCCTTTCCACGTTCTCTTTTTTCCTTTTAGTGCCTTGTAAAGCTGCCGGCTTTTACTAACAGCTGTATGTTTATTTGTAAGTTGTCTTGCCTATATATATGGCAGTAGTTTGTAAGAGCAGAATATAGAATCCTCTGCTGTAAGTTTGTATTAAGTCCAAAAGCAATAAAATCTTCATGTTTTCATTTTCTCTTCCAATGGCGAAATTCACAAGCATGAGCTAAATTCCTAAGACTTGAATCTAAGACGAACGGTGAAGCGACTCAGGTATGGTTACTATTTATTATCTTTTTGGAATGAGTATTGATAATGATGAGATGTTTTGTATTTTATTCCTATTTCTTAATGTAACTAAATCCAACAGACGTAAGCTCATTTGAAAGAGCAAAGTACTCGTTTTAGCCGTTAGCCATGAGGGCGTTAGGCGTCTTAGGGGAAGTAACTCTTAGAGCAACAAGGTGAGGATTCGTTACAAAAAGAAAAATAAAATAAAAAAATCTAAGATTGTGCCAGTAATAGGTTGAGAAGGTAATAAATAAAAATCATCATATAGTCTGCTTTCACTAAGTACTCTAAGATTCATGTCTGCTTTTCTCATATCAAATTTCCTAAAACCAGCAAAAATTACAAATCTTTTAATGGAATTTCTACAAAATCACTTAGAAGAAGAGTTTCTCACAAAAATACTTTTTGTTCTAAAAAATACAAACTTAAATCAAAATGACCAATACACGATTGCAAACATATTTAAAGACAAATATGCAACTGAATTTATAGACATAAGAGATTCTACAATGAATTTATATAATATAATAAATGAAATAGATATATTTCATTATCTTACGCGAACAAGAAATAAAAACGTAACTATAAGCCAAAGATTTCTAAAGCAATTCCATAAAGAATGGATGAACATGCTAATAGAACATGAAGAAAGAAACAGATCTACAGAATATGATTTTGATATGGATCTTTACCATGACTGGTAAAAATCTACTTTTGGGACAGAGAAACTACAGGAGTCTAAGTAAAAAAATTAGAAGACTCTGACAATAAAAATAGAAACAAAAAAGTAATAAGGTTCCTAATTCCTTATTTAGACTTCCACTTAGTGAACCCTTGGGCTAAGTGCCTCCAAGCTGCCACTAAGGTAGACAAGTAAAAAAAATTATGAAAAATCTTAGGATTTATGAATTTACGAAAAATCTTAGTAGATTTTTCTTTTCCTCCCTCTCTCCCCCAATTTCTGGTGTGTGTGTGTGTGTGTGTATACTGTTAAATCGTGCAATCTCTTCCGTTGGATGTGCATCATGTGGTTGATTAGGAATCTCTTTCCTTATAAATAAGTGCCAAACAATGTTGGATGTGCATCGTGCACTACAAGAGAAATAGTAATTTTCCAACCAGGAATTCCTTACGCCATCCCTACGCCGCGTAGGCGCGGTGTAGGAAAATCATGAAAATGTGGGAAAGGCGTAGGGAAAGCATTAGCAGTTCCCTACACATTCCTACGCATGCCATCTTACAAAATTGTTAATAATATTTATCCCAAGTCCTTATTCGTTCCGTTTCCAACGAGAGGGAGAGGGAGAAAAAAAACCCTAGATCTATGCCTTCGATCTAAATCCAATCCATTCCCCAACTTCTGCTCCGTGTCGCGCCTTCAATCTAAATTGGTTCCCCAACTCCTTCTGCCTCCGGGCCGAAGTAGCTGTCTCTGCGCCGCTAGTAGCTTCCTCCGCTGGTTTGAGTATTTGATTCGAGTCAAATTTGCAGCTTCATCAGGTAGTGCATAAAATCTTAAATTTCTGCATAGTTTGAAACTTGGTTATCATTTGGTTAAATGTTGTGTAGCAATTTCATTTGCTTGAGTCTGTTTTTGGCGCACCGATGATTATTTACATTTCCCCAATCGCTTGTATATTTGGTTACTAGCGTGTTTACGTGTGATTACAAATATATATTTTCTTTGTTGCCTTTATTTCATTTTTTGAGTTGGCATCTTCATGTATTTTGGTTAAACGTCGACCGTCATTTCATTTTGTGAGTTTTGCCTTCATTTCATTTGGTTAAACGTCGACCGTCAATACTTATCATGGCATCTTCATGCTACAATGGCAAAAGCCTATTTGAAAAATCAATGATAATAGAGTAAATCGGGTGGCAGAATCCTATTTGTCAAAACAATAATACTAGAGTAAATCAAGATTCCTTTAATTCCTCTGCTGTACTCAGTCGGTATTCAGATTTGCTATGATGGAAGTCATTGGAAATTACAAAGAGTTAAGTCGATTGTTGAGGTAGCCTTTTGGGTATTTTTTAACGATTGAAAATTGCAAGTTGAAACTAACCATTTTATATTAGACCAACGTTATGATTAATGTGAAACTCATATTCATACAATAACCTATCTATGTTTCAACTTTCAACTGGTAGATACATTCAAATTATTACTGATAAGATGGTCAGGCTAGGTTGAATAAAGATTTTTACCAATAAAGTTTAGTAAAAAATACAGTGCCTTGAATATGAAGAAGTTACTTCAATGCCTTAATTTTACTATAAAGTCATTGACATATATGACTGTGTAAGGAGATCCTTCCTTTGTTCCTTGAATTTGAAGAAGTTGGCTTTTTTATGATTTAGGTAAAGATTCTTAGGGAGGTTTTTCCGCTTTTGGTTTTATCTTTTACATTTTGTATTTGAATGTAGGACTCCCATTCTAGGAAAACATATTACTATTTGGGGTTATATCGTTTATTTGTGGCCATTTGGAACTTGGCCATTTGTCTGTTGCCTTAATTTCATTGTGTAGAAAGTAAAAAGGATACATCCACTTCATATTCTGTCTATTTCTCCATTGAATATGATGAGAGCTCGCGATGTATTAACCAATGCCTCATTGTAGAGCTCTTTAACCACAAGCATTTCTGCAGAGTCAACCTCGGTAACAAATCCGAAGTCTTCGAACAATGATTGTTTTGTTAGGTAATCAAGCTTTAATGAAGAACCTTCGAATACAGACTTCCTAGCAAAATCAACCTCATTTGCCTCTGGAACCTATTACTCTGGAATGATGCCAAAATGAATTTGCCTCTGGAATGGCTTTTGAATTTTGTATCAAACCACCCGCATAAGAATGATACCAAAATGAATTAGCATGTTCCGCTAGTTTCATGCTTACTTTCCATTATAGCATGTTGGATACAGTACTTACTTTGAAAGCCCAGCATATCGCTGCACGTTTTTGTACAAGGTGTATTGATGTTAATTCTCAACTAGAAAATTTGAGCATTTAAGTATATTAAAACATTAATACAGCAACAACAACTAAGTCATTATTTCCAAACAAGTTGGGATCGGATAGAGATGGAACTCAAAGCTAAATGACAAAGTCAATTTAAAAACCATGGTAATACTAATAAAATAAAGTAAAATAATTAAACAAATAATTATATATATATAAAGAAATTAAAAAAAACCACGATGACGATAATAATAGTAGTAGTAGTAATAAGGGTACTAATAGTAATGGGACCAAAAACCAAACACTACGTCTTAAGCTCCTATTCGACACCAGCTCATGGTTCTGGTACGTAGATCGCTAACTTTCATGTGTTTCTATCCAACATCAGCTCTTCAAATATATTCCAATCCTTCAAGTCCCTTTACTACTTCCTCACATATCATCCTTGATCGATCTCTACCTCTCTTTGAGCATTTGATGCGGTCTATAATTCCAACGTGCACCTGTACCTCGGGAGGCCTCCATTGGAGATGTCCAAACCATCTTAAGCGGTATTGGACTAGCTTCTCTTCAATTGGTGCTACTCCAAATTTGTCACGTATATCATCATTTCCAATTCGGTCTCGTCATATATGACCACAACTCCATCGCAGTATACACGTCTTTACTACACTTATCTTCTAGGTATGTTGTCTTTTAGTAGGCCAACATTCTTCATCATACAACATCGCAGGCCTGATTGCCGTTCAGTGGAACTTTCTTACACAGAGAATGTCAGACGCTGGTCTCCATTTTACCCATCTGGCTCGAATTATAAAACTAACATCTTCATCAATCTCACAATCATACTGCAACATTGATCCTAAATATCGAAAGGATTCCTTCTTGGGCACTACTTGTCCGACCAGAATGACATCTTCATCTTCGGACCTGATACCGCTGAACTCACACTTCATATACTCTATTTTAGTTCTGCTAAGCCTAAAACCCTTTGATTCTAAAGTCTGCCTCCACAACTCCAGTTGTTTATCAACCCCTATTCTATTTTCGTCAATTACACAACATCATCAGCAAAGAGCATACACCAAGGAATCTCATCTTGTGTACCCTTCGTAATCTCATCCATCACTAGGGCAAAAATGCAGGGGCTCAAAGCCGATCCCTAACGTAATCCTATGTTAATGGAAAAGTCACTGGTTTCACCATCGCATGCTCTGACACTAGTCATAAAATCATCGTACATATCCTTGATAAGGATGATGTACTTTGTTGGGATTCTTTTTTTTCAGAGCCCACCACATAACCTTTCTTGGTACTTTGTCATAATCTTTCTCCAAATCGATAAATACCATGTGAAGATTCTTCTTTTCCTTCCTAAATCTCTCCATAAGTTGTCTTATCAAGAAAATCACCTCTGTGGTCGACCTTCCAAGCATGAAACCAAATTGGTTTTTTAAAACACTTGTGATCCTTCTTACTCAATGTTCAATGACTCTCTCTTAAAGCTTCATTGTATGACTCATAAGCTTAATTCCTCTGTAGTTTATGCAACTTTGAGCATCTCCTTTATTCTTGAAGATTGGAACTAATATGCTTCTCCTCCACTCATTTGACATCTTTTTTGTTTTGAAAATATTATTGAACAACTTAGTTAGTCAGGCTATCCTTGCATCTCTAAGGCATCTCCAAACCTCAATGAGAATATCATCAGGCCCCAAAGCCTTGCATGCTTTCAACCATTTTAGCGCCTTTTTTACCTCTGACTCTTGAATTCTCCGAATAAAATATCTACTAGTGTCATCAAAAGAGTCGTCCAACTCGATCGTAGTGCTATCACCTTCTTCATTGAATAGCTTGTCGAAGTATTCCTTGTTATAATTTTTTTTATCTCATCGTCCTTTACCAAAAGTCTATTATTCTCAACCTTGATGCATTTATTGGTTGAAGTCTCTCATCTTCCTCTCGCGGAGCTTAGCTATCATACAGACATTTTTTCACCCTCCTTCATCCTTAGCTTTTGGTATAGATCTTCAAACGCCTGACCTCTTGCTTTACTCACCGCTCTCTTTATGTTCTTCTTTGTCGCTTTGTACTTTTGCATGTTGTCCTCGCTCATGCGATGATGCAAGCATTTATAGCATTCCTTCTTCTCTTTGATAGCCTTTTGCACATCATTGTTCCACCACCACGAATCTTTTGATATTAAAGCATTAATAATCCTTTAAAATTATGCTCCATCAAGTTGACAAAAATTGAAAACTTTTTAATATGAAAATTTATGTTTTACATCCCTGTTATTTATTACAATATCTAATGGCTCCTTCGGCATACATGCAAGGCAAGCCGATTAATAGAATTTTTATTTACAATATCTAAACGGTAAAATAAATATGCAGTTCATGTCACTCAGTAGGAATGGCAGCTAGATGCCAAGCACGCGAATGAAAAAAAATAAAAATTGGAAATTTAAATTCTTAATATTTAAATTTGACGTAATAATATCACTTCAACATATGCAAATCATTAGAGTGGTCTATGTAAGAAAAGTTAGCTAGTAAAGAGTAGGAAAGAGAGGTTGTACCGTGGACAGACCACTGACTTAAAAGCGAATTCGGGCACGACTAAGGTGCAATCGTTGATTGTCGTTTGCTTCTTAAGGTTCACACAACGAACTTCAAACTTATACACTCAAAGTTGAAGATTTTGAAGAAGTGTAGAAAGACAATTGCTCAAGAGTTTTGAAGAATTTTTTAAGAAGATGAATTGAATTATTTTTCTATCTAATCTCTCCATCAAAGGAATAGCAATAAATAGGAGTGGGTGCAGAAACTACAGCTTAGAACTTAAAAGGTGAGAAACTTGAATAGTCGGGACGATGAATAGACAATTCTTTTAATATATTTATAAATTATATTAATCATAATTGTAACGGATAAGCAGATAAAAGATTTGTCTTTTCAGTTTTGAGAGCTGAAATAAAAAAAGGTAAAGAGAGATCGAAGAGTAATGGAGAACCAAGCTCATTTCATTGCAGTGATAGGTGCCAAGTGCCAATACGCCATCAAAGCGCCACATATGCCCATTCATCGATGCGTGCGCACGCGTGCGTGTGCGAGCTTGTCAGATAAGCTAGTGTACCCACGCTTAATTAATAAGTAGAAAAAATAATGAAATATAAAGAGGAGGATAACAAAATATTAGGCGATGTGGAACTAAAGTTTTATTATAGTTATCTAACAATCCCCCACTAACTGTTGGATTTTAGTGATACAATATTCCTTATTTAAGTAGATTTTGAAGATATTTGAGTCTATGTGGAATTGTGACTTAAATACATTAACGGTTTTATAGATTTTGTAGAATGATTAATTGCTTCTTTTATTGGACTAAAGAAGAAGATGAATTATGTACCTGAGAAAGATTTGTGGAAGTGTCCAATAGCATCTCAAAAAAGATATTTGTCAAGACTATTATAAATAAGCATGCATAAGGTTTAGTAGATATGTATGGGAAAAAAATTATTTTTCTAAGGTCTTAGAGATTGAGATATTGTCAATTTTTAGGGTTTCTCCTGTAATCTTTTGGTGAATTAATATAGGTTTTGTTTGGAGGAATATATTTGATTTTATTTTTTTCACTTCTTATCTCTTTTAAAATCTGATTGTGTAAGGATCCTAGGAAAAACCCTAACATTAACTACAAGAAACTCCAAACAGATGAAGGTAAACAACATGAGCAAAGGAAAAGTTTCATACATTTACACTAATATATTTCGATTTGAATTGATGTACAAGAAACGAAGCTACAACTTTCTCTATGTAGTGAATTTCTTTTGAACTACAAGATTTGATTCAAACCTCACAACTCGTACTGAACTTTTGATATCTACACTTCTACGTGATATGTATGAGTTTTTATGCCCACACATTTAGCTTGGGAACTCATGAGTGCTCTAGAGAGCTATGCAATTAAAACCTCGTTAAAGTCATGCTAAATCCTCGCTAGGGCTCTTCGACCGCTACGCTATTTCTATTTAGTGCTATTAAATAGTAGACCCACTTTAAGCCCTATTATATTCCGCTACACAGGCTTTTTAGCACCTGCTTTAGCAACATTATATACAAATATTGATTTGACTAGTTCTCTATTAAACCAAATCAACAATGTTAGAGTAAAGAACTGATTTTAAAGCATAAGTGCTCAATATACATTACAATTCTATTGTAGTCACCAAATCTAGTCTATATAAATCATGATATTCTTAGGTATTGTTATATAAAATTAAACAATATTTCTTTTTTATATACAAGTGATGTGAGAATGAGAATAAATTAACTTTAAATATTTGGTTTTATATTTAATGAAGCTTTTTGCACCTCCGCCATTTTCTGCTATATCCTTGCTTTATCCCCGCTATTTCTTTTTGCACCTCTACTGCTATAGAACCGCTAAGTGTTTTAACTGCACGACTAGAGAGATCAACTAAAATCTCCCATAGAAGGTGGCCTCACCTTCACACTCAAGTAGGTGAGTTCATCAAGTGCGTCTCCCTTACACCAAATATGGCTATGGACTCATTAAGAGCATGAAGCTCAACCTTAAGTTAGATAACAGAATCTATCAAGTACATTTCAAAGGCACCACCAATTATGGTTGTGGATTCTATTAGTTAAGGTTAGAGTAAATAAGTAATGTCCATCAAGTGCTTCTCAAAAGCACAACTAAGACAGGTTATGGCATTAATTAGAAAATATTGGTAAAATCCATCAAGTTTGTCTCAAAAGCACAACCAAAGTTGGTTATGGATTTAATAGGAAAAGGTTTATATAATCAATCAAGCGTCTCAAAAGCACCACCAAAATAGGTTATGGATTTAATAGGGAAACAATTTATAGAATCCATCAAGGGCATCTCAAAAGCACCATCAAAATTGGTTATAGACTCAGTAAGAGTAATAGACTCAATCATAGATAAATAAGAAAAATCCATCAAGTGCATAACAAAAGCACTACCAAAACTGAATATGTATTAGTGATGAACATATGGTTCAAAATCGAGACATTGACAAACGAATCCATCAAGTGCATCACAGGAGTATCACTAAAACTGGTTAGGGATTCAAAGGAAATCAATCTATAAAACACAAAAACAGGAAGGGAAAGAGTAATCATGTGGTCTTATTTGATTGTCAATGGGTATTCATTAAATTTTCCTCTACTCTAAGCCTAAGGCCCATTCCTTTCGAAGATTTAAGGACCACATTTCTTGGTAGTCCATTTATGAGTGGAACTGCAAAATTCCTTTTTGATCTTACATATTCTAACGAAATAGTCCCTTCCTTCAAAAGTTCTTGACCACTGTGTTTGATATAGATGCGCCATCATTTTCCATTATACATACCATTCTTTGCAATTCCAACAGCGGCCTGGGAATCATAGTGTAAAGAAACTAGAATATTAGTTTTTATTCTCTAGTGGAATTTCTGCCAACAAATCTTTCAACCATTTTGCTTCTTGACCTGCCGACTCAAGAGCAATAAATTTAGATTCCATAGTAGATCGTGTTATGCATGTCTGTTTTCAAGACTACCATGATATAGAACCTCCTCCCAAAGTGAATACATAACCATTAGTGGAGCTAACTTCATCGTTATCGGTAACTCGGTTTGCATCACAAAATCCATCCAAACCAGTAGGATATTTATTAAAATGTAGGCACCAATCAATTGTACCCAGTACCTCAAAAGACAACGAAGAGCATCCTAATGTTCGTTGTTGAGGTTGTGAGTGTACCTACTCAAATGACTCATGGTGTAAGTTATGTTAGGTCTGGTATAATTCACATGAAAAATTACGCTTCTAATGACTTTGGGATATTCATATTGTGACTCCCTAGGTCCTTTCTTCTTTTTTAGATGCTTACCATGATCATATAGAGATCGAACAGGAGTCACATCAAAATAGTTAAACTTTTTTAAAATTTTCTTTACGTTGTCAGACTGATTTAGTAAGAAACCACTTGTAGTTTTTCTCACTTTAATTCCTAGTATAAAATCAGCCTCGACCAAATATTTCATCTCAAATTAGGAGGATAAGAAATTTTTTGCATCATTTACTACGACCATGTTTGTACCAAATATCAACATGTCATCAACACAAAGGAAAATAATCATACAATAAGGACCAAACACCTTTGAATATACATAGGAATAGAGGCATTCGCTATACAACCATTATTTACTATGATCCTATCAAATTTTTCATACCATTGTTTAGGAGCATGTTTTAGGCCATAAAGAAATTTTTTAATTTGCAAACCTTATTCACTCGACCTGCTACCACGCGACCAATACGTTGTTCTACATAAATTTCTTCTTCTAAGTCACAATTAAGAAAAGCAGTTTTCGCATCCATTTGGTGCACTACTAGATTATGAATAACAGCCAAGACAGCTAAAGTTCTAGTAGTACCCACCTTAGTGTCAGGGGAATAAGTGCCAAAATAATCAACATTTTCCTCTTCAGGGAAACCAATGGCTTCTAATGTAGCCTTGAATTTACCTGCAGAACCGTCAGCTTTCAATTTCTTTCTAAAGATCCACCTAGTCCTATTTTGTTTGTATCTCTTGAGTAGATCAGCTAAGTCCCATGTATGGTTAGATGTTATAGAGTCAAGTTCGCATTATAATAGCATTTTTTCAAGAATTATCATCCCTAGAGTTAATTGCCTCTTCGTATGTTTTAGGATCTTCTTTGATTAAAAGTACAGAAACAATGGTATCATTAATCTTTTCAAAATTAGTGTTTTTTACCAAAAAGGTAGTAATGAAGTCTGGTCCAAATTTAGTCACAGTACGTTACCTTTTACTCATTCTAAGTTCATTGTTAGATTCATTGAAAAAATGTGGTAGAGTCGGCAAAAGACAATAACATATCATTGACAATAGAGCCAAAAGAGCTCTCATTATTACAGTTCTTTAAAGGAAAGACATTTCAAAGAATACAACATCTCTAGTCTCACAAATAGTTTGATCGTTTAAAGACACGAATCTATATGCAGCACTATTAGAAGCATACCCAATGAATACACAATCAACTATTTTAGGTCATATATTAATATTTCTAAAGTCTACTAAACCGACCTTAGCAAGACATCCCTACACTTTCAATAAATTTAGGTTTGGAGGAAAACCTCTCCATAATTCGTAAGGGGTTTTATCCAACCTTTCATGAGGTACTCTATTAAGTATGTAATATGCAGATAATACATATTCCTTCCATATATTGTCAGTCATACCAGAACTTAAAGCATCAAATTCATTATATTCTTAGGAGTCCTAATTTTTCTTTCAGCTACTACATTTTGTTGGGGGCAATAAGGAGCACCTGTTTCATGGATAATTCCATTTTTCTTACACAAACTTTTTGGAAAGTTAGTATAATACTCTCCACCCCTATCAGACCTATGCCTTTTGATTTTTCGGTCTAATTGGTTTTCAATTTTAGCTTTAAATTTTAAGAACATTTCTACAGTCTCATCTTTAGATCTAAGTAGATAGATTTTGTTATATCTAGAAAAGTCATCAATGAAGGTTACATAAAAGCGTTTGCCTCCACTACTGATTGTGTTCTTAAAATCTACCAAGTCTATGAATATTATTGGTGATAATCATAAGAAAAATGGATGCAACTCTATGAATATTATTGGTGATAATCATAAGTGTATGCTCTATTATCAAACAATACATGGAATAATCATATGGATGGTATGAGTTCTCAAATGCAAAATACTATAAAGAATATCAATATTCAGAAGAATAAACAAACGGATTTTTGACACTAGATCCCTGACAAGGATGGTAAGTTCAAAATTAAATCTGCTTGGAATCACATCAGGCCTAAATACACTGAATTTAACTAGGCTAAAGTAATTTGGGACAATAAGTGTGCACCCAAAATGTCTATATGTACTCTGCTGGCAAAACTAAACAGACTGCATATGAAGGACAGACTTAGTAAATGGAACACTGATATAGATAAGTATTGTGCTCTTTGTACTAATCAAATAGAAGATAGGGATCACCTATTCTTCATTGCACTTACTCCAGAACTCTATTTGAAGACATTATGAACAAACTGCATCTAAATTTCGGAAATTCAGTCGATTTTAACCACGTGTTGGATAATCTATGTACTAAACAGACTAGTAACATGCTACTGAATCAAATTAATAACATTGCATTCACTACTATCATCTGTAACATCTGGTGTGAACGGAACAATCGAACATTTAAGAGTATTGCACTTCCAGTTCATGTTAGAAATGCTCTTATTTACCAGGATTGCAGACAACTTATGCACTATAATTTAAACAAAGAAAAAATCAACAAAGAGACAGAGCTTATCTTGAGTAATTTCAGAATCTCCATTGATAAACAGCGGAATTTTCACCCTCCTTGTGCCTACTACCGACCCTTAATTTGAAATTGTGTTTTCCACTTCAGTGAGCTGCTGATTCGAGTCTTCGAGAGGTTTTTCTCTTCGTTCTCCGCCATTTTTGAGAGATTAGGTTTTTTTGGGTAAAGTGGATTTTCTCTGTCTTCGATGCTTCCAGAAGTGAGTTTGGCATTAATTTTTTTTCGTTGAGAGAGGCTTCTTTGCTTAGTATACATTAGGTGTTTGCCACATGCCGGTTTATTTTAGTTGTATTCACCTTTTGTTGAGAGGATTTGTTTCTTGGTTTTTTGTTTTAGCCCCCAAATTGTTCGTATAGATGGTTTTGAGTGTGCTTCCTCTAATTACTCCTCCATCTATTTGACAATTTGGTTGTAGTTTATCATACTATTGTATTGTTAATATATGGATTGATATGTACTCTTTTTCCTTGCAAGGCACCCATCTAGGTTAGAGGGTTGCAAGGTTTTAACGAGGCATATCATGGAAGTATATGCTTCATATGTTTAATAAAGTACCTTTCTTCAAAAAAAATATGCCAAGTCTGAGTGTATTAATTCTAGTAATTCAGTACTTCTCTTAGTGACTGATTTGAAAGGTTTTTAAGCATGTTTGGCATCAACACATATAGGTTAACATTTACAACACCAGCTCCATGGAAATGATTAGGTCGCATAGTTTTAATAACAAAACCTAATAGGTTAAACTTATGAGAAGCATGAATATGAAAAGTACAACCTTCCCGCGAACAAACAACTATAACCCACTCCCTATCATTTTTAACAACAATAACGTTATATCTGTTCTTAATACAATATGTTATAAGATACAATAAGAATCCTCAACACCACCAGCAAATCTTTGACCAACAATAATAAACACTGGCTTGCTAAAATCATTTTTAACAACCGTTTCAAAGTAAACTAGAATCAACTGAAGATAAAACCATTGAAGAAGTAGATGAGCCACACTCAGTAAAAGAACCAACAAATGAAGAACTGTAAGAAATCAACATCAACCAAACTACTTTTACACAGCTTAGTTATAACTGAAACAAGTAAAAAATCATCATGGCTATAATCAACAAGTAACAATATACTATGCAAATCAAATTTATTTTCAATTACTCTTTTCTTGTCAACTCTTTTATAAACCAATTTAATAGAACCAGATGTTAATTCAAACCAATGTTCACAAATATCATTTCTCAATCTCAACACACAACAACTCAAACTATGGCGCCTACTATGAGTATCATTGCCCAACAGAAAAACAACAAGAAGATTAATAAGATCAGGTTTGTAAAAATACATATAATAATACCAATAATGGCCTGCATAAGACTTAACTAACAGATCCTATTTAAAAGAAAATGACCATGTTACAACTAGTTATTTACAATGTTTGCAAAACGACAATTATAGTAAAGGCTTTTAACAACCGGTTTTTCCTAAAAGTTGCAATAAACGTATTTTTAATAACTATTTGGTTTAGACAGTTGTAGTGGAGATCTATAACAACTTATTAGTTTTAATCATTGTAAATATTGAAATTTTCCTAAAGTTTATAAAAAAAATTGGCATAACAAATTTATTTGGTTAAGACCTTTTCTTTAAAAGTAAATATATTTTCTAATAAAAAATACATCTATTTGATGAAAAAATAATAATTTTTATTTTAAATATATTTTTAAACTATTAACTAATATTACATTTATAATATTTAATAATTGTTGTTAGTAATTAATAATTAATAATATGTACATAATAATTAAAATTTTACAATTAATATTTAGTTATAATTAAGAAGTAAGAAATAATAAATTAATGATTAATAAATAAGAAGTAATATTTGATATTTAATTTTTTATAATTAATTATTATACATCATCATTAAATAATTACTATTAAATAATTAATGATTAAAATTAATAAATAATATTTAGTATTTAAGAATTAATATTTATTATTTAGTATTTAGAAATTTATAATTATAATTGATACTTATATTTAATATGTAATATTAGTTATAATGTTGAAATAGTTTAAAATTATTAATAAAATTTTGAAATTTTCATGAAATTCAAAAATGAAAAATAAAATTTTATAAATTTAAAAAATTACAAAATTTTAAAAATATAAACATTATGTTGCAAATCGCAACACTCATTTTGGTCTGGTTTTGCTCGATGATTACAATAAACAGAGTGTCACAAACATTTAGAAATTTTTTCTTATAACTAGTTCTTTCAGGTATAAAGTTTTGTTTTCGCTCCAAACTTCGGAAATTTTGGCTCCAAACCCAAATATTCATGTTTTAACTCCTTATGAAAAATTTTCAGTTCTTACCTCTTTAATTCACTCCCTTTAGGATGAATTTTTTTATTTCCCTCTTTTATTAACCCATATCGTTGGTTCTCAAAATGCCAATAATTTCCAACTCAATCCATTCAAAATGCTAAAACTCTATCTCTTCCTCTTTCTTATCCTCTCTACTGCAATATCTGTTTGTGCACACGATGGCGGATCAGATTTCGACTTCGACTCTGGTTCCACGAGAACAAAGGATTTAAGGTCTAAACATTGATTCTGGTCAAAATATACTTCTTCATTCTTGTGTTCCTCGGCAAGTACATTTGAGGTGGCTATGATTTCAAGTCAGTTCTTACCTTCTATGAATTTCTCTTTTCATTGATAATTATGGTTCAGTTGTCGGATAAAATATTACTACCTACCGACATTTCTGTTCATACTGTATAAATATTTATGTAGTTTCTGGAGGTTATGTAATTATAGTTTAGTATTAATAACCAATGGTTATTTCTTTAGTCTTATTGAATGAATAACTATTTTGAAAGATCGAAGCAATAATTATCTATTGTTGCAAATCCTTTTTCTAAGGACTAGAATAAGTTGATTTGAACCACATTTGTCACATTGTTTGCACTTTGCTAGGTTTACATGCTTTACTATCAATTAGTTCATAAAAGATGACTTTACAAGGCATAGAAGTTCAGCCTCAGTTGATTAATCAATTTTTACATTAAGTGTTAATTGAAATGGACGGTGTTAAGGTCACGGTGGTTATATAGGGATTGTGTTTTGGGTTATTAATTCATATGTCCTTAATTCTGGTTCATGTTTGTGTTCCTATTGGTTTTCTTCTTCTAGATTTATTTGCAATTTGAAAAGGTCGGAGTGTATCATGGTCAAAAGGCAGGTCGAAAAGTTATCAAAACAGTAGAATATTCACTCAATTGGTAAGTCTAAGTTAACATCTTACTTGTGCACCAACATAGTTTAATGGTAATCACTGATTAACATAGAACATTTGTGTTATTTATAATATGCTTTCTAATTCTATTTATGATATATACTGAAATGGGCCAAGATTCTGTATGTGTCATTTAATGATGCAGGCCAAGTGTTAGGTCGTGACCGACCTAACGAAATCTTAAGTCGCTCAGAAAGGTTGAGTCGTTTCCGACCTAAGACCATGGGAGCTAACAAGGAAATTCGCGAGGAAGTACTAAGTCGTGACCGACTTAAAGAAGCCACAAGTCGTGACCGACCTAATAGAGAACTGCGAGTTAACAAGCTAAAGGGACTAAGTCGTGACCGACCTAAAGAAGCCATAAGTCGTGAACGACCTAGTAGAGAACCGCGAGTTAACAAGCTAAAGGGAAAGGCGCTCGAACGACTTAACGAGTTACGACCTATGCTAGGTCGTGGGAAGATCTGGGGAGATAAGTCGTTCACTATAAGTCGCGAGACTTTAGGTCGTGAAGCCTTAGGTCGTGAAGACTTAAGTCGCGAAGTTTTCTGAAGCTGCTTTTTTAGGTCGCTGATGGGGATGCCATTCATTCTTAGGTCGCTCGCTCCAGATGCCGTTCATTTGTATAGGTCGTTGTGATGGTGTGTTGTAACTTGAATCTGTTAAGTCACTGCCGACTGATGAGTTAGGTCGTGAAGTGTACTAAGTCGTTTGTCTTAAGTCGCTGCCGACCTATGTGTTGGGTCGTTATTTGTTAAGTCGTATGATGTATGTTTCTTATGTTGTAACTTGTATTGTTTTAGGTCGTGTAACGTGATGTAGTAAGTCGCGTGGGTTGTAAAGTGTTAAGTCATGGGCCGCGTCTGTTAAGTCGTTGCCGACCTAAGCATTGTCCAAGTTGAGTCGCTAACGACTTATACTAAGTCATGGGTCGTGAGTCGTGTGTCTGTTAGGTCGTCACCGACTTAA
The DNA here is from genome assembly GCA_030737815.1 of Allium fistulosum. Taxonomy (NCBI): domain Eukaryota; kingdom Viridiplantae; phylum Streptophyta; class Magnoliopsida; order Asparagales; family Amaryllidaceae; genus Allium; species Allium fistulosum. The sequence continues at coordinate 431,800,894 of CM060905.1, forward strand.
GTGTTGTACGAATTTCTGGGTTGAGTTGTAACTTCTATAAATAGGCTGGTGGTGCCATTTGTAATAGTTTAGTTGATTTGAATAAAAACTCTTGTTTTGTTAGCTTTGTGCTTTCACCAAATTGGTAGTTGAGTGTAATCTCCTATCTCCACTTTCGGTTAATCGAGTGCGTTCGATTCAACGATTGCTGAAGCCGATTCGCGGTATCAAGTGCGCTTGATCAACGCCTGAAGAATTGAAGATCTTCTTTCACGGTATCGTGCGCGATCAACGTGTCAGAGACAGCTAGAATTCGGTATCTTTGGATCAACGAATTTGGGCATTTCAGTATTCTTCATTCCATCGATTGCTACTTTTCACCGAATCATCATTTTGTTATTTCTACTGCTGCACCATTTGGTATCAGAGCTTGTTTTAGCCAATCATAGCTAAATCGAGTCTTGGAACCAATTCTTTTTGAAGAAGTTTGAAGAGTTGAAGCAGAGAGCTTGAAATTGAAGATTGTACATCATTTGGTATCATTTTGAAAGTATGCCGCCGAGAAGAGCTAATCGACATCAAAATATTGAAGCTTTGTATAGAAGAGAAGAAGCTGACGAGATGGAGCAAAGAATTAACGAGAACTTTAATGAGAAGCTTAATAAAGGGATTGGTCGAATAGAGAAGATGATGTTAGAGATGAATCAAAATCAGAGAAGGGTTTCACCTGAATCTAACCATGGGGGGAGTAGAGTTTCGCCACATTCCAATCGGGAGAGAAGTGTTGATAATGATCATAGAAGTATGAGTCGAGATTCTTATAGAAATATTGATGATCGGAATGTGAATGGTCGAGATCGGAGGAATGTAGGTAGTAGAGATGTTGGTGGTCAGGATCGACATCGATATACATTTGATTTTGAAGAGGAGTATGATGGTGGTAGTGTTCGAGGGCAAGGACGAGGTCAAGGAAGAAATTATTCAGAGTATGATCACAAGTGGGAATCGGGGATGAAAACTGAAATTCCTGAATTCAAGGGTGGTATGCAAGCTGAGGAGTTTCTAGATTGGATGGCTAATGTTGAAGAAATTTTTGACTTCAAGGAAGTTCCAGAACATCGTAAAGTGAAGTTGGTTGCTACAAGGTTGAGGGGTAGAGCTTTGGCATGGTGGCAGCAAACCAAACTTACACATGAACGGATGGGGAATTCAAAGGTTGAATCATGGGAAAAGATGAGGAAAATGATGAAAGCCACATTCTTACCTTACAATTATCAATCGCTTATGTATCAGAGGTTGCAAAACTTGAGACAGGGGATGAAATCTATGAATGACTATGCTGACGAATTCTATCAACTGATTGCAAGGAACGACATCATGGAGACAGAGGAATAATTGACAGCTAGATTTGTTGGAGGGTTGCGAATGCAGATTCAAGATATGGTTAACATGTTTGATCCCAGATCTGTAGCGGAAGCACACCAGAAAGCGTTGGCTTGGGAGAAACAGGGAAGACGAGGTGGTGGTGTGTTTACAAATTCCAACAATCCAGTGAAGGGTGTTAGTGGAAGTTCTAATGTTTCAAAAGTTGTTGCAAAACCAGTTGTGAATGAGGTTGGGAAGACGAAAGTCAATAATGGTTTCAAGTGTTATAATTGCCAAGAAATGGGCCACAAGAGTAATGAATGTCCAAAGCCGAAGAAGAGAGCTATGATAGCGGAGGTTGAGGATGAGGATGAAGAAGCTGAATGTTCCAATTCACCACCTGATGAGGAGGAAGAAGAAGTGACGGGAGACGAAGGTTATAATCTAATGATGAGGAGGTCTTGTTTGACACCAAAGCTAGAGGAGGATTGTAGTTGGTTGAGGAGCAATATTTTTCAGTCGACATGTACTATTCTGGGGAAAGTTTGCAAATTTGTTATTGATGCTGGAAGCTGTGATAATATAATTTCTTCAGAAGCTGTGAGGAAGCTGGCATTGAAGACTGAGAAACATCCGAAACCATACAAGTTGGCTTGGTTGAGAAAAGGAGGAGAGGTGAAAGTTGGACGTCGAGCTTGTGTGAATTTTTCAATTGGGAAGAAATATAAAGACGAAATCTGGTGCGATGTTGTAGATATGGATGTCTGTCATTTGTTGCTGGGGAGACCATGGCAATATGATAGGGCGGTGCAACATGATGGGCGTACCAACAGTTACAGTTTCATGTTTGAAGGCACGAAGATTACTCTAGTTCCGAAGAAGCGACAACAAGAAGAAAACAAACTGAAGGAGATTGAAGAGCTGAAAACTTTATTATCTTTGAAGGAGTTTGTTAAGGAGGTTGAGGAAGAGCTGGAAGTATTCTTGTTGATTGGACGTGAGAGCAGTGAAGAGGTTGAAATTCCAAAAGAAGTGAAACCAGTATTGAAAGAATTTGAGGATGTATTTCCAGAGGAGTTACCAAAGGAGTTACCGCCACTGAGAGACATTCAACATCAAATTGATCTTGTTCCAGGAGCAATGTTGCCACATAGACCACATTATCGAATGAGTCCGAAGGAACATGAAGAATTGAGGAGGCAAGTGGAGGAATTGCTTAAACAGGGGCGTGTGCAAGAAAGTTTGAGTCCGTGTGCTGTGCCAGCTTTGTTAGTACCGAAGAAGGACGGGACGTGGAGAATGTGCACTGACAGTCGAGCATTGAATAAGATTACTGTGAGATATAGATTTCCAATGCCGAGGTTGGATGACTTGCTAGATCAATTGAGCGGGGCTACTATCTTTTCGAAGATTGATTTGAAGAGCGGATATCATCAAATTCGTATCAGGCTAGGTGATGAGTGGAAGACTGCTTTTAAAACCAGGGAGGGTCTATACGAATGGTTGGTAATGCCATTTGGCTTATCAAATGCGCCGAGTACATTTATGCGGGTGATGAATCAGTTTTTTAGACCATTCATTGGGAAGTTTGTGGTGGTGTATTTCGATGATATTCTGATATATAGTGGAAGCCCAGAGGAACATTTGAATCATCTGAGAGAAGTGTTGATGGTACTGCGACAAGAACAATTTTATGCGGCAACAAAGAAATGCGTGTTCATGACGCATAGTGTTTTATTTATGGGGTATGTTGTATCGAAAGAAGGAATACAGGTAGACCAAAGTAAAGTTGAGGCGATTAGAGATTGGTCGCAACCCAAGACGATAACGGAAGTTCGTAGTTTTCACGGGTTGGCGTCATTTTATAGGAGATTTATTCCATACTTTAGTAGTGTGATGGCACCTGTTGCAGATTATATGAAGGGTAAACAATTTTCATGGTCAGAGGAAGCAGGGGATGCTTTTGGGAAGATTAAGGAGTTGCTGACATCTACACCGATTCTAATATTACCAGATTTTCAATTAGTATTTGAACTACATACTGATGCATCCAAGGTCGGGATTGGAGGAGTGTTAAGTCAGAGGGTCCTATTGCATATTTTAGTGAGAAGCCATCGGGAGCAAAGATGAGATATAGTACATATGATGTGGAATTTTATGCTGTTGTGCAAGCTATTAAACACTGGAGACACTATTTATTTCAGAAAGAGTTTGTTCTTTATACTGATCATGAGGCGTTAAAGCATTTACAAGGGCAAGACAAGATTTCAGCGAGACATGCATCATGGATTGCATATCTGCAACAATTTACGTTTGTTGTGAAACACAAATCGGGAGTGACGAATCGTGTTGCGGATGCGTTGAGCAGAAGGAATCATTTGTTGACTACAATGAGGGTTGAAGTGACAGGGTTTGATGTGCTACCAGAATTATTAGTTGAAGATCCTTACTTTATGAAGTTTGTAGATAAAGTCAAGAATGGGGAGACGGATGAGTTCGTGATGGTGGATGGTTTTTTATTCAAAGGAAATCGATTGTGCATACCTGATTGTAGTTTGAGAATGAAGATTGTAAGGGAGCTACATGAAGAAGGCCACGTGGGTAGAGACCGTACACTGCAGCTGATTTCTCAATCTTATTTTTGGCCGTCGATGAAGCGGGAAGTTGGAAGGTTTGTGGAGAGATGTCATATTTGTCAAGTTTCCAAGGGAACAGCGATGAATGTAGGATTGTATATGCCTTTACCTGTTCCTACGAAACCATGGGTAGATGTGAGCATGGATTTTGTTTTGGGATTGCCTAGAACTCAACGGGGCAATGATTCTATATATGTTGTAGTGGACCGTTTCTCGAAGATGGTACATTTTATTGCCTGTAAGAAGACGGCGGATGCAGTTCATGTAGCACAATTATTCTTTAGAGAGATATATCGTTTGCATGGTTTGCCGGAATCCATTGTCTCTGATCGGGATACTAGATTTCTGAGCCATTTTTGGCTAAGTTTGTGGAAGATGGTCGGAACGAAGTTGAATTTTAGTAGTGCCTACCATCCGCAAACAGATGGGCAAACGGAAGTGGTTAACAGATCATTGGGGAATTTGTTCAGATGTCTTGTGAAAGACAATCTGAAGAGTTGGGATGTGAAGTTATGTCAAGCGGAATTTGCTCATAATCATGCTGCAAACCGTAGTACAGGTTTCAGTCCATTTCAGATAGTGTATTCAAGCTTACCGAAGGGACCGTTGGATTTAACGGTAATACCACACTCGAAGGGGACAGTTAAGAAAGCTGTTGATTTTGTTGATGGATTGACTGAATGTCATAAAATCGTTCAGGAACGATTGGAAAGCAAATGAGAAGTACAAACGATCTGCAGATCTAAGGCGAAGGAGTGTTGAATTTAATGAAGGGGATTTGGTTTATGCAGTGTTAACAAAGGATCGTTTTCCGGTGGGAACGTACAATAAATTGAAAGCGTGGAAGATTGGTCCAGTGAAAATTTTGAAGAAAATCAATGAGAATGCGTATCAATTGGAATTGCCGAATAATATTCATACTTCTGATGTGTTTAACGTCAAACACTTAGTTCCGTACTATGAGGATGAGTGTGTTACGGAGGAGGAAGATGCAAATTCGAGGACGAATTTCTCTCAACCAGGGGAGGATGATGCAGGCCAAGTGTTAGGTCGTGACCGACCTAACGAAATCTTAAGTCGCTCAGAAAGGTTGAGTCATTTCCGACCTGAGACCATGGGAGCTAACAAGGAAGTTCGCGAGGAAGTACTAAGTCGTGACCGACTTAAAGAAGCCATAAGTCGTGACCGACCTAATAGAGAACTGCGAGTTAACAAGCTAAAGGGACTAAGTCGTGACCGACCTAAAGAAGCCATAAGTCGTGAACGACCTAGTGGAGAACCGCGAGTTAACAAGCTAAAGGGAAAGGCGCTCGAACGACTTAACGAGTTACGACCTATGCTAGGTCGTGGGAAGATCTGGGGAGATAAGTCGTTCACTATAAGTCGCGAGACTTTAGGTCGTGAAGCCTTAGGTCGTGAAGACTTAAGTCGCGAAATTTTCTGAAGCCGCTTCTTTTAGGTCGCTGATGGGGATGCCATTCATTCTTAGGTCGCTCGCTCCAGATGCCGTTCATTTGTATAGATCGTTGTGATGGTGTGTTGTAACTTGAATCTGTTAAGTCACTGCCGACTTATGAGTTAGGTCGTGAAGTGTACTAAGTCATTTGTCTTAAGTCGCTGCCGACCTATGTGTTGGGTCGTTATTTGTTAAGTCGTATGATGTATGTTTCTTATGTTGTAACTTGTATTGTTTTAGGTCGTGTAACGTGATGTAGTAAGTCGCGTGGGTTGTAAAGTGTTAAGTCGTGGGCCGCGTCTGTTAAGTCGTTGCCGACCTAAGCATTGTCCAAGTTGAGTCGCTGACGACTTATACTAAGTCGTGGGTCGTAAGTCATGTGTCTATTAGGTCGTCACCGACTTAAGTGTTGTACGAATTTCTGTGTTGAGTTGTAACTTCTATAAATAGGCCGGTGGTGCCATTTGTAATAGTTTAGTTGATTTGAATAAAAACTCTTGTTTTGTTAGCTTTGTGCTTTCACCAAATTGGTAGTTGAGTGTAATCTCCTATCTCCACTTTCGGTTAATCGAGTGCGCTTGATTCAACGATTGCTGAAGCCGATTCGCGGTATCAAGTGTGCTTGATCAACGCTTGAAGAATTGAAGATCTTCTTTCACGTTATCGTGCGCGATCAACGTGTCAAAGATAGCTAGAATTCGGTATCTTCAGATCAACGAATTTGGGCATTTCAGTATTCTTCATTCCATCGATTGCTAATTTTCACCGAATTATCATTTTGTTATTTCCGCTGCTGCACCATTTAACCATTATCAATATTACCTACAATTTTTGGTTATAATCTATTCATAACCTTGGCGTGAATGAATTATTTACTGTGGATTTTAATCCTAGTTTTGAATATAATATATTAGTTCATTCCAAGCTTATAAGTGACAAAAAAGTTATTTTGACCTAGTCTTAGGTAGTGTTTGGCTTTTATTCTGATAATCGGAGCTAGCTATGCTGGAAGTATTGTGTTGAGGAATATGAGTTCGTTTGATATATTATGCGAGATTAGGGTTTTTTATTGGTTAAAATATTTATTGTTCTATTCTTGTTTTGGTTTGTATTAACTAGTCATTTTAGTGGGTTGAAATTGCTGGGTTTTCTATGTATAGAGTATGGTTAAGGAAATGGAGAAATCAGATAGAGAGTATGGAGCTGATTTTGATGTTTTCGAAGCACTTGCTATCTAGGTAGGCTTACGATTTTAGTGTAGGAAGTAGATTTATTTTGTTTGATGACAATGATTTTAAATTTCAAACATAGAGAGATGTTACGCACCTTATGATTTATTCTTACAACCAAACATAACTTAATAAAATTTACTTCTTCCTACTACTAAAATATTTAATTGTTTGCTTGGTTATAGTCTATTAAACATGCTCATAATCTGCACAAGCTTAGGCTAAACCAAATATCACCATATAATTTCAGAACCGATAGCGGATCTTCATAGGATGATGACTTTTGTAGCAACAATCCATCACCAGTTTGTTCGCTAGGGTAGTATATTCATTTTTTTTAGTTCCTATAACATCATATGCATGCTACTACATTCAATCTCAATTATTGATTTTTCTTTAATGAATTTAATGATGAATTCATTCGTGATGTTCAATATCTTTCTTAGTTATCTCTAGAAGAGTTGCTGCTATGAGTGTTGTTGCTTGTGTATCTCAATAAATGGGTGTCTTGGGCATGAGGTTTGATTAGTGAATAGAAAACATGTTCATAAAATGAGACAATCATCATTTGTATAGTTCTTATAATACAATTGTATTATATTTTTTATTAGTTTAGGCATGAAATAATATGATTTGTAACTATGTAAATACTTTATAAATAATGTGAATATATGGTTTGTTTTGGCTTTTTAGTGTGTGAATCTTTCGTGTTATTTTTAATGAATATGAATGATTTTAATTGTTATTAGTGCAATGTTGGTTTCAATTGTAAAATGATATTAGAACTACAAGTGTGTGCTGCAACAATGCAAAGATTTTTTTAATTTGCACTTTGTTAACAATGAGCAAAAAAATGTTGTAAACGACCTATTACAATAGGCTAAAAAAGTTGTAAAAGATCTATTCCAACTGGAAAAAACTAGTTGTAAAATACTTTATTCCAGCAGTATCGTGCAACTGATAAAAACAGTAGTAAAATACTTCATTTCTCTAACAACTTCGCATATTAAGGCTGGTGGTTGATCGTTGTAATAGGTTGATTTCAACTGGCATTGCCAGTTGTGAAATGGATATTTTGTTTTAGTGTCATTTCATGTCATTCAATACCAATAACATATTTGAAACATAACAATAAAAACATAAGTAAGGTAACCAGTTACAACGATAACAAAAATAAACACATTCAATTCAACATAGGAAAATATATGCCATAAAAAAATGACCTACATAAAAATTCACTGATATTTTTTTTTCACGTCATACAATACTAACAACATACTCAAACTATAAAAATTACAACATAATCAATCACCAATTATAGCTATAACAAAAACAGCCAAATTTAAGTCAACATGATGCTATAACAAACATTAAACAAAAAAACTACAAGCTTAAAAAACTAACATCAAACTTATATTAGTAGCGCAAAATAGAAGAAGAAAACGCCGTTCAAATCTAATGAAATTTTCTATGAAATTTTCCAATTAACACATAGCTCGAGATGTGGAAGAACTCAAGATCTGAAAACACACGAAATTTGTATGCTCAATAGATGGAAGCACGAAATTTGGAACTAGAATAGGTATGGAATTTGAAAAAAATTTAAGGAATAGAATTTACAACGAAATTTGGAATAAGCAAAATAAAGTTGAGTGAAATTAAGATGTTGCGTGCTTTGATTTTGGAAGAAGAGGGGTAAAAATGGAAACAACAATAGTTATAGAAATTTGAAAAACAAAAATAGGAACATAAAATATAACGCGAAATTGGAAGAGATATAATTTATAAAATAATAAAAAATAAGGATGTATCATAAATTTCCACTTATTTTTAAGTTATAAATGAGACACTTTGTTGTGATGATGTCTATCGAGGAATGTTGATAGCATAAAGAAGAGATAGTCTTTGAAAGTCGATAACAACAAATTTAATGTCTACAAACCATGATGTTTAACCAAATTAATGACTATTATGTTATTAAATCCGCCAAAAATGTATATTATAATAAGATTAGTGTCAAATAGATGAAAAAAGCTATAGCATACTGCTCACGTCAAAATTTGGCACAAACACTCGGTGAAATAATAAACAGGAAATTTTCATGAAAACGCAAGAAAAAGAAAATATGAAAACACAATTATTATAGTGTTCGCCGAATACTCCGGCCTACGTCCATTTAAACTTTGTAATTCAACTTCTATCGAGTTTTTACAAAGTTGTTCTTAAGGATCGGTGATGATCTCTGAGATTATAGAAGAAGTAAAGAAATTTTTTAGAATGCAAAAAAGATCCCCAAAACAATGCCTCTCCTCCTCTATTTATAAATGTAGGTCACCGAAATTCGCTACTCCACATTTGTGCCCAAGTTCCCCACGTCGGGAAGAGTTATGTAGAGAAGATCATGGCCACGTCATCGAGTTTCAGGGATCCGTACCGACCAATGTGATTGGTTGGAAAACTTCCTCTAATTCTCTGATTTTGTTCATATCCCTTGCATATCAGCCCTTAACGTCAAGTTGTGTTGATATGAGCTTGAACCTGAGTGAATACTTTAGTTGGAAAGTGGAATAAAAGTAGATGATTCGTTTATCAGTCATTTGGATTGTCAATGGATGGAGAACCACTCCATACGGCATGTACAAGTTCATAAGTACTTTAACTTTATGTGGTGTGAAACATTGATGAATTTGAGGAGATGTTGGGATCGATACTTATCCCTGACCATGGATCGGTACCAATCCATGCCTTGGCATTGATCTTGGACTTTGATCTTATGATTGAAGTGAGTTGATGTTTGGGTAACTTTGCAAGTGGATTACTTGATCTAGTGATCTTGTGCAATATCCAGGTTTGGCAGCTTATCGCTCTAGATTCATGCTCTGTAGTTTTTCTGTTTGGTATCTAATTTGTCCGAATTTGGCTTGCTTATTAAGCTGGATAACATTTGCCTCCTCCCCCAAAGCATGTCCTATGAATAGAAGGTGTTCTTTGTTCAAGAACAAATATTGCAATCGATGAAACACTACTAGTTGAATTTTCTGGCTATTAACTAGCCATGCAGCGACGAATTGTCCGGTTCCATCTGATTCACCTGTAAATCAAAGATCGTTCCACACTATTATATCTAAGGACTCGAGTCCTTGCTTGAGTGTTAGTCATAGATAATCATCATTCCATATTGTCTTGGAACCATTATATTGTATAGGGTATCGCAAATCAAGGTTGTCCCGTGTTCTTCCGAGAGTTAATAAGCATATATCAAAATCAGTGGTTCAATTCGATAATTGCTATCGAATTATTTCAAGGTCAATCGGTGTTCAAAACCAAAGTCTTATTTTCAAGATCTCCGAGCCGTCCACTCGATGACCAATAAAATCCTAGCCCAATTTGGATCGTTAGCTTAGTCCTCGATTTCTTCGGATCATTAATTGAATCCTCAACCTTTCCAAGCTGTTGGTTGAAATCTTGATCTCTTTGAATCATTAGTCAAAATCTTGATCACTCCAGATCGTTAGTTAAATCCGCGATCTCTTCGGACCGCTAGTTAATCGGCAATCTCTTTGGATTGTTAGTTAAATTGGCGACCTCTCTAGATCCTTTGACATCCAAACTATGGTTCGATCTCTCTGGATCGTTCATCATCCAATCTAGGATTTGATCTCTCCGGATCATTTAACATCCAATCTAGGGTTCGATCTCTTCGGATCATTCATCATCCAATCTTGAGTTCGATCTCTCCTATGATGACCCGTCTTTTCGACCCTCAAAAGTCGACAATAATACATCCACGGTATTCACGTGTCGAGCATCCAGCACTTCAATACACAGTATTTCATTCGTGTACGAACCACGAACAACAAAAATAAAAATAGACCGCGCACAACAACGTGACACGATCACAAAACAACAATAAAATACACTGGTTATCTTATTCTGTGAAATTTCTAAAATACCATTGTTTGTTAGAAAATGCGTCCAACGATGATTTAAATATTTTTCAAATAGAATATTATGGAAAAATCCTATAAATTCGTTTATAAATATGTCACTAAAAATCAACTCAATTTAATAACAATTTATTTTTTATTATTTATTACATTTGAATAAGGATTTGAATACTTGAACAAATTAAATGTTCTCATTCAAAACGTTAAAAATTGCAGGTTCTTACATTCTTCCCTACTTAAAAGAATTTCGTCCCCAAAATTCTCAAAGGAAGAAAATGTGCTCTCACCCTTAGACTTTCAAAATCAATTGGTTAAAATGAGTTATTAAGCTTTTATAGTCCCATATGTCACCGAATATTTCAGCAACATGTCCTTTGCGCGGCTAGGTCTGAAACAATCACAATATCAATATAAGCTCATATCTGGGATCTTCCATATCTGGAGACAACACAACAACAATATATACTTATGATATATCTTATAGAGTGTGTATGTCACATAGAAAACACACCCGTTAAGCATAAACACGTACCAATTTATTGAGCAATCAAACTCTACTCATGAAACCAAAAGCAGCAAGCTAGACTTTGCTTCCATATGCCTAAATCTCACTTACATAGCTCAAAAGAGAGTTAAACATGACAAATGAAATAATACCACAACTCATCCATCATATATCATGAATCTAAACATGCTAAACATATATATCAATCACTCACATCAACATGCCATCAAACCATATAATTGCAAATCTAATGTGAGAAGCATACAACTACATTAAAACCCATACGATGTACATATGTCATCCGTACGCAATATCAAATCCAATCACTCCCTTGATCACACAAATTTCACTTTCGGACTAGTATCGCTCACTCGACTTCCCTAGTGGGAACTCTGATTAGGTTCCTTAGATTAGAATCATCCATTCTCTTTGCATAGCCATATACCATGGTAGAAAACTTCAGAATCTTATCAAAAACATGTATCAAATGTTCACCATTAAGAATCGAGTGAAAAATCCTTATTCAGATCCATGTAAATTACATCAAAATTATGTACTCGAATCTGGATCAAGAACCGTCATACGAATAAAATGATCAACGTACAACTTACATATCTATTCCAATTGGTTTCTTAACTACACCAATTTCTTTTCAGTATGAATCACATTCATTTTTACTTATAGAATATTTCCTTTAATACTAAAATCATTTATGAACCATTTCATAAAACCATTATTTAAGTTTTTATAAACATTCCATAAAGACCTATCTTTATTTTAAAACCATTTAATACTTAAGTTCACATTCGTATAATACTCTTCTTCATCCTAAGAGTATATACATAATATAAATTTGCTTCACTTAACATAAATGTCCAACAAATTTAAAACTTGTTTTAACTTACTATCTTTCTATTCTACAGTTACAAAACTCTACTTTTATATTTTCACAAGTATACTTAGCTTCAAGTTCTCAACTAATTCGAAATTTTTTCGACTATCCAAAATCACTTAAAATTCCATTTTATTTCAACAAATGAAAATTACCAAGCAAAATATCGTAATGAGAAGCACAAACCAAACTACCCCAATGCATGGATAATGCATCCATAAAATAACTTAACATAAAGCTTAAGAACTAAACATCGAATTTTATTTCACTTAAATTTGAAATAATAATATATACTTATAACTTTAGTATATCAAATCATACTTTCGAGATTTTTAAATCAAGATCCGTTTTACCAAAACAACTTTATAGCAAATTACTATGGTAGCATTCCCTACTTAATAAATTGAAAAATGAATGTCGATTATGTTGCAATCATCACCGGAATTATTTTCCTACGACATAAGTGAGTTTAGTACTTTCTTTCTCCTTAAAAATCCTTTTAAAATATTTATATTCATAATTACTTTCAGATGATACTATTACTATTATTTTCCAAAACTTCAAAAAATAATTTTCATAACACCGGGATTTAAGTTCTCAAATTCTCAACTTAAATCCTTTTTATTTATAAACCATACTTATATAATTTCACTTTCTTATATAAATCATTTCACCAATGTATATATTTGTTTAGATTATAATAAACAACTCTTATTAAAATTAAATTTTAACCCAATATTATCACCTAACGCCTTATAACCAAATTGTGAAACTGAATTCACAAGGTGTTCGTTTCAATATTCACACAACTACTATCTACCTAACTAATGTTGAAAAAGGTAAACTACTCATAAACAAACAATAGTTAATGCTCATAAACTGGCCGAGCACAACTAACCAAACAATAAATTACAATAATCAAATATTATAATTTCCTAACAAACAAACACATTGTAAATAACTATATCCATTTCTGAAAGTTATCCTTTTATATATTAAATATAATCCTAGGTAAAAAAATTTCATTTACTAATTTCAAAATAAAAGGGTGTCAGTTTGCCTGGTTCAAATGTTTAGTAACCCATATCGATATAGTTGTTCCTTCTATATTGACCAGAATTCATAAACCACTCAACATATCAGTCAACATAATATAAAATATTTTTATAGCACTAACAAATACATGCTCTCATACACACACACATACACACACACTCAAACTCATTCTAGGGTGTTACTAACCCTAGCTCTAATGAGTTTACTCCACTAAGGACAAGGTGTTCGCTCAACCTAAGCTCTGATACCACTTGTGATGACCTGCCTTTTCGACCCACAAAAGTCAACACTAATACATCCATGGTTTTCACATGTCGAGCATCCGAGTGTCGAAAAGACAGATTATTGGGGTAAAAGAAAAGAAAAGACAGAAGAGAATCTCACATTATGACGAGTAATATATAATATACACATGATTTCTGCAAAGGAAAACTGTAATATAAATACATCAATCAAAGTTAACTAATATGCCTGGACAGTTATAACAACATGTCCTCGTAAATATTGATAGATACAAAACAACAAATGTAGTGGAAATAAAAGATATGGGGATATGTCTTGGAGGCATCCAGCTCGTCTCTTAAAGCCCAAAGCATCCAAAACTAAAGCTTGGAAATATGTTTAGGCTGACCCGAGCATTATAAGAAAACAACTCCCGGATCAGTCTAGTAAACCAGCATGAGAAACTCAAATCATATAGATTTTTAAGGTTATAAAACCTTTCAAAAATAATGGTATGTCGTAAGACCGCACCATACATAAACAAAGACGGGTTTTCACCTTTCCATAACCAAATCATTTTCATTAGAAAATCTTGTTATATTATAACAATGTCTTGGGTTTAAAATAAATATATAACATAGCTCAAATGCTTGCATCTCACATTCTAGCATATTTAGCATACAACTAAGTCCGTAATGAATGTATGGAGAATGGATTCCAACAATGACAAGGTAAGGGACTATCTTCCGTATAATACACCTCTAGAGAAAATGTACTGGGCGTGCAAACCTATTCACCTTAGCAAATCAAGACCGACCTACCCCTTACTAGATTGATCATCACTTTGGTTGTCACCTAGACAAACCGTTTCCATAGGCCCAGCATACAAAATCCATAAATTTCAGTCTATATCAGGTGATGACCGTACCCTAATGGTAGTGAACCAAATAGCCCGGTGGAATAACTCATGTTTTTGTCATTACCAGGTGTGAGGCTTGAGTTTATGATTTACCTTTAGCAAATCCCATATGGAATGCTAACACTGCCCTCCAAGAAACAATGGAATGCTAGCATTCATCTATACAAGCTGTTCTAGGACTAAACAAACCGAAGGCACTACTTCTAGTACATCCATTTTGGAATCACCTACAAAATTAGTAGCAAGCAGCCCCTGCACTTCAAAGAACTTCGTCTTCGATTCCATCTTCATGAAGAGTCTTCAATTCGAACACTTATGGCAGTTCGAAGTGGTTTTCGGATAACATATTCGATCTCGGTCTCTCCAAACCGACAATCGATGGTTTGAAAACTAGCCAAGATTTGATAGTCGATTATTTAACTATCAAATAAACAAACAACCAAATCAGAGATTTAACCAAGCTTGATTAAGCATGTAAGCAACCACTAAGCCTCTTTAATTAATCCTTTCGTTAATTAAAACCACTTTGTAAATACTTATGTCATATACTTTTATAAAAGATATATTCACAAACCCTCTTTATTTTTTCAATACTTAAAAAATATTAATATACTTACCTCAACTGTATAAGTAAAACCCCCAAAACATTTCCCTTCCAATACTTCGAAACTTTTGCATATACTTATATTAATAGTATAAGTATATTCACACAACACAACATTTTCAATACTTAGGAGATGTATCCATATACCTATATCAACGGTATAAGTATATTCATAAATCTTAAGAATGATTTCCTTTTTCCCAAAATCATATTTAAATGGGCCAAAACAAATGTCATTTAAAAACATTGTTTACTATAAACCCAAACCACTTTCCATTTGGTGTAAGTAAATGAGTCGTATGGAAATTAGACCAAATATACTTACCGCCACTTCTCGATTTCAAACTTGTGTTGTCTCTCGATTAACAATGAAGTCGGACAAGTTAGAAAACTATCCTTACCTCGACATAAATTCTTAATTCTCAGGATAGGGACAAGTTTCCCTACCTCAGAATTTGGTGTTAAGCATAGAAATAATACTTTCCAAACCACCATAATTTAAAATGATCATTTAAAGAAATCAAACCTCATTTCCTTTTTATAAAATTCCTTTTTATAGATCTCTTTAATATTTACACAGTTCATTTATAAATATCCTTTATAAACTCCTTTTATACATCAGCTTTATTTTTGTAAAACTTCTTTTACAAATCTCTTTCCTATTTATAAACTACGTTCATAAATCTCCAAATTTATTTATAAAATTCCTTCTATCAATCTCCAAATTTAACTCATCACAAATCTTCGGTTCAAGATCGGACTAAATATTTTCCATAAAACAATCATTCCATATATCACTATAAACTCACAAATGTGATTTATTATTCCAATTTATCAAAATGATATCATTTTCCTTTTATAAAATATCATTTATAAATCTATTCTTTTATTTATAAAATACCATTTATAAATCTATCTTTTTATAAAGCGTTTCACAAATATTTATTCCAAAATATTTCTATCTTCTTTTAACACGAATTCATTATAGAAGATAAGTTCCCCTTTTCCTTTAAAATAAATACATGTTATTATATTACACTTCTGTAAAACAAATACTTCTTGAAAATACCTTTTTAAAACATTTCCAAAAAGGTTAGAGTAGAATAGAGAAGTTCAATAACCATTCTAAATAAAACATCATAGAAAATTCCAAAAGTTACAATGAAAATCATTCTTCTAATCAAAACCATTTTAAAATCAAACAGCAAAATTTACTATTTCCAAAATACTATAATGAGGCCAAGAGTTACCACAGCACTTAACCAATGCTACTACTACCTTTATTACTAAAAAGATTTAACCTTTAATGCATATCAATGTCATATCTAATATGACCAAAACTACCAATGACATTCTATTATTTATATAACAAGTATATAACTGAAATTTAAAATCACAACGGTGAGGAATCCAAATTCCTCTATAAAATTCCATGTATTTCATTTTACATGTTATTCGCTTTTTTAAGCCGAAATTAAACCAAACCAAACCAATGAATCATTCAAGTATGCAAACAAAAATCTATATCTAATATATATCATATAGAGTTCATCCAAAGGTGAATTAACTCTCCAAAATTCCAGTTGACGCTTTCGCGTTCTTGAGAAATAACGTTTATTTCTGTAGAAACTTTCTTAGGGATTTCTTTACCATTTAAAAACGGAAATAATATATTATTCGTATTGTAAAGGCTTTTAAGCTTAAATTATTTAATAGCTAGTTGAACGAAGAGGCAAAAGTTATATCAAAATAGTCGTTATACGAGCACTTCGAAAAAATACCTTGTTTTCAGAAATTCCTATAAAATAATTAAAAGGTATCATTTGGGGTTTTTCATCATTATTTCTAAGCACCCAAAGTATACTAACTATTGTAAAATGAATGGATCTAAAGTCATTTGCTAAGGTGTCAAAAACTAGGCGCAAAGTTGTAGCAAAATAGGTTTAAAACATGTAGTAAAACTTTAGACACCATTTCTAGAAATGCTATCTTTGCTATTTGGAACCATAAATTAAAAATGATGTTTAAATTATGTATTTTCCCTAATCATTTTAGGGTGGTTTTCTAACTTATAATAGAGTGTTTAAAAATTGGTTTCGAGTTTAAATATATTGTTAACAATAAATTATGAATTTTTAAACTAGGTGGCTTTTAAAATAAAAGATGTTTATTTTGGTTTTTCTATTTATTTCAGAATTCCTTATTTTACATAATATTCCATATAAGTAATTATTGTATATATTTAAGTAGTTTTAAAAGTGTTTTAACATATTAGTAAGTATTTAAAAGGTATTCTTATATATCTAAGTTTTAAATATTAAATTAAGTATTTTATAAATATAATAAAGGAGTTTGGATTTTTAACCCTTAAGTTAAAATAAGTGGTTTTATGGAAATTACTTAAAAGTGTATTACCTTAACTAATAAGTGTGAATATGCTTTGATCTTTAAATAAATGTTCTAAAGTTAATGATAAATATAGAAATGGTTTTGGGTTGTCGTAAACAATTTTTTAGTAACATTTGCTTTTAACCCCTATTTTTATTTGTACTTAGGAATATAATTAGATATTTAATAGTGAATACTTTAAGCTTAAGTATAAATGAATTTTTTGGGTTTTTTGCGACAATGTTTTAAATAACACTTGTCTTAAACCCTTAAGTATAATTAAATCTTAAGAGCAGTTTAAAGAGAAATGTTTTTTAAGTATGAAATGATTTGGGTTTGTTGTGAAAATGTTTTAATTAACATTTGTCTTAATCCCTTATGTATAATTAAATCTTTTAAAAGTAAGTTTAAGGAGGAATGTCTAATAGTATGAAATGATTTGGGCTTGTTATGCCAATGTTTGAGCAACATTTGTCTTAATCCTTTATAAATTTAATTAACCTTTAAAAGAGAGTTTTAAAGAAAATGACTAAATATGAAGTGTTTTGGATTTGTAGTAAATAATGTTTTAGTAACATTTTTTCTAAACCCTTAAATTATATTTTAAATTGGAATAATATTATAAATGTAATTAGATCTTTAATAATGGAGTTTTAAAGATAATATAAGTATTGAAATCTTTTATAAAAAGATAGAAAAATTTATATGTTTAATTTATAAAAGAGAGGGGGTTTATGGTAATAATGTTTTAACGACATTGGTTTTTAACATCTTTGATTATATTTTAAGAAAGGAAATCATTGTTAACTGATTTTTGAATATACTTATACAGTTGAGATAAGTATACGAATACTTTCTAAGTATTGAAAAGAAAAATAATAGAATCCAAGTATATATCTTTTATTAAATATATACACACACACCCACACAAACACAAGTATATAAAAGAAGTTTTGATTAATAAATAGGTATTAATTAACGAAGGAAGTTTTGACTAAAGAAAGAATTTTTATTAGATAAAAAGATGTTTTAGTAATAAAAAAGAGTTTTTAATTAACAAAGTATAAATTAATTAAAAAGGGATTAAAAGTCATTTATGTGACTTGATCATATTTTGGATGAAATGATAGTGCTTGTATGTTTACTTGCTTAATGAGAGTATATAGGAATTAGTTCCCTTACCCGATCATTCACATTATTGTTGAATAAAACCAAATTCATCGATTCACTCTTGGAGAGACCAGGATCGGTAAGTGTTCTACTTATCAAAAATCACTTTAAGACTGATATACGGTTCTATGTTTTGGAAGTGGAATGATGGAATCCAAGCGTGGTTCTAAAATATGTTGAGATGATGGAATCCATATGGGATTCATTATTTGTTCGTGTATTGAAGACTCGTGTGAAAGATGCTAAATGTAGCCTCGACATCGGAAAAATGACTAAACACGGAGTAGGTTGCCCAATCCCGGGTTTAGCCGACTCAAGAGGGTACATCAACTTCACTATCTAGAGTATGCTTATAGATGTTACGTGCATGGAGTTGTTGATACTTGGTTTAGGTTGTTCGTGAAAATGTTCGGATTTTGGACCAGTTGTGTTTTCCTTATGGTATATTTTATCTAGAGATTTACGGCGCTTGGATAGGTATCTTCTGATCCTTGTCATAGGAGGTCGGTCTCATTTACCGAGGAGGTCTCCGTGGAAAATGCATTATGCAAATGCGCCTTTGCAGTTTTGTTTGTATACCTAAATATATTGTTGAAAGTAACCATTCTAGCTATGTTATATATTTATTTTTCAACCCTAGACATTATTATAATATCACTAGATTTTCTTATGAAATGGTTTGGTTAGGGTAAGGTACCGTGTTTATCTACGGCATGGTCATACGAGTTACCTTTATTTTGAAAGGGTTATAACATTAAATAATTCAGATGACTTGAGTTTCTTACATTGGTTTACCAGACCGATCCGGGTGTTATTTTCTTATAATGCTCGGGTCAGCCCCATGTATTTTCCAGATTTCATTGATGTTCATTGAAGCTCTTGGAGAGGAGTTGGATGATTGCCTATCGTAGTTTTATTTCCACTACATTACTTTGTTTGTATATTAACAATTGTAAGGATAGGCAGTTATAACTGTCTAGGCCAATGATAGGATAGTTGGCTCTGATTATTGTATTCATAAAGTTTTCTTTATAAAAGATCATTTTGGTATTATATGTTATCATTTCGTTGTGAGATTCTGATGTTTTTGTTCTCCTATTTCTTATTCTTATTCTTTTCTTCTTTTATTTTATCCTAACATTTTGTCTTTTCGACACTTGGGTGCTTGGCATGTGAATACCATAGATGTATTAGTGTCAACATTCAAGAGTCGAAAAGGCAATCGTTACATCTTGGTATCAAAGCTGAAGGTTAAGCGAGAACCTTAGCTTTGGTTGGGTATGACTCATTAAGAGATAGGGTAATGGAATGCCTTATTATAAGTTGAGTGTATTATCATATGAGAGCATATTTGTTAGTGCTATAAAATATTTTATATTGTGTTAATTGGTCTGTTGAGTGGTTTATGGATTCTAGTTGGTACATGGGATGCCATGGTATCGATAAGAATTTCTAAATACTTAAACATTGAAAATCGATATAGTATTGTTTAAAAATTGGTAAATGAAATAATTTTACCTAGGATTATATTTTATATATAAAAGAACAATTTTCAAAGAAAACTGATATAGTTACTTATGATGTGTTTGTTTGTTAAGAAATGATAATATTGAATTATTATCATATATTATTTATTTAAAACATGCTCGGCCATTTTAGGAGCATTTAATATTGTTTGTTATTGTGTGTTTAAAGTTTATATGTAATTTACCTATTTATTACATGGGTTAGGTAGATAGTAATCATGGGAACATTGAAACGAACACCTTGTGAATTAAGTTTCACAGTTTGATGATAAGGCATTCGATGTTAATGTAGTGTTAAAAAGTTAACTTTTAAAATATTGTTTATTATAGTTTTAAAGGAAAGGCAAGATATTTAAAATATAAATACTGTTAAATGATGTTATATAAGAAAGTAAATTTATATAAATATGGTATATACAAATATGGTACGTATAAATATAATTTATATAAATATGATTTATAAACAAAAAGGAGTTAAATTGAGAATTTGTGAACTTAAATCCCGGTGTTTTTGAAAATGGTTTCTGAGAGTTCAGAGTAAATAATGATAGTATAATTTAAAATTATTTTAAAGGATTAATGTTTTTAAAAGAATTTTATGATTTGTTCATGTTCAAGGTTACTCTCGAAATCATCAAAACAATTGGGGAAACAAAGTATTTTTTATATATTAGCTAGTTTGAGTGGCTCAAAAGTAACTAAAAATAGGTGAAAGATGTGTTTAGATGGTAGGCACTTCTCTTGAGTATTACCCTTCTTAGTAAAGGGGATATATGGTACTTCTTGCTAAGAACCAGTTCCTTGTATCATTTTGTTGTTACTCGATCCATATGAATATTTTCCATGGATTTTAAAGAAAATATTTTGGAAATTGGTTTTAAAAATTATTTTTTGTTTAGTCCTAAAAATTATGAATTGATATCTAAAAAGAAATATGTATATATTACTATTTCAAATGATTTGAAATATAACCCGGTGTTTAATTCTTAAGTTTTCTGTTAAGTTATACTATGGCTGCATATATCCTTTGCATTAGAGTAGTTTTGTTGTGCATCTTATTATGATATGTTTATTGTTAGTTTTCAATTGATAAAATAAAACAGAATTTTCGGTGATTTTGGACTATCGAAAACTTCCAAATTGATATAGAAATTGAAGCTAAGTACTTTTGTAAAATTATAAAAGTTGAATTTTTATAACTCTTAATTAAGATAATAAGTTAAAACAAGTTTAAAATTTGTTACACATCCTTGTTAAATGGAACATTCAATGTTATTGGGCCAACTAATAAACGTCTTTACTTTAGGGTTATCTAAGGAAAGTAGACTCTAGTCTTGAGTTTGGATACCAAAGTCCCACTCTACCTAATTACTTGCGTAACCCAATGGATAAAGAAGTCTAGAAAGTTGACTCGATTATAAAATCCAAATTTAATTTGGACCTTCATCGAAATTTTAGGAAGGGAAATGTAAAAGAATGTTTTGTATAGACTATTAGGGTATAGTAGAGTATAATACGAGCAAGGAACATAAGTCTTGAAATGTTTTCAAATGAAATTTTGTTTTGATAAAATGTTTTATAGGTAAAGATAAGTCTTTATGAAATGTTTATAAACTTAAGTAATGTTGCATAAATGATTTTAGTATTATATAAGAATTGATTTTGTGTAAATATGTAATGACCCGCTATTTTGAACCATTTAAATCGACAATAAATCACACATGTTAGACTTGAATTGTTCAAAATAACATATTGTTATTTGTATTTGGCAAAACTTAGCATATACAGTAAATAAATCAATCACAAAATCACAGACACAGAGTAATACAACAATACGCAGCGGAATAGATAAATAGTAGTTCGTGAAGCTACTACAGGAACAACAGAGGCCAAGACAAAAGACAACAGAAGTCCAAACACACAGAAGTCTCTAATACATAAGCAAATAACAAGTCTGAACAAAAATAACTAAACGACTGAAATAACAAAATAACTGGAAAGTTGAATAGATAAGTTAGATCTCCAAGCCAAGCTCCAAGCTCCAAAAGGTGAGTCTCAAATGCTGTAATACTCAGGCTGACCCGAGCATAAAGCAAAATACAAAACACTTGAGTTAGGATTAACAACCTTATGCAAGTAAATCAACTCAAGTGTAATGTCCAAATGAAATGCAATAACTTAAAGAATGTTTGGGATTTCCATCCTTTAAGGATCCGTGTAACTATCTACATACATAATACAATACGCTACATAAATAATGTCTATAGTAAAGTAAAATATTAAAATAGCGTTAAGGCGTTACCCATATCCCCCTTAACACATTTTTATATGAATGTCGTAGTCTATACAGTACCGTAATTCCTCCATAATCTGGATGGCTATCAGAGGATACTCTATAGTGTATGACACAAACCAAACTCGTAGTGGGCGCGATCAGGATAAATATGACAAGGCACGCGAGGCAATGCCCAGGGTGTTAGAACCTCAATTGTTGGATTTTAATGACAACAACTATACAATTATGCCAAAGAATCTCTAGCTAATTTGCAGGTACATGAGCATCAAAAAGAGACAAACAAATACGTTCATAATGAAGATACACAGTAAAAAAAAGGATGAAAGTATGTATATGAAGATACAAGAAGAGATATATACGATAGAGATAAGACGAAGGTGACAAACAAAGTTTTATTAGTCATAGAGTGTCGTGTCTAGAGTTTACAAATGTTAAAATCTTCTCAAAATGGTATACACATATACATTCATATTTTAAATGAAAATTCAAGTTTTCAAAAATTGCATGGAGCGGGGCTCGAACCCGGGTCACTAGTTTAGAAAGCAAGTGCTCTAACCAAATGAGCTATGGCAAATTTTGTTACAGGCTATAATTCAGCCGGCTGAATGAATTCATTTAGCCATCTGATTGCTGAAACTCTTTTATAGTTTCACAATATTCAGCCGGCTGAATGACTTTATTCAAACGGCTGAATAAGGCCAGAAATAGCCTAATTCCTTGCTGTTTGTGTTTTAATTTGATTCAGAAGGCTGAATTATTTTATTCGGCCGGTTGAATATTTTCAATAGCTATTTTCATGAATAGACACTTCTCTTCGAAGAGTAACGTCTTCAAAATCAACGGTTGCGCCTGTTTCTTTTCAATATAACTTTTCATCTACAGTTGCAACCTTTTAAAAACTATAAATAGATTACAGAATTCAACAAACAACTAACTGAATCTATTTTTAATATTCTTGAATTCTTATCTATTCTCTATTTTCAAACTGCACTCAAACTTCTTACATTCTCTGATCGTTGATTACTCTATCTTCCACAATTCTCAAGCATATTACACTACATATCATAAAGGAGAAGATTATAGGAAGATTGTACTTAATTAACTTATCAGTGCTATTCAAAGAGCATACTACAGTCAAATACTTTTGTTATTTGTAAAGAAGTCCTGTTCGGTTGCTCAGGCGGTAGAAGTCCTATTCGGTTGCTTAGGCGGTAGAAGTCCTGTTCGGTTGCTCAGGCGGTGTAAACCTATTCCTCCGGGTTAAGTGAGGGTTGCTAGTTTAAATCCAGAAGGAGTCTGGGACTGGACTTAGAACGGGAGTTCGAACCAGTATAAAAATCTCTGGTGTCATTTACTTTACTACTTTTACTATTTGCTTACTTATTCCGCACAAGTAGTTTATCCATATTACACGATCCAATAGCACAGTCATTATCATAGGGTAGGATACTACCGTTTTACGGATCCAGACTGGTGGTAACGCATAGCAGCTACTACCGCCCACTTCGAGACACACTCCCAAATCAAATCAAAGGGTGGCCACCAAATCAATCACAAAGTAATAATATGGTATCGAAGAAATGTGCCCGATAGGGGGAGCGACCCCACTTGGCCCGGCATGGCACCTGTTTTAGTCAATTTAATTATGACCCGAAGGTCAAGGCTATCCATCATCGTTCTCTTACTTCATTCCAGTAGTGTTCGCCAAACCATCCTACTTCATTCTAGATTCTCCACCAGGCGCACAGTTGTTAAAGTTGTTTTCGGTATTGGCAGAGAGTATGACAATATTCGATCCCGGTCTCTTTAACAACCAAACGCTTATTTCACACCAGTTGGTTCTTTTAAATTTTAAGAACCGATTCATAATTTATATCAAAATATCATATTCACTTCAAAATCATATCACTTTCGAAATCATATTCACTTCCAAAATCATATTCATTTTAAAAATCATATCCACAAAATAGGTTAAACCATCATATCAAAATAATCGCATTTTAAATCAATTAAATCTAAATCATAACAGTTCCAACTTTAAACATTTTGAATATTGAAAGTAGTTTATATATTAGAATAGTTATACACTAAAAATAGTTTATATTTTAAAAATAGGTTATAGATTGAAATAGTTTATATATTAGAAATAGTTTATATATTAAAATAGGTTATAGATTGAAATAGTTTATATATTAGAAATAGTTTATATATTAAAATAGGTTATATATTAAAATAAATATATTAATTTAAATATTTTAAACATAATATATTTTATTTTTATTAAATTTTATTAAATTAAATCTTATATTATGAAAATAAAGCAAATAAAGTTATAAGTAAAACCTTAAAATTTTACGTTTTAAAACTTAACTTATAAATTTAGAATTCTTAAAACATATAATTTTAAAATCCAAATTTTACATATATGTTTTAAAATAAAATCTAAAAATCATTTTTCTTTTTTTTGCAAACACATCTTTCCAAAATTTTAGAAATCACTTTAAAAACAGACTAATGGTGTCCGTATATAGTTTTTTTATCCTAGGGTCAAGTGATAAGGATATTTATAATTTCAGTCCGCAATAATTTAAAATTTACGGGTATATATCATTTCAACCCGCAATCCTAAATTTCCAAAATCAATAAAATTGCTTGGGTTTACCATTTCAACCCATAAGGATTTTCCTTAATCTAAAAGATCATTTGAGTATGTATCATTTCAACCCATAGTGATTTCCTAAAGCTAAGGGAACTTGGAGCATGATTTACATAAAATAAATAACATAACACATATTCATACATAACACATATTCATACATAACATATTACTTAAGGTAGCACATAACTTACATAACAAATTGCATAAAATAGCATATAACTTACATAACAAATTACATAACATATAACTTACATAACAAATTTCATAACATAGCATGTAACTTACATAATTAATTAGCAAACATATCATGTAACTAGCATAATTAATTACATAGCATATCATGTAACTTGCATAATTAATTACATAGCATAGCATGTAACTTGCATGATTAATTACATATTTGAGCATGGAATGTGACATAAAATTCCTACCATAACATAACATAATATGCAATCATTTCTAACATAGCACTTTAGGCGATTTCCTATATTACAACGTAACACATATATGCATATAAATTTTATTCTTTTTTTTCTTTTTTCTTCTTTTTTTCCTTCTTTTTCATACATAAATTTTCACATGTCATATTAGTGACATTTTTCGTAACATGGGTGACAACTTTTAAATCAATATAACATTTCTTTTTTTTCAACATAGCAATTTCATATTAACATCATGAAGCATATCAATAACCATATCATCACGTCTATTTTTATAAACAAACAACATAATTTAAATAACAATATCATGTAAAAATCATAGGTGAACATAAGTGAACATAGATCATATCAAATCATATACAAACTACGCAAAATCTAAACTATTGCAACATTCCAATAACATATCAATTCATATTCATTCACTTATCATATGATTTTAAATCGTAAGTGAATGACTCACCTTTCAAGGCTAGGAAAATTGACAACACAAAGCTATGAATTTGAACCATGAATCCCAAAGCAAAGCAAACTTGAATTGATGGATTACAAAATATATATATTTCTCTTTTGATTTAATTTTTTTTATAAAAGAGAAGAAGAGGAGCTAAAGGGGGTTCGGCCTATGCTTGGTGAATGGTGGTGGAGATGAGGAGGGGAGGAGATGCCTTGGATGGTTGTGGAGGGCGGCGGCTATAGGAGGAGGATGGAAGGATTTGAAAGAGAGGAGGAAATGAGTATTAGGATTTGAGAAATTTTGGAGTTTGGATCTAGAGTTCTCTGTAGATTTGGAGAGGAAGAAGGAAGAGTAAAGAGAAAGTTTCTCATGAGAAATAATTCAGTACATACTTGTTTAGTCAGGTAAGAAACAAAAGGTCGTAGGCAAAGGAAAGGTCACAAGACTCTTGGTATGGCTAGAGACTCTTGGTTAACCAAGGCCCATTAGACTAAACAAACCCAATAGAACTTAGTCAAATAAAACACAACTAAACACTGCAAATTCATGTCAATTTTTCACAATATTTCATATTTTTAAAGTAATGGGAATTTAATTTTGACGAAACGAAAAGTGGAGAGGAGATTAGAATTCAGTCTAGTATCATATAAAAAGAATGAAATTTAAATTTTCCAACCAAAAGTCAAACTTTGACTAAGTGTGACCAAAATTTGAAATTTCACAAAAAAAATTATTCTATTAAATTTGGTCAAATAAAACACTCAACATCACAAATTTATTATTTAAATTTAAATTTTAAAAACTCAATTTAATTCAAAATAATATAATTTAAAATCGATTAAATCAATTCCATCTGTTTCCCTTTATTGAAAGATTTAATGTCCATAAATTCAATATTAAATTTCTAAATTGAATGTTAGTTACACACTAATCGTTTTATTTTCATTAAATAATTCAAACAAATTTTTATCATTTTATTTCGATTTACATGTTCATTATATTACATCAAATTTCCCTTTCCATTAAAACATATGTTTCTTTTTTATTTCCTTAGCTTCATCTTTTTTTGGTTCAAACATACGTTTCAATTATTACGTCCATTAATTACAATTAATGTTCTCTTTCCTTTTATTTGAAAGATTTCAATTACATTTAATTCCATTGATTACAAAATAAATTCCAAAGCGGATTAATCAATGGGATGAGGAATAAATCAATTGTTACAACTTAGTAATTTATATCAATTAATTTATTGTTTACACAAGGAGTGCAAATCTACTTACCAAATAATTGATTTCTTATTATATGCTAACATATTTAGAATATTGTTTATCCCATTCTTTAGTAACATTTATTGTTATAGTTGATTGACATTGCATTAATACAGTTGTCAATTACATTCAATCGATATTATTAAATTATATTCTAATACGCGTTACCATCTTCCATTTCAATAAAGATTAGTCGTTTTAGAATTTTATCTAAGATCATGTT
Organism: Allium fistulosum; assembly: GCA_030737815.1. Classification (NCBI taxonomy): domain Eukaryota; kingdom Viridiplantae; phylum Streptophyta; class Magnoliopsida; order Asparagales; family Amaryllidaceae; genus Allium; species Allium fistulosum. The sequence continues at coordinate 431,828,131 of CM060905.1, forward strand.
TTATATTCAAACAAATTTATTATTATTATTATTATTATTATTTTATTTTACAGTAATAATTGAAAATTCTTTATTTCTAACCATATTCTATTCAATAATTATAATTAATATTTTTAAAATTTGTTCGAATTTACGAGTCGTTACAAAATAAATAAGAATTGGAAAGAAATTGGTGTATTTAAGAAACCAATTGAATTAAATATGTAAGTTGTACGTAGATCATTTTATTCGTATGCTTGTTCCTGATCTAAGATTCGAGTATATCATTTCGAGGTGATTTACACTGGCTCGAATAAGGATTTTTCACTAGATTCTTGATGACGAACACTTGATACAGATTTTTGATATAATTCTGAAGTTTTCTATCATACTATATGGCTATGTAAGGAGAATGGAAGTATCTAATCAACGAACTATATCGAAGTCTGCACTAGAGAAGTCAAGTGAGACATACTAGTTTGGAAGTTGAAATTTATGTAGTTGAGCAAGGGATCGGGATTTATATTGCATACAGATGACATATGTACATCGTAAGGGCTTTAGTATAATTGTACATTATGTTTGTCTGACTTATGGAAGTTTGGGAAAAGACTCTTCGAATTGTTTGAGGTAGTAAGAATAATCGACTAAGTAATAACTTGAGGCGGTTGAGCAGAAGGAACACGTAGTAGTTTATTTATCATCCTTGTATGATGAGAAGATTTTTGACCTAGGCAAACTGTTAGCCTTGTTTGCTAATGATTGTAATATTGTCAAGTATTAATGTATGGTTGTTTCTTCGATTGCTTACATTGGAATTTCGAGGACGAAATATTCTAAGGAGGAGAATGTAACGGCCCTAAATTTGTAATACTTTGTATTTAAATATTTGAATTATTTAAATATTTATGTTTAAGATTTAATGTGATTAAATATGATTTTATAATCTTGTTAAACACATTTTAATTAATAACTAATGTTAAAAAACTTGTTTTTAAAATGTGTTTACAAAAATATATACTTTGTATAAATACTGAAAATGTGACCGGAAAACATTTTGTAAAAATATCAACTTTTCATTAAATAAAAATTGTTTGAATACTTGTATACTAGTTTATTAACATATGAACACCTTAACAAGTAATTAAATCTTCCATCATCCTAAGCCAAAATTAATTAAACTAAGAATTAAATTAGTAAAGTAAGAGTGGACTAAAGGACCACTAAATCAAGGCTTGATCTAAAGAGGAGACTTTCTTAAGCATGGTGTGTGTAAGGGTATGGATTTGTCATGTGGTGTCCTTTTCCTTCATGGCTAAGAAAGAGGTTTTAAGATATATTACCTTAAATTTCTAAGCTTATAAATAGATGGGAGAGGCCTCTTCATTTCTACACCATTACACTTCTAAAACAATGTCTTCTTTTTCCTCCTTCTCTCTAACTTTCATAAACTCAAATCAATTCAACTCCATTTTCTTTCAAACTCTACCAAAGTTCTTATATCACTTAGAGAACATACTTTAGCTTCTAAAATGTTGAAGAAAGATGGAGATATGGGGAGATATCCCCTTAGGCCATGAGTAAGAAGGGGGAAGGTGATGGACATAAGCAAGGGTGAATGTGGTGGTCATGGACATGAGAAAATGGAACGTAATGAGTGGTTTTAGTGATGCTTTGTTTGTAGTAGGAAGTGTAGTGTTGCTTTCTTGAATGTTGGTAGGAATATGGTAGTGTTCGGTTTGAATAAAAGTGAGTTATCTCACTTTGAATGAAATCTATAAACTTGTTAAAATTGTTTGTTAATAACTTGCTAAATTTGCTTTCTAAAAACTATGATAATATACCTAACTACTTAAAGTTATAACCCTTAATTATGTGCTCTACAAAGCATGTCATTTGTTTAAATAGCTTGCCTTAAAAAGCTTTGAATTTCATTGTTTAAATTAAGTACATTTGGACATCTAATATGGACATTTTAATTAAGTACATATGTTAATACATGTTTAGTAGTGATGTGGTTTGAATTTGGGAATCATATATGTTTATGTAATTTAATGATATTAAATATTGAATTGAATATGGAATTGTCTGTATAGAAATAGTCGCTATAAACGCACTTTGAATCCCTTAACTATAACTTGTGTAATTTAGTGAATTATGAACATATCTTAATTTAACTTGTTTTGGCTATTATCTACACTTATACAAGTGCTTTGGAAAGCAAAGGATATGTTTGAAAAGTTATAGAAAATGTAAACCAAAGTTGTAAAAGTTAATAGTAAAAAAGTCACTATATCGACACTTTTAAATTCCTTGTTATTGGGAAATAACGTTTATTTTTGTACAAAATTTCTTAAGGAATTCTTTACCATTCAAATAAGTAAATAATATATTATTCTTATTGTAGAATTTTTGAAGCTTAAATTATTTAATAGCTAGTTGAACGAAGAGACAAAAGTTATAGCGAAATAGCCGCTATACGAGCACTTACAAAAAAATAACTTGTTTTCAGAATTTCTACAAAATAATTAACAGATATTCTTTGGGATTTTTCACCATGGTTTTTAAGTACCCAAGGTATACTAACTATTGTAAAAAGAATGGATGTAAAATCATTTGTTAAAGTGTCTAGGCGCAAAATTGTAGCAAAACAAGTTTAAAACATGTAACAGAACTTCAGACAACATTTCCAGAAATGCTATCTTTGTTATTTGAAACTACAAATTGTGTAAAAATGATATTTAAATTATTTATTTTTCTCTAATCTCTTTAGGGTTGTTTTATAACTTATAATAGAGTGTTAAAATTGGTTTCAAGTTTAAATATATTTTTAACAATTAATTATGAATTTTTAAACTAACTGGCTTTTAAAATAAAATATATTTATTTTGGTTTTTCAGTCTATTTCAAAATTCCTTATTTTACATACTATTCTACATAAGTAATTATCATATATTTTTAAGTAATTTTAATTATTTTTAACATATTAGTAGGTATTTAAAAGGTATTCCTATATATATAAGTTTTAAATATTAAATTAAGTATTTTATAGATATAATAAAGGAGTTAGGATTTTTAACACTTAATTTAAAATAAGTGGTTTTATGGAAATTACTTAAAAGTGTATTACCTTAACTAATAAGTGTGACTATGCTTTGATCTTTAAATAAATGTTTTAAAGTTAATGATAAGTATAGAAATGATGCAAAAGCTAAATGTAAGCATAGGCAACGCTTCGATTTATTACAAATTCTGGAATTATTATATCAACAGCAACAAAATAATTTAATTCACAATCATATTATGAATGTTGCTCTTACTGCCATGATATGGCATATATGGTGTGAAAGGAATTCTAGAGTTTTCAAAGGTGTTGAAATGTCAGCTCAATTGAGAAACATGCTCATAACTCAAGATTGTCACTTCTTAATTAAGGGTAATCGGATTATAAGAAAATTAATAAGGACAGCGAGCTTATCTTATCGAACTACGGGGTGGTTTCTGCGCCTTAAATGGTCTGGCACCCGCCTTGAGCTCTCCGCCTTCTTGATTCAGTAGACCAGTTAGTAGTTTCAACTTTGTTGACTCGTGCAATTTGGAGATTACGCCATTTTTGTGTTGAGAGTCTGGCATTTTTTAGATCTGAGTTGATTTTTTTGGGTGAAGAAATGATTTTCTCTCTCTACTTTGAAGACTTTTCGAGACCATATGTTGCTGCCTCGTGAGCTTTCCGGTGTTTGATGTTTGTAGTGACACGTGTAATCTTAGGAGCTGTTGTGTACTTTGTTTTTGGTTGTTCTTTCTTCCTTTCTTTTGCTTGCCCTCCCTTGTTGATCGTATAGATGGTTTTGAGTGTGTCTCTCAGCTGTATTTACTCCTCCATCTATTTGACAACAGGGTTTTCTGGCAATGTGTTTTGTTGTACTGTCAATATACGGACATTATATGTACTCTTTTTCCAAGCAAGGCACCCATTTAGGTTAGGGGGATTGCGAGGTTTTAATGAGGCATATAATGAAAGTATATGTTTTTCTCAGTTTGTTAGTAGAGTGCCTTTTTTCCAAAAAATAAGTATTGAAATGGTTTTGGATTGTAGTAAATAATGTTTAGTAACATTTGTTTTTAACACTTGTTGTTAATTATACTTTGGAATATAATTAGATATTTAATAGTGAATACTTTAAGGTTAAGTATAAATGAATGTTTTGGGTTTGTTATGAAAATGTTTTAATTAACATTTGTCTTAAACTCTTAAGTATAATTAAATCTTAAGAGCAAGTTTAAAGAAAATGTTTTTAAGTATGAAATGATTTGGCTTTGTTTTGACAATGTTTTAAATAACACTTATCTTAAACCCTTAAGTATGATTAAATCTTTTAAAAGTAAGTTTAAAGAGGAATGTCTAAAAGTATGAATGATTTGGGTTTGTTGTGATAATGTTTGTGCAACGTTTGTCATAAGCCCTTATAAATGTAATTAAACCTTTAAAATAGAGTTTTAAAGAAAATGACTAAATATGAAGTGTTTTGGGGTTGTAGTAAACAATGTTTTAATAACACTTATTTTTAAACCCTTAAATTATATTTAAAGTGGAATAATATTATAAATATAATTAGATCTTTAATAATGGAGTTTTAAAGATAATAATAAGTATTGAAATCTTTTATAAAAATATAGAACAAGATATATGTTTAATTTATAAAAGAGAAGGGGTTTATAATAACAATGTTTTAACAACATTTGTTTTTAACCTCTTTGATTATATTTTAAGAAAGGAAAACATTGTTAAATAATTTATGAATATACTTATACCATTGAGATAAGTATATGAATACTTTCCAAGTATTGAAAAGAGTATAAATGAATAGTGGAATAATAGAATATAAGTATATATCTTTTATTAGATATATATATATATACACACACACAAGTATATAAAAGAAGTTTTGATTAATAAATGGGTATTAATTAATAAAATATGTTTTGATCGATGAAAGCAGTTTTGTTAGATAAAAAGATGTTTTACTAATAATAAAAGTTTTTAATTAATAAGATAAATTAATTAAAAAAGGATTAAAAGTCGTTTATGTGACTTTCTCATGCTTTGGATGAACTAATAGTGCTTGTATGTTTACTTGCTTACGGAGAGTACACGGGAATTAGTTCTCTTATGCGATCATTCACATTATTATTGATCAAGACAAATTCATCGATTCAGTCTTAGAGAGACCAGGATCGGCAAGTGTTCTACTTATTGAAAACCACTTCAAGACTGAGATACGGGTTCAATGTTTTGAAAGTGGAATGATGGAATCCATGTGTGGTTTCAAAATCTGTTGAGATGACAGAATCCATATGGGATTCGTTATTTGCTCGAGTATTGAAGACTCATCCAAAAGATGCCGAATGTAGCCTCGACATCAGAAAAATGACTAAACACGGAGTAAGCTGCACAATCCCGGGTTTAGCCAACTCAAGGGGCTACATCAACTCCACTATCTAAAGTATGCTTATAGATGTTACACGAATGGAGTTGTTGATAATTGGTTCAGGTTGTTCACGAAAGTGTTCAGATTTTGGGCCGATTGTGTTTGCCTTATGGTATATTTTATTTAGAGATATATGATGCTCGGAAAGGTATCTTTTGATCCTTGTCATAGGAGGTCCATCTCAGTTTACTGGGGAGGTCTCCGTGGACAATCCATTTTGCGAATGCATATTTGCAGTTTTGTTTGTATACCTAAATACGCTATTGAATGTGACCAATGTAACCATTCCAGCTATGTTATACATTTATTTTTCAACCCTAGGCATTATTATAATATCACTAGATTTTCTTATGAAATGGTTTAGTTATCGTAAGGTAAAAAACCTATTCGTGTTTATGTGCGGCGTGGTCTTACTAAATACCTTTATTTTGAAAGGTTTTATATCTTTAAATAATTCAGATGACTTGAATTTCTCACGTTAGTTTACCAGACTGATCCGGGTGTTATTTTTTTATAATGCTCGGGTCAGCCACGTGTATTTTTCATATCTCATTGATGTTCATTAGAGCTCTTGGAGGGAGCTGGATGATTACCTATCGTAGTTTTATTTCCACTGCATTACTTTGTTTGTATATTAGCAATTATAAGGACAGGCAATTACAACTGTCGAAGTTGATAATAGGTTAGTTTGCTCTGATTATTGTATCCATAAAGTTTTCTTTATAAAAGATCATTTTGATATTATACGTTATCATTCTGATGTAAGATTTTCATGTTTTTGTTCTCCTCTTTCTTGTTTCTTTTCTTCTTTTATTTTACCCTAACTTTCTGTCTTTCTAGCACTTGGGTGCTTAGCACGTGAATATCGTGGATGTATTAGTGTCGATATTCGGGGATCGAAAAGGTGATCGTTACAGCAACAGAAAAGACCGCGTCTTGATTGGACCTTGAATGCAAAAGTTACAGATTTTATAATTTTTTAAATTTAAATCTTTAATTAATTTAATGAATTAATATAATTACCAACCTAATCCTTCTTCCTTCTCACTAATCCACTCCCTCTACATGCACGCATGTGCATGAACCAGGCTGTGCATCTCCTCTACCTTGCTTCTTCTACGCTTCACGATTCGATGAACCATCGAATGATGCAAACTTCCCTTCGTCTTCTCTCCGCGTCCCATACCACCTCACCAAGCTCGAACCCCTAGGCAAAATGTGACCAGCTCCTTCCCCCCTCGACCTCTCAATGTCGTGATTCACCATATTGAGTCGCACTACCCCAAACTCAGCCGCAAGATGCCATTATCCTCCACAAACCCAACGCCAAACTCCGTTCGTGCTAATTCCACCTAAATTATCGTCAATATCAAACCCTAGTTCATTGCCTCCAACGTTGTACATGACCAACCACTAGCACATGCCACCATCCCTATATAGATTCGAAGCTTTTCATCCCACGAGTTCAATGGATCCAAATTCATAATTTTTCATTAAGAGAATCATTTGATTTTTGAAGAGGTGGCTAGGTTATTTCGTTCACTATAAATGAAAATGAAAAAGGGAAAGTGGGAAAAATGGAAAAAGTGGTGAATAGTCTAAGTGTGGTATTAAATTTATGTTGTAATTTCCAACACTTCGCTACATAGTATTTCGTTCATGTACGAACCACAAACGACAGAAATAAAAATACGATCGTGCACAATAATGCAACACGATCACAAAACAATAATAAAATACACTGGTATCTTATTATATGAAATTTTAAAAATACCATCGTTTGCCGAAAAATGTGTCAAATAATAATTAAATATTTTTCAAATTAAAAATTATGGAAAAATCCTATAAATTCATTTAAAAATACGTCATTAAAAATCAAGTCATTTTATTAACAATTTATTTTCTTATTATTTATTACATTTGAATAAAATTTGATTATTTAAATAAATTAAATATTCCCATTCGAAACATTAAAAATTGCGAGTTGTTACATCTCCGGTCGTTTAACATCAAATCTAGGGTTCGATCTCTCCAGATCCTTGCTGAATCCAATCCACTTAGTTTTCGGTGAGGGGACTACCTCTCATACAAGCCCAATCCAATCGCTCTCAAGCAATGGGACCGACACCTTGCGGCCATCGCCCTATTTGTCCGGACAGGACTACCGTGGTATGTCAATTCATAAATCAATATTGAAGGTAACCAATCTCTTTTAATGTTTCGAAATCAATATTGGTTATCATGTTCGATTAATTTTAAAAATCAAGAATTCGCAGAATTTAAGTTCAAACATTAATCCCAAATCACAACATCTGTACAGATACTACAGCCTAGCATCCAACTTAGAGCACCCCTGGGACCAATCGAGGTCCCATACACGAGTAAGTGGCTTGAATGTAATACCATACCATTTATTGAAAATAGAAGGCAAAGGAAAGGTATTGAACCTGACTCCCTGCCGCCCCGATCATGGGATAACTATCCTCGGCCCAGATCCAAGCTGCGTCGATTTACTGCAGACGATGGTTGCTCCTGCTGCATCATTGTAGCTTGGCTCCTCATGTACTACTATAGCTGGTTGTTTCTAACCTGCTTCTCAATCAGATTGCGGAGCTGCCTACAATCATTTGTCTCATGCCCATCCAGCTCATAAAATAGGCAATACTTTCACGATCTTCTTTCCTGATCGGCGAGTTCTCCCCTCATCTATTTTTGATAGGGGATCTACCCCCCGGTGTCAAGGTAAGTCCTCTTCGAGGTTTCGTTCAACTCTGTTTAAGAAGAGAATTTATGTTTCCCTTTCTGCTACTCTAGTCCTCCAAAGCCGTCATCAACCTCTCATTTTCCTTTATCTTTATCAAATCCTTCTCTGGATGGACCTCCGCCATCCATAATGTTAACTTCTGCCTTTTCAGATTCGACATCCCCTAGACGCAAGTATCTCATAGCCTCATGATAAAATTTCGTGAGATCCGCAAGTGGATCACTTTCGAAAGCAATTTTAAAATCCGTTTTATTCGTAACTACTGAGACTACCGCCATCAGAACCACTGATGGATATGGCCTATGAACCGCAATAGCTACCACGTTAAATCTAGTTAGACAGCTCCTTAGAGTCTCTCCGACCCTCTACTTCATGCTTGATAATGTCATCACATTCTTTGATCGTGAAATATGAACTCTAAACTGACTCATGAATCTATTTACTAGCTCGATCCATGTATTGATAGACCCGTTTCTAGCTATCTAAACCACATCGCTGGTAAGTCTATCAAATACAAAGGGAAACAGCGCCTCATTACTTCCTCAGACGTATATCATCACTGTCCAAGTTCAAGTCAGCCATGCTCCCAAGTCCTCGGGGATCGTTATAGATCCGTGCTTGGGGATCAGTATCGATCTGTGCTTGGGAATCAGTGCTGATCCGTGCTCGAGGATCATGCCAATCCGTGGCATTTCTTCGGGGATAGCCCTGCTCGGTTCCACTTCATAGTCGAGGGCATTCGTTCTAGTCTTCGGTCTTTGGTTCGGATCCATAGCAACTCCAACCGTTCCAAGTTGTCCCATTCTTTTGAAGAATCCTTCCACCATCTCTTCATGATGGACTATCAACCGGTTCTGCATTTCTATCACCATCGTCTCCATCTCATCTTTGGCTATATAGATGGAAAGGAGGTTGGATTATGAGGACACCTCTTGGCTACCTCCATGTCCTTGTTGGCTTTCTTCAGCAATTCTCGTGGTCGATGGTCTCGTCATCTTCTTCAATTTCACGTTTCAAAGTCAACTAATCTGAGTTTCTTGGTGAAAGCATTAAAATGTTTGCGCCAAAAATTGGCACAAACACCCAATGAAATAATAAATATGAAAATTCAAGAAAAAGTAAGAAAAATAAAATAAAAATACACAATTTTTATAGTGGTTCAACGAATACTCTGGCCTATGTCCACTTAAACTTTTTTATTCGATTTCTTTTGAGTTTTTACCAAATTGTTCTTACAGATCGGTGATAATTCCTGAGATTGTAGAAGAAGTACAATAATTTGTTAGAAGTACAAAAAACCCCCAAAACAATGTCTTTCTTCCTCTATTTATAGTTGTAGGTCGTCAGAGTTCGCTTCTCCACGTTTGTGCCCACGTTCCTCACGTTCGGAAGGAGTTGTGCAAAGAAGATCATAGCCACGTCAACGAGTTTCGGGGATTGTTATCGATCCATGAACGGATTGGTACCGACCCATGTGATTGGTTGGAAAACTTCTTCCGATTTTCCGATGTTGTTCGTATGCCTTGCATCTTGGCCCTTAACGTCAAGTTGTGTTGATATGAGCTTGAACCTGAGTGAATACTTTGGTTTGAAAGTAGCAGATATGTTTATCAGTCATTTGGATTGTCAATGGCTGGCGAACCAATCCATATGGCATGTACTAGTTCATAAGCACTTTAACTTCATGTGGTGTATGAAACATTGATGAATTTGAGGAGAAGTTGTAGATCGGTACCGATCCATTCTTTGGCACTGATCTTGGACTTCGATCTTGTGATTGAAGTGAGTTGATGTTTGGGCAACTTTGCAGGTGTATGATGTGATCTAGTGATCTTGTATGGTATCCATATTTGACAGTTTATCAGTCTAGATTCCTGCTCTATATTTTTTCTGCTTGATATCCAATTTGTCTGAATTTGGCTTGGTTATAAAGCCAGCACATACATAATACAAACTTATCTACTTTAAGGTTTAAACAAAAATGCCAGAAGGTCCAAAGTATTTTTTTATTATCAAAATGTGAGATACATAGATTAAGGACGTTAAAACCTCTTGAATTTCTACTTATCTCCTTTTATTTTCTTCCCCTTTTAGACATTTTGTCTACTCTTATGTGTATGCATACTTAGTTATTTCCATTTTCTTTGCTATAGTTTTTCTTGCAAAGAGTAGCTTTGTTGTGTATTTTCTCACATCTAGTGGTTTAATACATCAATGTACTTTACTACTTCTGAATATAAATCCTAATATACCATATTTATATATTAAATATCAAATTCAAATTCATAGTTATTCCTTCAAACTCTTACAGTATACTATATTTATAATTATACATTCAAATTCAAACTCACAGTCATTCCTTTTTTGACAAACACCGTAATACCTAACAATGCATGCAGTTTTTTGTATATCAAAATACAATTAATGATATAATATGTATTAATATGTATTTAAGTACATTAAACAATGTTGGTAACAATTATCATATAAATTACTAACATTCACTTATCAGTTGCCACTAATTAAATAATCGCCATGAACACTGCTACCAGTTTAGTTCATGTCATGCTTCTGTCATAAACGCAGAATTTGTAGAACTTAACTATACTGGTATACTTGAATTTCCACTATTGATCTATACTGTTGTCAGTGACTTTCTCTTCCATTTTTAATTTTTAAGCACAATCGCTGCTAGTCGCATATGCTTTGAGGATTGAATGTGTACTGAAAAATTGATGATTGATAACAATTCAACACCACGCTGCGCTGCGGAAGCGATTTCAAATGAAGACCTAGTATTGCCTATTTAGATACCAATGACAGTAAAAAGAATTATGCAGTCTCACAGAAAAATAACAGAAATAAGAGACAAAAGATTTAACGTGGTTCAGATATGAATATCCAACGTCCACGGAGACCCAACAACTTTTTATTTCATTAAAGAAAAAGAGTACAAGAGAGGAGAGAATTATGGTGGATACTACACTTGCTTGTCATGAAGATGTAATTCCTTCATTTAAATAGACTCAATGAAGGAGTTACTTAGGGATTAAGAAAAATAATTTAAAGATTATGTTCCAAATATCCATGATTTAATTTCTACGTAAATGGATAATGGTGATTGGTTTCCATAATTTTCCTTGATTGAATCTCCATCAGCAATTTCTTTCTTCATATAACAAATTGACTAATTAATTGATTTCCTTTAAAATATCCTTCCATATACCAACTAAATTAATTGATTTGATTGAATCAATTAATCAAATTCTTTCCTCTTTAACAGATATTTGAATCATCCAAATTCAACACTCCACCTTGATTCAAATATAACAATCTCTCTTCATCATCTTATCATCAAGCAATCGACATATAAGTTGTTGGGTCTAGCGCCCCATGGCGCTCAAGTAACAGGTATCAAACTGATCAAGTTTGAGCAATGCTTAAACTTGTCCTTAGGAAGTGACTTTGTCATCATATCTGAAGGATTATCCAAAGTACTCACTTTCAACAATTTGATCTTGCTTCGTTCTTCCTCAAGCATAAGAAAGAAACCTCTAACATCAATGTGCTTTGTCTGTGAACTATAAGCTTGATTTTCTACAAGATGAATCACACTCTGACTGTCTGAAAATAGCTCTACTGTCCGCTGCACCATTGAAAGATCATCCAACAACTGAAGTAAGTATAATCCTTATTTTGTTGCTTCCACAATCGATATCAACTCTGCTTCGGTAGTCGATAAAGCTACGATAGACTGCAGCTTTTATCTCCATGAAATCGAGCTTATGCCAAGTGTAAAAACATAGCCTGACACTGACTTCCTAGCATCTCTATCCCCAGCATAATCAGAATCACAGTATCCTCTAAGAAAGATGTCACCATCCACTCCACCATATAACAAGCCCACCAAAGAAGTGCCTCGAAGATATCTAAGAATCCACTTCACAGCTTGCCAATGCTCTTTGCCTGGGTTAGACATATATCGACTCACAACACCCACTGCATGGGCCAAATCTGGTCTTGTGCACACCATCGCATACATAAGACTACCAACAGCACTAGAATAAGGTATATCAGCCATATACCTCTTGTCTTCTTCCGATGAGGGAGATAAGTCTTTTGACAACTTAAAATGAGAGCCTAATGGAGTGCCAACCGGTTTGGCTTTCTCCATTCCAAATCGAGCGAGGACTTTCTCGATGTACTGCGTTTGAGTGAGCCTTAACTCTCTCCGCTTTCTATCTCTACAAATCTCCATTCCCAATATTCTTTGTGCTTTTCCCAAATCCTTCATATCAAACTCCTTGCTAAGTTCAATTTTCAACTCCATAATTCTTACCATACTCCAAGATGCAATTAACATATCATCAACATATAACAACAGATATATTAAATCATTATCACATCTCTTGAAATAAACACACTGGTCTTTGAAGCTTCTAGAATATTCTTGTGAAAGCATAAACTTATCAAATCTCTTATACCATAGTCTAGGTGACTGTTTTAGTCCATATAGAGATTTGTTAAGTTTACAAACATAGTCAGGCCTGCTACTATCAATGAACCCCTCCGGTTGCCATAAATAAATTTCTTCATCCAGATCACCATGCAAGAATGCGGTTTTGACATCTAGTTGCTCCAACTCCATATCATAATGAGCCACTAATGCCAATAGAATGCGAATGGAGGTATGCCTAACAACTGGAGCAAAAATGTCATGATACTCAACTCCCTTTTTCTGAACATACCCCTTTGCTACTAACCTTGCTTTATATCTGAAATTTCCATCGCCGCCGTCTTTTACTCTATAGATCCACTTACAACCAATAGCTCTCTTGTTGGTGGGAAGAGGCACCAAATCCCAAGTATGATTTTTCTGCAAAGATTCAATCTCCTCTTCCATAGCAACTAACCAACTGGAACTGTCAACTGAAGCAATAGCATCTCTATAATCTCTGGGTTCGTCATGGACAACATTCAAAGCATATGTTGCCATGTCATCGAAGTCAATGTCATCGATGCTCAATCCAACAAAATCATTAAGCCAATTAGGCTTCTTCTTCTGTCTAATAGGTCTGATCTCTGAACTAGCTCCACCTTGAGTCTGATCCTCTATACTAATCTCTGTACTTTCCTCATCAACCACGGTGTCATCGGAAACACCTTCAGGATTTCTATGAAAAGGAACAATAGATGACTTACTTTGTGTTTGGTATTCTTCATTTGTCCTCTCATTGTCATCTGATGAGGAAGGCTCCACCTTCAACATAGCCTTCTCATTAAAAGTCACATGTCTGCTGGTAACAATCTTCCTGCTAATAGGACACCACAATCTATATCCCTTCACTCCTCTTCTATAACCTAGAAAGATACACTTGCGAGCTCTAGGTTCCAGCTTTCCTCTGCTCTCATGTACGTAAGCTGGACAACCAAACACTTTGAGGAATGAATAGCTAACAGGCTCTCCTTTCCATACTTCTTCTGGGATCTTCATGTCTATGGCGGTAGAAGGTGTGCGGTTGATGAGGAAAGCTGCCATAGATAAAGCTTCTGCCCAAAATCCCTTTTTCAACTTTGCAGTCAATTTGAGGCAATGAGTTCTCTCCAATAATGTCCGATTCATTCTTTCAGCAACTCCATTAGACTGAGGGTCGCCAGGTGTGGTGTAATGCCTCTTAATACCTTCAGACTCACAATAATCGATGAATTCCTGTGATACAAATTCACCGCCGTTATCTGAACGGAGAACTTTCAATTTCTTTCCTGACTGCTTCTCAACTGTAGATTTCCACTTTCGAAATCTGTCAAAAGTTTCACTCTTTGACTGTAGAAAATACCCAAACTTTACGAGAGAAATCATCTATAAATGAAACGAAATACCTGGCTCCACCTAAGGAGGGGCAAGGGGAAGGTCCCTAAACATCTGTGTGAACATACTCTAAGACAGCCTTTGCCTTTTGCTCTCCAGTACTAAAAGAAATCTTCGTCTGCTTCCCAAGAACACACTCTTCACAAAAGCCAAGCTTTGAATGATGAACACCATCAATCAAACCTCGCTTTCTCAACTCATCCATGCTGCGCTCACCAATGTGACCCATCCGTAAATGCCATAATCTGGAAGAGTCTGAATCAACAGAAGTAACAGATGCTGATTCGCCAACTACAGTAGTGCCCTTCAAAAGATAAAGATTTCCTGCCCTTACTCCTTTCATAACTATCATAGAACCCTTTGATATTTTCATCTTCTCTCCTTCAACTACAATCTTCAAACCAAGCCTACTCAGAGCCCCAATAGATATCAAACTTCTTCTCAAATCAGGTACATGTCTAACATCTGTAATAGTATGAATAACACCGTCAAAAATTCTAACCTTCACACTACCAACACCAATCATACGACAAGAAGCATCATTGCCCATCAGAACTTCTCCTCCATCAATCTCACGGTAAGTGGAGAAACAGTTCCTATCAGGTGTCATATGATAGGATGCGCCAGAATCAATCAGCCATAGGTTGCTCTTCCTAGAAGAGCAAGAAGCTGTAAACACATCGGTATCACTCTCTGTATCTGACTTCTCAGCGGTAGATGTTGAAGCTTGCTTTGGATCTCTTATTCTACCTTCAAGCTTGGGACAAGTTGCTACAAAGTGCCCTGGCCTTTTACAATAATTGCAAGTCAATTTATTAGGCCCCCTAGACTGAGACCTGTATTTATTTCGACCTCCACCATATTTTGACTTGCTTTGGCTTCTTCCTCTCTGAACAGATAAGCCCTCCGTATCACTGTCTAAACTAGTGCTTGCTAATCTATCCCTCAACACTTCATTATGAAGTCCAGCTTTAACAGATAGGCTAACTTTACTACGACCATAAATCATAGAATTAACAAAAGTAGTGTACTCCTTAGGCAAGGAACATAAAAGGATTACTACTTGAGCCTCATCTGTAATTTCAACTTCCGCTGCCTTCAAATTCATTACTAAGGTGGTTAGGGCATCCACATGCCCCATGAGATCAGCTCCAGGCTTCATTTTGTACGAATAGAGTTGTTGTTGCAGAATTATTCTGTTAGTGAGAGACTTGTCCTGATATGCATCAGATAATGCATCCCATAATTCCTTTGCTGTTTTCTTTTGAGAAAATTCTCTAAGAACCTCATCTGAAAGACTTAGCTGGATGGTAGTTAGGGCTTCATCTTCCATCTCTTCTAAAGTTTCACTATCTAACTCTTTCAGCTTCTCAGGCGCAGAAATTATCTTAAAATTCTTCTCCTTCTTCAATACAGCCTCCATCTTTATCTTCCAAGTACCAAAATCTCCTTTTCCGTCAAAACGTGTTACTCCATAATTGACACCAGATCTACCAACAGACTTACTAGAAGTAGCCATTAATATCCAAACAGGAACAATAACACTAGCTCTGATACCAAACTGTAGTGAAAAATTGATGATTGATAACAATTCAACACCACGGTGCGCTGCGGAAGCGATTTCAAATCAAGACCTAGTATTGCCTATTTAGATACCAATGACAGTAAAAAGAATTATGCAGTCTCACAGAAAAATAACAGAAATAAGAGACAGAAGATTTAACGTGGTTCGGATATGAATATCCTACGTCCACGGAGACCCAACAACTTTTTATTTCATTAAAGAAAAAGAGTACAAGAGAGGAGAGAATTATGGTGGATACTACACTTGCTTGTCATATGAAGATGTAATTCCTTCATTTAAATAGACTCAATGAAGGAGTTACTTAGAGATTAAGAAAAATAATTTAAAGATTATGTTCCAAATATCCATGATTTAATTTCTACGTAAATGGATAATGGTGATTGGTTTCCATAATTTTCCTTGATTGAATCTCCATCAGCAATTTCTTTCTTCATATAACAAATTGACTAATTAATTGATTTCCTTTAAAATATCCTTCCATATACCAACTAAATTAATTGATTTGATTGAATCAATTAATCAATTTCTTTCCTCTTTAACAGATATTTGAATCATCCAAATTCAACAGAATGTTACATTTATATTATATTTTGATATATAACAAGTGAAATAAGCTAGTCTTACTGATTTGTCCAGTAAGTTGATGTTTATTTCCCCCCACTAGTATTGTGTAAAGGTATGTATAAGATAATTTACCTGTTTGTCCAGTGAAATAGTTATAACATAAACAGTATACTGATAAGCAGATTTGATAAAAATAGATCCACAAAGAGGAAATAAACTATTAGACAGGTTCTGCAAATATCAAACATGAGACTATATCTGAACAGAAATAGGAAATAAACTGAAAACTATAACCTAAAATTGGATTCCATTAGGAAAACACATAATCAACATACATAAATCAGAAGGAGGCAGCTCTTTAGTCATTAAAAAAAACAACGAAATAAGATAACTTTTTTTAAGAGAAAAAACTAAGCACTAAACTAAATTAAACAGGGAAAACAAATAAGAAATCGACGATCTTATTTACTAGTTGGAACATCCTCAGCTGAAACTGAAACCCTTTTACGACCAAGTAAAACTTTAACTTCTTTTTCAGCTGTTGAGGCATCGACTCCATTGTTCTTAAGATAGCTTTTTGGAAGGGATGAAATTGGCACCAGTAATCCCACAGGCTTCTTTCCCCTTGTCGATATGCGTGGAAATTTTCTTGGGGCTTCCATTGTTTTTCTTTTGATCAGAAGCAGAAGATAAAAATAAATTTGAGTTTTTGGAGAAGGGATTAGGGTTAATTAGCCGTTTGTAAAAATATCACGCGCACGCGATGTTATTTCCTAAACTTAAGCACCTGTATAATTGACTTAGCATGCATTATGCCAATTTTAAACAGAGTTTGATTTCAAATTAAAGCGCCTTTCCTATTAAGGAACAGCATTACCATATTTATTTCTTTTATTATATACAAATGTTTTCTGATTAGTGCTATTATCTGGGTTTATAATCCAACAGAATTCAAAGGACTTAGAACATTCAGATTAAGTCACAACGACTCGAAATTTGACCTGAAAGGCCTAAAAATACAAGACAAAGAAACATAAAAAGTTTGGCCTAAAATTACGCTAACTTTTCGGATCGGTACTGATCCGAAATGTTGGCTCGTGGTTCCTTCTAATCACTTGCATTGCACTCCTATGCCTCTACTAAGCTCACTTATCAAGTTTGATAACATTCCAAGCAACCTAGTTCTAGAAGTAAAGATTCATTTGATCCATTCAAATATCTACTCGCTTTTGGAGTGGAACAACTTAAAATGGACCTATAGAACTCATACGGACTCGGATTGACTAATTTGAAAGGGACACTTGGAAGACATAAAAGAAGGCTCACTGCAAAAATGAAGTCATTTAGCCAAGCCAATTTGGATCGACATTGATCCAAATCATCGAATCATCCGATCCATTTATGTTGGGCCCCACCACCTGCGATCCATAGTGTAGATCCCACACATCCCCTACAAGCGACTTGCAAAGTTTCGTTTGATTCCGATAAGTATTGAGCGAGTTATGGATGGATCTCCTCCAAATTGAGCTAGTTTGACGGATCAAATCCGACCCACCTAAGATGGGCCCACCTCATAAGATCCGATTTAGAGGCTCTTCTACTCATGTACATTGCCTGTGTAAAGTTTCATGTTATTTGGTTAATTATTGAGTGAGTTATGTATGGATCTACAAAGAGATGGATTGGATGATCTATGAAGATGGATGATCAAACTAACTCTAAACGACTAGATATTCGGACAAGGCACTTAATTATGGGATAGGAAGACAACCAAATTGAGAAGACTCAAAAATTGCTCAACTTTTTGGATCGGTATCATCCGATCCAATCGGATCGGTACCTTTCTGAAAAGTTAGCTCCAAACACTTCCAAACTTCCTGAGCGACCTTTGCATGATGACTACAGGCTTTTGGTAAAGTGGCTTTGGCCCAAGTGCTCTCTAACTCCAAAAAATAACATCCTATCTACAATAGTAAAGGAGATCTGATATTTGCTAAAGCTCTACCATTATTTCTTCACTCTTCCTTTCCCACATAATAGCCATTAAGGGACGACTGAGATCTTGTTTTTGTCTCTAACAATGGTGGCTCGATCTAATCTAGGAAAGGAGAATTATATTGTAATCTAAATTCCTTTGTAATAGCGGTTGATCAATAAAAGAATCTATAAAGTTGACGTAGGCTTCATTAACAGCCGAACCACTACAAAAATTTCTTGTCTATTTACCTTTTTTGCTATTTGCTATTGCTTTTTTTATTTTACTTGTCTTGATAAACAAGACTGGTGCTTTCACACTCAAAAAAAGGATGTTGATCTATTTTTTGGGTTAACAAGTGCCTTTCCACGTAGAATTCTGATGTTTAAAATCGTATGTTTTCTGATTAGTGCCTTAAGTATACAATATATAGAGTATGGTTAACTTAGAGTATACAATACAAATACTCTATATTCCTATTCCAACATAACATTGTATAGAGTATTGTATAACTTATATACAAATGTTTTAAACAGAGTTCCTTAACAGTTGCATTATAACAACTATACAAATAATACAATTTAATGACATAAAATTGCCTTAAAACATACAATTTTCTTAACAATTGCAATATACAAATGTTTTAAACAGAGTTATGCAAATGTTTTAAACAGAGTTATGCAATTGCATTATAGAGTGAGTATTTGTTAAACAGAGTTCCTTAACAAATATAAAATTGTATGTTTTAAGGCATTTGTATTATAACAACTATACAAATGTTTTAAACAGAGTTCCTTAACAAATATACAAATTTTATCAAATAGAGTATGGTTAACTTATATACAAATGTTTTCTAATTAGTGCCTTAAGTTATAAAATTGTATGTTTATTGACTAGAAAACATGTTTAGAAAACAAGACAATCATTATTTGTATAGCTGTTATAATGCAATTTTATTGTATTTTTTTATATTAGCTTAGGCATGAAATACGATGATTTGTAACTAAATTAATACTTTATGAATGATGTGAATATATGATTTGTTTTGAATTTTTAACTGTGATATTTTGTGTTATTTTTAATTAATATGAATGATTTTAATTGTTATTAGTAGTGTTGGTTCCAATTCTAAAATGATATTATATCTACAAGTGCATGCTGCAATAATGTAAAGACTTTTTTTTTACTTTGCATTTTTTTAACAAGCAAAAAAATATTGTAAATGACCTATTACAACAGGCAAAAAAATTGTAACCTATTACAACTTTTTTTACTCATTGCAATAAGATCTTTTACAACTGTTTTTGCTATTTGCTAAAAAAAATTCAAATAAAAATAATAATAAACACCGTTGCAGTGTACTTATAAATTAAAAATTAATTTACAGTTGAAACCAAAATATTGTACTAACAACAAGTAAAATCATTCACATTTATTAAAAGTAGCACGAAAAATTCACATTCTAAAAAGCAAAACAAATCATACATTCACTCCATTTCAACAAAATTTAAAGAAAACAACGACAAAAAAGTTGTACGTGTATAGGCACCATAATTACCTGATAATGGAAACTGATGCCTGCACTTTTATTATTAACTCAAAACAAAAGGAGAAAAAATTCAATACAAATGACTCAGTAGGCAAAAGCCAGTTTGAAAACAATAGAAAACAAACATCTAAGACCATTGGGCTAAACCAAGAAATTTCTCACTAATCCCCCACACCTTCCTTGCCTTCGTTGAATCACTAGCCTCCTACGACAGTTGGTTTTCAAAAGACGCGGAGTTCTTGTTCCAACCCAGTACACTCTTGATTTTGTCAAGCTCGGGTTGGTTACCATCTGCAATTCCATATCATATAACATAAAAAATCTTTAATGGTAATGAAATTGCATATCAATTTGATATAAATGTTATTTCTGTTTCACATTCATATCAATAGTTGATGGTAGAATATATACTCAAAAATGAAATTATAGGCTGCCCTATAAGTTAGTTGTAGTTAAATACTAGTTTTGGTTAAAAATAGGAACCAAGTCTAGTTATAGTTTAATTAGTTTGTCTATCTATACACTTTAAAACTAGTTTAATCCAGGTCGGGTTTTTTTTACAAAAATTAACCGTTTTCCTACTTCAAAATTAAGTACTAAATATTAAGGCACTGATCTTGTATGTTTTTATTGAATTTATATATCAAGCCATGATCAGAAGTATGAATTCAGCAGATAGCAGCCAAAATCAAACTCTAGTCATTATTTTTAAAGAAGCAAAAAAGAGATAATCAAAGTTTACCATTTTTTTGAAAGCTAGCTGTATAATAGTTATTTCAGTTGTTGAACACATTGCAACCAAATATATAACTTCATTTAGAATCCAAAGTCATCGTTTCCCCATTTAGATGTTGAAAAGAGAATTTATATCCTATGTTTATCCGCTTTTTAGCAAAGCAGATTTCAATTTGACTCAGACGGTTCAAACGAGGACGAAACGACTTGAAACTTGCTATATAGGCGCACTCAAATGAACTAAGGAAATAGATCAGGAAAGTTCCAGTTGAAAATATGCTAAGACCATAACTTGGTACCGAGTTATCACTAAAGTGGCTTTAACTTGACTTAGAAGGTTGAAACAGAATTAGAATGACTTGAAATATGACATATGCACTTGGAAAAGGCAAAGGAAGAGCTTGGAAAAGGTTTCAAGTGGATTGGAGCATCCACCTAAACTTGGGTTCAAGTTATCTAGATGAGGTGGGTCCGAGTTATCTAGATGAGTCGGGTCCGACTCATCCATTTCCACCCTCTCACCTTTACAACTCCCCACATGACTCATACTACTCCATTGACTCGTGGTTAAGCGTTTGTGCAAGGATTTGATGATCTATCCTAAGGATCGACTAAAATTAAGCAAAGGAAAGTGGATACCAAAAAAGATCACAAAACTTAATTCGAAGATGATGGAAGAGAGGATCGAACAACTCAACTAGAAGATAGGAAAGGCATGCAAGTGGAGTGGCGCAAATTGTGCCAAGTTTTATAACTCGGCACTGAGTTATCAATGATAACTCGGTACCGACTTATCATGATAACTCGGGTTGGCTTTAGACTTTTGGTGTGACTTCGCCCTATCCTTTGGACTTCATTGTGATTGAGCCTCTGATTCTATACTATTCGAATCCTCTATAAATATCAACCTACCTGTAATCAGAGAGGGGACTGGATTATATGACTTTGGAGACTTTGATATTTCTTCACCGCTAATCTCTCCTCCATTAAAGCCACCTAAGGAATAACTATTTGTTGTTCTAGGACTTAGATCAGCAAATTCTTAGTACCAATGACTTAAAAACAACCTAGAAACTCTATTGTAAATCTAAGATCAACTAGATTGTGATCAGATCTAAGAAAACTAGTCGTAATCTAGAGAGAGAACAACTAATAAAACAGATTGAAGTGGACGTAGGCCGGAGATTATGTTGAACCACTATAAAAAAATTATGTCATTTTTACTGCTTTTCGGTTTATTTAATCTGAACTGGTGCTTTCATCTGATTTTTGAGTGTTGATCTATTTTTTAAATTAATATTTTAGTGCTTTCATTGAGAACAAAGTTAGATCTGAAAACTTGAAGCTTGAATCTGAGATTTAAAGAAGATGAAGACCACAAGGAATAGCTAGGGTTGCTAGAATACATAATCAAGGACAAGAAGCTAAATACATGAGCATCTGGGGTTGGATCAAAGCAAATTAGAACAATGCCCCCACCAACTGAACAGCTCGATATCGACCCAAATCAACTCGGTACCGAGAGAACCATACCGGGGGGCAGTGCTGGTGAAAGCTTGGCACGTGCTGGAATGTCAGGAACAAATGATGCTGGACTTAGAAATGTAAATCAGAATACGAATGCACAACAACTGGAGGAATATGCGCCAAAGCTACCTTGTAGGAATGGAGGAAAGAATGAAACCAAGAGAGCAGGACAGAACTCTAATGTGCAGCCAATGGAATATGTGCCAGAGTATATGCCGAAATTCCACTACAGGAGCAGGGGGCAGAATATCGTTTTGGATGAAGACCTTCATTGAATGGTGAAAATGGAATTGCTTAATTGGTATGAAGAATAGTTAGAGGAGGACCCCCAAATCAAGGTCTAGAGGATGTGAACAGGAATCCATTCACTCCAATATCCGGAATGCAAGGAATCCTCCCGATTTCAAGCTTTTGACATTGGAAATGTATGATGAAAAGACAGACCCGACAATTCATCTGATGAGATACATCTGACATATGACTATGTTAGGTGCTTCTGAGGAGGTAATGGGACGATGCTTCCTATTATAATTAAAGGACTTGGCGGTGATGTGGTTTAGACAGTTGAAGAATGGGTCCATAAGCCATTGGACTGTAACGACCCACTATTTTGGACCATTCAAATCAACAATAAAACCACACATGTCAGACTTGAATAATACAAAACAATAGATTGTAAATAAATTTGGAGCAAATAAAACCAATCCCGGACATAGAATATCAGAATAACTCGCAGCGGAAATAAAAATTACATAGTGGTTCATGAAGCCACTACAATACATAGTCTCAAAACAGATACAAAATACCATAGTCTGAAAAACAGATACAACAGAAGTCTGAATACATAAGTTCAAAATTACATAAGCAAAGCTGGATGAAATAACTGAAATGGAAAGACAACTAGATAGACAGATAAACTCCAGCAATCTCTAGCTCCAAAAGGTGGATCCAAAGCTGTAATACTCAGGCTGACCCGAGCGTAAAGAAAAATACAAAACACTCGAGTCAGGACATACATACTTATACAATGTAAACAAACTCAAGTGAACTGTAATAGAAATGCACAAGTAACTTAAATAATGCTTGGGATCGCCCATTATTTAAGGATCCGATAAACTATCTACTATGTAGTAATATACGCTATTATAATAATGTCTAAAGTAAAGTATACTATCAAAATAGCATTAAGGCGTTACCCATATCCCCCTTAACACATTTTATATATTCCCATAGTCTATACAATACCGTAATCTCCCCCGTACTGGGCGTTGTCAGAGGGCACTCCATAGGTATGGTACAAAACAAACTCGTAGTAAAGCTCGCTAGGGTAGGTGACACGGCACAACTAGGCAATGCCAGGGTAGATATACCAATTACGCATCCGGGCTGGTGGTAACGCATAGCAGCCACTACCACCTACCTCGAGCCACACTCCCAAAATCAAAGGGTGCACCCAATCAATCACAAAGTAATAGAATGGTATCGAAGAGTGTCCAATCAGAGGAGCTACCTCATTGGCCCGTCAATCGCTCATGTTTTAGCCACCTTATGCCAACTCATGGGAGTCGGGTCCACGTATATACCTCAATAGGATCGTCGCCCCCATCCTACTCCATTCTGGAATCTCCACCGCATACATAGTTGTTAAAGTGGTTTTCGGTATCGACAGAGAGTATGTCCATATCCGATCCCGGTCTCTTTAACAACCAATCGTTATTATAACCCATGGTTATACATTTCAAAATAATGGTTTATATTCCAAATCAAAATAATTCATTTAAACCATTTAAATATGAAGTCATTATCCTTTCCAATCAAATATTCAATTCCCAAAATTATAGCATTTTCTGAGTTCATTCATTCAATTACAAAAATTTCAAAACATTGTATTTTCAGAAACAACAGCACTTATAAAGTGTTACGGTAGATATAGTAGTATTTCAAAACATTGTCAAATTCAGAAATAGCAGCACTTACAAAGTGCTACCGTAGATATATTAGTTTCAAAACAGTTC
The DNA here is from genome assembly GCA_030737815.1 of Allium fistulosum. Lineage (NCBI taxonomy): Eukaryota > Viridiplantae > Streptophyta > Magnoliopsida > Asparagales > Amaryllidaceae > Allium > Allium fistulosum. Next base: position 431,852,182 of record CM060905.1, read on the forward strand.
AGCTTTAGAAACAGCAGCACTAACAAAGTGCTACAGTAGATATATTAGTTTTTTTCAGAGCTTAGTTTAATTTCAGAAACAACAGTAGTTACAAAGTGCTACAGTAGCTTTATTAATATTTCAGAATATAGTTTACTTTCAGAAATGACATCACTTAGCAAATGCTGTCTTAAAACAACAGCATTTTTGGAATGCTACATACTAATTCCAGATTTATTATAACATTTCAAAAACAATAAAATTTCAATTTTAACCATTTTTAACTCATAAAATCATATCTCACGCTTTAGAAAATATTCATTTAGATATCATTTAACTTATGATTTAAATAAAATAAATTTTATAAATAAATATCCAATTAAAACCATAATTCATTTATTATGTCAAAATACACTACCTCACTTATCTTTAATTTTACCCAATAACTTATCACCTTATTAAAAATATACCCATTTCATAAATAAGATATTCTTTAATAAGTCAAACTTAAATCCCATTTGAAAACTAAATTATCCAATTATCAAAATAAATCAAAATATAAGGTGCATTTTAACCATTTATTTACTTTACATTTTTAACTTACAAAAATCACTAAAGCTTTATTTAAATCATTTAAATCTAAATTTAAGTTAAAATATCATATTTTTACATTTGAAAATACTTAAAAAAATTCAGAAAATATATAAAAATAACCACGGGTCTGTATAATATTTTCTAACCTAGGTCAAGTGATACGAATAATATATCATTTCAATCCGTAATTTAAAAGAAAAATCTGGGTTCTATCATTTCAAACCCGCAATCCCAAGTCAAATATAATTTGAAAATCGCTCGATCCTATCATTTCAGCTCATAACGATTTTCCCTTATTCTAAAGTCCATTCAGGTATGTATCATTTCAACCCATAGTGATTCTGTATTAACAGGGAACTTGCAGTGTGAGAAATGGAAAATAAAATAAACAGTATAGCATATAATATCAGATCAGGTGATGTAACAGGTATATAATCAGGTTATACATCATATAATCAGATCACAGACATATATGAACATAGTATATCAATTATTACACATTCACTTGTCATCGTTTCACAATTTTATAAGTACGGATGTCGAGAGTGATAAACTCACGTTTTTTAAAGCTAGAGATCAAATTCAAACACACAAACAAACTCGAAAAGCACGACTAGATTTTAGGAGAAGATGATCCAAGATGGATATCTTGCAACAACAAATAAAAATTACCAATATAAGTATGTAAGTCAACATAAGAAAATAAAACAAAACAATGTAAAGTGTGAATCAAAATGAAACAACATTGGCTTAACCAATGCAAGTGGGCTCGGCCATCAAAGCAAATAGGCTTGACCATTACAACATGGCTCGGCCATCAAAGCAAATAGGCTTGACCATTACAACATGGCTCGGCCATGATGGTTACTGCAGCAATAGGTTCGGCCATGGTCTAAAATCAAGGCTAAGCAAAGGGAAGTTGAAGAGATAGGAGTTTATGAAGGCAAAGAGACAAGGCATATGGAAGGTCTTGGGGTTCAAGTGAGCTCAGCCATAACAAACATGGTTCGGCCTGAAGTGCTACAGGGTCAGGTCTGGGTCAGGGGTCATGTCAGTGGTCCAGTCAGTCACGGTCAGGCTGGAGGAGGAGCTAGTGGTGGCGGCGGCCGAGGTTACAAGGAGGAAGAGGTTGAATACAAGAGGCCGGTTAGGGTTTCAAGGCAATTTTTGTGGTGGTTTGGATCTATGTGGTCACGACAACATATGGGTTGGTGGTGATGGTGATAGAGGCCGGTCATGGAAGAGGTGGTGGTGGTGAGATGGTCGGCAAAAGGTTGGAGGCCGTGCAACTTGATGAAGAAAACAAAAGAAAATAAAAGAAAGAAATGGAAAAAGAAATAGGAGAATCCATGGAAACAAGAACTTACTTTAAAATCTTTTTGTTAGAAATGAAAATGAAAAGAGGAATGGGAAACAAATGGTATGCACGGCTATTGGAAAGAAAAATGCACGGCTAAGAAGGAAAATGAAGAGGCTAGGCAAAGGAAAAGTCATAAGTTAAGGAAAAGAAACCAAAGTCCTTTGAATTTCCAAGCCAAAATCAAATAAAAGAAAATAGAAATAGAAAGTAGAGAAATGAAAAATAATAAAATTGAAAATATAGGAAATAGAAATGAAATAGAAAATATAAAAATAGAAGATAAACCAAAATATAAAATTTCCAGAAAATCAATATTTAATTATATTTGGAAAACAAATTATAAACAAAAATCCAAAATACATTGGAAAATTCCAAAAATCACATTTTAAATGATTAAAAATCAATGTTTTCAAATAAATAAATTTTGAAATATTTGTTAAAAATATGGGTTGTTACACTCTCCCCCACTCAAAACTTTTCGTCCTCGAAAAGGAACGAAACAAGGAAAAACAAAGAAAGGATAAGATAGAATAGCAAAAAGTACCTGAAACAAACAATTCCGGATTCGAAGCACGCATGCTCTCCTCCGTCTCCCAGGTACAATCCCGATCATTAGTACTCCACTGTACTTTGACCAGATTGATAGATTTCCTTCTCAGCTGCTTCGTGCCTCTATCGACAATACGAAGTGGCTTCCTCTCGACAGTCAGATTAGGCTCAATATCCAAACCCTCGATAGCATAAGGCTGAACAATAAGAGATGGATCATGTAGATACCGACGAAGATGTGATACATGGAATACATTATGCACTCCAGAAAACTTCTCAGGCAAATCCAAACGATAAGCTAAAGAACCAATCCTCTCCAAGATGCGGAAGGACCAATGAACCTAGGAGCAAGCTTCCCTCTACGACCAAAACGAATGACATTCCTTAAGGGAGAGACCTTAAGGAAAACCAGATCACCAACAGAAAACTCCAAACTCCTTCTACGTCTATCAGCGTACTTCTTCTGCCTATCCTGAGCACTCCTCATCTTCCTCTTAATCTCCTCAACTCTCTCAGAAGCCTCAAGAATCACATCAGGACCAAGAACCAAACGATTACCGAATTCAATCCAGCAATACGGGGATCTGCAAGGTCGTCCGTAAAGAGCAGCAAACGGAGACATTTCAATACTAGCCTGAATTCAAAAGATGAAATGAGATAGATAAAGGATTAAGACAGTATTAAAATAAAAGATTGAGACTATACTTGATAATTATTTTTATAGGTGAATTCGACAAGATGGAGATGATCTTCCCAAGATCCTCCATAATCAAGAACACAAGCACGAAGAAGATCCTCTAGAATCTGATTCACTCTTTCCGTTTGACCGTCGGTCTGTGGATGGTAAGTAGTGCTCAGATTTAGAGGAGTACCCAAAGATTCCCGAAAATCTTTCCAAAACTGATTGGTAAAGATAGGATCACGATCACAAACAATACTGACAGGAACACCATGGAGACGAACAATCTCCTTCATATAGATCTCAGCCAGACTGGAAGCAGAACAAGTAGACTTGACCGAAATGAAATGAGAAGACTTGGTCAGTCTATCCACAATAACCCAGATGCTCTCATTACCCCTCCTATTCCTCGGTAATCCATCAATAAAATCCATAGAAACTTGTTCCCGTTTCCAATTGGGAACCTCAAGGGGCTACAACAAACCAGGGGTCCTTTGATGATTTGACTTGCTGACAAGTCGCACACCTACTAACAAAAATGGAGATATCCCTCTTCATACCCTTCCACCAATACAACTTCTTCATATCCTGATACATCTTGGTTACACCTGGATGAATAGAAAGCATGGATCGGTGATTTTACCGAAGCAACTCCTGTCTCAATCCATCAACATTCAGAACACAAATCTGATTATTAATCCTCAAAATACCTCTATCATCGATCTGAGCTCCACTACCATCAAGACTACTACCACCAACCCTGCTACAAACACTCTCCTTAATCATCCTAAACACCTCATCCTCATCCTGCCTAGCAATGATACGATCCAAAAGAGGAGAAGAAACAACAAGCTGACACAACATATTCTTCTTCCGACTCAAAGCATCGGCCACAACATTAGTTTTACCGGGAGTATAGCTAATATCAAGGTCGTAAGAAGCCAGAAACTCAAGCCAATGAACTTGCTTCTGATTCAAATCCTTCTGGGTGAAGATATATCTCAAAGATTGATGATCGGTAAAGAGCTCAAACTTGGTTCCCAAAAGATGATGCCTCCAAAGCTTCAAAGCAAAAACCACAGCAAGCAACTCTAAATCATGAGCAGCATAATTGGCTTCATGGGTCTTCAACTGACGACTGGCATAAGAAATGACCTTCCCATCCTGCATCAGAACAGCTCCCAAACCTTCACGACTATCATCAGTGTATACCGTTAATACCTCATTTCCACTTGGAACGGTAAGAACTAGTGCAGAAGTAAGCTTGTGCTTTAACTCATTGAATGCAGCTTTACACTTATCCTTCCAAATAAACTTAGCATTTTTCCAAGTCAAAGCAGTAAGAGGTGTAGCAATCCGAGCAAAATTCTCAATGAATCTCCGATAATAACCGGCAAGGCCTAGAAAACTATGGATATCAGATGGAGTTCTATGAGTTTCCCAATCCTGAAATAGAATGGGGAATAATAAGAAAGATAGAATAATTGAATGATAAAGAGGAAAAGAAAGACTTACATTGATCGCAACGATCTTAACTGGATCAACAGAAACTCCATTACTAGAAACAATATGCCCGAGAAATCGGACTTCATCCTTCCAGAAATGGCATTTAGAAAATTTAGCCTTCAACTGATGACTCCTAAGTGTTCCCAGAACAAAGCTCAAATGGGATTCATGCTCCTCCTCGGATTTAGAGAAGACAAAAATATCATCAACAAAGACAAGCACAAACTTATTAAGCATGTCACGAAAGACACGATTCATCAAATCAACAAAGAAAGCAGGAGCATTAGTCAAACCAAAAGGCATAACTAACCATTCATAAAAACCATTCTCGGTACGGAAAGCAATCTTGGGAATACTGTCCTCAGCAACTCTGAGCTGGTGGAAACCTGTGACAAGACCAAGCTGAGAGAAAACAGTAGCACCATAAAGCTGATCGAACATATCATTGATGCGAGGCATTGGATATCTGTTCCTCATAGTGATCTTGTTCAGTTCCCTATAATTAACACACATCCTCAAGAACCATCAGACTTAGTGACAAAAACCACAGCTGCTCCCCATTCGGAATGGCTAGGTCTGATCAGACCTTTGGAGAACAAGTCCTCAATTTGCTTTCCCAACTCAACCTTCTCACGGGGTGCCATTCTTCTAGGAGGAAGAACTACAGGTAGAGTTCCAGGAATAAGGTCAATATGGAAATTGATTTCCCGCTTAGGAGGTAAAGCAGTGACTTCACCAAATACATCTGGATAGAGTTTAACCACAGAAGTTGAATTAAGATCACCAGGAGAAGAATCCAAAGAGAAAATAAAGCTGCCAGCAAAATCTTGAGGCATACGACACTGAATAACCAAAGGATTACCCCGATCATCCATAAGAGAAACAATTCGGGATTTACAAGAGATAAAAGCATCATGCCTCTTTAGCCAATCACCTCCAAGCAACAAATCAAAAGCATCGAAACCAAGAACATAGAAATCACCAGAAAATTTATGGCCAGAATAGAAAAGTCTCACTTGCTTACAAATCCTATTAAGGTTCATGGGACCACCAATAGGATTTGAAACACATAAAGATTCAACAGCATACATAGGAGAAAGAAGATGCTCAAACTTATCACAAAGATCCACAGAAATAAAACTATGTGAAGCTCCAGTATCAAATAAAACACGAACATGATGATTAAATAAAGAAAAGGTGCCTTGGAGAGTACCTTGATTATCACTAGGAGCAGGAGCAGGTGGAGCAGGTGAAGAAGTAGAGGTAACATCAAAAATACCATACGGCTTGCCCTTCTGATACAAGGACAATCTTTCTTGAAATGACCAGGCTACAGACAGACATGACAGTGGTTGTTCCTAGTATCCTGAGGTGGAGGAACAACATCACCAACTAAATTAGGGCAACCATTAGCATAGTGTCCCTTCTGATCACACTTGAAACAGGTAATGGAAGATAGGTCGACAGGCCGCCTTTGAGAAGGAGAAGATGAAGATCCCAAACCCGGATTCTTGAGCCAATTCTTCTTCTGCTGGAGGAAATTTGGCCTCTTCTTAGAGTTAGCAGAGGAAGACTGAGATGGAGGAGCACTAGCAATAGCAGGACCCTTGGAAGTAGGGTTCTTATAACGAATAGCCATATCCATAAGCTCGGTGAAAGTGCCATGAACATGAGAAATGAGACGATCATAAAACTCTGGGCGAGCACCAGCTATGAACTTCTCATTCTTCTTAAGTTGGGTGTCAATGAGGCTAGGACCGAACTTGGAAAGTTCATTGAACTTCCGCTCATACTCAGAAAAGGACATGGTACCCTGCTTGAGATCCATAAACTCACGATAAAGCTGAGGTTTCCCGGCTTCGGGTGTGACGACTCGGGTTTTGCCCGCTCGAAAATCAACATCCGTACTTCACATTGTACTAGAATGCCGCAGATTCGAACGTTCAAATCCGATTCGCCGGAGCTATAACACAATTAAGTAAATAACACAGCGGAAGAAAAGAATAATACATTGATATACAATATCTGATACAACAGAGTAATACAATGAATATCAATATACATCAGAGATATGATACAACAAATATCAGAGATACAAGAAATAGCAGCGGAAAATAACAGCAAATGGAAGAGATCTCCAAATGATCTACAAAAGAGAATGAATCCACAACTCCAAGATAAGCAACTCCGATGAATGAACTAGCTCCAGATAATCTACTAAACCTGAATATCTGAAAAGAAACCCAACTCTAGACTGCCCGTGTGGAAAATAGTGGGCACCCAGAGTTTAAGAAGGGAACAATAAACTCCAGGTCAGTCGTGGGACTGGTGTGAGCAACAAAAACAGTTTATCTTTAAAACAAACACAACAGAACTTTAACATTGAAAACCGCAATGCTTTTGGAAAATGAAACTACCATAAGACCTCCCGCCACACACACAATGCAAACGCAGAATTGGAGGAGATTTCTTCTTATGATAGTCAAACATGCTTACTACGCAAAATCAATTGGATATTATTATTAGTGCATAGTGCAGAAAACATTTCGAAAGTATAATATTAATCTTAGCCAACATACGACCAGTATCGTATGCCTACTATAGCTACTATGTTCAATAGCAGGTTACCGCCACATTCCATAGCAGGTAATACAACTAAAACCGTACAAGGCTCGTATTGTTTCTTTGGATTTCCAACAAATGGTCAGGCTAAGGAACTTCCTTCCGCCGCATGGGAACGCCTCTGGCGGGACGCCCCGAGAGACAAACTGCTCTCTGCAAACAAGGCCGGGTTACCCCTGTAACAGGTAACTCACGAATATGCCATCACCCGGTCCTTTGGGACCTTTATCCGAGGCCTCGATAACCAACATCACACATAATAAAGTGTATCCACATGAGTAAGTATCTGGGCTCCATACCATGACACCACCCTTTTCCAGAAGGAAATGACATACCCTAAAGGGCGCGACCCTCATAACCTTGCCGCAACATTCCTGTTTCGACCATTTCCGGGTTGTGAGGCACTGACGAAGTCTCGTCCACAAAGCTACGCTTTTTCAAAAAGCCACGCTTTGGGTCAACAGATGATCAACCTATGATCACAAAGATATAAGATCAAACAAATGATCATATCACAAATGATCAAACACTGATCATCACACAGCAACACTCAGCATGCCACATTACCAAATTGGGAATATATCGCTGATAACCTTCAACTACATAACCTCTGAGCTCGTACGTCTCAGAGAAGGGTGTTAAGCTAAGAGAATAAATTCTCCGCCACCAACAGATATGTATTTGAAAGAAATCGGCTTTACATCTCAAAGTGTAATGTCAGACATGTATCCATACAAGTCTGTTCCGGGTTCGAACAGAACCGAAGGCACTTCTCACGAAGCCCTTGCAAATCCGGATAATTTCCAATCACGTCCGGACTTCCCATCACAAAGGGTGATAAAATCTCTATATCGGGGCCAGTCGATGCAGAGACATTCGACGAGTTGTCCTTTCGTTTTCGAAAATATCCGGTCTTCACCACCGGTCTTCAAATGCTATCCATATACGACGTACCAGTATTCGGAACGGGTTATATGACACAAAGGTCCTCTCCCGGCTAAACCGAATAATGAGCGTAATACTTTAAAACATATGGATATTGGGATTACAATTAAGTCACAACTTAAAATCCAAAACTTTCCATTTGAATGGTTAAAACAAATTACCATTTACATCTTTTTAAACAAAAAGATTCATTTCTACAACCCTCAACGGTTTAAACAATTTTCACACTTTAATCTTTTAAACAAAAGATTCATTCACAGATTTTCCAAATTAATTCCCATTTCAATTTGATTAACTCGTTAAATCTTTAAAACAAAGATTTAACTTATAGCTTTCAAACAATTCCATTTCAAATAGTTTAAACAAATCATCATTTTAAATCTGTTAAAAATAAACAGATTTAATTCATAGCTTTTCAAAACAATTCATTCATAACTTGGAAAACCATTTTCCAATTCAAACTTGAAATTCCTTCAATTAAACTTGGAAATCCATTTCTTATATAAGAGCTTTTATTGGTTGAAAACAATTAGTTTTCCCAAATCATTGAATTCAAATTCAAATCCAATTATTTAAATTTTCAAACTCGATTAAGTTATTCAAAATAACTTTTATCTTTGAAATTCTATTTCAAAAGCTTTTCACTTTAAATCCAAATTTCTAATTTCAAAATCAATTGGAATTAAAAATTTCAATTTCAAAAACATCAAATTTAAATTATCTGTGACTTAACCGATTTCCACGTGAAATCCATCTTTGTGTGTGTAAAGGTGTAGTCCAGGGGTTTCACACAATAGTGCACAACATCAATCATCACAGATATATCGATAAGCGATATAATCGATAACGCTTATCTTCATTCATAGATAAAGTCAATTTATCAGTCATAAAGATTCATTATTACAATTCGATGTGGGTTTCGGATAACCAACTGGAATCCGACTCCCTGTCGCATCGAAATTCAAATGTCGTTTACGGACCAAGGGATTTCATATTCATATAACAGTATATTCATCACAGATAAGTAAATTACAGATCATAACATAAATCAGGATGTATCACAAAGCATCATATATCAGGGATATCAAACAATTCATATCATTCAACAGAATCCAAACATTCATAAGTAAGGTCACGTCTTCAATAGCCATTTATAAGTAGGATTTATTAATTGTTTAATCCTAATCAATCAAATTTATTTCTAAGTAAATTTATTACTTATGAATTAATTAGCAAATTTTGATTTATTAATTTATAAATCATTTAATATACATTAATTTATTAAACACTTTAATCAATTATTCTCACTTTATCATATTTATTAAATTAACCTTTAAACCAATTCCATGATAAATTAACCCCTTAATTATTTTCATTAAGCAATTAACAATTTACAATTGATTATCTTAATTAATAAATCCAATTAATTATCAAAATTTATCACATAAATTTAATTACTTAATAATCTCTAGTCAATTATCTTCATTTACTAATAACATTTCCTTTCATTTTTAATTAATCTCTAATTTCAACTATAAAGTAATTATCCTTAATTACTCTCCAATTTAATTACTTAATATTAATTATTCATCTTAATTAATATTTAAAAGTCTTCTTTAAACTTGAAAATCAAATTTTTATTATTAACTACCTATCTTAATTTTTTTATCAATTTAGTACTTAACTAAATGATTGCTTAATTTACATATCACTTTTAATTTGCTTAAACAAATTTAATCCAAAACAAGTTACCCCAAACTCTTTCTTTAAACCATAGCCTGTTTTCTGAAACCTGGCAACAGGCCTAGCAACCCGATCCCCCTTAACAACTTCCCCGAGCCCAAAAGCGAAAATCCTGCGTTCGACTTCGAGTTTCACACTTCCCAGTTCCTTTGAGTAAATTCATAGTCTACTTCGATTCGAACTCGAGAAAAAAAACGACGTCTTCCCCACTCATACTCTCGCTGATACGAAGGTCACCGCGTGCACGTGCACATCAACGTTGGCCAACTCCGGTCGCCACCACGACATCGAGCATATCGACACTCACTCCCAGATCACACTCCGATCGCTCGAACCGCTCCATCACCTTGAAAACGCGATTCGAGCTACTAAGACCATAAAATCTGAACGCAACCCATCGGAGAAACCACCCCACGCCAACGCTGCCGATCACCTGCACCCACGCCGGCCTACCTAGAGTAGCGTCACGACCTCCGCCACGTTTTCCCCCACATGCTATTGGGTCCGGTCCCTTCACGGCGATGAACGAATCCAAATTTCCCACGTCTTCCCAGTTCAACCTTAAACCCTAGAAACGCTTCGTCCTCTCAATCCACAAAATAGAAAAATTATTTGACATTTTTCCTAAGTTCGTAAACCATTAAGCTAGCTTTAAAAACAAATTTCAAGGTTCAAAAATTCTTCGATTGTTAGGGATCGATTACAAAGCGTAATTTGTTCAAATACAACCTGCTCTTGGAATACTAAATAAAAAATCATCATATTGATTTCAAAAATCCTACTTTCTAATGACAATCCAGGGTATATATCTGATTTGATAATTCATGAGATTCGAAATTCTTATATATTTGAATTTCCTCTGTAAACATCAAATTTCCAGGCTCTATATATCACTATACTACTTAAAACTATTTCTTTTATCATGACTCATGCATAAGTAAACTTGTTTGTTTTAAATTATAAGCTTAATAGTGATTAGTTGGAGATGTATTAAATTTTCTTGTTTATTTTCTACCCTGTGACCTAAAAACAGAGAAGAATTATCAAGTTAAATATGCACAGTCATACATACTCGTATGCACAGATAATACAACAATATATATACATGCAAGCATTTACTATTATAGAAATCTAACAAGTAACATGTCAGACATCATTTAGGATTATAAAAATACCAAGGTGAAGTTTGCTCACCATTATTTTCCAGGAAAAAGAAAGAACAGAGGCTCATGTTTTGAAACCCTGGAACTGATTCAAATCTGGAATTTGATTCTTTCAGATTGATTTGCTTGATCCACTTGAAGTTGTTTGATTTTTTTTTCTCAGAAACTTTGTTTTTGAAAATAGCTTGAACTGAAGCTCTATTTGTTTCAGGTAGAATTTTGGATCTGCCCTTTTGTTTTAAGCTTAGATGATAAAGGAATTTGAGAAGAAGAATGCAAACTCTTGAACTAAAGATTGATAATCAGGCTTTCTTCTTAACTTTGTTTAAAAATGAGGTGGTATTTCTTCAATTGAGAATGAGGTGATATACATTTGTACAGGGTATTAAAATAGGTTTGTAGGCTGATATAGACGAGATGTGTACAGGTATATATTTTTATTTCTTTTGTACACGATTTCAAAAATATTGGTCAGAGATTTTTTCTTCATTGCTTGCTTGTTGACTCGGCTGAAAATCTTCTTTTTGTATGCTAGAGGATATGGCATTTAATTGTTTTGTACAATGCACATCAGAGATGTATTTTCTTTCTTTTGCTTGGTGGCTGCTATAATTTTTTTTGTAGTGTACTAAGGAGAAGGCATTTAATGAAAGGGTCCTTTATGTTTTCATTTGCAATAACAGTTGACTTCGGCTGTACAAATATATGAGGATATTTTGATGTGGCTTCCTTCACAAGCTTTCATACTTGTCTCTTTTTTTTCGTTTTTTCTTTCTTACTTGTTTACTTCATATGTTGTGTTCATATTACCTATGTGTTTGTTTTGTTATGTCTACATACTTGTCTTTTATTGGGTTGATTTTTACTTACGTATTTATTTCCAACTTAAATACTTATCGTAATGTATTTACATTGTATTTGTATTTTACTTTATTTATTTTACTTTGTAATATATTTTTGTTTGTATTCACACATATTTATTAAAAGACAATGTTTTGAAATCAAATACATATTTAATGAATTACATAGATATATTTATTTCTAGCTTAAATATTTATTATTATTTTACTTTAATATCTATTATCTTATATTTAATTTGTACATTCAAATCATCACTTTATAATGTAAATAAGTTTCTATTTTATACTATATAATTTATCTTATATATTTTCGATTCTATTTATAACTTAATATCTATTATTATTTATTATTATTAAACCATTTTAAACTTAGATTTAAACTCGAATTCAATATACATATATATATTTACAATATTTTAAATTGAAATGATTCATACAAGATATACTTGAATCCGGGGAAACTCGCTTCGATTTACAATGAATTTTTTTCAATTTTTATTCAAAAATTCGTTTAATTATCAATTTAAATGTAATTAAAATTCGGGGTCGTTACAGACTTCCCCCCTTAAAAGAATTTCGTCCTCGAAATTACCAAGAAGACAAAAAGATAGATGAAGAATATTTCATTGAATCAAACTGGATATCTATTCTGCATTTGGCTTACCAAATCAGAATATCAATAACAGATACAGGAACGAATCTGTTTAACGCTTCACAAAATACTCGGGTTATCCAGATCTACGAAATATGCAGTGGCATCGGTCAGTTTGAAGTGATAACTAACCACTCGTAGAATATACTGGGACCCAAAAGAATAGATAGATATAAGGATACAATTTCAAAATTTTTAGTTTAGAAACTAAAGTATACTTATCAACCATAGCAATCAAAGCAACCAATACATCCAAACAAACAATTTTGGTCCATCCGGAGTTTATGTCCCATATTAATATATCGAATTCCTTTCTGGATCTACCAGAAACTATCGAAGAATTGAGAAAAGATGACGAACAAAGAGACTGATAGAGAAAATTTGTTTCCACTATTGTTACAGAGTATCGACCATTTATAGTCGTATTCCCCTGTCCCCTATCTCATCCTCTTCTTACACTCATACTCACTATCAGTGGATAGTAAGAGAATTTACTGAGGCATACGGACAGATATCTTAAGGATTACTCATTCTAGAGTTTACTTCACTCTATCTCTAATGAGTTACTTAACGTGTTACACTCCTGAGCTAAAGTTCAACCTTAGCTCTGATACCACATGTGACGACTCGGGTTTTGCCCGCTCGAAAATCAACATCCGTACTTCACATTGTACTAGAATGCCGCAGATTCGAACGTTCAAATCCGATTCGCCGGAGCTATAACACAATTAAGTAAATAACACAGCGGAAGAAAAGAATAATACATTGATATACAATATCTGATACAACAGAGTAATACAATGAATATCAATATACATCAGAGATATGATACAACAAATATCAGAGATACAAGAAATAGCAGCGGAAAATAACAGCAAATGGAAGAGATCTCCAAATGATCTACAAAAGAGAATGAATCCACAACTCCAAGATAAGCAACTCCGATGAATGAACTAGCTCCAGATAATCTACTACACCTGAATATCTGAAAAGAAACCCAACTCTAGACTGCCCGTGTGGAAAATAGTGGGCACCCAGAGTTTAGGAAGGGAACAATAAACTCCAGGTCAGTCGTGGGACTGGTGTGAGCAACAAAAACAGTTTATCTTTAAAACAAACACAACAGAACTTTAACATTGAAAACCGCAATGCTTTTGGAAAATGAAACTACCATAAGACCTCCCGCCACACACACAATGCAAACGCAGAATTGGAGGAGATTTCTTCTTATGATAGTCAAACATGCTTACTACGCAAAATCAATTGGATATTATTATTAGTGCATAGTGCAGAAAACATTTCGAAAGTATAATATTAATCTTAGCCAACATACGACCAGTATCGTATGCCTACTATAGCTATTATGTTCAATAGCAGGTTACCGCCACATTCCATAGCAGGTAATACAACTAAAACCGTACAAGGCTCGTATTGTTTCTTTGGATTTCCAACAAATGGTCAGGCTAAGGAACTTCCTTCCGCCGCATGGGAACGCCTCTGGCGGGACGCCCCGAGAGACAAACTGCTCTCTGCAAACAAGGCCGGGTTACCCCTGTAACAGGTAACTCACGAATATGCCATCACCCGGTCCTTTGGGACCTTTATCCGAGGCCTCGATAACCAACATCACACATAATAAAGTGTATCCACATGAGTAAGTATCTGGGCTCCATACCATGACACCACCCTTTTCCAGAAGGAAATGACATACCCTAAAGGGCGCGACCCTCATAACCTTGTCGCAACATTCCTGTTTCGACCATTTCCGGGTTGTGAGGCACTGACGAAGTCTCGTCCACAAAGCTACGCTTTTTCAAAAAGCCACGCTTTGGGTCAACAGATGATCAACCTATGATCACAAAGATATAAGATCAAACAAATGATCATATCACAAATGATCAAACACTGATCATCACACAGCAACACTCAGCATGCCACATTACCAAATTGGGAATATATCGCTGATAACCTTCAACTACATAACCTCTGAGCTCGTACGTCTCAGAGAAGGGTGTTAAGCTAAGAGAATAAATTCTCCGCCACCAACAGATATGTATTTGAAAGAAATCGGCTTTACATCTCAAAGTGTAATGTCAGACATGTATCCATACAAGTCTGTTCCGGGTTCGAACAGAACCGAAGGCACTTCTCACGAAGCCCTTGCAAATCCGGATAATTTCCAATCACGTCCGGACTTCCCATCACAAAGGGTGATAAAATCTCTATATCGGGGCCAGTCGATGCAGAGACATTCGATGAGTTGTCCTTTCGTTTTCGAAAATATCCGGTCTTCACCACCGGTCTTCAAATGCTATCCATATACGACATACCAGTATTCGGAACGGGTTATATGACACAAAGGTCCTCTCCCGGCTAAACCGAATAATGAGCGCAATACTTTAAAACATATGGATATTGGGATTACAATTAAGTCACAACTTAAAATCCAAAACTTTCCATTTGAATGGTTAAAACAAATTACCATTTACATCTTTTTAAACAAAAAGATTCATTTCTACAACCCTCAACGGTTTAAACAATTTTCACACTTTAATCTTTTAAACAAAAGATTCATTCACAGATTTTCCAAATTAATTCCCATTTCAATTTGATTAACTCGTTAAATCTTTAAAACAAAGATTTAACTTATAGCTTTCAAACAATTCCATTTCAAATAGTTTAAACAAATCATCATTTTAAATCTGTTAAAAATAAACAGATTTAATTCATAGCTTTTCAAAACAATTCATTCATAACTTGGAAAACCATTTTCCAATTCAAACTTGAAATTCCTTCAATTAAACTTGGAAATCCATTTCTTATATAAGAGCTTTTATTGGTTGAAAACAATTAGTTTTCCCAAATCATTGAATTCAAATTCAAATCCAATTATTTAAATTTTCAAACTCGATTAAGTTATTCAAAATAACTTTTATCTTTGAAATTCTATTTCAAAAGCTTTTCACTTTAAATCCAAATTTCTAATTTCAAAATCAATTGGAATTAAAAATTTCAATTTCAAAAACATCAAATTTAAATTATCTGTGACTTAACCGATTTCCACGTGAAATCCATCTTTGTGTGTGTAAAGGTGTAGTCCAGGGGTTTCACACAATAGTGCACAACATCAATCATCACAGATATATCGATAAGCGATATAATCGATAACGCTTATCTTCATTCATAGATAAAGTCAATTTATCAGTCATAAAGATTCATTATTACAATTCGATGTGGGTTTCGGATAACCAACTGGAATCCGACTCCCTATTGCATCGAAATTCAAATGTCGTTTACGGACCAAGGGATTTCATATTCATATAACAGTATATTCATCACAGATAAGTAAATTACAGATCATAACATAAATCAGGATGTATCACAAAGCATCATATATCAGGGATATCAAACAATTCATATCATTCAACAGAATCCAAACATTCATAAGTAAGGTCACGTCTTCAATAGCCATTTATAAGTAGGATTTATTATTTGTTTAATCCTAATCAATCAAATTTATTTCTAAGTAAATTTATTACTTATGAATTAATTAGCAAATTTTGATTTATTAATTTATAAATCATTTAATATACATTAATTTATTAAACACTTTAATCAATTATTCTCACTTTATCATATTTATTAAATTAACCTTTAAACCAATTCCATGATAAATTAACCCCTTAATTATTTTCATTAAGCAATTAACAATTTACAATTGATTATCTTAATTAATAAATCCAATTAATTATCAAAATTTATCACATAAATTTAATTACTTAATAATCTCTAGTCAATTATCTTCATTTACTAATAACATTTCCTTTCATTTTTAATTAATCTCTAATTTCAACTATAAAGTAATTATCCTTAATTACTCTCCAATTTAATTACTTAATATTAATTATTCATCTTAATTAACATTTAAAAGTCTTCTTTAAACTTGAAAATCAAATTTTTATTATTAACTACCTATCTTAATTTTTTTTATCAATTTAGTACTTAACTAAATGATTGCTTAATTTACATATCACTTTTAATTTGCTTAAACAAATTTAATCCAAAACAAGTTACCCCAAACTCTTTCTTTAAACCATAGCCTGTTTTCTGAAACCTGGCAACAGGCCTAGCAACCTGATCCCCCTTAACAACTTCCCCGAGCCCAAAAGCGAAAATCCTGCGTTCGACTTCGAGTTTCACACTTCCCAGTTCCTTTGAGTAAATTCATAGTCTACTTCGATTCGAACTCGAGAAAAAAAACGACGTCTTCCCCACTCATACTCTCGCTGATACGAAGGTCACCGCGTGCACGTGCACATCAACGTTGGCCAACTCCGGTCGCCACCACGACATCGAGCATATCGACACTCACTCCCAGATCACACTCCGATCGCTCGAACCGCTCCATCACCTTGAAAACGCGATTCGAGCTACTAAGACCCAAAAATCTGAACGCAACCCATCGGAGAAACCACCCCACGCCAACGCTGCCGATCACCTGCACCCACGCCGGCCTACCCAGAGTAGCGTCACGACCTCCGCCACATTTTCCCCCACATGCTATTGGGTCCGGTCCCTTCACGGCGATGAACGAATCCAAATTTCCCACGTCTTCCCAGTTCAACCTTAAACCCTAGAAACGCTTCGTCTTCTCAATCCACAAAATAGAAAAATTATTTGACATTTTTCCTAAGTTCGTAAACCATTAAGCTAGCTTTAAAAACCAATTTCAAGGTTCAAAAATTCTTCGATTGTTAGGGATCGATTACAAAGCGTAATTTGTTCAAATACAACCTGCTCTTGGAATACTAAATAAAAAATCATCATATTGATTTCAAAAATCCTACTTTCTAATGACAATCCAGGGTATATATCTGATTTGATAATTCATGAGATTCGAAATTCTTATATATTTGAATTTCCTCTGTAAACATCAAATTTCCAGGCTCTATATATCACTATACTACTTAAAACTATTTCTTTTATCATGACTCATGCATAAGTAAACTTATTTGTTTTAAATTATAAGCTTAATAGTGATTAGTTGGAGATGTATTAAATTTTCTTGTTTATTTTCTACCCTGTGACCTAAAAACAGAGAAGAATTATCAAGTTAAATATGCACAGTCATACATACTCGTATGCACAGATAATACAACAATATATATACATGCAAGCATTTACTATTATAGAAATCTAACAAGTAACATGTCAGACATCATTTAGGATTATAAAAATACCAAGGTGAAGTTTGCTCACCATGATTTTCCAGGAAAAAGAAAGAACAGAGGCTCATGTTTTGAAACCCTGGAACTGATTCAAATCTGGAATTTGATTCTTTCAGATTGATTTGCTTGATCCACTTGAAGTTGTTTGATTTTTTTTTCTCAGAAACTTTGTTTTTGAAAATAGCTTGAACTGAAGCTCTATTTGTTTCAGGTAGAATTTTGGATCTGCCCTTTTGTTTTAAGCTTAGATGATAAAGGAATTTGAGAAGAAGAATGCAAACTCTTGAACTAAAGATTGATAATCAGGCTTTCTTCTTAACTTTGTTTAAAAATGAGGTGGTATTTCTTCAACTGAGAATGAGGTGATATACATTTGTACAGGGTATTAAAATAGGTTTGTAGGCTGATATAGACGAGATGTGTACAGGTATATATTTTTATTCCTTTTGTACACGATTTCAAAAATATTAGTCAGAGATTTTTTCTTCATTGCTTGCTTGTTGACTCGGCTGAAAATCTTCTTTTTGTATGCTAGAGGATATGGCATTTAATTGTTTTGTACAATGCACATCAGAGATGTATTTTCTTTCTTTTGCTTGGTGGCTGCTATAATTTTTTTTTGTAGTGTACTAAGGAGAAGGCATTTAATGAAAGGGTCCTTTATGTTTTCATTTGCAATAACAGTTGACTTCGGCTGTACAAATATATAAGGATATTTTGATGTGGCTTCCTTCACAAGCTTTCATACTTGTCTCTTTTTTTTCTTTTTTTCTTTCTTACTTGTTTACTTCATATGTTGTGTTCATATTACCTATGTGTTTGTTTTGTTATGTCTACATACTTGTCTTTTATTGGGTTGATTTTTACTTACATATTTATTTCCAACTTAAATACTTATCGTAATGTATTTACATTGTATTTGTATTTTACTTTATTTATTTTACTTTGTAATATATTTTTGTTTGTATTCACACATATTTATTAAAAGACAATGTTTTGAAATCAAATACATATTTAATGAATTACATAGATATATTTATTTCTAGCTTAAATATTTATTATTATTTTACTTTAATATCTATTATCTTATATTTAATTTGTACATTCAAATCATCACTTTATAATGTAAATAAGTTTCTATTTTATACTATATAATTTATCTTATATATTTTCGATTCTATTTATAACTTAATATCTATTATTATTTATTATTATTAAACCATTTTAAACTTAGATTTAAACTCGAATTCAATATACATATATATATTTACAATATTTTAAATTGAAATGATTCATACAAGATATACTTGAATCCGGGGAAACTCGCTTCGATTTACAATGAATTTTTTTCAATTTTTATTCAAAAATTCGTTTAATTATCAATTTAAATGTAATTAAAATTCGGGGTCGTTACATCGGGCATCCATTTTGCCACAAAAGCCTCCCTGAAAAAGAGATAGATAAGCCGAAGATAGATTTTAAAGATAAAAAGCTGAACAGAACACAAGAAGATACCAAAACTGATCCTAAGAAATGTCAGCCTCAGCAGTGTTAGCCGTAACAGACTCACACCAATCCAAGGCTGCTTCCTTCAACTGCCAAGCTGCCAACTGACACTTCTGAGCATCAGTAATCTCCAAACCAGTAAAAATCCTCTCAAGACTCCTCATCCACTGCTGAGCCTCTACGATGCTCTCAGATCTAGTAAACTTGGTGCCACCAAGCTGAGTGAATTCCTTGCAAAGAGTAGTGAACCTGATGGGTGCAACAGGCTCGGGAACTGGGGCAATACCACGACCCCTACCTCTGGCATTCCTACGATTCATCCTAAAAAATCAAGAATGAATTTTAGGACAAAGGTAAAACAGAAAGATAAAGATAAGATTCAACTAGAATTGGAAATCCTAACCAAAGAATGCGAATTCAAATAAACAAGATGGATTCGAAAGGAATGAAGTTAAGAAAATGAGATTTTAAACAAGAAAAATTTATATCCAAAATAATCTTTTAAAATCCTTTGAAATCATTTGAAAAACATTTTATACTTAAAAATACATTCTCTCACAAAGAAATGATTCTAAGATTGATTTCACTCATTCTAGGGTATTTCTACCCTCTCTCTAATGAGTTTTTGCTTCATAGGCTATGGTTTGCCTAAAACCAAAGCTCTGATACCAAATGTAACGAACCACTATTTTGGACCATTCAAATCGACAACAAAACCACACATGTCAGACTTGAATAATACAAAACAATAGATTGTAAATAAATTTGAAGCAAATAAAACCAATCACAAGATCACAGACACATAATATAAGAATAACTCGCAGCGGAAATAAAAATTACATAGTGGTTCATGAAGGCACTACAATACATAGTCTCAAAACAGATACAAAATATCATAGTCTGAAAAACATATACAACAGAAGTCTGAATACATAAGTTCACAATTACATAAGCAAAGTTGGATGAAATAACTGAAATGGAAAGACAACTAGATAACAGATAAACTCCAGCAATCTCTAGCTCCAGAAGGTGGATCCAAAGCTGTAATACTCAGGCTGACCCAAGCATAAAGCAAAACACAAAACACTCGAGTCAGGACATACATACTTATACAATGTAAACCAACTCTAGTGAACTGTAATAGAAATGCACAAGTAACATAAAAAATGCTTGGGATCGCCCATTCTTTAAGGATCCGATAAACTATCTACTATGTAGTAATATACGCTATTATAATAATGTCTAAAGTAAAGTAAACTATCAAAATAGCGTTAAGGCATTACCCATATCCCCCTTAACACATTTTATATATTCCCATAATCTATACAGTATCGTAATCTCCCCCGTATGGGCGTCGTCAGAGGGCACTCCATAGGTATGGTACAAAACAAACTCGTAGTAAAGCTCGCTAGGGTAGGTGACATGACACAACTAGGCAATGCCAGGGTAGATATACAAATTATGCATCCGGGCTGGTGGTAACGCATAGCAGCCACTACCGCCCACCTCGAGCCACACTCTCAAAATCAAAGGGTGCACCAATTCAATCACAAAATAATAGAATGGTATCGAAGAAGTGTGTCCGATCAGAAGAACTACCTCATTGGCCCGTCAATCGCTCATGTTTTAGCCACCTTATACCAACTCACGGGAGTCGGGTCCACATATATACCTTAATAGGATCATCGCCACCATCCTACTTCATTCTGGAATCTCCACCGTGTACATAGTTGTTAAAGTGGTTTTCGGTATCGACAGAGAGTATGTCCATATCCGATCCCGGTCTCTTTAACAACCAATCGTTATTATAACCCGTGGTTATACATTTCAAAATAATGGTTTATATTCCAAATCAAAATAATTCATTTAAACCATTTAAATATGAAGTCATTATCCTTTCCAATCAAATATTCAATTCCCAAAATTATAGCATTTTCTGAGTTCATTCATTCAATTACAAAAATTTCAAAACATTGTATTTTCAGAAACAACAGCACTTATAAAGTGTTACGGTAGATATAGTAGTATTTCAAAACATTGTCAAATTCAGAAACAGCAGCACTTACAAAGTTCTACCGTAGATATATTAGTTTCAAAACATTTCAGCTTTAGAAACAGCTGCACTTACAAAGTGCTATAGTAGATATATTAGTTTTTTTCAAAGCTTAGTTTAATTTCAGAAACAACAACACTTACAAAGTGCTACAGTAGCTTTATTAATATTTCAGGAATATAGTTTACTTTCAGAAATGACAGCACTTAGCAAATGCTGTCTTAAAACCACAGCATTTTTGGAATGCTACCAATACTAATTCCAGATTTATTATAACATTTCAGAAACAATAAAATTTCAATTTTAACCATTTTTAACTTATAAAATCATATCTCACGCTTCAGAAAATATTCATTTAGATATCATTTAACTTATGATTTAAATAAAATAAATTTTATAAATAAATATCCAATTAAAACCATAATTCATTTATTATGTCAAAATACACTACCTCACTTATCTTTAATTTTACCCAATAACTTATCACCTTATTAAAAATATACCCATTTCATAAATAAGATATTCTTTAAAAAGCAAACTTAAATTCCATTTGAAAACTAAATTTTCCAATTATCAAAATAAGTCAAAATATAAGGTGCATTTTAACCATTTATTTACTTCACATTTTTAACTTACAAAAATAACTAAAGCTTTATTTAAATTATTTAAATCTAAATTTAAGTTAAAATATCATATTTTTACATTTGAAAATACTTAAAAAATTTCAGAAAATATATAAAAATAACCACGGGTCTGTATAATATTTTCTAACCTAGGTCAAGTGATACGGATAATATATCATTTCAATCCGTAATTTAAAAGAAAAATCCGGGTTCTATTATTTCAAACCCGCAATCCCAAGTCAAATACAATTTGAAAATCGCTCGAGCCTATCATTTTAGCTCATAACGATTTTCCCTTATTCTAAAGTCCATTAGGGTATGTATCATTTCAACCCATAGTGATTCTATACTAACAGGGAACTTGCAGTGTGAGAAACATAAAATAAAATAAACAGTATAGCATATAATATCAGATCAGGTGATGTAACAGGTATATAATTAGGTTATACATCATATAATCAGATCACAGACATATATGAACATAGTATATCAATTATTACACATTCACTTATCATCGTTTCACAATTTTATAAGTACGGATGTCGAGAGTGATAAACTCACCTTTTTTAAAGCTAGAGATCAAATTCAAACACACAAACAAACTCAAAAAGCATGACTAGATTCGAGGAGAAGATGAGCCAAGATGGGGATCTTGCAACAACAAATAAAAATAACCAATATATGTATATAATTCAACATAAGAAAATAAAACAAAATAATGTAAAGTGTGAATCAAAATGAAACAACATTG
This sequence comes from Allium fistulosum, assembly GCA_030737815.1. Taxonomy (NCBI): domain Eukaryota; kingdom Viridiplantae; phylum Streptophyta; class Magnoliopsida; order Asparagales; family Amaryllidaceae; genus Allium; species Allium fistulosum. The sequence continues at coordinate 431,874,995 of CM060905.1, forward strand.
GCTTAACCAATGCAAGTGGGCTCGGCCATCAAAGCAAATAGGCTTGACCATTACAACATGGCTCGGCCATGATGGTTACTGCAGCAATAGGTTTGGCCATGGTCTAAAATCAAGGCTAAGCAAAGGGAAGTTGAAGAGATAGGAGTTTATGAAGGCAAAGAGACAAGGCATATGGAAGGTCTTGGGGTTCAAGTGGGCTCAGCCATAGCAAACATGGTTCGGCCTGAAGTGCTATAGGGTCAGGTCTGGGTCAGGGGTCATGTCAGTGGTCCAGTCAGTCATGGTCAGGCTGGAGGAGGAGCTAGTGGTGGTGGTGGTCGAGGTTACAAGGAGGAAGAGGTTGAATACAAGAGGCCGGTTAGGGTTTCAAGGCAATTTTTGTGGTGGTTCGGATCTATGTGGTCACGACAACATATGGGTTGGTGGTGATGGTGATGGAGGCCGGTCATGGAGGAGGTGGTGGTGGTGAGATGGTCGGCAAAAGGTTGGAGGCCGAGCAACTTGATGAAGAAAACAAAAGAAAATAAAAGAAAGAAATGGAAAAGGAAAGAGGAGAAGCCATGGAAACAAGAACTTACTTTAAAATCTTTTTGTTAGAAATGAAAATGAAAAGAGGATTGGGAAACAAATGGTATGCACGGCTATTGGAAAGAAAAATGCATGGCTAAGAAGGAAAATGAAGAGGCTAGGCAAAGGAAAAGTCATAAGTTAAGGAAAAGAAACCAAAGTCCTTTGAATTTCCAAGCCAAAATCAAATAAAAGAAAATAGAAATAGAAAGTAGAGAAATGAAATACAATAAAATTGAAAATATAGGAAATAGAAATGAAACATAAAATATAAAAATAAAAGATAAACCAAAATATAAAATTTCCATAAAATCAATATTTAATTATATTTGGAAAACAAAATATAAACAAAAATTCAAAATACATTGGAAAATTCCAAAAATCACATTTTAAATGATTAAAAATCAATGTTTTCAAATAAATAAATTTTTAAATATTTGTCAAAAATATGGGTTGTTACATGGACCAACATAGTGAACAGATTCTTGAGACAGTTCAGGGTTCATGTCTCACGATCGAAGAATGTACTGACGTAGTCAAGCATGAAGCAAAGGCCTAGAAGGAGCTTGAGAAGCTATTTAATAAGATTCAATGCAGCGCAGCTGCAGTGAACAAGCCGGATCAATTGTTAATCCTAATGGCGGTAATATTTGAAGGCGCGAATAAGACCGACTTCAAAGGTGCACTGGAAAGGGATCCACCTATGGATCTTGCAGAATTTTACTATGAAGCTAAAAGATACATTAGTCATGAAGACGCTTAAGATGAAGCTGAGGATGCTGAAATTAATGATGTGGATGACAAGGGACTGTCTGGAGTAGGAATTGGAAAAGACAAAGGGAAAAGAAGAATTGATATTGACTTTGAAGAACCAAAATGACAAAGAAAGGAGCTGAAATTCTCTTGCTACACTGATCTGACTGAAACATGAAACAAACGAGTGCTAACACCTTCATGGAACCGCCAAGTATCTAGTCCGAGACTTGAAATCCTATGATCGAGATGAACAGGAGTCAAATCTGATTCCCGCACTTTGCTTTTCCATTTTCTTTTCTTGCATTTTTCTTTCTGTATTATTCAATAAAGTCAATAACAACCTCAAGCTAATTACATGTGTACATGGTCCCGAACGGTCCCTAGGCTGCTCTAAGTCGGATGCTTGATATGACTATTTAGGACGATAATAACATCGAACCGCTTACACATGTACGAGGCCTAGATTGGTATCTAAGCACACTTTGAGTCGGATGTTTGGGATGAACACTTAGGATTTCTGCTTGTTTTTTTATTTTGCTTGAATATTTGAATTTTGAAAAAAGCACATTGAATGTGATAATTCTGATATTGATCGTTTTAAGTCTCGTCCGAAGAGACGGGACCGGAGTGCAAGGTGCAAGTCCCTTGTCAGAGAGGGACTGGATAGGCTTGTATGAAAAGTAAGTCCCCTCGCTAGAGAGTGAGCGGATGGGCTTACTTGGTCGTTGAGTTCCTTTGCCAAAGAGCAAGCGGACTCAGCCAGGATTTGGAGAGATCGAAACCCTAGATTGGACGATAAACGACCCAGAGAGGTCAAACCTTGAATAAAATGCTAAATGATTCGGAGAGATCTTCCCCTTAACTTAAATATTAAACGAATAAAACTGAATGTAAAACGGTCCGGAGGGATCAAAACCTCAAACTAAATATAAAATGATATGCAGAGATCGAATCTTAGAACAGATACAGATTTGATAAAAGGATTTGAACGCCCTATAATTAGAGTAGAACTGATAAATTACGGATGAACACAGGCCGATTTTGATATGTAGTGTAATAATTCCAAATGAAATCATAATGATAGTGGTGCATAGACAACACTTAAGCAGAGTCTAGAGTTTTAGGCTATTACAGGTTTAGAACGACCTGTGAAACAAAAGGATCTGAAAGAACCAGACGATTCATCAAGATTGAAGCAGCTAGAAAGCTAAGTTACCGAAGACTAGTTGCTAGAACTTGTTCTTGAGCAAAGGAGACCTTAAATTCAAAAGGCATACTTTGGAGGACAAGTGTTAACCCGCTTTTTAACAAAGCAGATTTCAATTGGACTCGGAAAATTCGAACAAAGAAGAAACGATTTGAAACTTGCTAGGCGCGCTTAAATGAACTAAGGAAATAGCTCGATAAAGTTCCAGCAAAAAATATGCTAAGGCCATAACTCGGTATCGAGTTATCACTATAGGTTGGTACCGAGTTATCACCAAAGCGGCTTTAACTGGACTTAGAAAGTTGAAACAGGATCGAAATGACTTGAAACTTGACATGTGCACTTCAAAATTGCAAAGGAAGAGCTTGGAAAATGTTTTAAATGGACTAGAGCATCCATCTAAACTTGGGTCCGAGTTATCGACTCGTCGATTTCCACCCTCTCACCTTCACAACTCCCCACACGACTTATACTACTCAATTGACTCATGGCTAAGCGATTGTGCAAGGATTTGACGATCTATCCTAAGGATTGGCAAGAATGAAGCAAAGGAAACTGGATACCTAAAAAGATTGCAAGACTTAATTCGAAGACGATGGAAAAGAGGATCAAACAACTCAACTATAAGATAGGAAAGGCATGCAAGTGGAGTGGTGCAAATTGTGCCAAGTTTTATAACTCGGCACCGAGCTATCATGATAACTGGCACCGAGCTATCATGATAAATCGGGTTAGCTTAAGACTTCTGGTATGACTTCGTGCTATCTTTTGGATTTCATTGTTGTTGGGCTTTTGGATTTCATTGTTGTTGGGCCTCTGACTCTATGCTGCCTGAATCCTCTATAAATACCAACTTACCTGCAGCTAGAGAGGGGGCTAGATTCTCTGACCATGGAGACTGCTATTTCTTCACCTCTAACCTCCCACCAACAATGTCGCCTAGGAAACAACTGGTCATTGTTCTAGAACTTAGATCAACAAATTCTTAGTATTGGTGACTCAAACAACCTTGAAACTCTATTGTAAATCTAAGATCCACTAGATTGTTGTTGGATCTAAGAAAACTAGTGGTAATCTAGAGAGATAACAGCTTAAAATAGATTGAAGTGGACATAGATCGGAGATTACGCTTAACCACTATAAAAATTGTGTCTCCTTTTACTGCTTTTCTGTTTAATTAATCTGAACTGGTGCTTTCATCTGGTTTCTAGCTGTTAATCCATTTTTTTAGTTAACATCTTGTAAGTGCATTTGCAAGTGGCACATTAATTTCGGGTATTATGTCATGGCCAACTCTTTTGAATAATGGATTCTCCTTTTCAATGATAAAGAAGATGACGTCTGCAGGTAGGCAGCATGGTCGCTTATCTCCTAATCCTTCAAATGTGACTTTTGTTCCTTTTTTCCATTCAGGATTTACATTGATTGTCACTACTTCTTCCTTTTTGACAATAGCTCTACAATTTTAAACAACTCTTAGTTTAGAATAGATGGAACTAGTCTTTCAAAGGTTCTTGTGAGCGAAAATTGTCTTAATATAATAGTAAAGCAATCTTTTAAAACAAGTAATATATACTGTATAACAATGAGATAACCTGATTACAAATTAACTGTGTCATTATCCGAAGAAGACCTCTTTGTCTTTAATAATTTTTTGGTGAAATAGTCTCTCTTACACTGAAGAATCTATACTTACATAGTTCTAGTATTTAAATAACACAGATTACATTCCCAAAGAATTGATTGTGTTATAATAAGCATTGATTTTTGAAGAGTGCAAAAATTCCAAGTTTACCTTCATAATTTTCAACTAAAAAGTAAGTATGGGATATAGATAACATAGGCCCAATGTTAGTCATGGTTATATGTATTTTCTCCCAAAATGGAAAATTTAAAGGAATATGACATAACTAAACTATTCAAAATTGTCGTACATAATTCTATTTCAATAGTGGAGTGATATCAATAGCTTGTTACTAATAAATGCAAAGCAATATCACTTTTGTATGATTACATGTGTTCACTTGTTGATGCTATGTACTAGCACTTGAGGCTCACATTAAGGTTATCACTATGGAACTAGTAATAAACCATTAATCTTGAAGTAGGTAAAGCTCAACAAACAATATACCAAAATTCAACAAACTGAGCTATGGACTATACTACTATAGTACTATGATTTGAATAAGCCATAAGTCCAAATACTTGATTTTTCCTAACATTCATGCTCAACAAACAACATTGGCAAGTAAATTGATATAAATTTAAACTTTTGAAGGTTGTAATACAATAAGCAACATACCTGAGCAAGTGTGAATACAATCGAAAAGTGCAAGATATGGTAGAGCAGAGCTGGACTACTGATTAATAACAGCACGAATACCTCCTGAAGGAAGAAAATAATGACCTTGTGCATTTCTTATGTTATTAGAGATTCCCTTTCATGATTAGTATTTATTCATTTGCTTAAATATATTTATCAAGTGAATCTAATACTTTATGCCTTATCCTATTGAACAATGTGAACTTCAGTTAACAGTTATTTAGCACCAAACATCATATAATTAATGTGAATCAATTCATTCGGATAGCATACAATATTCATTGCATGCACATGTATAGCATTTAAGAAACAACTAATAACTTAAATATCAATCTTGTATACAAGTCTTTAAATAGTCTACTTGTACAAAGGATAACAGGATCATATCTATCAACTCATGTTATAGCAATAATATACAAATTGGCTGCTCTCTTGACAAGCACAAATAATCTATAATTTAGATAAATACAACTGCTTGAAAATTTCTATAAGCAATATCAAACTATACAGAATAACAAATATTGAACTCCCCAAGATAGTAAATCTATAACAGATACATCAAGCTATGAAACATAACAAATTACAAAAGTTAAAGAAAACTGTAAAGGTTATTGCTCATTTTAATATTTAGGATAATCTAGGTATATAGTAATAAAAACATAGATTCAGATTTCAAAAGAAAAAAAACAGTACTTGAGATAATGATTGAAAGAGGCGTAACAACTCATGAACCTAAGATTTGAATTAGTGGAAAAACAAAAGGATGTGATGTCGCGATGCGGGGGGCCATCGTTGTTCATCGTTGCTCATCATTCAAAGAGTGGCAAATCAAATGTAAGGATGTGATGTCACTGGAAGGCCCCGGTTGGTCATTGCCATTGACTATGACTGACAGTTGCAGAGGTGCACACAAGAATAAGAAATAAAGAAAATTGAAGAACAGGAATTACAAATTTTCAAGAAAATTGAAGAACAAGAATTACAAATTTTCAAGAAAATCAAGAATTGGAAGGACAAAGAAATTTGTCAAATAAAGGAAGTTTTCTCAGAGATAAAAAAACTGCAGAATAGGATAATGATCTTTGCATAACATATATATTGGACATGGTTGAACAGTTACAAAGAACTTTGAATCTCACAAGAATTTAGATCAAGATTGTTTTGCAAGAAATAGGTAAATAGATTGTAGATTCAAGAACTCAAGACAAAAAAATGAACAAGGAACAATATTTGAATTTAACAGACAGCGGGCAAATGAACTAACAATTGTTATTAAGGATCTAGAGTAAAATGTATCAGCTGAAAATTTTAATTTGAGAGAATTAACAAAAGATGAAAAGGAAAAAAGAAAAAAAAACTGGAAAGAAAACATAGGCAAACTGTTGAAGATAGGAAAGTAATGCAAACAAAGACACTAGATTTCTTTACAGCAGAAAAATGGAAATGAAGAATGATATTAAGCCTCAAGTTCTGCACACCAGCTACAAGTTTTACAACTGTATTTATACACAACTGAAAAAGAACATTACAGCCCAAACACCTCTTTTTAACAGACCCCAAAATTACCCATTCACAGACTTAAAGAGGCCCTGTATCAGTGTGCACGTGCACACCTAGACACACACACCAATATCTTGCATCTCAAGTCAAGTCTTCACCCATTGAAGCACATGTTATCTTCCTACGGCATCCAATTACCAACTTCGATTTTCCTTTGGCCATCACCGATGAATCTGACTGTAGTTCGTCAACTTCTTCCTTTTCTGTCTTGAAGCAGCAGCCTCTTTTCTTCACAGTCATGGCTACCAAGTTTTGGTTGTTACAATTCCCTGCTTCTTTAAGAACAGACCTTGTCCCAAGGTCTAAGGTCAGAAATCTCCTAATTAATGGCCAATAGTCTTCCCATGTTGCTTCATCTCTAGGTCTGTCCTTCCATTTAACTAGCACTTGCACCACTGGTTCATTATTTCTTGGTACCATTCTTCTATCTAAAATTTCCTCAGGTTGATCCACTATCTCCTCCACATAACTAGGTGCATCTTCTTGTATTATCAAACCTTCACTGATTTTCTTTTTTAACTGGGAAACATGAAAAACAGGATGTATTTTGGCACTTGTAGGCAGTTGCAGTTTATATGCTACCCTGCCTATTTTTTCTTCAACTTTGTAAGGACCATAGTACTTAGGTGATAATTTGTGAGTCTTTTGAAGTCTAGCAGTGATTTGCCTATATGGTTGTAACTTTAAATACACCCAGTCCCCAACTTCAAACTCTCTGTCTGTTCTCCTTAAGTCTGCAAATTTTTTCATCCTCTCTTGAGCTAACCTCAAGCTGTCCTTAAGAAACTCCAGTACCACATCTCGTGAATATAGCTCCTCTTCAACTTGTTCTATCTTTGCAGAATTTGGTACATAAGTCAACAGGTTTGAAGGATCAGTGCCATAAACTGCTTTGAATGGTGTAGTGTTAGTGGAAGCTTTCCAGGTAGTGTTGAACCAATACTCAGCTAAGGTTAACCACCTCGACCATTCTTGGGGTTTGTGACAAACAAAACATCTCAGATATCCTTCCAAAATTTTGTTAACCACTTAAGTTTGGCCATCACTCTATGGGTGGTATGTTGAACTATATTTCAAGCTGCTGCCTTGCAATTTGAAGATTTCTTTCCAAAAATTACTTGTAAACAGAGCATCCCTGTCACTTGTAATAGTTCTTGGCATTCCATGCAATTTAAACACACCATTGAAGAAGACTACAGCCACGTCTTTAGCTGTATAAGGATGAACCAATGGGAAGAAATGGGCATACTTGCTAAGTCTATCCACCACTACATATATTACTGTATATTTCTGACTTCTAGGTAAGCATGTAATAATATCCATAGAAATATCCAACCATATCTTCTCGGGAATGGGGAGAGGCTGTAGAAGTCCAGGAATTAATATGTTCTCTCTTTTATTTCTTTGACACTCTTAACAATTTTTTACATACTCTTCCACAATTCTTCTCATTTTTTTCCAATAAAAAACCTGTTTTAGTTTTTTTAATGTGCCTTTGATTCCAGAATGACCTCCCAATGGAGTTGAGTGATGCTCCTTTACTAGATTTTGGGTAATTATATCCAAGTGATGATCTATTAAAATTTTAGATTTATGAAAAATTAAATTATCTACCACCTTATATTTGCTGCCAGGTAGTTCATTCCTTTGGATTCTCATCATTTGCTGTTGATACCATGGAGAATTTTGTAAATTTTCCTTTAATTCATGCACCCATGGTATTTGTACTATAGAAATTGCTTGTACTTGAGAGTTTTTTTCTTCATTTTCTTTTATTCTAGACAATGCATCTGCCACTTTATTGTCTCTACCACTCTTATATTCTACTTTATAATCAAATCCATGCAGTTTGGCGAGCCATTTGTTTTGCACTCCAGTATGTAGTCTTTGTGTTAACAAGTACCTTAAGCTCTAATGATCAGTTTTAATAATGAATTGTCTTCCCATCAAATATTGTGCCCATTTTCTTGTAGCTATGATAATGGCTAGCAACTCCTTCTCGTATGTTGATAAGTTCAGATTTCTTCCATGCAAAGCCTTACTCAAATAAGCCAAAGGCCTGTGGTTTTGCATCAAGACAGATCCTATGCCATATCCACTGGCATCACATTCCAAAATAAATGGTTGTGAGAAATCAGGCATTGCTAATATTGGTGGTGTTACCAAACAATGTATAAGCTTCTTGAAAGCTTCTCTAGCTTCTTCATTCCATTCAAATGCATATCTCTTTAACATATTGGTTAATGGTCTAGCAATGGTGCCATAATCTTTTACAAACTTCCTGTAATACCCAGTGAGTCCTAAAAAACCTCTTAATGCTTTCACATTGCTTGGAAGTGGCCATTCAACTACTGCTTTTACTTTGTTAGGGTCAACAGCTATTCCTTGCACTGAGATAACATGCCCCAAATATTTTAGAGATTCTTTTGCAAAGCTACACTTGGTCATTTTAATCACCATGTGATTTTGTTTCAATACTTGAAAAGCAACTTGTAACTGTCCTAAATGCTCGGACCAAGTTTTACTGTATATGAGTATATCATCAAAGAACACCAATAAAAATTTTCTCAAGTAAGGTCTAATGATTTCATTCATCAAAGACTGGAATGTAGAGGGTGCATTGGCTAACCCAAAGGGCATTACTATGAACTCATAATGCCCATCATGAGTTCTAAATGCAGTCTTGTGAATATTTGCTTCATCCATTCTGATTTGGTGATATCTCGATCTTAAATCTAGTTTAGAGAAAAAATTTGATCCATAAAGTTCATCAAATAACTCTTCTATCAAAGGTATGGGAAATTTATCTTTTATAGTTTGTGAGTTAAGGGCTCTATAATCAATGCATAATCTCCACGTTCCATATTTTTTTCTCACCATTACTACTGGGTAAGAATATGAACTGCAGCTGTTCCTAATTATTCCAAAATCTAACATTTCCTTAACAAGTTTCTCCAGCTCATTTTTAATATGGTACGAGTGTCTCTATGGTTTAATACAAATGGGTTTTGAGTATGGTATTAAGGGTATTTTATGATCATGTAGTCTGTGTGGAGGTAGAGGAGGAGTACTGGTAGTGATTTCAGGAAAATGTTTCAGAAGCTCTTCAATTTCTAGAGAGATATCATTAGTGGAAGTTTCAAATGAATTTAAAGTATATAACATCATAGTGAGTTGACTTTGAGTGCATTCCTTGCTAATAGCCTTTGTGCCTATAATCTTCAACTCTTCCTCTTGTATACCCTGCCATATATACTCCTTTTCATTATACTTGAATTTAACCTGTAATTTCTCAAGATTTAATGTCACTTCTCCCAATCTCCTCATCCACTATGCACCGAGAATTACTTGACATCCATCCAATGGAAATAAAAGTAGGTCCACTGGCATGATACAGCCTTGACACTTGAGGATGACATCCTGACATATACCATTACTAGCTACCTTCTCACCATTTGCAACCACAACTTCAAAGGCTCTTGATTCTTCAATCTTAAGCTTTAATTTTTTTGCAAGGGTGGAACTAATAAAACTATGAGTTGAACCAGAATCAATTAATATTTGAACCATTTTACCTTGAATACTACCCTTTACCTTAATAGTGGATAAAGTGGGTATTCCACACATAGCTTGCAATTTTATGGCTAAAGATTCATCATTAGTTTCTGTCAATGCCTTAATGTCAGCTCCTTTTAACTGATCTTCTTCATCCAATGGCATCATTCCCTCTAGTATGTAAACCTAGGGATTTTTACATTTATGATCTTTGTGCCACTTTTCCTTGCATCCGTAACACAAATTCTGCCTTCTCATTTCAATTAACTGACTGGGAGTGAGTCCCTTACTTTTTGCTAAGGCTTCTAACTGTGTATCTTTATGGTGAGTAGCATGGTTGAAGTTGTGACTAGTAGGAATTTGTGAAACGGTGGTAGGCTGTGTTGCAGTATTCTTTTGTATGTTCACGGTAGGGTTAAGATTCTTGCTATTTCTCTTAGTATAAGAATGCTTACTTTCGAACATCTTCGCCAATGCAACAGCTTCTTTAAAATAAGTTGGTCTAAATGTAAGAACATCATACCTCAATTCTTCCTTCAACCCACCAACGAATCTATCTAACACAAACTTTGGGGGTAATGCGTCTATGGCCATTTGTAACTGTTCAAATTTGTTAAGGTAATTTAAGACAGTAGTAGTCTGCTTTAACCCAGCCAAGGCTTCAAATGGTCTTTCCATCTCTTCAGGATTAAATCTCACCATGATTTCTTCCTTAAAAACCTGCCAAGAATTATGATTAGGCACATTATGTATATACCAGTTATACCATTGCAGCGGTTCCTTTTTTAGATAGAATGAACAAATGTCAACCCATAGTCTTTCATATGTCTGATGAAACCTAAAATATTGTTCAACTTGTTGAAGCCAATCAATCACTCGTTCCTCATTATTGAACACCGGAAAATTGAGTTTAAGGGAAGCTAATGGGATACTCCTTGTAGGATTCTCTGAATAATAATAATTCGGGTATGGATTTCTTGGGTTATATGAAGGATATGGTGGTTCTTGAGGATAATATTATGAGTTTAGATAACTTCTTGGTGGTATCGGCATTCGTGGTGGTGTTAGTGGTGGTGGGGAGCAAGTTGTGAATTTGGTGGATATGAAGGTGGAGGACCTCCAGGTATTTGGGGAGACCAAGAATTTCGATGATTGTGGGAATAATGAGGTTCTTGATATGGATTTGGAGGTGGCATGTGCGGTGGTTGATTCTTGATCTATTGAATGTCTCGAGAAAGAACAGTCAATACATTATTGAACCCTTCAAATTTAGTGCTTAATTCTTGTTGAACTTGTTCAATTCGTCGATTGAACTCCTCTTGCCTTTTCCATGATGGATCTTGATGATGAAAAGGTTGATGGAATGAGTTGCTGGTGATTGGTGGATCGAGTTGAGGATTCGCTGGCGCCTCGGGAGGTGGCTCTGATACCAAATTGGAAGGCCCCGGTTGGTCATTGCCATTGACCATGACTGACAGTTGCAGAGGTGCACACAAGAACAAGAAATAAAGAAAATTGAAGAACAGGAATTACATATTTTCAAGAAAATAAAGAACTGGAAGGACAAAGAAATTTGTCAAAAAAAGGAAGTTTTCTCAGAGATAAAAAAACTACAGAATAGGATAGTGATCTTTTCATAACATATATATTGGACATGGTTGAACAGTTACAAAGAACTTTAAATCTCACAAGAATTTAGATCAAGATTGTTTTGCAAGAAATAGGTAAATAAATTGTAGATTCAAGAACTCAAGACAAAAAATTAACAAGGAACAGTATTTGAATTTAACAGACAGCAGGCAAATGAACTAACAATTGTTGTTAAGGATCTAGAGTAAAATGTATCAGCTGAAAATTTAAATTTGAGAGAATTAACAAAAGATGAAAAGAAAAAAAGAAAAAAAACTGGAAAGAAAACAGAGGCAAACTGTTGAAGACAAGAAAGTAATGCAAACAGAGACACTAGATTTCTTTACAACAGAAAAATGGAAATGAAGAATGATATTAAGCTTCAAGTTCTGCACACCAGCTACAATTTTACAACTGTATTTATACACAACTGAAAAAGAACATTACAGCCCAAACACTCTTTTTAACAGACCCCAAAATTACCCATTCACAGACTTAAAGAGGCCATGTATCAGTGTGCACGTGCACACCTAGACACACACCAATATCTTGCATCTCAAGTCAAGTCTTCACCCATTGAAGCACCTGTTATCTTCCTACAGCATCCAATTACCGACTTTGATTGTCCTTTGGCCATCACCGATGAATCTGACTGTAGTTCGTCAACTTCTTCCTTTTCTGTCTTGAAGCAGCAGCCTCTTTTCTTCACAGTCATGGCTACCAAGTTTTGGTTGTTACAATCACGATGCAAGGGGCCAAGTCGTGAACCCAAGATTCGAAAGAGTGGAAAATTGAACAGTTGCCCATCATTGTTTTCAACTGCAAAACGAGGGACGGGGGGGCCACCGCCAAGACCGACAATGTCGCGATGAACCCTAGATTAAAAGAGGGAAAAGTAAAAAATTTCGACACGTAGTGAATTTGAGACGTAGGAACTGGAAATCATGATTAGTTAAAACGTAAAAATTTGGGTTTAGAGCCCAAATTTTAAGATTTAAGAGCCATGAAAACTTAATGCCCAAAAGGGTACAAGAAAAAAAATCTCTAAATGCTTGTTCCACTCAGTTTATTGTGATCATCCCGCAAAACCATAACAAAATGAGTATTGAGATTTGCAATGTAACATTTATATTTGTCAAATTTTATACTTTATATAACATTTCCAAATTTTCAAAATTTAGAATATTTTATAAAATTTTAACTTTTTAAAATTTTGAATTTCATAAAAATTTCAAAATTTATTAATAATTTAAAACTACTTTCAAAATTTTAATTTTTTTGTAATATTAAATATAATTATCAATTATAATTATTAATTACTATATACTAAATATTATTTCTTAATTACTAAATATTAATTATTATCTTAATTATTAATTACTTAATAGTAATTATTAAATGGTAATGTATAATTATTAATTACAAAAAATTAAATATTAAATATTAAACATTAAATATTACTTCTTATTTATTAATTATTAATTAATCATTTTCTTGTAGTACATTTATAAATTATTAATTACAGATTATCACTTAAAAATTATTAACTATTAATTAATAGTTATTAATTATAAATTTTTAATTTTTAGCTATAGTAAAATTTTACTATAAATACAATAGATTGCTTGCTTGTTTTTAATGAAAATTATTGTTTCCAAGAAAACGTCTTAATCAAATAACTTAGTAATATCAAATTTTCAGCTCTTTTATAAACTTTGAGAAATGTCAATGTTTACAATGGTCAAAACAAATAAGTATTATAGATCTCTATTACAACTGGCTAAAGCAAAAAATTGTTAAAAATACGATTATTACAACTGTCAAGAGAAACGAGTTGTTAAAAATACTCTTATTACAACTATCATGAAAAACCAATTGTCAAAAACCCTTTATTACAACTATCAAAGAGGACGAGTTGTTAAAAACCTTTTATTACAACTATCCTTTTGTAAATGTTGTAAAGGGTATTACTACTGACACTCCAAAAATGAGTATGAGGGGGTCAATTTTTTTTGAAATTTCTTTTTACTATGAGTGGTACTAATAAAAATAGCCTCCTCATAAAATTAAATTTTAAATTGACCAATTTTCCCCTTTCCTTTTTTACCCTAATTCCATCTAATTTCCTTTAATCTCATTGTTTAATATTTAATCCAAATCAATAATTAATGAAGAAATTAAACTCATCTACTGATGAAATTCCAAATAAAAAAGAAACAAGATTAATTCTTACTAAGGAAAGCATTCGTAACATATATTTTTTTCAACAAAACAACCAGATAAATTTTTTTCAAATTTTTTAGGGTATTACACATAGAGTTTAAGTATTTGTCGATAAGGAAAAGGTAGTGGAAATCGATATTTTTAACGACGTACAAAGGGGGCTGCTGAAATAATTGATATAAAACGACACTGTGTTATCGAATAAAATTTTCAACCAGGGTAAGGCCGAACAAAATTGTTAAAATTGGCAGCCCTACGTCGAAAAAATATAAAATACGACACCCTGTTGTCGAATAAAAATAGAAAAAACGTAACCCTACAACCGAAGAAAAATGTTACGTAGAAATACGCAGCATCGAAATTACAACGGCGACTGAAATTAAGGTTTTGTGCAATCGACGATGTTGTGAACCCTAATTTTTGAAATGAAAGAAAAAACGCTTGCTGCCATGCATGATCTTAGTAATGTTCGGATCCGGCTATGAAGATCATGAAGATTTCTTTGTTCTCACTGTTTTTTCCTACAAAGAAAGGGAGAGGGCCAAATAGTTTTACTGTGTTTTGTTTTGATTGAAGTAAGATATTGAAGATTTTAACCAAAGGCAAAATAGGCAAAGATGGTAATTTTAATTAAAGGTCTGTATCAATTTTCAAACTGTCGGTAGCAATACCCCTCATATAAGTTTTCTACGAAATGGATCGTTCATAAAATATGACCCCCTCGTATCCATTTTTGGAGTGTCAGTAGCAATACCCGTTGTAAATAACTAGTTGTAATAGGGTCATTTCCTTGTGCTGCATAATACCAAAACATACTCAAACTATAAAATTTACAACATAATTAATCATCAATTATAGATACAATAAAAACAACCAAATGTAATTCAATATGATACTATAACATATATTAAACAAACAAAAACAACTACAAGCTTAAAAAAACTAACCTCGAACTCATATTAACAGTACAAAATAGAAGAAGAAAAGGATGTGCAAGTCTAAAGAAATTCACAAAAAACTTTTCCAATCAACACACAGCATGAGATGTGAAAGAACTCAAGATTTGTAAACACAAGAAATTCATATGCGCAATAGATGGAAGCATGATATTTGGAATGAGATTAGGTATAGAATTTGGAACGAATTTAGATATAGAATTTGTAACGAAATTTGGAATGAGCAATATAAAGATGGGTGAAATGAAAACAAGGTTCTTGAGGCTAGGTTAAAGTATTTATAGGAAATTGGAAATGAAAATGACAAAGAGGAATGAGGAAAACTGAGATAGGGTCATGGTGTGTTTATTTTAAAATTTTCGATACTTTGTTACACAATATCACGTTCGTGTATGAATCGTGAATGACAGAAATAAAAATACGATCGCGCATAATAATGCGACACGATCCCAGAACAACGATAAAATACACCGGTTATCTTATTCTATGATTTTTAAAAATATCAATGTTTTCCAAAAAATACATCAAACGATAATTTAAATATTTTCCAAATTAAAAATAATGGAAAAATCATATAAATTCATTTTAAAATGCGTCATTAAAAATCAAGTTTTTTTTATTAACAATTGATTTTCTTATTGTTTATTAAATTTGAATCAAACTTGAATATTTAGATAAATTAAATATTCTCATTTAAAACGTTTAAAATTATAGGTCATTACATTCTTCCCCCTTAAAAGAATTTCGCCCCTGAAATTCCCAAAGAAAGAAAATATCTCCAAATGCTTAAGCTTTTAAAATCAATTTATTTAAAATGAGTTATTAAACTTTTAAAAACTTTTCATGTTATAGAAAATTTCGGCAGCACCTTCTTTGCGCAGCTAGGTCTAGAAAAATAACAATATCAATATAAGCCTATATTTGGGATCTTCCATATATGGGGACAACACAACAACAATATATACATATGATATACCTTATATAGTGTGTATGTCACATAACAAATACACCCTATAAGCATAAATACGTACCAATTTGTAAGCAAACTAGCTCTACTCATGAAACCAAAAGCAGCATGGTAGCCCTTGCTTCCGTATACTTGTATCTCGCTTAAATAACCCAAAGGAGAGTTAAATATTGTTTGGTGTGGTTCATATTGTATTAGAGTGGGTGCGTAGATTGGATTATGATTAGTTCTATATCGCAAGATATTCTAAAAGAGATGAGCATATATATGGGATTGGTAGCATGTAATAACAAGGGATTCCTTTTGTTATAATAAATGTTGCCATAAAAATAAATTTGCTCTAGGGGATGTAAGGATATCCAATCATGACGCTACCACCAAAAGAGCTTCGTTTTGTGGTCCTGCCTCTTCTATATTAAATGAAGTGCACGCATGCGGAAGATGCGAGAGGGTGCCAAAAATTTCAACATGGTATAAGAGCCGATGGTTCGAGGGACCATTAGAAGATGCAAGAGTGACCAAAGCAAGGACTCCTTGAGGCTTGGAGATATGTAAGTAGCCTGCCACCACTGCTAGATATGCAGCCTGCACCACTGCGTTGAGAACTGATGCTCCAAGATGGCTTGAGTGAAAGTACTCACCTTAAGGTGGAGATTTTGTAGCACAGCTTTGTCCACTTGCGTAAGAAGTGAGAAAAAAGCAGCCTGATCCTACTGCAGAACTATTCAGTATGCTTCAAATGAAGGTTAGAGGAAATGCTCGCCAAGGTGGAGAATTGTTAGGTGTGGCTCGAATTTAAGAGTGCGTGTGTTGAATGATAAATCCCACATCGTAAGAAATATGGTGTAACGTGGTATATATGTGAGATTGGTGGTACATAAAATTGGGAATTCCTTTTGTTGTAAGCAAGTGTTGCCAAGACCATGTATGTGCCCATTTCGAAAGATAATGAAAGAGATATTCAATTGAGGCACTGGCACATCGGAAGCTTCATTAGGTGGCGCCATTACAGAATATTGAAGCACACATTTATGGAGACGTGTTAGAGTACCGAAACACAACCAACACAACAATTGAAGCAATACAATAACTCATCCATCATATATTATGAATCTAAGCATGCTAAATCACATATAGCAATTATCTCACATTAGCATGCTTTCTCAACCCATGTAACTTGCATTTCTAATGTAAAAAGAATAAAATTTCATTAAAGCCTGTACGATGTATATATGTCATCCATACGCAATAGCAAATCCAATCACTTGCTCGATCACATAAACTTAGCATCCGAACTAGTATCGCTCACTCGGCTTCCCTAGTGCAGACTCCGATTAGGTTCCTTGATTAGAAATCTCTATTCTCCTTATATAGCAATATACTATGGTAGAAAACTTCAGAATCATGTCAAAAATCTGTATCAAGCATTTAGATTAACAGATTTTGAGTTGTTTTATATGATTAATGAGTTATAATTCCAATGTTCCTTAGCCTAGAAAAATAAGGTGGAGATCTACGTACTTTGTTAAAAAATGTTGAACCAGAATCCAACATCGAAGGTACGTAAAGGTATGACCTCTAAACTCTATTTTCATTTCTTATTGTTAATTCTTTTTTTATTAACAGTGTTGTAGTATAATTGCCATATCTTGAGCTCCTTAACTCCGATTTGTTAAATTAAGATGATCTAAAAATAAATAGAAAATTATATAAATTTCATTTTATGTGTTTTTACAGAATTTGAACTTAAACTAGTGAAAAATTGCATATCATTCAGAATATTATTTGAAAACTGTTTCAGAACTTCTTAACACAGATGTAGTAATTTGATCATAGCTTGAACATCATCACTCTGAATTTCAAAATTCTTGAAGTCTAGAAAACTAACTGATGATGCTGCAACTTTACTGTTTTGAGTTTTTGCTGATTCATTTTGTGAAATCTTAAAAAACAATAGCCATTCATGTACATCACTTGAAAAGTATCTTCGATTTATGCAAATAAGTTGTAGTATTTTAGATATAACATTTGAGCAATTCATCGTCTTGACTTGAAACTAATTTTATTAAGTAGCACTTTTAAATATCTAAAACTTCCATGTTTTGTGCTGAATCAAATTACTGACTTAAAGCTTTCAAATAGTGGTTTCAAATGGATTGACTTTCCAAAACAAGAATTGTCAATTGTTTTGGTACCACGATTAACTTTCATTGCCTTTCATGATGACTAACAATTCAGCGGTTGGAATTTTTTTTAACTACGTGTGCTTTTCTTTGACATAAATGGTTTTGCCTTTATCTAACAAAAATGGCTTTGCTAGAAAATTTTTGACCCAATTCGAGTGATATTGAGGAGTATACGTCAGCTTGTTTAATGATATATCATTTTAGGCAACTAGAGTACAAGCGATATTGAACATTACTTCATTTGAAATCATATTTGCATTTTCAACTGATTTTAAAATTAGCAAACATCATTTTTTAAAAACGCCTTGCGGAAAATAGATTTTCACCATTTTCGGATTTATAAAATTTCCCAAATAACTCAAATTTTACCTTGATTTTGTTTAATAAAAATATTATTTACTTTAGTAAGGGTTTTACTCTAAAAGATGCTTGTTACTACTTGAACCTTTTGAAATTTTTCAAAAATTATTAATAGTGATTGAGAAAGTAATGGGTAGTGATTAAGTTATACTTCATAGCAAGTGGAATTATATGTTGAAAATTTCATGAAAATTGAACAAGTTTTATAATATTTTTAAAATTAGTACATATTCCATGATAATTTTATCACTATCATCCTTCTTGCAATCAATACACCAAAATATAATATAGCGTGCAAAAGTTGGTATTTCAAAAAACAATGAATTATATTTTTAGTGTAATTTATATTTCTATCCTAAAGTATTCACTCTCATTTAAAAGTCCTCACGTTTATGCATTGGTGAATATCTTTAATCTCTATATATATGCTTACATTCTCATTTAAATATCCTCATGGTTATGCATAGATGGAACTCGTATACAAGAGAGGGATAAATATTCAAGTAGTTTAACCACATTTAAAAGTCCTCACGGTTATACATGATTAGAAAATACTTGACATTCTTTTTTAACTAACTACTAACCTCATTATAAGTCCTAACGGTTATGCATGGTCAGATGGTGCTTAACATTTTTTTGTATAACATTTAAAAGAGTAATTTTCAATTTTTTCCTTTATTGAAAATATCACACTACTGTCACTGTATAAATTTCCCTTATACCATAATCCAACCATCATTCTAAAGTGGAATTTATGTCTAACAAATAAAATATTATGATTTTGTTTGATTAATTAGAGTTTTCAATATATATTTCTCTTTATATTATTTATGGTTTTAATCAAAATTCATCACTATTTCAATTATTATTACTATTTTGATGATAACAAAAGGGTGAGAGAGTTTAAGATTTTGGTGGTTGAGTAATATTCATACTGATATTCAAGAGTCGTTTTTATTTTTTGACGGTTGTTTTTGCAATTATTTTGACAAATCTAATTTTCATTTTCAACTACATGCATTGGTGTAGGGGAAGCCTAGTTTTAGGGGGGTATGTAAATAAGGAGAGCTTGAATACGACACATCAAACACATTTTCTTGATATACAATCTTAATCTATGTTTGTTATCATCAAAAGGGGTATACTATAGAATATAATAGTTTATGATTTTTTTATGATAATAAACATATATATATATGTGTGTGTGTGTGTGTTTAATATAGTACTATTATAAAATCATAGATAAAAGTAAACAAATTAAATTTTATTTCAACATATGATTTATTTCAATACAATTTCAAATAGTACACATTTACAACATAGCTTCCATTATATTTAACACATTCAAATACAACTCCATTTTACACTCTTATATACAATATTATTTTTTCGCTTTCATATACAACACATTCTCATATACAATACACTCACTCACTCAAACTCGATTTGTTATCTTCTAGCTTCAACTGCATTCTCCAGTCACCTACTTTGTCTATCAAATAACAACGCGGCAAAAGCAAAAAGAAACAAACTGAAACTGCAAAAATAAAAATACAATTGAATATAATATTACCTTAGTTTATTAGTGTTTATTTTCATATTTTAAACATGAACCAAAAGTAAATATGCATGAACAACCTATGACATGCATAGTGTACCACTATACATGCCATAAGGCCGAGCAAACTAAAATATACAAGTAGCTCACAAAAGAGAAAGCAAAGGTCAAGCTCAAGAGTACTTCAGGTTCAACATAGTGCGCAACCAGATAATATACAGCTACAACAAGGTCAAGCCAAATCGGCTCAACTCAAGTGCTCAATAGTCCAATATCCACATAGTACACAATGGTGCAGCCAGAGATTCAGGTCAACAAGAATTCAGCAAAACAAGGCACGTGCATCAGTTCAGTTCATCTATCAACAAAGCATCAGGTCGATAGCAAGAAGGCACATAAGCAAAAATAGTTCACACACACACAATCAAGTTTAGGCAAATGCACCACAAAACAACATATGGATACACACAAGTACACAACATCAAAGCAGTGACAAGTACAACAAGCCAGAATAGGACGCTAAGCAGAGTTCAAGAACAAAGCAAATGCAGACTGGCAACAAGGTCAAAGGATTCACACACATAAGGGAATATCAATTTATAGCAACCAAAAGCAAAGTAATGCACCAAGACATACATAGGCAAACTTGAGTTTCAACACACACACACACAGAGGTATGTGCACACAAAAAAGTAACCAGACTAAGGGAATGGCAAAATGGTGCAAAGCATGTACATAAAGAATGACACATCAACTCAGAGAAACACAAACATGTCTAGTTTAGAGACCCATACACAAAGGTCCAGAGTATTAGGTCAGCAAAACAGAGGAAGTGAACAAGGGCATAGAAGATAGTACACAAATGATGCACAGTTATAAGTACACTCAGGCATGAACAAAGCAGTGCACTCAGGAATGAACAAAGCGGGCATGGAAAACATTTACAACAACAATACAATGCACAAGGAAATACACAAACCAAAATGGCATCTCAAAGGGAAGACAAGACCAGCACAACAAGAAGATATCACAAGCAAGAGTACATAGAGACGTGGTGCAACAACATAGAGGCATATAGACCAGGACAAAGAAATCAAGGCATTCAAGCATATAAAAGGGTAATACAATTTAAACCGCAACTGGAAATATCAAATTGGAACAAGTCTAGCAAAATTCAAAACCAAAATCATAACAATCAACCAGAGTCAAGTACGTTCGAAATATGTTTAGAATTTTTGAATATATATCAACGATGAACAAGTTAGAAATCATCAAAGTCATTCAATCAGAAATCAACAATCAAACTTAAACACCAAAGTCAAAGTTTGAAATATTCAAAGCCAAAAATCAAATACGAAATATATGGAATAATTGAAATTGATTTCTATAAATACCAATTATCATCGGCAATTTTACAAGTCGAGAAGGAAAAATACCAAAATAAAATCAAGAAATCAAAGTCATACCTAATTATCAATCACAAAGTTTCTCGACCAAGGAAGTAATCGCACTCGTCAATAATTAGAAAATTGAACAATTTAACTATTGAGGAGTAAAGGCGAGAATAAAGCAATGAATTATCAAAGCGGCGGCTTCAATCAGAAACCCTAAATCAGATTAGAAAGAGCAAAAGAAATTCGACATGAAAATGAATAAAGGCAGAATAGAGAAAGTGGAGAATGTGTTTTTAATTTTATTTAGGCCATGCTTTTTTATTAGTAAACGAATTTGTTTATGGCCAATTTGTATTAGGGTTTCATTTTTGTATTTTGTTTTTAAATTTATAAAACTCTAGTTTTAACTAGGATCGAACTACGGGGCATAGTTCGAAGGATTCTCAACTCGGGGATAGAGTTGAGGTAGGGTTCTGAGCGTAGGGTTAGAACAATCAGGTAAGCGATAGTTGCAAGTTTACAGGGTCTGCAAGTAGTCGATTGTTTAATTCTAGAAGAAATCTTGAGGGCTACAGTAGGCAGGTTTTACCAAAGCTGGGTAAAATTGTATGTCGCTTTTATTTTCGCATTTATTTTGTTATTATCGATGCTGCAATTTTTATTAATATGTGAATTTATTATAAACCTTATTCACCCCTTCTCTAGGATTAATTCGATCCTACAACACACATATATCTAAAAATTTCTAACGGTGAAAACGTAATTTTCACTTCATATTATATAGAAATGTCTACCAACTCAAAATTTGTACAACATATTATCAAGCTATTTAGCGGTGAGATTTTTCAATTTTCAAATGGGGAAAAAAATTTCAAGGACAGATTATCTTAAAAAATTAAGCAGGACACACGCACTTTTCTTTTCTTTAAAGGACGGGCCCAAAACCCATCGTGGATTAAAACACTCCCTACCTTTCTGTTTCCTTCCATTTGACTATCTTGCTCGATTTCAAATTCTTTCTACCCTTCGCTCTCAAAATTCCAATTTACAGCAACAACGGCGTCCCAAACCAGAAGTAAATCGTCATCTCCAACTCAATTGCAAACTTCAACGCATGAAGAACAACCATTAGAGATTCAACAACAATCTTCATCGTGAAATTAATAACCTAGCTCCAGCGGAAGTTCAGCGGTAAACCCCAAATTGAGAAACTGAAATCCTTGCTCCATCAGAAATTCAACATCAATCCGCAATTCCAAAAAAGGAAAAACCTAGCTTAAACTGACCCAAAACCACAGACAATGAAAGCAAAAGCTAGCAAGTTAAAATGAAAAAATGGCTGGTTGAAGAAGAAGCACAACAAAATTTAGAAAAAAAAACAAAGAGAAGAAATGAAAAAAATGTAGAAGATTAAAAAAATCAAAAATGATAGAAAGCATACAGGAAAAGGTAACCGATACTATAAAATCAAGTATAACAAAGTTAATATAGTTGTATTATAATAGTTTCGAACTTATTTGACAGAACAATGAAGAAAATGTGCAGCAAAAAATAGCTATTGAGAAAGAAACTGAAGAACGGCTGCAAAAAAAAGATCAAAGAAAAAAATGAAAAAACAATTCAGAAGGAAATTCAAATAGAATTCAAAAGACAATTCAACAGGTAAATGATATTATAAAATTATAAAACTGAATCTAACAATATTATATTATTAAATATATTCTAATAGTATCAAAAGTTTTAAACAAGAGCAAGCTCAAAATGAGAAGGGAAAATGATTTGCAAATGAAGAATCTGAAGAGGAACAAATTAATTCGGAAAATTACACTATCACTTTATAACATGTTATTTATTGCAGAAATGATACCTATGTTGATACACGAAGATTTTGATCAATGACAATGTACTTCAACAAAAAGGAAGAGATATATGCAAAATCAGAGGAAGATCGATGAAGACCAAAGTATAAACATGAGTATGATTTTTATAGGTCTAAAGTCTAGATTATTTGTTAAAATCTATCCTCAAGAAAGTTGCACAAACATTAAAACTCATCCGTAAAACTACACTTTTGTGCACACATTCATAGTGTAGTTTTTTATAGTTCAGTCGACTGAACAGGCATGGCCAGTCGACTGAAACTGGCACAGAATTATAAATATGCACAGTTTCAGTCGACTGAATTTCCTGTACAGTCGACTGAATACATAACTAAAAATTTCTCTGTATATTTTCAGTCGACTAAATTTACTGTTCAGTCGACTGAATCTGTAACTGCGAATTTTTTCTGAATAGACACCTTCTTCCTCCCAAGAGTTGCAACCATTCTCCAATGGAAACAGAAGCATCTCTTCCCTACATCTCTAGCAAACAAATGCAACTCTTCTACAAGTATAAATACATGCTTTTAAACATTTGCAAATTACCAATTCTACTTGCTTTAATCTCTATATTTACTTGAACATACTTTCAGATTCTTTTAAGTTTTTCAAAAGCAAACCAATTGCTTGAATCTCTGTTTTAACTATAACATCTCTTGATTCATAGCAATTCATATTTCCTAAATCTTCAAAATCACTTTGCATACTCTCGAGGATAAGATTATAGGAAAGTTGTACCAAAATTGACTCATTAGTGTTATTAAGAACACAACAAGTCAGAAATACTTTTTGTATCCAAGTTGAAGTCCTCTTCGGCAGTTGAGGCAAGAAATCCCGTTCGGTTGTTCGGGTAAGTTGTAAACCTATTCCTCCGGGTTAAGTGAGGGTTGTTGGTTAGTTGAATTCCTAAGACGAGCTTAGGGACTGGACGTAGGACAAGAGGTCCGAACCAGTATAAAGTCTTGGTGTCTACTTTACTTACTACTTATTACTATCTACCTAGAACATTTTACTATTCCATATTATACGATCCTACCGCATAGACTCTTTCAATTGGTTTCAGAGCAAGGCCGTCCTATAACCATAACACCGTTATTTGACATATTGATAATATGGAAAACAACACGAGCACAACATCTACCTATAACTCTACATTTGCGGAAGGACAATCTACTCAAAGACCTCCTCTATTCAATGGACTAAACTATAATTATTGGGCTACAAGGATGAGGATTTATATGCAAGCAACAAGTTTTGAAGCCTGGAATGCAACTCAAGCAGAACTCGTTGTACCCACAACGGATTATTCTACATGGACGCAAGCTCAGAAGAATGAAGTTAGTGCAAATGCCAAAGCTATGAATATGCTATTTTGCGCTTTGGATAGAAATGAGTTCAACCGTGTAAGCATCTGTACTACTGCACATCAGATATGGAGTATACTTAAAACCATACATGAAGGCACAAACAAGGTCAAGCAAACTAAGATTTCCATGCTAAAGAACCAGTTCCAAAACTTTAGAATGCGACAAAATGAATCCATCAATGACATGTACTCAAGGTTTCAAGACATTCATCATGCCTTAATAGGACTAGGAGAAAAATACACAGATTTTGATATTATATCTAAAGTTCTAAATTCACTCACTGATGAATGGGAGAGAAAAGTCTTAGCAATCGAAGAAGCAAATGATCTATCTACAACGAAACCAGAAGAATTAATTGGAAATCTTATGTCGTATGAAGTTAATATGCAAGCTAAGAAAGATCAAGCACAAGAAAGAAAAAATGTAGCTTTTCATGCGGAAAAGGAAGAATCAGAGTCTGAAGATGAGGATTTAGCCTTTATAGCCAAAAATTTCAAGAAATTTTTAAGATATAGAGAAGAAAATAAAAACGGATTCAAAAAGAATTTCTTGAATAAACCTTCATCCTCAAATATAGAATGCTTCAACTGTCACAAGAAAGGTCACATGCAGAAAGATTGTCCAGAGCAAAAGAAGGAGAATCAGAACAAAAACAAGAAAGAAAAATCCAAAAAGAAGGCATTCTCTGTAACATGGGACGATTCAGATTCATCTTCATCTGATAGTGAAAATGATAGCGATAATGAACAAGCAAATGTATGCTTTATGGCTCAGGAATCTGAGGTTAGTAATTTAACTTTTGACGATTTAATTGATGTAAACACTGAACTTTTGAGTACAATAAAAATTCTTAAAAAGAAACTTAAGGAGACACGTGAAAATCAGAACAAGGCTGAGTTTGAAAGGGATATGTTAAAAGATGAAAAGAATATTTTAGAAGAAGAACTTGAAAAAGTTCAAGAATCTCATTCAAATTCAGAAACTCAACTATCACTTTTAAGTCAAGAAATTGAAACTCAAAAGACAAAAAATGATATAATTGTTTCTGAAAATCATGAATTAAAAACTCAGATTAAACAAGTTAAGTTAGATAATAATAGTCTTCAAGTTAGATTAGATAACATCACTAAAAATGTCTCTAACTTTAACAAAGGAAGAGAAAATTTATCTAAGATTTTAGAAAATTCTCAATCTTCCTCAAATAAACATGGATTAGGATATAAAAAGGAGCCAAAAATTCCTAAAAAGATAAAAACAAATTTTAAGAGGAATATTGACTCTAAACAACAAGTGTTATTAAGAGAACCTATTAGAACAAGAGAAGAAACTAAGTTTGTTAAAATTTGGGTTCCAAAAACTAATAATATTTTAATTAGAAATAAATATATTAAAACATTTATGGATTGTGTTCATAATAATAAAAACTATATTTATAAAAAGGATACTGAACCAAATTGGGTTTGGTTTCCTAAGTTCTAACTTTTTAGGACCCTATTGAAAGGTGGGTACCAATAATTTTATATTTATTTTCAGGTCCCACACAAAAAGAAGAAATGGATATTAGACAGTAGTTGCTCAAAACACATGACCGGTGACAAAGATATGCTTACAAACATCACATACTTTGATGGTGGCTCGGTAACCTTCGGAGATAACTCAAAAGGCTATATCATTGGTAAAGGAGATGTGAGCAATTACGGTACATCAAATTTACCTTTCATTACAAATGTTTCATTAGTTAAAAATCTAAAACATAATTTACTAAGCATAAGTCAACTTTGTGACAAAGGTTTTAGAATAACATTTTCGGAAAATAAATGTAGTATTTCTGATCAAAACCAAAATCTTGTTTTTGAAGGAAATAGAGATAGGAATATTTATGTTTTAAATCTGAAAATAAATCATAATACGAATATGTGTTTACTAGCAAAAGATAATGATCCTTGGTTATGGCACAAAAGATTTTGTCATATTAATTTCAAAACTATTAGAAAACTTTCTAAAAATGAATTAGTAAGAGGATTACCTAAGATAAACTTTAAGATAAAAAATCTTTGTGATGATTGTCAAATAGGAAAATTAACAAAATCATCTTTCAAATCTAAGAAAAATATTTCAACTTTACAACCATTAGAATTACTTCATATGGATCTTTTCGGACCAACACAAGTTCAATCCATTAATCATAATCGATATGTATTTGTAATAGTTGATGATTTTTCAAGATACACATGGACCATTTTTATGAAAAATAAAAGTGATACATTTGAGAACTTTAAAACATTTGCCAAAAGAATTCAAAACACAAAAAATTTAAAAATTAAGAATATTCGAAGTGATCATGGTGGCGAATTCGAAAATGAAGTTTTTGAATCTTTCTATAAAAAGAAAGGAATAAATCATAACTTCTCATTTCCTAGAACTCCTCAACAAAATGGAGTAGTGGAAAGAAAGAATAGAACATTACAAGAATGTGCAAGAACATTACAAGAATGTGCAAGAACATTATTAAATGGAAGTAATTTACCAAAACATTTTTGGGCAGAAGCCGTAGCTACTGCATGTTATGTATTAAATCGTATTTCTATTAGACCATTAACTAAGAATACTTCATATGAACTTTTTAACAATAAAAAGCCATATATATCATATTTTAAAATATTTGGATCAAAATGTTTTATTCTAAATACAAAAGACCAACTAGGAAAATTCGATCCAAAAGCTGATGAAGGAACTTTTGTAGGATACTCAGAACAAAGTAAGGCATATCGAGTTTTTAATAAACGAACAAATACAATTGAAGAAACTTTACATGTATCTTTTGATGAAAACTTTGATAAAAAATTGAGCACAAAAGATGATGATGAATTTATAATAAATACAGATAATACAAATATTGAAAATATAAATAATATCGAACTTAGATCTCCACCTAAAATCTTACGAGATCACCCTGTACAAAACATAATCGGTGAAATAGATTCTCAAGTTAAAACTAGAAGTCAACTAAACCAAATGGGACATGTTGCTTTTATTTCTACAATAGAACCTAAAAATCCCAAAGAAGCATCAACAGATGACTACTGGATTGTTGCTATGCAAGAAGAATTAAATCAATTCGAACGTAACGATGTTTGGGATTTAGTTCCTCGTCCTAACAATCAATCTGTTATAGGAACAAAATGGGTTTACAAAAATAAAGTAGACGAACAAGGAAATATAACTAGGAATAAAGCTAGACTAGTAGCACAAGGATATAATCAAGAAGAAGGTATTGACTTTGAAGAAACATTTGCACCCGTTGCACGACTTGAAGCAATACGTATTTTATTAGCCTTCGCGTGTTTTCATAATTTTAAACTTTATCAAATGGATGTTAAAAGTGCTTTTCTAAATGGTTTTATAAAAGAAAATGTGTACGTAGAACAACCTCCTTTATTCATACACGAAAAATATCCGGATCATGTATATAAATTAAAGAAAGCCCTATATGGTCTTAAACAAGCACCTCGTGCTTGGTATGAGAGACTTAAAAGCTATTTACTAGATTCGGGATTTCAAATCGGAAAAGTAGATCAAACTCTATTCATTAAAAACACTACTAATGACATTCTAATAATTCAAATATATGTAGATGATATCATATTTGGTTCAACTAATGAAAACTTATGTAAAGAATTTTCAAATATAATGACTAAAGAGTTCGAAATGTCACACATGGGAGAATTATCTTATTTTCTCAGATTACAAATTAAACAATTAACAAATGGAATTTTTTTAAATCAAGAAAAATATTGTGCTAATCTAATTAAACGTTTTGGACTAGAAAACACTTCTGGAAAGCCTACTCCTATGAGTACCACAACTCATCTTGATCGAGATGAAAATGGTAAAAGTATTGATCAAAAATTGTTTAGAAGTATGATAGGTTCCTTACTCTACTTAACCGCTAGTAGACCAGACATAATGATGAGTGTATGTTTATGTGCACGTTTTCAATCTAATCCTAAAGAATCACATTTAAGAGCAGTAAAACGAATTATACGATATCTTAACAATACTAAAGATTTTGGTCTTTTCTATCCAAAAGAGTGTTCATTTGAGTTAGTATCATTCAGTGATGCTGATTTTGGTGGATCTCGAACAGATAGAAAAAGTACAAGTGGTACGTGCCATTTCATTGGAAAATCACTTGTATCTTGGTTTAGTAAGAAACAAATTGTGTCTCGCTATCAACATGTGAAGCAGAGTATATATCAGCTGCTTTAGCGTGTACTCAAGTTATTTACATGCAACAAACACTTAAGGATTTTAATATAAATTTAACAAACTCTACGATATATTGTGATAATACAAGTACAATAAATTTATCTAAAAATCCAGTTAATCACTCTCGTACAAAACATATAGATATTCGTCACCACTTTCTACGTGATAATATCGAAAAAGGAATCATACACTTAGAACATATTTCTACCGAAAATCAAATTGCTGATATATTTACTAAACCTCTTTTAGAAAACTCCTTTATAAAATTACGACAAGAATTAGGGATATTGTCTTTTAAAGATATCATATAAAGAAAATCAAAAGAAAATTCTACACATTTTTTTTAAACTAACATTATATGGAAAATACAACTTATTCTCACATATAAAAGTTATTTACCATACATTCTTAACTAACTTATATTAACCATTAAATCATTAAGTGGTTGAAAAGCATTTAAACATTATAACCAATATATATTTAGAAAATTCTTACTATAAATATACTCCTAAACAAGATTTCTTTTCAACAAATCATCTCGTATAAAAGAATTACAATAAAAATGTCTTACGATAGCTCAGACTCTCATATCAATATTATCTCCTCGGTTGAAAACACTCCTGCTTCACCTAAACTACCAACGCCAACACCAACGCATGAACCGGTGTACAAGTGGGAAAACTATCGCACTGGTTACACACCAAATTCAAAAAAAGCAAAACGAAGTCTTTTTACCTCCCCTGACACAAAAAGAAAGATTGACGAAATCCATCATTTTCAACAGCAACAAATTAATCTTCAAAGAGAATTATATTTTGAACAGAAAGTAACAGCACGACGGCTAAGTTTTCTGGAGAAAATTGGATTACATTTTTGTAGTTCAAAGAAAAATGAAGTGAGCGAACCCTTACCTCGACCAAGTAATGTGTTCGATCCATCTTCATCTTACCGTACACCAGCTGATCCCTTGAATCCTTGGACTTCCCCAAAAACTCCTCATTATACTCCAAATTCATGGGATATAAATTATGGGAAGAACGAAGGAAAAACTCCAAGTCCATCCCCGAAGAAATAGTCAATTCTAATATTTTTTGATACATCTATATAATTGTAATTTGTTTCTTTCAATATATAAATTATTTACTTTTATATCAGGAGAAAATAACAAAAATTAATTTTCAGTCGACTGAAACCCACTGTTTAGTCCACTGAACCACAAATAGAAATCATAATATACACAACTCAGTCGACTGAATTCACCTGTACAGTCGACTGAATATTGAACAGAAAATTTCAGCTATAAATTCAGTCGACTGAATGTAACACAGAAATATTTCGTACCATATTTCAGTCGACTGAACAGACTATTCAGTCGACTGAACGGCAATTTCCAGGCAGCTTTCTCTTTTTAAACACCACTTTTAACCTATCCATTCAATTTTTATCTTCAATTACATCTTCTTCCCAAATTAGTTTCAAAACCCTAGCTTTCAAATTGCTCAACTCTCACTCAAATTACATACAAATGCCTCCAAAAAGATCTAGAGCTTCCTCTTCTTCATCCTCTGAGCCAATTGACGCTCAAATAGCACAATGGCTTTACGATGGAGTAGCCGTCACTAGATGGAATAAAATGAAGAATTCCCGAATCTTCGAGCATTCTTTTGTTGATTTTCAAAGTCTTCAAGCTTGCAACCTACAAGCATTAACAGATCAAGTAGGTCTAACTTCTCTCTTAGATTTGAAAAGGAACGACCATGCAATAAATCATGTCATGGTAAAACTATTTTATGCTAATCTTAATCTTGGACACCAAACTCCAAGAAATCCAAATGATAGTGTTTGGAGTTTGGTATGTGGAAAGAAAGTTTGGTTCTCCCTCGATCGCATTTCACACATTTTAGGTTCTCCAAACTTTGGTAGCAAGCTTGAAGAAATAGACTTTAATCCTCGTATTCGCGACAACATCAATCATCAATTTTTGGATGATAACATCAACATCGGGGATATTAAATCCACTTCTTTACGACCTAGAGCTAGAGTTCTCCACAAAGCTCTTATGAGAACAATCACCCCAAGAACGGGTTCATATGAACTTGTATACCCTAACAACTATCGCGCACTCTACGCAATTTGGGGTAATTATCAAGTTAATTGGGTTTAATTGATTCTTGATGAATTCCTAACATTCAATAACGGCAAAATGAGGACAATCTATTTTGGTGAGTATATCATGCGATTACTTCTCAATGTTGATACGCCATTAGCTGAATCCGAAAATACAATGGTGCATCAAATAAACAATCGGACCATAAGTCTAATGCAACTTCCGGCAAGACCACCTCGAATCATTTCTCTTGCCGATTGGGAAGCTAGGAATCAAGGACCTCAACAACCTCCACAAGTTCCACATGAAGAACCTTCAGATCAAGAAGAAGAAATTCGTGTCATTGACCCTGGTTATAGTACCAATCAATCTTTGGGTATTTTATCAAGAAATCAACAGATTCTTGATAATCGCCTCAAGAAGATGGATCATAAGCTTGACAAAATTAAAGGATTCTTCAACAAGCTATGGGATGCAATCTCATGTTCAAGCACTACTACCGCTTCGACATCTCGTGGAAAACGTCCGGCACCTACTTTTACATGGACGACATCCGAAGAACATACAAGTAGCGGCACAAGCGGAGCTAGTTGTGGTCAAGGAGGAAGAGCCTATAGATAACCAACAGGAGGACCAGTCATTCGAGAACCTAGAGAGAGAGAAGGTTCTTACGATTGGGATAGAGATGAGTAATTATTAATGATTTATTGTTCTACGATGTTAAAACCTTATATCTGTTCTACTTATGCAACTTTGTTTTTATTGTTTGACTATTCTATTCTCTGATAATCTTAGAATTCTATTGCTAAGTTGTTTGTGTTTATATATCTATGATTATTACTTCCTTTTTGTCGATGACAAAGGGGGAGAAATCTATATAGCTAACTTTGTTTTGTAGGAAAGATAAGTGCATACATTCAGGGGGAGAAGATTAGTAAATACATCTCTATAACACATTAGTGTTGTCATCAATCAAAAAGGGGGAGAATGTTGATACACGAAGATTTTGATCAATGACAATGTACTTCAACAAAAAGGAAGAGATATATGCAAAATCAGAGGAAGATCGATGAAGACCAAAGTATAAACATGAGTATGATTTTTATAGGTCTAAAGTCTAGATTATTTGTTAAAATCTATCCTCAAGAAAGTTGCACAAACATTAAAACTCATCCGTAAAACTACACTTTTGTGCACACATTCATAGTGCAGTTTTTTATAGTTCAGTCGACTGAACAGGCATGGCCAGTCGACTGAAACTGGCACAGAATTATAAATATGCACAGTTTCAGTTGACTGAATTTCCTGTACAGTCGACTGAATACATAACTGAAAATTTCTCTGTATATTTTCAGTCGACTGAATTTACTGTTCAGTCGACTGAATCTGTAACTGCGAATTTTTTCTGAATAGACACCTTCTTCCTCCCAAGAGTTGCAACCATTCTCCAATGGAAACAGAAGCATCTCTTCCCTGCATCTCTAGCAAACAAATGCAACTCTTCTACAAGTATAAATACATGCTTTTAAACATTTGCAAATTACCAATTCTACTTGCTTTAATCTCTATATTTACTTGAACATACTTTCAGATTCTTTTAAGTTTTTCAAAAGCAAACCAATTGCTTGAATCTCTGTTTTAACTATAACATCTCTTGATTCATAGCAATTCATATTTCCTAAATCTTCAAAATCACTTTGCATACTCTCGAGGATAAGATTATAGGAAAGTTGTACCAAAATTGACTCATTAGTGTTATTAAGAACACAACAAGTCAGAAATACTTTTTGTATCCAAGTTGAAGTCCTCTTCGGCAGTTGAGGCAAGAAATCCCGTTCGGTTGTTCGGGTAAGTTGTAAACCTATTCCTCCGGGTTAAGTGAGGGTTGTTGGTTAGTTGAATTCCTAAGACGAGCTTAGGGACTGGACGTAGGACAAGAGGTCCGAACCAGTATAAAGTCTTGGTGTCTACTTTACTTACTACTTATTACTATCTACCTAGAGCATTTTACTATTCCATATTATATGATCCTACCGCATAGACTCTTTCAACCTACGGTTTGTTTGATTGAAGACAAGACTTTGTAGTTTTAAAAACAGTTTTCACTGTTATTTGTAACAAAACTGATACTAATATATTAGAAAAGTATACCCGCTATCTGTTTGATTTAAGTTAGTGCTTTGAAATTTAAGAAATTATTTTCATTGACATATGTAATAAAACCGATACCAACATAATGCAAAACTGATACCCACTATATGTTTGAGTGGAGTGGATGCCTTGTAACTTTAGAAATTATTTTTCCATCTTATTTGTAGCAAAACTGATACCAATACCTTATAAAAATGATACCTATTGTTTGTTTGTTTGAAGTTGATACTTTTAATTTTACAAATTATTTTCACTATAATTTATAATAAAACCGATACAAATAAACCAAAAATGATACCTACTTTCAGTTTGTTTGAAGTTACTACTCTAGAATTTTAAAATTATTTCCACTATAGTTTTTAACAAACTGAAAGCAATATTTAACAAAAATGATACCCACTATTTGTTTTAAGTAGAATTGATGACTTCTAATTTTATAAACTGTTTTCCATGTCATCTATAGCAAAACTGACACCAATATCTTACAAAAATGATACACATAATCATTTTGTTAGAAGTTTGTACTTTATACTTTGATAAATTTTTTCGCTGTATTTTCTATAAAAACCGATACCATTATACTTCAAAAATGATACCTATAGTTTATATATTTAAAATTAATGATTTTGAATTTTAAAATTATTTCCACTTACATTTTTAACGAAACCGATAGTAATATTTAACAAAAATGACACCCACTATCTATTTCAGTGGAGTTGATGCCTTCTAATTTTATAAATTATTTTCCAAGTCATTTGTAGTAAAACTAATACAAATATCTTGCAAAAATGATACCAATAATTTGTATGTTTAAAGCTTGTACTTTCTACTTTTATAAATTGTTTTCACTATATTTTGTTTAAAAAGTGATACTATTATAAACCAAAAATAATGCCTAGAGTTCGTATGCTTGAAGTTATTAGTTTGGAATTTTAAAAATTATTTCCAGTGTCATTTTTATGAAAACCGGTACCTATATTTAACAAAAATGATACCCACTGACTTTTTTGACTAGAGTTGATGTCTTTCTAAATTTATAAATGATTTTCCATATAATTTGCAGCAAAAATGAGACCGGTACGTCGCAAAGATGATACAGTAATATGTTTGTTTGAAGCTTGTACTTCATACTTTTATAAATTGTTTTCACTATATTTTGTTTAAAAACCGATACCATTGTAAATCAAAATTGATGCCTAAATTCTGTATGTTTGAGGTTAATGATTTGAAGTTTTTGAATTATTTCCACTGTCATTTTTATGAAAACCGATATCAGTATTCAATAAAAATTATACTCATTAACTATTTTGAGTGGAGTTGACATCTTTCTAATTTTATAAGTGATTTTCCATGTAATTTGTAGCAAAAATGATACCAATAGCTTACAAAAATGATACCACTAATATGTTTGTTTGAAGCTTATACTTTATACTTTTATAAATTGTTTTCACTGTATTTTGTTTAAAACTAATACCGTTGTAAATTAAAAATGATACCTGAAGTCTGCATGTTTGAGGTTAATGATTTGGAATTTTAAAAATTATTTACACTATCATTTTTATGGAAACTGATACCAATATTCAACAAAAATGATACCCGCTAACTGTTTTGAGTAGAGCTGATGTCTTTTTAATTTTATAAATGGTTTAAATGTAATATATTTGCATGAAGTTGTTTCATTGTAGTTGATACCCCTTATATTTTTATGTTTCAATGTTATTTGTTTCACTATCAACTTAATAACACTTTTTTGTACAATGGGATGACAATGATTTGGTCAACCCATGTTTTACAAGCATGAAAATGATATCTAAAGGATTAGAGCAAAAACACACGAGTGTGAGAAATGCGGATTACGGATCTTAAGGCTAGTATAAACACTAGAGGGGGTGAATAGTGTTTTAAGGAATTACTAATTCTTTTTGAGTTTATATTAATTTGAACACAAATGTATGCAATATTCAGACACAGATATGATCACAGATTCAAACATAGATGCAAATATAAAGTAAAAGCAGTAAAGGAAAGAACACACCGGATTTTATACTGGTTCGGAGTTACCCTACATCCAGTCCCGCACACAAGTACGGATTTCCTTTCAAAAGCAATCTTTACAATTACAACCCTCGATTTCAAGGCCACGAGGTACACCACTCTAGATTCATAATCCTCTGAGTAGAGATACTTGATTTCTGGGGCAACAAGTTCACCCAATTGATTTCCTAGGCTACAATCACACCTTTTCTCACTTGATTGATATCCAAGGCTACAATCACACCTTTTCTCACTTGATTGATTTCCAACGCTACAATCACACCTTTTCTCACTTGAATAATTACAAAGAAGTCTATAACTCTGAATAGCACTGAGGTCTTGTTGAGATAGTGATAGAGAATCAAACCAGAAATGATCTAGTTAGATTCAATGGTGATTTCGGTAGAGTAATGGTAAGAATATATATAAAGAAATGTGGAAAAAGAAGGGGAGTGAAAACCAGAAAAATATGATATAAAATTCGTTGAAAACATCCCCTATTTATAGAAGAACAACAGCCATGTCCATTCGTGAAAGGTTATGGCGAATAGACACTTCTTTTGAAATTCAAATTTTTGAAACCAACTGCCACTATGTCGACATGGGTATCTTGGGTATGTCGACATCCCAAAGGAAATTTTGGTGATTTGTTTTTCTTTGAAAATTACTTCTATCTTATATTTAAAACTATTTAAAACTTTATAAATATACTTAACTATAGTTAAAATACATAAGTAAATATAAAGAATAATATATATATAATTTTACTATAATTTTATATTTAAATCTAAGTATAAATATTAAATTTATTATTAAAGATAGTTTAAAACTAAGGATAATTTGATAAAGATTATTTTGAGGTTAAAAGTATTTAAAATCAGGATAGATGTTTTTGATTCTTTTTAAAAGGAAGGTTTTGAAATCATTTTGAAAATAAGATAATTTTGTAAAATCATTTGAATAAAAGTTAGCGGATACAAAACAATGTTCCACTAGATTTTTCGTAGGTTCCATCCTACTTAGGGTTCCATCCCTTTAACGGGTTCGAAGTGGATTCCATTCCACGACTAAATTGGATTTTAAGATGCCAGTGCTTTTCTAGGAGTTTTAACAAAATTCCTAATTAAATTACTTATTCTTGAAATCTTGAACTCTTGATAATCTTGATATTCTTGATACTCATGAGTCTTCAATCTTGATATCTTGAATCTCTATACTATACAATCTTCATTCTTGATACCTGCATGGTTAAATCATGCATATACATATATATCTAAACTATAATGTTAGTATTTATATTTTATAATCTTATTCTAAGGTTGTTGTCATCAAAACCATCATCTCAAGGACTAACAACGAGAAAATAGCTAAAGCTTAGATATAAAGCTAGATACTGCATACAGATGCAGGTTGTAAGCAGTTTTCAAGATCATAAAGTTGGTTAAAGAAAAGAATGGGTTGACCAAAAAACAAATAGACATCCTGAAAAGGCCCAGTTTTACAACTTCTTCAGCGTCTTCTATAAAAAAAATAACAATGAAATAATGCAAAAAGCATCAATACAACATAGATGCATTGTATAGCCACTACTTGACTGAAAATGATACTTTCATATTTATAGAAGACAAAATGAAAGTAACTGCCACTGATATAAGCTTACTTTTGCTATACCATTGAAAGGAAGAAACATAGAACCGACATCAAAAATGATAAGCAAAGCTATTCCAATGGAGTGCAAAGAATTTGCAAGAAGAAATTTTAAAAATTGTGCTTTCATTACGAGAAATGTGGTCGAAAGGAGAATAAAACGGGACACAAGAAAGAAGAAAAAAAATGAAGAAGACATACCATTGTTGATAGTAATGGAAATTCTATTGACAATTTTCTTCTACAACAGCCAACAAAAATTAAGATGAAGAATTCTACCCTTCTTAATGAATTTCGAAACATTGCACATAATTTCTTCGCCATAAGCAATAGAGAAAAATTTCAGTAAATTTGTTAAATAATTTATCCACAAGCCAAGAAACATGTCCGGATGCTCCATGCTTCCATTAGTAAGATATGTTATTCAAAATATTATTAATTGAAATAAATAATATTTTTAGTAATCATATCTAATCAGTTCTTTAAATGTTTATAGTATTGAATTGTGAGAAGATGAAGTTCATTCGACCAAGGAGGTAACGTTATGAAGGTTTACCAAGATTTTCAAGATGGGATTTGCGTAAGCTAAAAGACACAGTAGTTAAACAATTTTTTGATGATGTAAAAGAGGGTGAGGTAAGTTAAAACTCCATCTTCCCTACATTGACCAATATCATTTTAACTTCTACTTAGAGTCAATTTTAGCACTATATGTTTTCTACTATCATTTGTGACTATGCATAGTATCAGTTTTTACCTCTGTATAGTATCAGTTTCAATACTTAGTATAATTTTTGCCTCATGCAAAGTATCAATTTTAATACTTAGTATCATTTTTGTCTCTGCATAGTATCAGTTTCAATACTTAGTATAATTTGTGTCTCTGCATAGTATCGGTTTCAATACTTAGTATAATTTGTGTCTTTGCATAGTATCAGATTTGCCTCTACATAGTATCAGTTTAGCTTCTGCATAGTATCAGTTTCAATACTTGGTATCATTTTTGTCTCTTCATAGTATCAGTTTTGCCTCTGTATGGTATTTGTTTTGCTTCTTCATAGTATCAGTTATAATACACTATAATACTTGGTATCATTTTTAACACAGCACAATATCAGTTTTTAACTCTGCATAGTATCATTTTCATAAAAAAAAAATTCTATTAAAAAATCAGCTATAATTGTCAATTATAACATATTAGTTATAACACAATATCAAAGCTTAAAACTAATACAAAATTTCCCTTTGAATTAAACAGGTGAAAGAAATAAATAATATTCTTCCACATAAAGCAAGGCTTATTCAAATAGCATCAATAACAAGATAATTAAGCAACAAAGGAAAAGAAAAGCAAGGCAAAAAAGAATACTTGAAGAACCCAAACAAAACTTTTGGATCATTAGAAGAAGATGTAAGCATTAGAGTGTTGCAAATGCACATAAAAGATTTGAATGACGAAGCTAAAAAACAAAGAAGCAATTGGAAAAGGAAAAGAAGATGAGGTTAGAAGCCGAGAAGTAAATTTTGAAATTAAAACAAGAATTGAGAGAAATGAAATCAAGACTTCAAGAGAATGAAGAGAGAAATTCAAAGGCCGAAATAGAAAATCTACATATAGTACATATACCTGGCAATATATTAGATCAATATACACCTGTAGAGACTAAAATACAAAACATAAAAAAAAAACACCTGGAAATAGTGAAAAAAAATTGAAGAGATAAATGCTGAGCCCTCTGTAGAAAATGTCCACACAACAATTGAAATGAATAAAGATATATGTTTAGAGACGGAAGCCCAGAATGTAGAAAAAAGATCCAGAACTGAAATGAATGAAGAAAAAACTGTGAAGGGTCAAGTAGAAAAGGTGCTTCCAATAAATCAAGAAACACCTATAGACATAGAAAAAGAAAATGCAAATCAGACTGAAATAAATAATACAATGGATGAAAATCAAGAGAAGGAAACAACATATGGAAAAAATGAACAACAAAATGAAGAAACAATTGCTGAGCTTTATATAGAACAAGTCCACCAAGCAACTGAAAAGGATAATACATGCATAGAAACAGAAACAACAACCGAAATACATGAAAAAGTGCTCCAACCAAATCAAGATACATCTGTAGAGACAACAAAAGAAAGTGTAGACATGGTGGACAAAACAAATGACACAGTTTTTCCAACAAATCAAGATAAAATGGTAGAAAAAGAAACAAAAGTGGCTCAAAACATGGAAGAAGATACCACTATCAAAAGCCAAACTGTACCCTACCATGATTCCGCACTTGACTTCGCTTCTCCATCTTTCAAACTCTATGACTCACAAGAGTTTGAAATGCAAAAAACTGAACAAGATCAAAAATAGAAACTAACAAAACATACTGGTCGAAAAAGGAAAACAATAGTAACAAAACCAGCTTCTTATGTGCAAAGAGTGAAAAAAGAATAGGAAAAAGAAAAGAAAGCAACAACTTTGACTATGGTCATCGAGTAAAAGAAACAGCAAATAAGCCAAAAACCGAAGAAGAAAAAACAAAGATGATGAAAAAAAAGTACAGAAAAATCCATCCCAGAGCCAATTGCAATAATAGAACCAACACTTCTAGATTTAGGACTAGGATACTACAATGCTTAGCATACTTGAACAGAGAACAACAAGGTGTAACCAAAACTTTCTTTGCTCTGATATCATCACAAAAGTAAGTTTACAAATATTTATACTAATGCTACATATTAAAATAAATTTAATTAATCGATTTAAATCTTTTTTTGTTATACAGTGGAGTAGCACGGAAGGACAATGACACAATCACAGGTGGATGTGTAATAACAAAAAAACACTACGACCTGTTCTAGAAGGAAATTACACGGATGGAAAGGTACATAAATATTTTTTTTGCTTAATAATACTGCTATTAATCAAAATAATTACAAAAACTAACACCTAATAGCTGTTTGATTGGAATTTATGCTTGGTTATTTTACAAATTATTTTGACTGTTATTTATAACAAAACTGATACCTATATATAAGCAAAAATGATACCTAGTTTCTGTTTGTTATAATTTGATGCTCTATAAATTTAATTATTTAGTCCACCATCATGTATGACAAAATTGATACCAAAATACTGCAAAATTGATACCTAGTAGCCGTTTGATTGGAATTCATGCTTGGTTATTTTATAAATTATTTTGACTGCTATTTATAACAAAACATATACCTATACATACATACATATATATATATATATATATGCAAAATTGATATCTAGTTTCTGTTTGATAAAAGTTGATGCTATGTAATTCTAATTATTTAGTTGACTGTCATGTATGACAAAAGTGATACCAAAATAATGCAAAACTGATACCTAGTAGCTGTATGTTTGGAGTTGACGCTTACTTCCTTTATAAATTATTTTGACTCTAATATATATCAAAACTAATACCAAAATATATGAAAAAATGATACCTAGTTTTTGGTTGATAAAATATTATGATCGTTAATTTTAGAAACTATTTTGAGTATCATGTATAACAAAACTGATACCAAATCAATGCAAAACTGATACCCATAAGCTATTTGAATGGAGTTGATGCTTAGTTATTTTTGTACTTTTCAATATATACTGCCACTATTAACATTACCAATACTATTATTATTTAATATTGCTTCACCCATAACAATAAAATTACAATTTCCTAGTGCTAATATAGATAATCAATTGGTATATATCTAAATGTGGGCTGGCAGTGCATAACTATGCATTCACGACAACAATGACGGTAAAAAGAATTTTAATGTGCAAGTACATAATAATTGCTACTTACATTGAATTGTAACTTATTTTGGAATTCAACAGAATACCATAGTCTTTAATATACATAGTATTAAAATCATTTGGTCATGCCCGTGCTTGAAGAAATTGTTATCCGGCTTTTTGTCCCGGCTATATCTGCACCAATCGGACGAGACAGACTCAATTGTCATCAGGATCGATGTATTAGATTAAGGTTCACAAAGCCTAGAGATCAGGCTTGAATGATAACATAAAGCAGTAGCAAAGTAGAAGCTGGAGGCGAACTCAATAAAACACTTAAAGTATGGAAGTTCACTGCTCTCTGAAGATAGAACAGGCATGATCCATATTCAATACTATGAATCGTATCGTATAGATTACGTAGTTCAATTCAACGATGATCGATCGATATCTCAAAACCTACAAGTCCAGCACACTTGAAACTTTCAAAACATCAATATATTGGAGAGAGGAGTCTCCAGGAACGATCGCATGACAAAAGGAACAAATTTGAAAAATCAGCACTGATCGTTCACGAATGATCTTATAAACTCAGCCAAATGATCTTACTCGATGAAGATTAGTTAATATCACATAAACTACAACTCAGAATGACACCAAATTTTGGGAATATACATTAGAGATATGGGAGAGTCACCATGAACAATCGCATCACCATCAGAGACAAAACAAACAATCGGCACCGGTCATTACGAATTGTGAATTGGAACTTGCGATCATTCTGGTGGGCCCCTACGGATCTAGAGAGTCTTCTACCGAATTTCCAGCGAGATATTTCACCGTCTACACCTATAAATACAGACTTCTTTCTTCATTTAAAGGATCTTTACGCTGTTTGCTGCTTTGGACTCCATTGTAATCAAGTGCTTTTATCATTACTGCATTGTAATCGGATTTACAAGTGATCAATAAAGTAAATTCTTCAAAGTGGACGTAGGCATATAATGCCGAACCACTATAAATCCTCATGTCTCACTACAAAAAAACTAACCTTTAGTTGCAATTATTGGTAGCGTTTTTAGTGTGAATGCAACGAATATTATTTTTACCATTTCCTTTTACTTAATTTTGTTTTATTCCAACGCTGCTAAATTTATCCGCCCATGTCCGCCAATACTAAAAATTCATTTCGTTTTTCCATCTCCTTCTGTTATTGTTACGTTTCTACCCTCGTTCAACAAAATCAACGGAGTTCCTCTCGCTTCTCTGTCTCGTGCCACTTATCTCCGTCTCGCGCCCCTTATCTCCATCAATCTGCTCTCCTCCACTTTTATTATCCACTCTTCCTTTAATCAACCCCCGTTTGCTTCCTTGAGATTTGTTCAAAAACCCTAAATCGAGATTTGTTCAAAAACCCTAAATCGACAAATCAAGATAATTCTCATCTGTTAAGTGCAACTCTAGGGAAGAAGGTGTTGTTGAGGTCAGTATTCTACTTTGTAGCTATTGTAAAATGTGTTTATGTTATTTATGTGAATTCATGTGTTCCTTTTTATTTGATATATTAGGTCGTTCACCACCTAGATGCCATTTCTTTAGTTTCTGGAATAGTAGGTTGTGCTGGTTTGAAGGTACGAATAATTCTTGTTCTAGATATGAAATTTGATAATAGTATGATTGTTGTTTTACCGATGCATAAACTGGATAATCTACTTTGGGCCATCCAACTCTATGTTTTATCAATTCCCCATTAAATAGTTCACATTCGAAAGGATAGCGGCAGTTTTTTATATATCTATAATGAGTATATATGGCTTATGCTGACATCTGCATTTAGGAATGTACTGATTTTTTTTACTAACAGAACTTCATTTGAAACATCAATATGCAGTTAATAACATATTAAAAGTATTCTATGCTCTCATGAATGGCTCATTTAGTTGCTACGACTTATATTAAAAGTATTGTACTGTTACTTTATCTTAACTACTGGATAAGAAAATGATATGTTCATAATTATGCATGGGTAAAATAACAAATATAAATAATATTTCTTTTTAAGGAATATTAGTTAGCCAGAAAATATCGGACTGATAATAGAGTACTCGCCTAATTGTCATTTGCATATTCTTACCAGAGAACTGATGGAAATCAACCCAACAGTGATCCAACTAATACTACCGTGTGTATTTTCCAGTGCATTTGCAATTAATTTAGATTTTGAGTTATAGCCTGCTATTTCACTTGCACGACTGATATTTGTTGGTGGCTTAAACAGAAGCATTCATAAGGAAGAATTGCATCGGCTTTTTAGCACCTATCGAGAATTGGTTTATGCGAAAATATGCATAGGAAAGCGATGTATTTGTCCAATTTGTTAACAAGTTTGTATCTTTCACAACCTTTTAACTTATATCAGTTTTGCAACTTACAAGTATGCCCAAACATATAATGGTTTTGAAAATATTAACTTAAGATACCA
Source organism: Allium fistulosum (assembly GCA_030737815.1). Classification (NCBI taxonomy): domain Eukaryota; kingdom Viridiplantae; phylum Streptophyta; class Magnoliopsida; order Asparagales; family Amaryllidaceae; genus Allium; species Allium fistulosum. The sequence goes on from CM060905.1 coordinate 431,917,936, forward strand.
TATTATCTGGTTACGTGAAGAATAGATTTATACTCTACCTTTTTGAAATTATCTTGTTATGGCACAAGTTGAAATCAAATGCAGAATGCATTACATTATATGCTTAATGTGAACTATCAATTTGTCAAAACCTTAATTCACCCATGAGAGGTGAACTACTTACAAAGTGACATGGAAAAGTTCACATGCAACACATCATTTATAATAGGCTAAAGACAAGGTAAAATGTATTGGTTCTACCATACTAGTTTAGGAAAACCTGTAGGTGTTTTGCATATGATAGAGAAACAAAATAAACTAACAACAACAATACTTCTCCTAATTTTATTTTTACCTGAATAAGGGAGAAAATCAAAGAAATTTGAATCCATGTCTCAGAACATGTTTAAGAACAGCTTGTTTTTTTAATCTTAAAACATATAGTTGAACCGTGATGTCACATACACATTCTGAACATTATATACATTTCCTTTTGCGGTAATACAAAATAGATCAATCTAATTTTAAAGTAAGTTGAATGTAGTTTCTCTTTCTGTCAGACGCATTATGATGGATCCTAACTTTTATGTTGTTATGTTATTATACTTATTGCTTAAATGTCATGTTATTCTAAATTGTATTTGATCACTAATTTTTAAATTTCTTTACTATAGATAATTAAAGACCTCAGTGTAAAAATAATGAAATGCAGGCATTAATATGCAGGTGGCATCAAAATGCAGGCTGAAAGAGTTCAATTCAGAGTATAATAAGTTACAACTAAAGTAGAAAATGACTTGAAACACATGTTGAACTTGCATCAAAGTTGAGATGATAATAGCAGTTTGATGGTATAGATCAAGAGTGTGAGTCACGATAGCCAGGCTTATGGCAGTATATGTGAGAAGTTTGCAGGCTTCCGGCAGTGTGGCATATAGTTGATGATAGAGGATGTGAACATGTTGCAGTTGGATGGTGAGGTGAAATTTGTGAAGCACACAAGAGGAATGCAAGATCAGATCAAGGTAATTAATCAAAATGTCCATTTATCATAGGCACTCTTTGTATTTCCACATATGTTGAATAATAGTTATTCAACGATTGTTTCCATGGTTCCCAATATTCATATTTTACTACCAAGATTAGGTGACTTAGTTCCAATTCCTAAACGAAGTTAACTAAGTTTTTTTAAAAATTAACAAGTTTATAATAATGACGACGATGATGATACCAATAAACATAGTTTGATAAAAATTAATTAAATTAATAATAATAATGACGATGAATGGAGTTTAAAAAATAAACAATTTAACTAAGTTATATAAAGATTAACTAAGTTAACTTAGTTTTTTAAAAATTAACAAGTTTATGCCAAAAGGATGAGAAAATTATTTCAAAAGCAATGTTGCATTCTTGCACTACTGGTACTAAATCATTGTTACATACTCATGAAAAATCATACAACTTGCCAACGTAGTATCAACACAGTAGTTTATTTATAGTCTGGACTTATATATCATCTTGATACATGGTTCATAAACTCAAATTACTATCCTAAATAGTGGTGTATCTATATCGTATGTGCATGTTTTAAAACATGGGGTATATAAGATTTTGTATGATTTTACACAGTCTGGTTGCCTAAAATGAAATCAAATCATGCTGCAGCAACTTTGCCCTTTTCTTTATTTTAATAATTTGTTGATGAATAAATTGTTTTTGAATAAATTATTTGCACAAATCTACCACTTGCAGGCTTATGGCTAACTTGGCTGTAACATGACCTAATTTTTTTTTACTCAGACCCATAATGCCAACTATCTATGGTCAGTGTGTGCACTTTCATCAACTATGTTTTTGTAATGAACATACATGTTATGGTGTTATCCGTTCCGTGTATGAAGCCCGGACCTCATACTAGTTCATTGTTATTTCAAGATCCTACCAAGGATTTGCTATGTTAAATTTAAGATTTTGGAAGTTTATTAATTTTCCATTGCAAATTGCACATATATATGATTGCAAATAGCAACGAATTTGCAACGAAGCTATATATAAATAGAATCATTATTCATATTGTCTACATTGATCATTAGTTGAAGCTCATCTGAGTGCTAGTGTTTTTAGTCTATAAATTTACATGATAAGCCCAATGATTGCGCCAATATTATATTGTAACTTTATTTGGATCATTTTGTAATAAATAATCTCTTCATATAAACATTGTTATAGCATGTATGACTGCTTATGCTGAACCAAACTGGTCTTTAAATATGACTCAAGCCTCTTCTACTTTTGTAAGCAGTGATTTTTCCTCAATTTGTTTTCTTATTACTTGCTGGCTTTATTCATATAAATAGCCTAAGCACCGGCAGCTCATAGCTGATGAAGGTGCTTTGACGCGTGTTATCAGGCTTCTCAAAAGGCATAAAACTACTACGAATTCTCAAGCATTTATTGCCTTATTAAGGGAATCTGCTGATGCATTGACTAACCTAGCTTATGAGAATCGTTTGTATTTCCAGATTATTGAGTGTAATGCCCTCCCAACTATGTTTCTCATGCTAAGGTTGAAGGATCCTTCCATTCATTATGAGGCTGTAAGTTGTACAATTTTATTTTTATGCTCTTTCTAATAGTTCTAATCATAACATTATTGATGGAATGTAGAGTAAAATTAAGTCAACTTTTATCTTCATTATGTTTTTATGTTAAACATTATTGCTTGAAACATTGACTGTGCTGATGTGAACTTAAGATCGTCCCTAAACTCTAGTGGAAGTTTATGCTAATACGGTACATTATTAGTTCTGGGTAATTTGGTTAATTGTTAAACTTCATAACTTATAATGATATGACTTCTTGCATTGTAGTGTGCTCTGATTGGCTCTAATAGAATGTAATGTGATCAATAGTGTTGGTTCCTTATACCTATCTTAACACGTCTAAAATAAATTTTGCACACTAGTAAATAATATATGTATCTTTGAAAAAGGAAGTGCAAGGTATTTCTCATACCAAGTTTCAGTAATAAAAGCATATTATCATTAGTTATATATACCTTATATATATCAAGTATTCAAAAATAGAGCATTTAAAGCATTCATAATCATCTGTTGATTGTTAAACTTGTCTACATGTAATTAGCTTGTTAGGAGTAAAGACCAGCTACAGCGAAGAATTGTGGGTAATCAAGTAATGAACATGGATTTAATTATTATATATACTATAACACTTTGTTAGTACTTGTTGTGTAAACTTGTTTATGAATGGTTATGGATTTTATGTAAATTTGCTCAGTTTGTCGAAAAAGCATTATCGAAATGGTTATGGATATTATATCTGATTATGTGATTAACGTGTTTTTTTAATTGTTTGAATATGATGGTTATGTGATTGATTGATTATTGGTTTGAATACGACGATTATGTGATTGATTGGTAGTTGTAATAAGACTATTATGTGAGCGATGGCTGGAAATGGTACAAGCCATTAACAGGAAATTGTAGGGTGTATAGTATGCTACAAAATAGTTAATAACTTTTAGTAGCGTTTTGAAAACGCTACAAAAATAAATGCAAACAGCTACGATACGACTTTCGTAGCCTTGAAAAAACGCTACCAAAATTTTTAGTAGTGTTTCAGTAAACGCTACGATATGACATGGTACTAAAGGTCTGTAAAGTTTTGTAGCGTTTCTAAAACCCTACATGTTTTGGTAGCGTTTTTTACAACCACTAGTACAAAAAGTGTATATTGCTTCGCCTCATTTGAATCAGTTGAAGTAAAAACTGATGCAAATAGAACTATTTGCATCAGTTCTATCTTAATAACCGGTGCAATTGGTACGTGGAAAGCAATAGGTAATAAAAAATCAAATTTGCATCAGTTTTCACCGACAACCGAAGAAAATACATGGATGCAAATAGTTTTAGTCGCATCGGTTTTAAAGTCAACCGATGCAACTAAATTAATTTCCATTCCTTTCGTTACGTAGTTTCGTTAATTCCCGCCATCCCAATTTTTTCTGCCGCTTATTTTCCCGTTCGTTTCCCCTAAAAAGTATTTGGCCTGCTTCAAAATAAAAAAAAAACCCTAGAAATTGATTTGGGTTTAATGCCAGCTTTGCATTAAATCTGACACTACTGGAAAAAAAATGGATCATGCGATTCCATTTCAGCCGGTGCCTCGACTTCAACGTCAGGCGAATCTCGGTGTCTCGACTTCAGGCATCGGCCTCGACTTTAAGCATCGACCTTGACTTCAAGCATCGGCCTTGACTTCGATTTCACCCTAGTGATTTGATTTTCACCCTCGACTTCAGGCATCAACCTCGACTTAGATTTATCCCTGCCGATTCGATTTTCCCCTCGAATTCAAGTGATTCGACTTCGCCCTCTCCAGGTTTAGTTATTTTGTATGTGCATCATTTTTGCCGTTAATTGATTCTATGTGTATTAAACATGTATTTAAAACCTCGTACAAGAAGTTCTATTGTGCTCATTTTGTTGATGTACATTACACATGCTTACAGAAGAAAAATGAGTGTAATAGTTTTGATTGTGAATAAAGTAATGATTTATAACTTTTTCATCTAGCTACTTGTGACGACCCGCCACTCATTCCACAGAATGACGCATCGTTGATAAGAAAGAAAGGGATAGAAAGAGAAAAGAAGAGAAGAAAGAAAGGAACAACATCAGAATCTAAACAGCGGAATGAATAAATTATATTAATAACATAAACTATTACATAGTTTCATATACAACAACTATCAGAGTTACACAATATATACAACACATACTAGACAGTTATAAACACCTGTCTAGTTTTTACAATACAAGATACAACACAGATAATAATGACTCAGAGATCAACACAGCGGAATACTATATCTACGAACGCCGAAGCCTCCTGCTCCATTGCTCCTCCAGAATATTCGTCAAAGCAAACCTGACTCCCTTGGCTACTCGTAAAAATTTGAGTACCCAAGAGTTTATATAAAACAGAAATAAACACTTGGGTCAGACATGGGTCTGGTGTGAGTAAACGGTTTAAATTGCTTAACTTCAAAACCTTTTGAAAACAAAGGTATCACGTAAGACTTCCCACACATAAACATGGGTAAGTTTTTACCTTACGCTAACCAAAACTTTGATAGGAAATCTGATTGTATTATAATAGGTCTAGGGTTTTCAAATAAATATGAAATAGCCGAAATTGTTACATTATTAAATTCCAGCATACATAGGTATACAATCAAGACCGTTATCACTTATTGGAAGTTGGATTTCCATACAATGGCAGGGCTACTGGGGTACCGCCCGTCACAGTACGTGGCCTAGATCACCGTACCGAGGAGTACGCCCGCTCCCCTGCAACACAAAGCCGGAACCATCCCTTACTGGATAATTCCGAATAAAATCACCCCACGGTTGTGTACATCAACCGCACCACTAAGTCGAAAATAGAAAGGGACATCTAGACAGGGATGACCTTACTCTCAGTGGGCGCTACCCACGAAGCCTTGCTGCACCTCCCCTGTTTTAGCCATTCCCGGTTGATGAGGCTTGAGGTCACGATTACCTTTAATCAGAACACATCACTTAGAATGCTCATCGTCCACCTGACGATGTTTTGAAAGCATTCAATCCATACAAGTTCGTTCCGGGTTCGAACGAAACCGAAGGCATTATCTCGTTACACTCGTTTTGGAATCACCCTCAGAGTTAACGACAATAACCCTTGCACTCTGAATCTTCATCTTCACTTGAGATTCACGACCTATCGTTAATTTGGATCGATGTGGTATTCGGGTCTCCAGACCTGGAAATCCGGTATACGGAAACCCGATCCCGGTCTCATCGAAATCCAAAACGTGTCTTTTAAGGCCAAGTTGTTTAAAGGTTTAAACAATTCAATTCAATACTTGAATTCACACAGCATTAACAGAGATAAATATCACATATTTATCACAGATATATCCAATATCATATCACAGAATATCATAGTATATCATCTAATAGATATCAACCAAATCAGACATTCTACTCAACCATCATTCATAAACAACCATTTATTAATCTCTATTATAATTAATTTAATCCACTTAAATTAAATTAATTACTTAAGAATTAATTCCTAACCTTGCTTAATCAATCATTAATTAATTACTTATCCATTTAATTAATTAATCATTAAATATTAATCACTCTTGATTAATTATTCATTAATTACATAAAGTAATTATCCTTTAATTAATTTTATAAATTAATTATCCTTAATCATTTATAGTAATTAACCTTTAATTACTCTCATTAATTATAATAATTAATATCCTTAATTAATTACATTAATTAATTAATTAACTATAATTAATTACATTAATTAATCAACCTTAAATAATTATTAACAGTAATTAACTAATCTTAATTACTTCTTAATTATTTATCATTTACTTCATAAATCCTTTTTGATTAATTTTACCAATTACATCCAGTAATTCCTTTTACCAATTACTTACACTAAGTAATTACACTTAACCAATCTTATTAAGTAATTATACTTAATCAATTACTAAGTGACTATGCTTAATTAATTAACAAATTAATTTACTTAAATAAATCACATTCATTTCTTAAATCATAACTGAGTAACTCATCCTTAATTACCCTTTAAACAAATTAATTAATCCTTGATTAATTATTCTTTAACTATTAATTAATAAACCTTAATTATTAATCAATATCCTTTAATACAAAGTAATCAATCCTTAATTAATTAAACTTAATTAACTAATTAATTTTTCTTAGTTATTAATTAATAAAAGTTAATTATTAATTAACAACCTTAATTACCAATTTAATTAATCCATAATTATCTATTAATCAATCTTTAATGATAATTAACTAACCTTAATAAAAGTTAATTAATCCTTAATTAACTTTAATTATAATTTAATAATTTCTTAATTATTAATTAAGAAAACTTAATTATTATTTAATAAAACTTTATTAAGTACTTCTTAATTACTAGTTTAATTAACCCTAACCATTTAATTAATCCTTATCAAAAATTAATTAAATAAATAAATTAATCTAAATTTCTTAATTAAATTAATTAATTCAACTCATTTAAAAATCTTAATTAATCTTAAGATAAAACATTATCATTAAACATTTGATCTTAGTAATTAACTTACTTAATTAAATCATTAATTAATTTTTAAATAAATAATCATTAATTACTTATCCTTAATTATTTATTAACAATCCTTAATTAAAGTGAATAAAACACTTGAAAACTTAATTGTTAATTTACTTATCCTTAATCATCAACTAATTTAATTTAATAAATCATTCTTTATTTATTCCATTATTATTAAACTTAAATTAAGTTTTAAGACAAACTATTTCCTTATTAATTACCTTATTTTCAAATTAAATTTGAAAATAACTTAAAAATTTAACTTAATATATTTAAGTTAAATAAATCATACAACTTTAATTTATTCAAACTATTCATTTCAAATAAATGGATTTCAAGACAATTTGTTTAACTTGATTATTTAAAATTTAAAAACTTACTTTTATTTTAAATTTAAAAACTGGTTAACATTATCTTTGGGTTTAACTCATATATACTTGAACAAACAAATACATCTTCCCTTTTCTTCATTTTAAAACAGAGGTTAGTTTTAATTTTAAAAAACTGTTTGAACTATAACAGTTTACTTAAAAAAACTCGCGTACAACCCGGAAACAAACCCGAGCCAAAAAGCTTCTTCCCCGATACTCACTTCGAGAAAAAACTCACGAACCCAAAACCAGACAACTGATACACTGACACCCATCCTCGTTCACATGCACGTGCACAGCCAACCGTGGCGATTCCGACCAACTTACCGACCTCCAACATATCGACAACGACTTCGCCAATTTATCCCTATAACTGAGATCGAAGAAATTTGCCAAAATCAAATTCGAGCAATTCGCCATGAACTGGAAACCATCTGTTGATCAATTAAACAGTTTGCTCCTCCACCCACGTTCATCAGAGATTACGCCGCTCCACCCAGAATCACGTCACGACTCAACACAACGAATCCTCTTGGTGCGATCGATTGAATCGCGGTGACGATGACGAAACTTCCACGCGAATACCACAAACAAAAAGCAGAACCAAAACCCTAGTTCGCCTAACTACGATCACTACGGCCATCAATAAAATACAGGTCTATTTTTCCGATGCTCCCTGACCATTCACCATTCTCCAGACCAAATTTCAACCAACTCGAACACCTTGATCACCAGAAAACTCTCAATAACCCAAATCTGATCAACATTGAAATGCTCACTTGATCCCAAACTATAAAATTTAATTTAACTTTCTAAAATCATAATTTTAGATGGTGATTATGATTATATAAGTGAATCAAAAAGTTATGATACTTCAGATTTACCTGTTTATAAGTTTCACTGTGTTTTCTTTATTTCCAGAAATAATGCAAACTTATTTCACTAAAAATAAATTTTAGATCTTAGTTTATGTTTAAATATACAAAATTTGTTTGTACATCATATCCTAAAGAAAATCAGGGAAAGAGATCTAATAATTTTATCAGATATAATATCCTGATTCACAAGAACAGAACAACAGTTTGATATAAACACACACACACTTTTCTATATACATATATACATTCATTCAGCTTTAGAACATTCACACACACATATATTCAAACATACAGTACAATTTTACTTCAAACATTTACCACATGCATAAATTTTAAAACTATTTTAAACTTTTAGTTTACTCACCTATTAAAGATGAACAGAGCATATTAACAATTTAAATCAGACATACACACTTAAATTCTCACATGCATACAGAGTATATACATATAAATAAACATGCAAAGATACTTCATTTTAGGAATCATTCGAAAGCAAGTTTATATCTATTTTAGCTTTTGCAAAAGAATTGTTTACTCACCTATTAAAGATGAACAGAGAAACTGGAAGCCTTTTGGACTGTACTTGCTTTTGATTTCTTTTAAAACTGAAAAGCTTGTTTTGAAACTTGAAAACCATGAACTCTGGAATTTGTAAGCTTTGAAAACATGCATGCACTTGGAAATGATTCAGACTTGAAGAAAAATGGTTACAGATCTTTGGTTTGGAGAAGATTTCAGTTTGATCATTTGATTATGGTCTTGAGATGAAAAGATTACAGGGTTTTGGTAGATTTTTGATATCCAGGTTTTTGAATTTGAGAAGTGTTTGCAGGGTTTCAGGTTGTAAATTTGAGAATTAAACTTTTTGAAGATGAATTCAGGTTTGAGATGAATTTCAGTTTGGACTCTTGAGTTGGAAATGATTTCGGTTTGAAATGTTTTTCAGTTTGAACATTTTTCTGGTTTTGGTTTTTCTTTGTTTTGAAAATGAGATTAGAAAAAGAAAGGAAATGGAGATGTAGGCTTTTATAAACTTAATTTATGGTTTATTAAAAATCAAGGAAAATGAAAAGAAAATTGACACTTGTCTTCATCCATTCTTAATTACCTTACACATGTATTTATGATGCATATAAAACTAACACTTGTAATTTTCCATTTTTATATTATTTTTAAAAAGAGTTTTAAAAGCTTTTATATAAATTTCTTAAATAGATAAATACATATCTTTTTAAATAAATGCTTTTCTATATTATAAATAAATAAAACCTTTAAAAGAAATACAATAAAACTCATTTATATCCTAATAAAATTATATACAATATTTTTAATTCATTTTTAAGTGTAAACATATCTTTTGTATTTATTTACTATTAAATAAACACTTTCTAAATTTATATGAATAAAATTCCTTTTAAAGAAAATATTGTAAAACAAATCTTATTTTAAATAAAAGCCTTGTTCATATATTTTATAACCAAATATATTAAAATATTTATCTTTAAAGATTCAAATTTAAATCCAGATTCAAATTCAAATTTGACTTTTAAAATCCAATTTAAAAATCAACTCAACATTTATATTTTTAAATAAACATTTTATTAAGTTTGAAATTGATATATTTCATTTAAAAACAACTCAAGACATATATATACATATTTAAACAATACTTATTAATTTTGGAAATGATAAATCTATTTAAAAATCAAATTTATAAAATAATACAATTTAAATTATTATTCTTATTATAATCAATCTATACTATAATTAAAACATCATATTATTATTATTTGGTTATTTATATTTGAAATAACAATATTATCAATTAAAATAATTTAAATTAAGAGATTATCACATTTTAAACTTCTCGAAATCCCGGGATATCACATTCCTTCCCCCTTAAAAGAATTTCGTCCTCGAAATTTAAAGCAAAAGATAATCCAAAAGTTTTATTTTATTTTCAAAAATCCAAGCATACATATCAACCGTACACTATCAATCAAACAACCATTCATCCAAACAAACAATTTTATCCAAACAAACAATTCATACAAACAACAATTCTAGCTATCCGAACATAGCTTCGGATAAACTACCTAATTTTATCCCGAGTTTCCCCGATACAGATACTGGGTTACTCGCTCTATTAAATCCAAACTGGTAATTCAATACCGAAGCCAAAACACATATCCTCACAAAAACTCAGAAAGATCCAATATACTCGGAGCTATCTTCCTAGTCTTATCCAATCTTAATTTCTCCATTCACCGAAGAAATAACAACGAAGTCTCCAACTTCGAATTCCAAAATTCTCCATCTCTAATCCACAGAACTCTTCTGACGATTCTGGGCTGCCTTCATCCTTCTTGATCAGCTTCACCTTTGTTGATGCTTCTCGAAACAAACCGGACCACAAACAATCCAACAAACGGATCCTCTCAAGATCTACGGAAATCCAGAACTCAAACTCTACTCCTCAATCATCAGTAGATTCCAAATACTTCTTTTATCAAGACAAAACAGATTCTCTCACCAATCTGACCTTCAAATCTTGAAAAGCTTCCTGTAGGAACCCTTTAATCCAAACACTGCAACTTCCGGTTGCTTCTACTCTAGAACAACTACTACCAAGCTTTCGCTGCTCAACTCTGATCTAGATGTCGTCTATGAACTCGAACACAAACTTGACCATCTCATTCCAGAAAATCTCTGACAACTCTATAACTCCTACATCTTCTAGAGATGCCTCAAACTCAAGCAAAAGATTTCCCAAGAGAACACTCAAACTATCGCAAGTCACTTTTGCGATCCTATCCAGTCCAATATCCAAAGATTACTGTTCTTTCTTAATCCATCAGAACAGTCTAGTGCTTGACCAATCCATTTGAAAAATGAATTTACTCCGCAGCTTCTGAACTCCACTTTACGAACTGCTAAGCCAAAAGATCTTCCAGCAGGAACACAGAACACTCGAGCTGCACTGCTGCCACAGATGCCAAAGACTCCTTATCTAAAGCTTCTAGAGAACCCGGACCTCGGACCAAACACAAACATCCTGCTGACCTCAGCCACAACACCGAAGCAGACACACTTCCTTAAACTTGCTCCAAAAGAAAACTTCTTTGGGAACATTCATAGTCACTGCGTCTCATCACACAGCTACAATTTCAATTTCCTGAGGTATCAAGATACCATCACTTGCTTCAGCTCTTCGGACAGATCCAAACTCCTCAAAAATCCACCCACACGAGCGCGATTCAACTTATACTTCAATAATGGACTCCGAACCTTAACAGGTTTCCTTTAGAGATATGAAATCCTTACACCATATCAAAGTTTACTCGAGACGGTATTAGGTCTACAGTCTCGACAAATACTTCCAATCTCAAACATTCAAACTCCAACTATTTGTAGTCGTGTTTACACACCACTACCTTATCTACCTTTAGAACTCATATTGGAAAACCCGAAAAGGTAATCCAACAAATAGGTAGAATAGATATATATATATATATAGTTATATAAAATTTACAAATACGCTCTCTCAAGATAGACACCACTCCAGAGCCTAGATATATAAGTGATAACGGTCTTGATTGTATACCTATGTATGCTGGAATTTAATAATGTAACAATTTCGGCTATTTCATATTTATTTGAAAACCCTAGACCTATTATAATACAATCAGATTTCCTATCAAAGTTTTGGTTAGCGTAAGGTAAAAACTTACCCATGTTTATGTGTGGGAAGTCTTACGTGATACCTTTGTTTTCAAAAGGTTTTGAAGTTAAGCAATTTAAACCGTTTACTCACACCAGACCCATGTCTGACCCAAGTGTTTATTTCTGTTTTATATAAACTCTTGGGTACTCAAATTTTTACGAGTAGCCAAGGGAGTCAGGTTTGCTTTGACGAATATTCTGGAGGAGCAATGGAGCAGGAGGCTTCGGCGTTCGTAGATATAGTATTCCGCTGTGTTGATCTCTGAGTCATTATTATCTGTGTTGTATCTTGTATTGTAAAAACTAGACAGGTGTTTATAACTGTCTAGTATGTGTTGTATATATTGTGTAACTCTGATAGTTGTTGTATATGAAACTATGTAATAGTTTATGTTATTAATATAATTTATTCATTCCGCTGTTTAGATTCTGATGTTGTTCCTTTCTTTCTTCTCTTCTTTTCTCTTTCTATCCCTTTCTTTCTTATCAACGATGCGTCATTCTGTGGAATGAGTGGCGGGTCGTCACACTACTGTTATTTTCTGATTAACAGCTAACCTTCTCCTTCTGTCTATTGTATTGTTTTTGGATTACTGCACCACTTTACAAATGCAAGATAAGAGCATAAATGAGTTTCTCTTTGTGTACTATTATAGAATTCAAGTTAAACAGCGTGAATTATTAAACAATAGCTTTAATTGATTACACAGATTCCACTTGGAATATACAACAAACTATGTTCTATCCACCCGACTGCTAAAGTTATTTAGTATACATATACGAATATGTCCCCATACAGAATTCTTATCTGGCAGATTAAATGATTTTTTTTTATAGAAAATAAGTTAATTGACTAGTGTTCTACTAGATTCTTCCAGTTCTCAGAGAACATGAGTGAAGTTGCATGTTATTCTTATATTATTTTTTGAAAGTGTTAATAATTGATAATCTTTCTTCAGGTATTTGAACTAAGAGAGACCAACATGCAGATGATCAACAGGTTCAATTGATTGCAATTAATGTTTTTAGTATTAGACGTTTTTGATTTGTATTTAAAGTTGGCAAAATTTTCTTCTGTATTTAATAGGTGATGTTAAGTCTCTCTTCTAATGAAGTTGCTAAAGGATGCATAAACGTTAATTTGTAAATAGCAAGGGATATTATTACTATGACATTGCTCAGTCCACATTCTCATTTAACCATTTTTAAATCTTAACATTCTTCATCGGTTTAAAAAGAACAGTCAGAAGCACCAATTCAGTTCATACGATTTTACATAATCAATACATAAAAAAGATTTTGGTAGGTACATTTACATTCAGAATCATGATATTCATATCCATATTCCATAATGAACATGGAGGGATGTGTATAGGAATTAAATTACTAGGAACTGAACATGAGTCTTGCACGAACAAACAAAATGCAATAACCAACTTTTCAAAATACACAAGGCCCTCCAAAATGCCACTGCTTTGATAACCTCGGTTAGAAATAGCCATTCAATTTGCAGATGATTTATTATTGCAGAGCTTATAATTTGACTACATTTGCATGGTTATATTCAAACCGTGTAGAAAATGTGAAGCAAGAAGCACGTTATAATCAGTATTTTTTACTAGTTTCAACACTTCAAGAGTGGTTGTGCTTAAATTACTAAGAAATTGTATTATGTATCTTCTGATGTTGTCTTTATAAATCATCTATTGATCTATGTCATATATATACAACTACCGAATGGACATATAACTTTATATAGTATGTGGTAACGCTACACAAGCTACTTAATATATCTTGATGGTGGTTTTGAGAAAATATTTGGGTCTTTGTATTTGGAGTGGAACTTGGTTTTGCTTGTGTGCATTACTAATCTGTGCAAGTTTATGCATTTCATCAGGCTGTGCACTATCAGATTGAATTCTGATTATTGAAATGTAATAATGTAAAGGTCCAAGGGAATGTGCATCAACCCCTTTGTTTTTTCACTTCAAATTAGATTTCCAAAACTATAATTTTTTTTCTCCATCAAAGCTTCTCATTTTTCAACAGCCAGAGTTTTAAGCCAATCATTTACCCATGTAAGTAGAAATTTCAAATAAATGGGGAAAGTTTGGATTCGACAAAGGTAAGCACTCAAAGAAAATTTTACATTACCGCATTAAGATCCATAGTTCCTTCTGAAACTGCACCAACACTTTAACTGTAGAGTCATGTATATGATCATGATTATATCCGCTATGGTGATCTGAGATTGAAAAGAAAATTGTAGTTAGAAACATCAATTTGAAATAAGAAAAGAAGAAAGACTATGCCTGATCTGCTCCAAAATATCAATCTTATATTCCAATAAGCTAAAAAGATAAGTTAGTTAGCCTTGTAAGTGTTAGACTATATTAAACCTCAATCACTGAAACCATAGAAGTTCTGTACTTTTCTTGTTATTTTGTTATTTATCTATTGTTATGTTTCCTGTAAATAACTCTGCTGAAGATGTATCAAGGCTTTGCTGTTTGACCATAATAACAATAGTTATTCTCTCTGCATTATACCAGAATCATTCCCACCCAATGTGTAGTAGGAACATAAAAGAGTGAATATCATATAGGGAAGGAAACACAGTCAACGTACTTGGAAAGATAACCATTTCTAGATATTTTTGTAATAATGCATAGCTTTATTAATTTATTTATTCCATAGTTTTATGTAATCTTATTCAGTTAAAATACATGTTTAATGCAAAGCGTAGGACGATCGTGGGTGAAGAGATCATCAATACTTTAATGGATGAGTGCAGATATTTCCATGACCTGATATTTCCACGATCAAAGCACCGATATACATGAGGTACCACTTTAATTTTTTTCCTTCATAATTTTTGTTAAGTAGTTATACGATTAATGTTTCGAAACAATCTTGTAATTGTAGTACTTTGTACAAGATGGTTCTTATAGCCAGCAAGAGATAAATGAGGTTCGTGATAATTTAGCTAGTTATATCATGCATAACTGGATGTAGTCTTATTATATGCTACTATATGGTGAGTTTATTCTTGTCTCTTTCATACTTTTAGCATTACATGATTTAACTTTCGGCATTACATGATTTAAATTGACCTTTTTTTATCATGTGGCCACCTCCATTATTTGGAAAAAAATGCAAGTATGATGATGATATTTGTTGTTGCATCTGTTTCTTTTTGTTGTGTGTTTTAGTACTAATTGATTGTTATAACATTTTAAGTTTATCAAAACGTAAATGTTTTCTTTATAGTGCATTGTGATTTTTCTCTTTGATACTGAAAAATAATGATTTTGTGCTTCTTATCATTGTTGAGTTATACATTGGCATATATTTGATTGGTTATATCTTTGATTGCAGAAAAAAACATTGGTATCGTTCGCAGCTTCAAACGATATACCTTTGGGTCCACGAGCTGAAAGATGAGCCCTACAAGTCAACCTTTTCCTTGTATTCTTATTCTTTGAATGATTATAATAAATACCACTTTATATGAATAATTTTTTTCAACAAATACTTTCAGTTGTTATGGTTTTAGGTGGTTGCACATAGTAGTACTTAGGTATAGTATTCTACAAGTCAATATTTGTCCAACGGTTTGAATCACGCTACACAAGTTTCGATCTAGTGTTCTCTCGAGTCAAAATCAAAGCGTCTAACCGCTGAGACATTGGTATTGGATTCAATGAACTGTTTATATTAACATAAAGTTGAACTTGATTATGCAGTTTTATAGATGATGCACTGAACGAAGGCATACCTGTAGTGTTCTTGACGACGTACAGTAAAAATGTGGATAAATTGTCCAGGTTTGTTTGTTGAAACATTAGTAACCTGTAACTGTGCCATATTTTGTTTTGTTATGCACAAGTTTCTTAGATAGACCTAACTGTATATTTAATGAATTTCCAACCAATGCTGGCTCACATACACAACTACTACCTAACATCATAACAAATGTAAAATAAAAGTTTGACAATATGCGTCTAGAAAATTTGTATGATTTTTTCATCAGTCGCAAATTTTGTTGATCGATCTTTGATTTTATAAAAGAAAAGTTAGAAGTTTATAAAAGAAGTTGCAGAATAAAAATTAGTTTAGGGGAATGCTTTAGCTTCAATATAAGAGTTTCATTTATCTCCACACGACGCTGCCAAATGTATTCTGTTGTAGTAGTTTTAGGATTTACCTCCAACATCATGCTGTTTGAATCTTGAAAGACTATATTCTTTATAGCTTCAATGTTAGATTCTACCAATGCTGCTGCTAAATGTATTCTGTACACAACAAACATGTTTATTTCTTGTTTTTCCAGGTTCAAGTTGACATTGGAAACATGGAATGCAGCATATGGTTTTGAGCTGAAGCCTAAAAATTTGGGTTTTCAAGATTCCATGAAGTTTTTTAAGGTTTTCACTATACTATTTCTTAATGGTTGTACTAATTAAAGATCTGAATTAAGACTGTACCATTTCTTAATGGTTGTACTAATTAAAGATCTGAATTATGCTGCTAAAATGAATGTATGAACCATTATTTTGTATAGATTATTAACACTATAATTGATATATGTTTATTTTGGTATAATGTTATTTAGTTTGTATTTGCCATCAAATTTAATTTTGAATGATTGTAATATTGCATGCAATAATTGTTTGTTATAATCAATAATATATATATATATATATATATATATATTGTCTATTTGAGTACTGTAATAATGATTTCTGAGAATGACTTTTTTGCATTAGGTATAAATAGCTAATGCAATAGAGGGATTAGTTTGCACCGGTTGTTATAAAAAACCGATGCAACAAAGAAGCCTTTTAAACCCAAAGACTCTTATGTTGCATCGGTTTCCAACAACAATCTATGCAACAAGTTCCTTTGTTGCATCGGTTTTCATTACAACCGATGCGACATGAGGGCTGTGTCCAAGCAACCAACCGTATTTTGCACCAGTTGTTAATAACAACCGATGCAAAAAGGACCGTTTTGCATCGGTTTTAGAACTGATGCAAAACTGTTAAGCCTGTTGCATCGGTTGCATATGCATCGGATGTTGAAATGATGCAAAATGGGGGTAAACAACCGATGCAAATGGCCTGTTTTGTAGTAGTGAACGCTAATAAAGTTTTAGACTTTTAGTTGCATGTCGTATCGCAGCGTTTACCAAAATGCTACTAAAAGTTTTGGCAGTGTTTTTTCAACGCTATGAAAGGCCTTTTCTGGTGTAGTGTCTTTGTTATTGCTTAATTCTGATTGCTTATTTACTTATCCTCTCTGTTTAATTTTGATTATTCTTCATTTATTTCTCTATTATCCTATTATTGAGTGTTTGTGCCCACTTTTAGTGCAAACATTTTAGTACTTTCACTGAGAAAGCTTGATTCTCAGCTCATTCAGATCCCTATGTTGCTACTGGATTGCGTAAACCCCCCAAAGGAGATCCATGATTATCTTCAAGGGCTTGCTTGTTTTATTCAGATTTGCAAAAGTCTAAGTAAAGCTATCAATGATGGTTTGGAACACCATATCTAATTCTCAAAACGTAGACGGAAATGAGAACGCTAGCATCCAACAAGGAGTCCCGAGCAATTAACCAGTGGGTGTGAATGCTACCAATCCAGTTGATATCCAGAATCCACTTGATTCCATTACAAGGGATGAATTTCAAAATCTGATGAGAGAACTAATGGATAGCCGTCGAAAATTAACTCAGCAGATTCAAGCCAATATCGATCTAACGAATCAACTCAGTCAGCAACAGCGTGGGAAAGTAAGGAGGGACCCTATCCCTTACTCTGCATTGGAGAGTTCTAGTTTATCGGATGATTATCATAGAAGCAGGCACTGCAAAATGGATAGATACCATATTGAAGCATCAACCCGCCTTCCACCGATCGTTCCAGACAAAGCGACAACAATTGGTGCCGATCTATCTGGAATGATTGGTACCGATCGTTCTCTGGATGGACGATACCAACCAGTGACAGCAGGGTTACATACCAGCAATGCTGCGATCAATGTGGATGCTGGAGTTCAAGCAAATGCTGACCAGTTACTTCCTCGGAATGATGATGAAGTGAATGTACGCGATATTTGTCAAGTGGATGTTGAGCCAAGAAGGCATGGAACATCCCATAGACATCAACTAGACCATTCCCATGAGGTGGAGTGCGACTACCTCTTGGCTTCGACTATCCAAACGTCGGACTTGTCGGCTATGGTTAGACAATTAGTGAGAGAGAGCCAAGGTTTGACCAATGACGATTGGGGAATCTCGAGAAGCCATACCCCGTTCACTGATAATATCTTACATGCCGAGTATCCAAGGAGGTTAAGTATGTCATCGATGCCTGCCCATGAGGGAAAGACCGGCCCCAGGTAGATATCATGAGATATGAATGGATGATGGATTTTGCACGAGCAGATGATGCAACCAAGTGTAGGTGTTTTTCTATTACTCTCTCTGGAATAGCAACGATGTGGTTTACGAGATTACCCCCATGGTTGATCTTTAAATTTGATGATTTAGAAACGAAGTTTGTCAAGCGGTTCCGTATGCACGTAACTTGGCCCAAAGATGTAATGCCCCTATCCAGCGCGATCTAGGCCCCGGAGAATCGCTGAAAGATTACTTGGAGAGATTCCATACAACCATCACGGAAGTTATTAATCCAAATGACCATTCAATATTGATGGCGGTAACAAAAGGAATTAACCCAGATTCCGATTTTGGCGATTGGTTAGCTGGCAAACCACCCACAACATTGGAGTGTTTCTATGCAAAGGCAGCTCAGTATTTAAGGAAAGAGGAAGCCAGATGTTCTAGGAAGAAGAACGTTGTGGAACCAAGTGGAGAGCGAGTAGAGAGTAACATTGCAGTGAAGCAGTCTGGTGATAGTTCTGGAAAAGTTCAAGTGAATGTCCAAAATAAATAGAATCAGCAAAAGAAAGGCGGAGATAGGAGCCGAAACAAAAGAGGGATTCTAGAAGAGGAAAGCCTAGGATTCCGATGTACGACATCTACACACCACTGAATACATCTCTAGAGAATGTCTATTTGTCTACCTACAATACCACGCAGTACAGGAAGCCGCCTCCGAAAGAATCAACGGAGAAACAGAAACAAACCGAAAAGTATTGTTGGTTTCACGAATGTTATGGTCATAACACAAATGAGTGTAGGCATCTCCAGGATATTATCGAGAAACTGATTCGAGAAAGAAAGTTACAGTAGTTTGTTAAAGCCCCACAGGATGGCGGGAAAGGGACATCCAACCCTAACCAAGGACAAGCACTGCACAGGGCTAAGGAGCCTGCACGGACTGGTGGAAGGTTAGTGATCAATACAATAATCGGAGGACGCATCCATCTGATAAGAGTTGGCATGAGATGGAGTGCTATGCTAGGGCGATCAAGCATGTGAATTTTGAATGTTGTTTGAGCATAAAAGATGGAGCTCTGGAAAAACAACAACATATAATGACAGATGACATTGTGTTCAGAAACAGAGATGCAGACAAGGTCGAGGCACCGATGATCGACCCAATGGTCATTTCGGTCATGATTGTCCCCGCCTTAGTGAGGATGATTTTGGTTGATTGTGGAAGCTCCATAGATATAATTTTCAAAAAATCTTATGATAAGATGAGGATGGAAGCCAAGGACTTGAAACCGTCTAAAGCGCATATTCATGGCTTTAACGATGTTGCGACCGAAACTGTTGGTTATGTTGTATTGCCCGTGGAGTTCAGAGAAGGTGACCACAGGAGAGTGTAGATTTTTCCATTTGTTGTTTTGGATGTTGACTCTCCATACAATGCTTTTCTGGGTCGACTGGCTCTAACTGAGTTCCGAGCAGCTCTTGCCCTATGGTGTTTGAATTTGAAGTTTCCGATAGATAATGGCGTTGGAGTTATTCATGGTAATCAGGTGACCGAACGTCCCTGCTATGTAGCTGAATTGAGGGATGCTCAACCAAAGGAGAAAGGCAAAGGTGTGGACAAGTTTTTCCGCATCCAAGCCACCAAAGATTGACAACCAGTGCCTGAGCCTTGGCTCGGGCACTACAGTATGTTCTATAGAGATATAGATCTTAGGGATGATGAGGAGGAGCCGAAAGAGACCAAGGCTGCACCGATTGAGCTGACTATTGACATTAAGGTCAGCCACGACAACCCATCATGGATCCTAAAGATCGGATCGCAGCTCAGCCCCCGTTGATGAAAGTGCTTGCTGGTTTTCTCCAAGCCAATCTCAATGTGTTCGCTTGGACTCACTTTGACATGTGTGGGATCTTTCCTACCATTGCGAGTTATGCATTGAATATCAACCTGAGGCATGTCTCGGTGAAACAAAAAAAGTGTGGCATGGATCTAAAGAGATCTGCCACTCTTAAAGAGAAGGTGGATAGACTCAAAGACAATGGGTTTATTGTGACACCTTCTACCCTAAATGGGTATCTAATCCGGTACTTGTAAGAAAAGTGAATGGGAAATGGTGGACATACATTGATTACTCAGATTGAACAAGGCATGCCCGAAACACAGTTTCCCCTTCCAAGGATCGACCAGCTGGTAGACTCAATCGTAGGGCATGAATTGATATCTTTCATGGATGCGTACTCTGAATATAACCAAATCTCGATGCACATTCTTGATCAAAGCACACCAGCTTCATTATTGATGTTGGATTATATTTCTATATGGTAATGTTGTTTGGACTAAAGAATGCTAGAGTAATCTACCAATGTCTAGTCAATAGAATGTTTAAAGATAGATCAGAAAGACGATGGAGGTGTATGTGGATGATATGCTCGTGAAGTCACGACGATCTAGCGACCACATTAGAGATTTGGTAGAAATGTTCGATATCCTCCGATATTACAAAATGAAGATCAATCCTCTGAAATGTTCTTTTCCCGTTGCGTCATGAAAGTCCTTGGGTTTCATCGTTAATGCCCATGAAATTGAAGAAAATCCCAAGAAGATCCAAGCTATTCGTAATATCCAAGTGCCGAAGACCATCAAACAAGCACAGAGCCTAAATGGGAAGGTTGCCGCCCTAAGTCGATTTATTTTCAGAGCTACCGATAAATGCATTCCTTTCTTTGACCTGAATAGAAGACAGGAAAGAAATTTTGAATGTACACAGGATTGTAAAGACACATTCCAAGCTTTAGTGAACCACTTAAAGAGACTTCCCATCTTGTCAAAGCCGGTAGATCACAAGGACTTGTATATCTACTTGGCTGGGTCGGTACATGCTATAAGTGCCGCCCTGCTCCGCGAAGAGAATCAAATCCAGAGATCGGTTTATTATGTTAGCATGCAATTAACAGGAGCTGAAAAGGACTATCCAAAGATAGAGAAATTAGCATACTGCTTGTTAATCGCTTCGTAAAAGCTCCGTCCCTATTTTTTGGCTCACCCTATCAATGTTTACACCGACCGACCGTTACGATGGGTCCTACAGTGACCTGAGACATCTGGAGGGTTACTCAAGCGGAATATCGAACTAAGCCAATTCGACATCACTTATCTTACTCGGAGGGCAATCCATGGACATGCACTGGCAGACTTTATAGCAGAATTCACTACACAGGATGATTTCCCAGAGAGCAGTGAAACCCCTACCATACGGTGGAAGTTGTATACGGATGGAGCATCAAATGATCATTATTCTGGAGTTGGAATTGTGTTAGTAACTCCAAAAGATCAGTCGATTTTCTATGCTTTAAAGCTTAACTTCTCAGCAACAAACAACGAAGCTGAGTATGAAGCTTTGATTGCTGGACTTAAACTCACCAGAGAACTGGGGATTAAATCTCTTAAAATCTTTTGCGACTCACAGTTGATAGTATACTAAGTCAGTGGAGATTACTAGGCTAAAGGACAACGACTCGCTCCTACCTTACCCAAGTCCAAGAGCTGTTGTGTAACGACCCCAGATTTTTAATTAATTTAAATTGATAATTAAAGGAATTTTTGAATAAAAATTTGTCAAATCTATTATAAATGGATTGCGAGTTTCCCCACCATGAATAAAATTGGAATAAATCATTTAAATTTAAAAATATTTTAAATATTGTATATATGTGAATATATATGTATACGGGCATGTATAAGTTATAAAATATAAACAAAGCAAAGATAATAGAATATCTTTGTACAAATGAACAAGTATGCAAACCATCCCTATATCATTTATCAGCCGAAAACAAAAGCAAAGCATTTAATGCAATATCTTTAGCCTCCACAACATCTCATGTCAGCCGAGCTAAATAAGAAAATACATAAGTACACAAAAGAACAAAGTAAAGTAAAAAGAAAAATAACAAAACAAAGCTGCAGCCACCTTGCTTAATAAATGCAAATATCCTAAGTACATAACATATTTTATATCAGCCGAGTAAAGTAGTATGTAACAAACAGTAAGTTGTAAACAAAAGGACTAAGCATTTAATGCTAGCACCCAAAATGTTCTCATCAGCCACAAGCAAGAAAATATCACTGCTAAAAACTTGTACAAATCTATATCATCACCCTTTGCAAAGACTTATCACCAACAAACTCTTCTTTTTATCAAACTCCTTCAATTCATTCTCGTTCCATTTTAAACTGGAAAAAAAAAGAAAAAGAAACTAAAGTAAATATCACCCAAAGCTACAACTCAAACAAAACAATATGAATTCATCAAAACCAGAGAGTCAAGCAAGATGATATAAAGGAAGATTAAAGCAAACAACTTCTCAGTTTTTTAAAGTTCAAAGCTTTTCAAATAAAAAGTGTTCTGTCATTCTCAAGCAAAGGTGAGTAACCTTTCTTTTTAAAACAGATTTCCTTGTTTATCTTTTCCTGTGAGTAAACTCTTTAATTTAAAGTTTAGGTAGATAAACAATAGTTGCTTGTGAAATTTTCTATGATAATCATGTTTGAAGTGAATGTATGTGTTGTAATTTCCTGTAATAAGTATGTTTTCTGAAAGCATGCTTATATTGTGATTTGTTTTGCCTGTCCTAGAATTATAGGATTAATCTCTGATCATAATCATGATCCTATGTTCAAACATTTGTTAAGATTCAAGATTCAAAACAATATATAGTTTATGTAATATAAGTTAAAGTTTTAATTTTATTTAGAACAGAATAAAATAAAAACTATAATGCCTCTGGAAGTGCTTATATATGCTTGCTCTCTGATACTCTGGAAACAAAAATCTTGCTTTCAAAAATCATTTCTTCCCAATCTATTAGATATTTGGACTTAGAGTCAAAATAGATATTGTTTATTTAAACTTGAACTGAATTTAAAAAAAATAAATTCAAATTAAAATAGCTTGGTATCACCTCTGAAAAGAAATATGTCTGAACACAACTCATATTAATCAAAAATTCGAATCTCTAAATTTTCGAATTCAGGTACCTAACTTGAATCCTCCCTAGAAAACTTGAATTTTAAAGTTCGTATCATAATATTTAGTGATCAAGGTTGAGAGCAGTTCGAGTTCATCTGTTTTGGGCATTTTTAGTCGCCGTGGGCGATCATGTTGATCGGGAAGGACGAGACGTGGTCTAGAGGTGGAGGAATGATCAAGGAGAAGGAAAAAAATGTTGCGATGGTCAATCGATGACCACGGTGGCAGCGGGAGTCGTTTTAATTCCAATGACCTAGTTTTGGGGTGGCTGACGATTTCCCCTCGCGCGTCGTCAACAATGGATCGAGTGTGAAGTGGTTCTGGGTGATGGTAGAGGGGTAGTTGGCGATGGCGTGGCCGAGATTGTGGGGTTTCCGGTGGTCGAGGCATCGAAGACGAGGCGTTGATAGGAAGACAGGTGGTTCCAGTTTTGTCTTCCAGGTTCAAGTGAAAGGCTCGAATTCGAATTTGTGTTTGAATAAATGATCTGAAGTTTGTGATTAAGTTAATGTGTGATAGCCGACTTGAAGAGATCATCGTTGATGATCAGAGTGGACGAAGTCGTTGGTGCATATGCACCATTATTTTGTGTATCAGTGAAGAGTTTAGGAAGGAGAAGAAGATGGGCTGCGTACAGGGAGTCTCGGAGAAAATGGGAGTTGGGATCGGGATATTTCGCGTACGTGAGCGAGTGTTATAGTATAACAGTTTTAAAAGAAAATTTTGAATTAAACTCAGTTTAAAGAGGAGAGGAGAAGGGAACTCGGGTAGTTTTTGAAGAAATCTCGGGTAGTTTTGAAGTAGAACTCGAGTATGCAAGCATTTGGCTCGGGTCTGTTGATTTTGTTTTAAAAACAGTTTTTAAAACTTTAAACTTAATAATGTTAATGGTTAGTTAATTAGTATAAAGGATGTTTTAATGGTTAATTAACTTCTAAAGTTTAAAGTTAATTTATTTGTTGAAGGAAATTAATTACTTAAAGTGAATTTCTTAATAAAAGTAATTAAAGTAAATTAACTAATAATTTAAGTTTGACAAATCAAGTAATTAGAGAATAATAAATTAAAGGAAAATTAATTTATGTGATTAATTAAATCAAGGTAATAAATTTGAGGATGATTTATTAATTGAAGGCTAATTAACGAAAGTGATTAAGGGATGATAATTAATTGAGGAGTAATTAATTAAAGTAATTAATTAAAGATAATTAATTAAAGATTATTTAAAAATTAAAGGTTGATGAATTATAATTAAAGGTTAATTAATTTATTATAAATGGTTAATTCATGATGAAAGGATAAAAAATCAAAATGATTTGAAATTTATTAATGTTAATTAACCCAGATTTGTAATACACAAGTAATTAATCAGATAATTAATTGATCTTACTTATGGATGTTTGGATTCTATTGAATGACTTGATTGTTTGATATCCCTGATATATGATGATTTGTGATATACCCTGATTTATGTTGTGATCTGTAGTTTACTTATCTGTGACCTTTATATATCTATGATCTGTGAATGAACGATAAGCGTTGTTCTTATACCGCTTATCGAATTATATTTCTGTATTCTGATCTGTGATGATTCATCGTGTTGCACTATTGTGTTCAACCCCTGGACTACACTTTTACACACACAAATATGGATTTCACGTGGAAATCGGTTAAGTCACAGATAATTTAAAATTGATGTTTTTTTGAAATTTTTAATTTCAATTGATTTGGAAATTAGAAATTTGGGTTTAAAGTAAAAAGCTTTCGGAATAGAATTTCAAAGATAAAAGTTATTTTGAATAATTAATCGAGTTATGAAAATTTAAATAATTTGATTTAGATTTGAATTCAAGTTTGAAATTGAATCCTATGATTTGAAACTAGGGATTGAAAATGTTATAAATGTGTTTGTATGAATTTAAACCATTTTAAAAGTATAATTTTGAGAATTTGGATTTAACCCAAAGACTTTAACTCGTATGAATAAATCAAATTTTCTGAAATGAAACTATTTGTTTTCAAAAGATAAAAGCTTTCAGATAAGAAATGAAATTCCAGTTTAATTAAAGGAATTTCAAGATTGAATTGAAAAATGGTTTTCCAAGTTATGAATGAATTCTTTTTTTTGAAAGCTATGAATTAAATCTGTTTATTTTTAACAGATTTAAAATGATGATTTGTTTAAACTATTTGAAATGGAATTGTTTGAAAGCTATAAGTTAAATCTTTGTTTTAAAGATTTAACGAGTTAATCAAATTGAAATGGGAATTAATTTGGAAAATCTGTGAATGAATCTTTTGTTTAAAAGATTAAAGTGTGAAAATTGTTTAAACCGTTGAGGGTTGTTGAAATGAATCTTTTTGTTTAAAAAGATGTAAATGGTAATTTGTTTTAACCATTCAAATGGAAAGTTTTGGGTAATAAGTTGTGACTTAATTGAAATCCCATATCCATATGATTTTCGAATATTACGCTCACTATTCGGTTTAGCCGGGAGAGGACCTTTGGGTCGTATAACCCATTCCGAATATGTGATACGTCGTATATGGATAGCATTTGAAGACCGGTGTTGAAGACCGGATATTTTTGAAAACGGAAGGATTACCGTCGAGTTACTCTACATCGGCTGATCCTCGGTATAGAGGTTTTATCATCCTTAGTGACGGGAAGTCCGGACGTGATTGGAAATTATCCGGATTTGCAAGGGCTTCGTGAGAAGTGCCTTCGGTTCTGTTCGAACCCGGAACAGACTTGTATGGATTGTATGTCTGACATTACAAATTGAGATATAAAGCCGATTTCTTTCAAATACATATCTGTTTGGTGGCGGAGAATTTATTCTCTTAGCTTAACACCCTTCTCTGAGACGTACGAGCTCAGAGGTTGTGTAGTTGAAATTTATCAGCGATATACTCCCAATTTGGTAATGTGGCATGCTGAGTGTTGCTGTGTGATGATCAGTGTTTGATCATTTGTGATATAATCATTTGTTTGATCATTTATCTTTGTGATCATAGGTTGATCATCTGTTGACCCAAAGCGTGGCTTTTTGAAAAAGCGTAGCTTTGTGGACGAGACTTCGTCAGGGCCTCACAACCCGGAAATGGTCGAAACAGGAATGTTGCGGCAAGGTTATGAGGGTCGCGCCCTTTAGGGTATGTCATTTCCTTCTGGAAAGGGGTGGTATCATGGTATGGAGCCCAGATACTTACTCATGTGGATACACTTTATTATGTGTGATGTTGGTTTAGAGGCGCCTCGGATAAAGGTCCCAAAGGACCGGGAGGTGGCATATTCGTGAGTTACCTGTTACAGGGGTAACCCGGCCTTGTGTTTGCAGAGAGCAGTTTGTCTCTCGGGACGTCCCGCCAGAGGCGTTCCCATGCGGCGGAAAGGAAGTTCCTTAGCCTGACCATTTGTTGGAAATCCATTTCCCAATACGGAACTTGTACGGTTTTAGTTGTAGAACCTGCCATTTACGTACGGTGGTCACCACTGTTTAAATGGTAGCTATAGTAGGCATACGATACTGGTCGTATGTTGGCTAAGATTAATATTATACTTTCGAAATGTTTTTCTACACTATGCACTAATGATAATATCCAATGATTTGCGTAGTAAGCATGTTTGACTATCATAAGAAGAAATCTCCTCCAATTCTGCGTTTGCATTGTGTGTGTGGCGGGAGGTCTTATGGTAGTTTCATTTTCCAAAAGCATTGCGGATTTCAATGTTTAAATTCTTTTGTTGTTGTTTAAAGATAAACTGTTTTTGTTGCTCACACCAGTCCCATGACTGATCCGGAGTTTATTGTTCCCTTCCTAAACTCTAGGTGCTCATAATTTTCCACACGAGCAGTCTAGAGTTGGGTTTCTTTTCAGATATTCAGGTTTAGTAGATTATCTGGAGCTAGTTCATTCATCGGAGTTGCTTATCTTGGAGTTGTGGATTCATTCTTGTCTGAAGATCATTTTGGAGTTATCACTTCTATTGATATTGTTCCGCTGCTGTTGTTATCTTTTCTTTTCCGCTGCTATTTCTTGTATCATATCTCTGATGTATATTGATATTCATTGTATCACTCTGTTGTATCAGATATTATATATCAATGTATTATTCTTTTCTTCCGCTGTGATATTTACTTAATTGTGTTATAGCTCTGGCGAATCGGATTTGAACGGTCGAATCTGTGGCATTCTAGTACAATGTGAAGTACGGATGTTGATTTTCGAGCGGGCAAAACCCGAAACGTTACATGTTGACTGACTTTGAGTACTTAATATTATGCACATTCCTCGAGATCAAAACCAAGAGGCCGACTCAATGGCAAAGCTTGCTTGCACCGGGGATGCACAACAAATGGGCTTGGTCCCAGTCGAAGTACTAAACACTCCAAGCATAAACCCAATGAAAATTGACCGGGTACTAGAGATGGAGCCTAAGAAGGAGTCATGGATGACGCTGATTAAAGACTATTTTCCAAAGGGAGTTCTTCCCAAATTGAGGAATGAAAAACGACAGGTCCTTCACAAAGCTTTACGATATATCATTCAGGAAGAAATTATGTATAGAAAGGGTTTTTCCGTCCCCCTACTCCGGTGTATCGCTCATGATGAAATAAAACGAGTCCTAAAGGATGTCCTTGAAGGGGAATGTGGTGATTACACTGGGGGGCAAACCGTAGCAAAGAAAATACTTCGTTACAGGTATTATTGGCCGATTGTCAATCGAGATGCCGCTGATTATGCAAGGTGATGCGACAAGTGCCAGATGTATGCAAAATTTCTGAAAGCTTCACCGACGAAAATTACACAAATGTTAGCCTATGGCCGTTTGCCATATGGGGCATATATATTATTGGTTCCTTACTTATCTAAAGGTAGTGCGAAGTACGCCATCACTGCAATTGGTTACTTCCCTAAATGGTCCGAAGCAGAACCTTTAGCCACAATCACAACAAAGAAAGTGATCAACTTCATCATCTGGAATATCATCTATCATTTTGTCCTTCCATGAATTGTAGTAACCGATAACGGGACTCAATTCGACAATGCTGAATTCAAAGACTTCGGCCGTCGGCATCATATTGAAAAGAGATTTGCGGCAGTTGCTCACCCTCAAGCAAATGAAAAAGTTGAAGCCGTGAACAAAATCATAAAGTCCATTCTGAAGAAGTGTTTGGAAAAAGGCTAGAGTTAAGTGGGTGGATGAACTTTCGCCGGCACTATGGGCTTATAGGACCACCCACAAGTCCGCGACTAGCCATACTTCATTTGCCTTTGCTTACAGCTCTGAAGCCATTATTCTTATTGAAATCGAAGTTCCTTCTCATCGAGTGACCTACTATGATCCCAGAACGAATAGAGATCTCCTCTTGGAATTTCTAGACTTTGTCGATGAGATGCACAAAGAAGCTGATTTGAGGGCAGTTATGCACTGACACGGAGTCGCCCGATACTACAACACTAAAGTCCGATCTAGAACCTTTAAAATCGATGATCTCGTCTTAAAACGCGTTTTTCCTACCACATCGCATATGAAGCCTACTTGGAAAGGACCATATCTCATTGAATAGAGGCTTGGAGAGGGAACTTTCAAGCTAGCAACTGTTGATGGCTTTACACTCCCAAGGGTGTAGAATTGCAAGCATTTACGATGTTATTTCACTTAGTTTATTTCTTTTTCATTCAGTTATATTTAATTTCAGGATTTTCTTTTGCATTTGAGTTTATAGATATGTAATAAGACAGTAGACTCTACCATTTCTTTCTTCGTTCAACAATAAAACTATGAATTTTGCTTCATATCTGTGATCTACTATTGCATTGCATATTAGTTGTGACATACGACTAACTAAATCCCATCATATAATAAAGTCAATATGATTTGATAGTGATCATGATTCGATCGATCACTTGTTGAATGAAACCCCATACTTGGGGGCAAGAGGACTAACTAGGGGAAATTGAATTCGATAATTTTCCAAATAACTCCAAACCCAAGAGTGCGAATTGGATTACAAACATTAACGGGTGTGAACGAACACCCGTAGAATAACTCTTGTCCATAGAGCATGGATATTAGTATAAACAAATAAATAAGTGCGATTCGACCACTTACTACTTAACCAACTCAGACCTGAATTCAACAGGATGAGAACAAAGTTAGTGGAGATGGAACTCGACCATCTACTAATTAATTCTACCAACCCAAGATAGAGGAAGAAACATAATTTCTTAACCGTTGGGTTTGATAGTGTAACAATAAGGTTCGAGCCATAACATTTGAATACGACTCGAGGCGACGACCTCAGGGAGGCCATGAGATTAATGAATCGAATCAATATCCGAGCTAACGAACAATGAATTACAAGTACATTAAATGGAAAATGTAATAGCTCATTCACTTAAGAAAATACACATAGGAGTTCTACGAAAGCAAGAGAACTTTTATTCACATTAAACTTGTAAGTTGCATCACAAGTTTATCCAAAAAATGAGAACTATAAGAGGGGGTCGTACCTGCACAAACACGACCAACAAAAGAAAAAGAATAACAACATAAGCTATCTACACATCAAGCCGACCTGACAGCTACTTCTTGGACTTCTTGTCCTTCCTCTATTTCTTAGGGGTGAATCTACTCGAGCTATCGCCTGACCCTCTCTTTGATCCTATACCACCTCTACGTATTTGGAGAGACATCGCTAAATACGGGGATCGAAGCGGCATCATCCTTAGAAATAGGAGGGATCTCATCCTCGAGAATAGACCCGCCTGGAGGAATGAATTGAAGCGGGAAAGGATTTGGATCATTGGGTTCCACATCAACCGGCTCAGCCTTAGCCTTTTTCTTCAAAAACTCTTCCTTCTCAATGCGCTCCTTTAGATTGAGCTCGTCGGTGTACCTATGATCACAACATCATCATCTAATGGGATTTCATGGTGCGGAACACTACTTCCCCTCAACAATGCATCCACCATGTGTTCATCAATTACAAAAGTCTCCTCTTCTAGAACGTCTTGAGTCATAGCCGAGGTTATAACTGTAACAGACTCCATTGTGCACACTTGAGGCCCCGGTTGGAATTCTTGAAGAGGAGGAACTACAACTGGAGGACCTAAAGCTAAAGAAACATAGCTAAATATAATAGAAATATCAACCGATGACACCCTAACTTTCTGAAAGATGGGAGATGTCAATGAGATACCTTCTTCGGTCTGGCTCCCAAGATGAGTTAGAGTACCTTCAGAACTTCATTTCGAAATTGGAAAAATCTCGTTGTGAATTTCATATTAAGGCTTGTCCGGGTTGTATCCTGGAACAGTGAAAGAACCCATAGCAGTGCTATGAATATTCTGAGACACTAGGGGCAGATTAGTTGCAACATTAGGTGGTGCAGACCCGAAACCTTCACCTGCTTCATGTTGAGAAGCCTTAAAAATCTCTTGCTGAAATACAAGCTGGGCATCATGTAAAATTTTGGGTTCATTGCCTAGTAAGATCTCTCCCGCAAACCTTGTTAGATCAATCTCCTCTGAATTGAGCACCTTCTTCTCCTTAGCAACAAGAAATTCCAAAGCGCGTAAAAGATTATAGGGATAGTCATCTCCAAGCCATTCCAGGTTTCTATACTTAAAAGCATTGGCGTTGTAGAGATCAAGCAATAGGTCAAGTTCACTAATTACTTCTTCTCTAGTTTTCTCCTTGGCGGTATCCACTTCACGCCGAATCAGGGCATCAACATCTTTGGATTTATCAACAACCGCATCCCTTTCGAGCTCGATTTTACTAGCTTCTCGCAGGCATCCCAGCCAATCTTTTGTGCTTCATCTTTCTCCTTAGTTTCATGTTCAAGTTTAGCTTCAAGTTCAGCTATCCTCTTTTGGGTTCTGTCTCTTTCAAGTGCAATTTGATGATTTCAATGATGCAGCACTGAACTTCATCCAGATGTCTAGTCTTCTTCTCCTCTAAAGCCTTGACGGTGGTCTTAATTTTTCAGTCGGCCTCTACCTGAGAGTTCCTTAAAGCTTCCAGCTTGTTTGTTAAAGTTTTGATGATCCTCTTATCTTGGGCCTCTTGGCGCTTTATTTTTTCAATCTCCGTCGCTCGTTCGAAGGATACTTTGGACATTTCCTCTATAGGTTCCATCCACTCATTATACTGCCTGTGGATATCAGTAACACAATCCATAGTCATTTTTTGAACTTTTCAGGGAAGCATTTTTAGATTAGGAGGGAAGATAAACCCGTCAAAGCACAACTTCAGAAACTCTTCCCTGAGCTAGGCCATGGAAGTGGTTGGATCAATTTCATGCTCCTCGGTAGTTGTTGCAACATCAGCACTTTCCTTGCCTGACTTGTATGAAGCAACATTTTTGCTATGACGACAGAGATCACTAAGTCGTTGAGAATGAGAAGGGACTAAAGGCTGTGGAGGAATTGGAACAGAAGAAGGACCATGAGAAGAGTCAATAGGCAGGTCCCAACGATGAGTTTTTTTCAAAACCCTTCGGAGGAGGGATCTAGATTTTGATCGATGCTTGTCATGGGTGGGCCTGTCTCTATCACCTCTATCCTAACGATCTTGATCCTGACTAGAGCGATAGATTGAATCATACTCATGACACCGCCTTGACGATACATGCCTGAACGTGAGCCCGAAGTCTGGTGGGATAAGTCCTGGAGAGACTAGAACATATTCCTCTTCTTCATCATGGTTCCTACATAGGAGAACAAGGGGTGATTCGACTTTAAATATTAAAGGGCACAAGATTAACGTAGTGCAATATCGTAAAGTGCAAGTGTGTTCAAGTGTCCTTGTGTTCCTCCCGACGGACCAGATGTTGGAGCTTTGCTTGCAGGAGTAATCTCTCCTTTAGTAGTAGGTGGGATTTCTGCACCAGTTCTGGTAGGAGAGTCTGACCCACCGACGATCATATCAATAAAGTGAAAAGTTTCAACGTCGTGTGGAATCAGCAAGTTAGATAATGAGTCAAACGGTTCGCCTAAATGCTCAGATGGTTAAGAGGCGAACTCATCCAGAATAACTTGAGGAGTAGCAGGCAGCTTAGTTGATTAGAGAGACACTCTTAGGAAATCAATAGACAAGTTTCTTTCCATTTCTTTTTTCGAGAGCCGAGGGATGTGGGTTTATGAAGATTTGTCCACGACCCCGGGACTAGATCCTTCGTTATCATGACCGGGCTCGTCACCTTCAGCTTTTTTAGCATCTAAATCGGTGACCTCCTAAGCTCCTACGACTGGTGGCATGATAGGATCAACTTGGTTGCCCCTTTAACCAACTGCGACCTGCTATCTTGCCACTTCAACTCAAACAGTATTCACTAGCCCTGTGCTCTGGCCTTCTTCCATCAGATAAAAGGTGATGAGATGTTCATCAGTAAGGAGACACTCAATATCTCTATCTTTAGGGATCACATCCTTAAGAGTCGAAAATGCCTCCTCAAGATGTTTACCTTTGGGCCGTGGGATAGTGCCTGTAAAAAATCAGAAAAACCGCTTAATCTAAGATGCGACCCGAATATAAGCATATGAATTAAAATGAAGAGTGACATTTACGTCTTTCCAATCACCGTCGAGCGAAGCTAGACAGACATCGCATGAAGAACCATTCGCTTTTGAAAGTGCTTAATTTATCCAAGTACCTGCTAAGATTTGGCACTTCCTAACTGACTCCAGAAATGTATTGTCCATTGCTTGAAGGTGAATATGAATCGAATGTCCTCAGTAGTTAGAGGGTGATATAAGAACTCCATAAACACCATGTAAATAAAGTTGAGCAGGGCGTAGCCGTTCGGATGTAGTTGCGTCGAGGCTATTCTCAAATAATGTAAAACCTTGTGGATATATAAATTAAACGGAGGAACGCATCCAGCCCAGCACATAAATTTATTGCATGTTGTATACCCCTCTGAAGGCATGTGAGCTCTATCGTCCCCTGTCAGGACCAGTACATTGTCAAATGAAATCCCGTGTCTCTCATAGATTTGGTAAAGATCAACTTCACTAATCTTCGAGGCCATGGAATCCAGAGGATCTTCCAAGAAGACTGCATCCTCCAAGGTATCGGGAGCAGGATCGATGATTTCTGCTAGAAGAGTAGGAATGGTGGAGAATAAATCAAATGGTACACCAGAGCTTTCTGGTTTCTTGAATTGATAGCTAGGAGACCGATTGTTTGATTTAGAGGTAGAACTCGACTCGGCACCGGAATTGTTATGCTGAGAAGATGGTCCAACGGGCAAAGCTTCAAGATGTTCTAAACGTCTGGAATCCATTGCTATTAAACTTAGTAAAAATCATTATTAGATGAAATAACTTGTAACCTCCTATGCAGAGTGAGTGCTAGTGTTGTGTGGTGAAGCGCCATGCAAAGTAGTGATAAATGACAGAGAATTAAAGACGGAGATTATGACAAGACTTCGGGATTCAACCGGAGTGATCGTCCTTGCTTACCGTCTCAACCGGTTCTCTGCATCGATAGAGAATGATTTAGCTTGAATCTCGGGATCGATTGTCAGCAGTCTTACGTTTGATTTTTATACTTAGAGATAGACGAGCTTCAATAGAATTGTCCAAGGCATTTGTCCATGTCATAATTTGAATGTCATGTATTTCAAAGTATGTAGTTCAAATCATATGTGAGTTATGTATGTTCACTCAAGTGTTCAAGGCCGAAGCTCAACTCTAAGTCCAAGTTTATATGATTTAATTTCATTTTAAGTTCGTTGTCGATAACCGATCATTTCATCAAAGTATAGTCGATCGTTCCATAACGATCGTTCAAATACGATCGTTCCATAATGTTCGTTTATAGTCAAGCCAAGTGCCGCGCCATTCCTCCAACCGATCACTCCCATCGATCCATATCTGATTGTTCGTTCTAACTATTACATCCGATCGTTCGCTTTAATTCTCCATCTGATCGTTCACATTGATCCATATTCGATCGTTCGTTCCAACCACTACAACCGATCGTTAATGGACGATCGTGTTCGACCCTCAAATCCAACACAACCACTTCATCATCTCTAAAAACGATCGGCCAAAGCACTTCTTCCTCCAACCTACTTCAAATCAATCAACTCCATCGTTTTAATCGAACACCACAACGTTGACAAACCCAAAATCTTGCTATCGAATCCATATACAAATTAAAATCAACCTACCTATATAAAGATTCGAAGAACGGAGCTGGTTTGACTTCGATCTTGCACGAGATTTGAGAAGATGGAAGAAATAAAAACAAGTATGGTGAAGAGGATGATTGACTGGAGATTTAGTGGTGGAGGATCGGTCTTCGATGTAGGAGTCACCATTGTTAGAGTGATGAAAAGGAAGGGGCGAGCGATTTATTCTCTTTCCAGTTCGAGTAGGAATGAAGCGGAAGTGAATAGCAAGGATAGAGTGGCTAAGTGAGAAGTATTTATATTAGAGAATGGGCTGATCCTTTATAGCTCGGGAGCAAGGTCGATCGTTTCGTTAAAACAATGTTATGATCATTTTAAAATGATCGGTATAAAATGATCCGATGGTTCACCTCAGCAATGACAATCAGATGCAATCGTTTTTTAAAATAGGAGAAAAAAGAAACTTGACGACAACCTGTGAACGTGAAATCGTGACCGGGGGTCAGGTATAAACACGTATACGTGCTAATATACGTTCCAAAAATTCAGTTTTTGAAATAAACAAAAAGTGAATCCTCACCTGAAATCAATTGAAGGAGGGTTTTAGCCAGATTTTTAGAGCCTAATAATCACTGGAAACAAAACAAGATAATCGTCAACAAGCCGTAATCCAGATTTATACTATTGGAAATCGACCAATAGTTATGACAAACGGAAGGAGATGTGACTCTCAATAAAAAGCGACTAAACGAAAGGATGGCGACTGTTCAATAAACTGGAATGAATCCTTTTCGACGATAGAAATTTGTAACGATTCAAAGCATGTCATATTCAAACAAGACATGCATTACAAATGTTATTCAGCCTTTCGTTTCGGCTATATCTGGACCAACCGGATGAGACAGACTCAATTGTCATCAGGATCGATGTACCAGATTTCACAAAGCCTAGAGATCAGGCCTAAATGATAACATGAAGCAATAGCAAAGAAGAAGCTGGACGTGAACTTAATAAAACACTTAAAGTATGGAAGTTCACTACTCTCTGAAGATAGAACAGGTACGATCCATATTCAATACTATGGATCGCATCGTATAGATTAGGTCAATTCAAGCATGATCGATTGATATCTCAAAATCTACAAGTCCAACACACTTGAAACTTTAAGAGCATCAATATATTGGAGAGAGGAGTCTCCAGGAATGATTGCATGAAAAAAGGAACAGATTTGAACGATCAACACCAATCATTCACGAACGATCGTATAAACTCAGCCAAATGATCCAACTCGATGAAGATTGGTTAATATCTCACAGAATACAACTCAGAATGACACAAATTTATGGAACATACATTAGAGATATAGGAGGGTTACCATGAACAATTGGATCACCATTGGAGACAAAATGAACGATCGGCATCGATCGTTACGAATTGTGAATTGGAACTTGCGATCGTTCTAGTGGGCACCTACGGATCTAGAGAGTCTTCTGCCTAATTTCCAGCGTGATATTTCGCCATCTTCACCTATAAATACAATCTTCTTTCTTCATTTAAAGGATCTTTATGCTGCTTGCTGCTTTGGACTCCATTGTAATCAAGTGCTTTTATCATTACAACATTATAATCATATTTACAATTGATCAATAAAGCAAATTATTCAAAGTGAACGTAGACATGCAACGCCGAACCACTATCAATCCTCATGTCTTTGTTATTGCTTAATTCTGATTGCTTATTTACATATCCTCTCTGTTTAATTTTTATTATTCTTTATTTTTTTCTCTACTATTCTATTCTTGAGTGTTTGTGCCTACTTTTGGTGTAAACAGAAATCGTGCAAGATAAATATGCAGAAGCTGTTTGCCCTCTACATTGTGAAGACCATTAGACGTTAGTAAATTTGACATACCCAACTGTAACAACCCGCATATCTATCGATTTTATATTTAAATATTTTATCGTTAGTCGGATGTTAGTCCGAAAAGCTACTTTTTGCATACGGTCAAATTAGGACTCGAGACCACTTCCATTGAGTTCAAAATGACGTTTGCGATCTTTTTGAGTGTAAACTTCGATATGTTTGGAGATAGTGAGATTTTCGACACTTTTTCCCGCCTTTGACTTTGGTTTGGACTGCACCCCTTTAGTTCAGCCCAACCCTCTTTCTCATTTGTTCTAACACTTCAAGCTTTGTCAAAAATGGTGGTGGGAAAGAGAAATTAAAACTCCCAACTCAAATTCTATTGCAAATCCGAGATTCAACATCAAATTCAAGTAGAAGATTGTGGATTCAAGCTTTGGATTGCTTCTCCTTGCTTTCAATCTTCATCTTCATCAATTTCGTGGAAAAGGTGAGATTTTTGATCTCACATCTTGCCTATGATTGTCATTGGACTGTTGGGAATGATCCCCTATCACTCTAGCATCAACATTTGCATTTGGTTTGGATTGGATTGGCGAAAAACTTCAATTTTCAGCGTTTTGGTGATTTTTCTGGCCTTAAGTCGTTTCTGGCCATCGCTAAGTCGTCCACGAGTTAAGCCTAAGTCGTAAGTCGTTCGCGAGTTAAGGGCTTAAGTCGCGCGCGTTGAAAAGTCACCGCCTTTGTATTTCTGTTCGCATGTGCTAAGTCGTTCACGAGTTAAGCCATAGGTCGTCCACGAGTTAACCCCTTAAGTCATCCACGAGTTAACATCTTAGGTCGTCCCCGAGTTAAGACTTAAGTCGTTGCCTTCTGCTATCTCGTCCTGGCTTAGGTCGTACTGAGATAAGTCGTTAGGTCGTATAGACCTTAGCTCGTATCTTGTATTTGGGCTTAAGTCGTTAAGTCGTTCAAGGCTTAAGTCGTTAAGTCGTTCAAGGCTTAAGTCGTTAAGTCGTTCAAGGCTTAGGTCGTTAAGTCGTTCGTTCCACTAAGTCGTTCAAGGCTTAGGTCGTTAAGACATTCGTTTGCTAGGTCGTAGGTCGTTGGACCTTAAGTCGCTCGCCTCCCTTAACTCCACTTAGGTCGTATGACCTTATCCCTTAAGTCGTAAGTCGCTTGCCTCCCTTAAGTCGTAAGTCGTTCGCGAGTTAGTACTTGGTCGTTTGACCTGTTTTCCCCTAGGTCGTTCGACCTGTTCTTCTGCTAGGTCGCGTGGCATTCTTCCCTTAGGTCGTTTGGCTTCTCGAGACCGCTTGCCTTCACTAGGTCGTACCGTGACGGGGCGCTGCCCCGCACCCCGCCGTGGGCGCTACCCCCTGGACCCCCGCGACCTGACTGGGCAGGTCGAACCCCGTATTACTCTGCGTAGGCAATCTCGTCTGAAAAACATTTATCAGAATTTATACTTTGATGGTTTTGGGATTGACTTCTTTGGACTTTACTCACGTCTTCGAACGTGAATTGATTTGTTTCTACAATCGTTTTATGACTTGTCACTTTAAAGATATATGAAGGTTTCAATACTAATAGTAAATATCAAAACTCTTTCATCAAAGCGATTTCAACACTATTTTAAATATCAAAAGTTCGTTTTCTCTAACCGATTTCCAATCTACTAATATATATAAGCCTTTACTTCACTCGAACGAGAAATCGACTTAAACGACTTAGTAAAACGAGTGGTATGAAACGCTTGCGTTCACTTCGTCGGTTAGCTCTTGGACTTGTTCGATTGAACCCTTTTGTGACAATTTCCTAGTGAAGATCTACAGTTTGTTCGTAAATATTTAAGTTAAGCAAGTGGTTATGGGACATGAAGCTAAACTCATATATTTACTAGCTTAGTGTAATCGACACTTCTTTATGATCGATGATGATCATTTTATGGTTTAGACTAGCAATGTGCGATGTCTCTTCGTCCGTGTGTCGGACTTGCCTACGGGCCATCCGTGTGTTCGGAAAATTTAAATGGATAGCTTCCATGAGATAGCTTCTCGTCCGTGTGTTCGGACTTCCCCCTTTTTAGTGATTTCTGGATTTCGTGTGTTGATTTCTGGGATTTGTTCTGGATTTCGTGTGTTGATTTCTGGATTTAGTGCTTCACCAACTTTTGTGGTTTTCACTGATATGATATCAGTTTTTGTGTATTGGTGAATTTGTGTGTCATTACCTTTTTATGTGTTTGGATCTTTGAGAAGATTCTTGTGACATTGATTAATCCCTTGTTGATTATCATTTACATACTTATAGTAGTATGCCATCATGGTTATTATATGTTTATGCCATACCCCTTATCCTATATCATGTCATCTGATATTTATAGTTAGACTGATCCGTTTATTATTTTCTTATAAATAATACTCGGGTCAGACCGAGATGTTACAGGTGCTTCTGCTTGACTTCTCTTCTGGATTATTCTGACTTTTGGCTAACTACTTAGATTAGTAGTTTTTGGTTGTACACATTTGAGATATAGACTCTATGTTGTGTATCTATTCTTTTGTATAGCACGTGATGCTATTCTTTTGTATTATAGTGGATCTTTCTGACCACTACTCTGATGTACACTTTCATGTGTTATATATTTATTCATATCTTCTTCCGCCTTTGTGATATGGATGTCTGTGACTGACTTATGTTATGATTATTTCTATGTTTGTTTCCGAAGATTATATATAGCCACCGTGTGATAGCTTTGTGTTTGTATCGGTATGTCGGATTTCCACCTTAAAAGATATGCATTCTATTCTATCTGACGTATCGGTGCTCGCACAAAGAAGTTACATGGATGGTCGCTCCTCCACAGCCTTATTCTCCGTGCTAATTGACAGCACTACATCGTAGTGTTCTTGGTTAGCGTGGGTATAGAGGTGGGGCGTCACACCAACAATGCACTGATGTCATATAGATTCTTCACATCCTAGAAGATCAATAATAGTAACAAAACTAGGCTAAAAGAAGCAATGAAATTGGAATGATATTTTTTTTCAAAAAAATTAACTAATATAATTAAAACAAAGTGAACATTAGCTAACTTTATACCATTTTGTCTTTAATAGAGAAAACAAGTTGAAGAAATGCTACAAGAACTTCGAAAAAACAAAAATACACAAGATATGGAAGTGAAGCCAAACGAAATACATCAAACTGAGTGTGCACAGCAAGCACCGGACACGTAAGCTATTTTTGTTAAAAATGATACCCACCGAGAACAAAATTGATACTAGAACTGAAACTAATAGTGATACTGAATTGATAGTTACTTGATACTTAGAACTTGTTATCTATTTGCATTATAATTTTTATATAAAGTTCTATACATCTTTATATGCCTATTACATTGAATTGAAGTCGCTTGATATAGAAGCTATTATCTTTCAGTTCAATAAACAATTGCTTCGGATCAAAAATGATACCTACATGCAGAAACATTGATACCTACAGGCACAAAATTGATACCTACTTACACAAAACTGATACTAAACCTGTATGTAATCAATACCAAAGTAAAACAACTATAAAAAATCATCAAAATATCACCTACAGGCACTAAAATTGTTACTAAAATTGATGCTAACTTCGATACTAAAATTGTTAATTGCTTCATTTCAAAGAATATTATTTGTTTTCACCATTATCTATTAAATACAGTGTTTTATATTTGTTACATACCTGATACTACAAGTGATGCAAACTGATACTAATAATATATATTGCTTTAAACAGGGTTGACTGTGGTATATACGTTATGATATTCATCATATCATTGAACAAGAGCAAAATATCAATTAAAATAAAACCTAAAAAAATATTGAAAACAGGAGCAAGAATCGTGTATGAGATATCGATGGACAATGATCGCTGCTGGAATTTAGCCAAGTTCATGTCAAGACTGGAAGAAGAAGAAAAAATAAGGAAGTAAATTTGTTGTAAAAACTGTTGTTATGTTCAGTTGGACTAATATACATTTGAGATGTTGTGTAAGAACTAATTGAATTTAGCTTTTTTTTAATGTTGATATAAACACTTCTTCGTATTATGTCAATTTGTTGTAAAAACTATGAACTTATTTCTAACGTTGTAGAAATTAGCCTTGTTTAGCTTTCTTTCACTTGATGTTATGTTAACCGTAAATACATTTCTATTTACACCTGAAACTGATACCAACAGTGTGCATGAACTGATATTATTTTTTCACATACCTGAAACTATTACTGCTACTAATACAATATAAAACTCATACCGTATTCTGCTATACTTGAAAATGATAATAGCATGCAGTATTAGAGGTCTATACTTTATTTGAAGTTGTGTTCATTATTTTTAATATTTAAGTTAGACAATTTCCTATAACTTAAACTGACACATCGACTATTGCTTGTATTATTAGTATTTTCTTTTTCTTGCTATAGAAAAATTCTAAATTCAATTATGACTGGTTATTTGCATTTGAAAGAATTTCTGAACACTCCAAGTCCATGTCATCTTCATTGTATTGAGCTTGAACATTTGAATTTTTTGAGTAATCTACATATCCGCTAGTTGACTGTCATGTATGACGTAAGTGATATCAAAATAGTGCAGAACTCATACCTAGTACCTGTATGATTGGAATTCATGCTTGATTATTTTATAAATTATTTTAAATGTTATTTACAACAAAACCGATACCTATATATGCAAAAATAATACCCAGTGGCTTTTTCATATAATATGATGCCCTATAAATTTAATTATTTAGTTCACTGTCATGTATGACAAAAGTTATATCAAAATAATGCAAAATTCATACCTAGTACCTTTTTGATTGGAATTCATGCTTGGTTATTTTATGAATTATTTTAAATGTTATTTACAACAAAACTGATACCTATGTATATGTAAAAATGATACCCAGTGGCTGTTTCATATAATATGATGCTCTATAAATTAATTATTTAGTTGACTGTCATGTGTGACAAAAGTTATATAAATGCAAAACTCATACCTAGTACCTGTTTGAATGGAATACATGCTTGGTTATTTTATAAATTATTTTAAATGTTATTTACAATAAAACCGATATATATATATATATATATATGCAAAAATGATGCCCAATAGTTGTTTGATATAATATAATACTCTATAAATTTAATTATTTTGTTCATTATCATGTATGAAAAAAGTGATACCAAAATAGTGGAAACTCGTACCTAGTAGTTGTTTGATTGGAATTCATGCTTGGTTATTTTGTAAATTATTTTGACTATTATTTATAACAAAACCGATACCTACATATATGCAAAACTGATACCCAATATCTGTTTGATATAATTTTACAACAGCACTATGCCAAACAATACTTTTACACTTCTAAATCATATATTGAGTTGCCAACTGTTCACTATAACATAGTCTACATTATATATTGACATATAAGCTCATAATTCTTCTCGTAGTTTTGCACTTCACAACTCAGCAAATAAATAATTGCAATCACTTCAAAACTAGAAAGAAAATAGAAATCACCATATGAAAATGATCCTAATCACATGCAAAAATGACACCATATTTGTTTATACATGAAACTGGTACTAATAGCATACAAAAACTGATACCATAATTTGTAATACCTTAAACTGATACTAATAGCATACAAAAACTGATACCACATTTTTACATGCCTAAAAGTGACGCTAATAGTAAAAACACCCATACCAAACAACAAATAATAATGAATAAACTGAATAGCATAAAAACATAATAATACACCACTTCCGATGCCACTTATATATTCCAAAACACATAATAGTCATCTAACATTGATACTATATAACAAAGTTCAACTACAAAGAGCAAATTAATGTCAAATTTAGTATATGCTAAATCAATATACTTATATAACCAAGTTTAATTACATAAAATTGCCAAAAAGACATATAACCAGGTATAACTCTTAACAAATTTATAAAACATGAAAATAAAATCATATCTTCTTAGGAGCTTGACAATTACGCTTAGTGTGATCATATTGCTTGCATACACCACATCTATTTTGCTTATTTTAAAAAATATGCAAATCCTCCTTTCCTTTTATAGAAGGTCTACCGGTACCTCATTTCTCCTTAGGTGGCTTAATGGGATCTTCAACAGTTGCATCAGCAATAGGCTTATCAAAATTAAGAATAGGATTAATATCATTAGCATAAGAAGAGCGATAAGCATCCACGATGAAATAATAATCAACAAAATCATGAACAAACAATTTTGACTTATTCATGCACTTAATAGCGTGATCACAAGGAAATCATGTAACTTTCCATTGATTACAACTACAAATCCATTCTTTAAGATCAAAACGATGAGAATTTGACAATTTCACTTCAAAAACAAACTCTGAAGACTTGTATACATCCCATCCAAATCCTTCTCTTATCATGTAACGACCCATATTTTTTACTATTATAAATTATTAAATTTAATATAATTTTTGAATAGAAATGGTTAGAAATAAAATTTAATGATTTATTAATGTATTTTATTGAATATGAACTTGAGTAAAATTTTGAAATAACCAATTTCGAAGATTTAGGCAATAATAAGTATTGAAATGAAATTCTATGTATTGAATGTGTTTATAATCAATAGCTGGAATTGAATAATAAATATTGAATTATTTAGATGATACTAATAATTGTTAATAAATGTTGAATTATTTATTAATGTAATTTATTGGATAATTAAATTATTTAAATTTAATATTGGAAATTATTTAAATAACTGATATTTGAATTTAATATAAATGAAAATGATATCGAAAGTTTTTGAGAAAAATATGTGATCCTCTAAGAATAGAGGAGAGCACACATGTAACTATAAATATATAACCAAAGCAAGGAGCTGCCAACATGCCTGTCAGGTAGCAAATCTAAGTACAAGTATCAAAGGAAAAAACTCAAGTACCCCTATAATGAGCTCCGGCAAGGCCACCGCCCATTACACCCCCAATATCGAGCTTCGACATGGCCACCGCCCAATATTGAGGTGTTAGAAGTACCTGAAAAACTAATGAAAATCGCAAAGCCAATGATACAGGAAGCCAGCACCATCTAAGAAGGAAGCTCCATACTGCTGACTCTGAAGGAATGAAGATGTGTCTAATCCGAAGTGGAACTTCTAATGATCCTGAATGGAAAACTCCTCTTTGAAGTCCCAATAAAAATGGAAGTAGCACCTAGCTGTGTAGTGAATCCTCCTTAAACTAGAATGCCATAATGAAGATGAAGATGTACTGAGAAGAATCCCTCGTTGCAATCAGTAATCCTGCAATCAGCAATCCTGTGTACCTGCAAAGAGAAACTAACACCCTATCTAGCCTAGACCTGTATCTGAAAAGTAACTAACACAAGTAGTTAGAATGATACACATATATGTATATAAATGAAATATATATACATATATATGTATAAATGAGATAGAAGTAAAGGAACAATAGTAAAGCTTATAGAACCGAAAAAGTAAAGATTAGAAAAAGACTTAAAAAACATACAAAAGATCTAAATAAGTAAAGCTAAAAGGAACCATGATCTAAAGAACTAAAAGATCTAAAGACTAAAACAAACAAAAACTAAAACAGTAACTAAAACGAATCTAAAATCAACCTTATGGCCCTTTGATAAAAAATAAATTATGATACATAGTGAAATCATCATTTAAATTTGAAAAAAAATTAATACTCCAATTGTTAATATCAAAAATATTATTTTTATGTTTAAATAGATTAATATTCCTACTAACCTTATTAAGATATTCTTTAAATAGGTTATTTTTAACTAATTTAAATTTAGGATTAGAGATCCAATTAAAACAAAAGGAAGAAATTATAAAAATCAATTTATTAAAGTGACTATTGTAATTATTAAAAATTCTATGATTCCTTTCAAACCAAATATACCAACAAGTTATAATGAATAAAGTGTCAAGTAAGAATCTATTATCTTTTTTGAACATAAATCTATAGTACTCCAATAGAATTCACAATCAGAGATTTTAGTTATAATATTAA
This sequence comes from Allium fistulosum, assembly GCA_030737815.1. Taxonomy (NCBI): domain Eukaryota; kingdom Viridiplantae; phylum Streptophyta; class Magnoliopsida; order Asparagales; family Amaryllidaceae; genus Allium; species Allium fistulosum. The sequence continues at coordinate 431,962,659 of CM060905.1, forward strand.
AGTTAAAGATTTTAAGGGTATTATTTAGGATGAAATGAGTATCCAAGCAATCATAGTATACATGCTTAATATCTTCAAAATGCAGATTACCAAAATAACATTTATTATCTATTTGAATATTTTTTCTTTTTAAAAATTCTATAGTATTTAGTTTTCCGTGCATAATTAACCACATGTGAATATTAGATTTAGGAGGAGCATTTGATTTCCAAATAAATTGAAAAGAGTTATTGGTTACACCCGAAAAGTTAATAAATCAATAAAAAGAATTAGAAGTATATTTCTTACCCTTATCTCATTCCCAACTAATACTATCATTATCATTATCAATATTATATAGATTTAATCTAGCATAAAGCAAAGAAAGCTGCCTAAGGGTTGAACCTACTAAAATTCTATTAAAACTAAAATTCCAAGGAGGGTCATTTTCGGGAGAAAAAACTTCTATAATTAAGGCATACTTAAAATTACAGATTTCATATAGCTCTCTTAATTCAATCCTAAGAGGGACAACGGAAAGCCAACGGTCATGCCAAAAAGAAGTATTATTGCCTGAAAAATGATGTCGGAAGTTGAATTAAATTTTATTTAAACAAGAGTGAAAATTATTAGATTTTAAAATTGAATTTAAAAGTGATTAAATTTATTTTAGAAATTTCTCGTTTTAATTAACGGGTAAAAATAGCCTTTTGGGCACTGTCTCAGATTTCGACGAAACCAATTTCATCGGATCCGTAATAGTGAATTATTATATGATTTCAAGTTTCGTAGCAATCAGACTTATCGTTTGGCCGTGCGAGCTTGAAATGCGTAGAAATTAATTAAAGGAATTTAATTAAAAGAATTTGATTTTGAAAAGCTACCTTCTGAATATGATGGAATTGGCTCTCGAGACTAGTCATTGTGTTCGGGATAGAGGTATAACATATAGAACGCCAAGCGGCACGCTTTGTTTGGAGTTGGAATTTTCGCGAACAGATCGGGTCGAAAACTTATATAATAGGTCGTATCTTTCATTTTGCATAACCCTAACCCTTCAAAATATCGGCCTCTCTCTCTTGCGATTTTAATGGCTGAGATCTATGCCTTTCTTCCTTTATTTTCTCTCAATCCATATGTTTTCACGCATCTACTTCAACATGAAAGATGTAGATCTCATCGAGCTCTACAAGATGGACGGTCGGACCGTTGTTTGGCGTCGCAAGGTGGCTGATTTTCGTTCGCGTTCAACTGCGGGTTTTGGGTTTGTGCGGTACGAATTTCGCATGACCGGAGGAGGTGCAGGCGGCAGCTGCGTAAGGCGGTGGTGGTTTTTCCTGGAGCGATGTTAGGCAATCGATCGATTAATATAAAAAAAATGAACGAGCGCTACCTGGGTTTCTCGAGTCTGGAAGGATAGCGAAGCACTGTGCATGGGTACGGTTTTAGTTTAATTTTGTTAATTAAGTTGATAACTATATTTTAATTATCTCAGTTATTAATAAATTGCATAACTTTTCCATGCGAGGTCCGATTCGAGCGAAACGAGTTGCATTGGATTTGTATCGATGAAGGCTACGATATGGAGGAATTTATTTCAAGCTGAAATTTTTTTAGTTTCAAATAAAGGTGAGTGTTTTAAAACGCTCACGAATTACTAAAATATTCTGATGTTAGTTAAACTGAAATTATGAAGTAATTTAATTTTATTGACTGTTGTTTGGTAATTTAATTAACATTTAAATTGATATATGAATTGAACTGATAAGAATTTAAATTGATGGTTAAATTTGAAATTGGAATTAAATTGCTAGTAAACTTCCAATTATTGGTAACCAGTTAATTGTTATGTTATATTGACTATTTGGATGTTGATTGTGATGGATGCCTATTGGTTGATATTTTGGATGATTGGATGTTATTTTATATATATATATATATATCATGTTATCACCTTGTATATTATTTGACAGTATATAAATTGTTATTTGAATTATTTTGAATAAATCAAGAAATATGTTGAAATGATATATACCTATGACACTTTGATTGAATTGAAATGATATATATCCATCCCTGAAATTAAATTGAAATAACTGATCACTTGGCTATAAGATAGAAATTATATACGGACACCAGAGTTCATTAAAATAAACGATTTTAAATTCTTGGATTTAACTTATTCAAATGATTTTGTCTTATAAAAATAAAATTGAATTGAAATATGAGAATTGAATTAATTTCGAATTCGAGTTTTGAAATGTTGAAATTAAAATTTGTTAAAAATTTGTTTAAAGAATTTAATTTAAAATCTTGAAGTTATAATTGAAACATGACTAGAATTATAGAAATTAAATTGCTTTAAAGTTTTGGACTTTTATTCGAACTATGAAATATTGCTAAGTAAAGGTAATTAAGTGGATATTTCAAAATTTGAGCTCGAAATGGAATTAATTTAAGGATTTGATTCTAAATTCGAACGTTGAAGTTTAAATTGATTTAAGTGATTTAAATCGGTATTTTGAAATCAAACTCGAAATCGATATAAATTGATATGGTTTAAAAATAAGAATTGAATTGAAATTTAAACCATTGAATTGAATCGAATCTGAAGTTAGAAATGAACGTTTTGAAATTGAAGTGAATTCAAATTGAAATTGAAATCGATTTAAATTGAAATCGAACCGATTTGAATTCATTTAAGATAGAGATGATTTGAATTGGAATAATTGGAATTGAATCAGTTTGGTTGAAATTTGAACCTGAGTTCAGATTTATTGGAAATGGGAAGAAACAGTTTTGAATTTGAAATTATTTTCACTATAAACTATTTTCCTATAAACTATTTTAAAATTCATCTTTTTAGATTTCCAAATTATTTAAATTTTCAAATCATTTAATATATAACTTATTTTAATATCTAAACTATTTTAACCTTTTAAAATATTCAAACTATTCAAACTATTTTCTAAAAATTCAAACCGGTCAAGGCTGGAATGTTTATATTTAAATCGTCGATTTAAATGCGAATTGGGTTAAAATGAAGTTATAACCTAAGTTGAAATTCGAAATTATTTTAAGTTAATATGATATTTTGAAGTGGAAAAGATTTTTGAAGTGAATATAATATTTTGATATCAAGTATGACTCCATTTTGAAATGTAAAAGAACCAACCAGTGTGTAAAATGACGTTTGGTTGTTAAAGAGACCAGGGCCTCTTATTGGCATACTCTCTGTCAATATTAGAACCACTTTAACAACTGTGTATGCGGAGGAGACGCCAGAATGAAGTGGTTGGATTTGGCATACGTTTGCTAGATTTGAAGAAAGAGAACGATGATGGATAGACCCTGGCACTTGTGCCAATTTGAAATGACTAAAACAAGATTGCTTAACAGGGCCAAGTGGGCTAGGTACCCTTATCGGACATCCGTTCTTCGATTTCTTCTTGGACTTGGTCCATACTATCACTTTTGATATTTGTTTCAATTGGTGCACCTTAATTTGGGATGACCTCCCTTTGACTCGTTATGGGATGGATAGACACGGTGGGCGATCGTGGCTACGATGCATTACCACTAGCTCTGCTACCCGAACTAGTAGTATCCTACCTTGGGCATTGCCTCACGTGCCTTGTCATAGTTTTATCCTTATACGAGACCACTACGAGTTTGGTTTAGTGTTGTCGTATCATGGCGCATCCCTATCCCCCAACGTGCTACTGGGGCGTTATATGCAAACTGTACGACAATGCTTAAAAACGCGTTAAGGGGGGTTAATGTAAAGCCTTAAAGCTAAGAAAAATATTTATTTTATTGATTAGACATTACATATATAGTGTATTCTACTATATATAGATATTATGACGGATCCTTAAGAGATGGAAAATCCCGTAACATCTCTTGAGTTATTGCACGCATGTTATACACTAGATAGGAGATGCAAAACCCCGTAAACATCTCTGATTCTATTACACTCCTGTTATATGTGATATTGATTTGACTCACATAAGGATATTTTAGTCCTGATTCGAGTGTTTTGTCTTTTTATTATGCTCGGGTCAGCCCTTAGTTTTCAATGTATTGAAGATTATTCTTCTGGAGGATGAAGACGAAAATTGGTATATTATTATCACTAGTATTATTTCACCACATTGTTTGTTCCACTACATTGTTTTATTTATTCTGTTGTATATATAACTCTGATAGATGTTGGTAAAATTTTAATCAAATGTATAGTATAAACAACTTCACGAACTGTTTATTTGATTATTATATTTTACCATTCCGCTGCGAGATTATGTATTTGTTTTCTTCTTAATTAACCTCATTGATTATCTGTGTTTCGGATTGTTTGAGTTGGACATGTATGGATTATTGTCGATTTAAATCTTCCGAAATGTGGGTCGTCACATATCAATTTAAAAGAAACTTCATAGAATGACAAAGGGGTAGTATACCACAAACGACACTCCTCTCTTCTTCTAGCCATTCGTTCCATAACTTTAACATGAATACCATCTAAATATGCAGTAATAGGCAATGCTCTTTCATCTAAAATCCAACTATTAAAACTTTCAGCAACATTTGAACTATATTCACTATAACGTTTCTCTGGAAAAAACAACTCAACCCACTTATCATAAGGCTCATCCTTCAAAAAGTTCACAACAACAGCACCATCTATTTCACAAAATATAGAACGTGCTTCTTCAAATTCATACAAATAGAAGCTCTAGAACACATATTGAACAAATCAACAATAGACAAATTGGCATTCTTTGCCCTTACAACTGAAAGAAGAGTTTGTTTCATATGAAGATAACAGTAAATATGAAAGGATGAAGGAAAACCTTCACGAATGCATAAACTCAAACCTTGATGGCGATCAGACATAAAAACCAAATCACGATTTTCTTAAAGCATTTATTTTAAATGATTCAAAAACCATTTCCAATTATCCACATATTTTAGAGAAACTATACCCATAATTAAAGAAAAAAACTTGCAAATAAAAAAAAACTTGAAAACAAAATTTAATCAATTGTCAACTTAAAATTGATAACTGCATTCTGAAACTATACAATAAAACATGTTTAAATTCTGATATCTAAAAGTTGATACTAAGCAATAATCTAATATACACCAATGCCACAAATGCAATACTACAAAATATCACTTTTTGCATAATAACCAATACTAAGAAAAACCGATACTAACAAAACCTGAAAAACTAATACTAGTTAGTTTTCACAATAATCACACAACACAACCACATAACTCACAAAAAAACAAAAATAAAAACTTACTTTGATTACCATTTTTCGTAGTAACACCCATCAAAACACCTAGACGTCCCCTTAAATAAGTAGCGTCTAAAAAAAATCATAGACAATGCTTGAAACTAAGTATACAAGCACCAAAACCAACAAACTGATACAGCCTGCAAATCTGTACCTTTTAAATTGACAATAAACCACACATGTCCGACCCAAAAAGCACAGAATGACAGAAAGTCATGAGAAAGAAGAGAGAGGGTGAGAAGAAAGAAAGAAGAGAGAAGAAGAGAAGAGAAGAAGAAGAGAGAAACATAACCATAACAATACAAAATCTCACATCGCAGCGGAATAACATATAATATAGATGAATAATCTTTACAAAAGAGAAACTGTAATATACATACATCAATCAATCATAGTACAACAATCAATCACCAATCATTGGCTTGGACAGTTATAATAACCTATCCTCACAATTGCTGATAATTTAAATTACAAAGCTGCGGAAAAATAACATATATGCGGAATATCACTAGAAGGCTTCCAGCTCTCCTGCTGAAGCCCCAAAGCATCCAAATCTACATCTGTAAATATACTCGGTCCGACCCGAGCATTGAAAGGGAAGAATGCCCGGATCAGTCTGGTAAACCAGCGTGAGAAAACACATCGCAACTGAATTTATTTTAAAGTTTATAAAAGCTTTCTTTTATCAAAACAAAGGTATCTTGTAAGACACACCCACACGTAAACACGGACGGGTTTTTCTCTTACAATAACCAAAACATTTCATATCAAATTCTCTCATATTATAATAGTGTCTATTGCATAAATAATAATTAATCATAGCTGAAATTGTTACATTATTGAATTCCAGCATAATAGGTTTACAAACAAAATGATAGGCACGTAGTGGATATTGGATTCAATACAAATGACGAGGTAAGGGACTACCTTCGTACAACACACTCTAGAGGGATGCACCTAGGGAGCAGATACTATTCGCCTAAACCAACACAAATCCAGCCTACCCCTTCCTGGATAGTACCGAATATGTCGTCACCCCGGTCGTTGCCGACCTTTAACGGGTGCCCGGGTCATACGTTCACCACATACTTAGACATATGTAGAGTAAATCTAGAAGGATGATGACATCTTCTAATGGGAGCGACCCACTTAGCCTTGCTGCTTCTACCCTGTTTTAGTCATTTCCTAGGTGTGAGGCCAAAAGAGGTATCGAATACCTTTCACATATCACATCATCATCATCTTTGAATGTCACACTGCCATTCGGTTGACTACTAATTGCCTTCCACAAAAATACAACCCTTGAGTTCGTACGTCTCAAGAAGGGTGTTAAGCTAAGAGAAGTTACCTTCTCCGCCACCACAGACGTATGTTTGTAAAAACCAATGTATGTAATCTCAGAAAATGCACTGTCAGACATCCATCCATACAAGTTGTCCAGGAACAAGACAAACCAAAGGTACTTTCCTACCACATCCTATCGAGAAGTCCCTAGGATTAGTAGCGAATAGTCCTTGCATTGGATATTTCATAACGAAGAGACTACTGCTACTATATGTATATTGGGATTTTAACCCCAAACGATCAACAAGCAGTCCTTTACTATGAAAATTCTAAATATTAATATCATCAACAAACCTGCACAATCGTCGCATATAGGTTGGTCCGAAGTGGTTTTCGGATAAACCGATCCCGGTCTCTTTGCACCAACAACGCAAAAGCATTACTCAACCTCATACAGGAACCAAACCTCGTAGACTTATCACGTTTCCATCTGTCAACTTGCTATCCTTCGTCCAAGAAGGAATCTCGATAGATTAGAGTAATCACTCCACACTACTCGAATCAACATCCTTTACACCAAACGATAATCAAGCCTACACAGATGACTACGTACTAAGTGTACGACTAAATAGTTTCCACATCAAGTCGAGAAACTAAAATGGTCAAAAATAATAATAATTTAGCACTTAAACAGTCACTAAGCCTGATTTATTAAATCATTTATAAATCAATTCATTTTCCAATTTATTTACTTCAAATTATCTTTAGAAGATATATTCTCAAAACCATTTCAATTTTTGGAAAACATTCCATAAACTTATTTTAATAACAAGTGCATTCACAACTTATTGTATTTTCAAACCATTTAAACTCCATTTTGAAATATCACTTTCCAAAACATTCATTTTAAGGATTTTCACTTTTAAAAACGTGAATATATTTCCTTTATAAACTTTCATATTTAACTTATCAAATTAAATTGATTTCGGATTTATAAAACAATGTTTATAAATTCCATATATAGTTTATAAAAACTTCCATATATAGAATTCCTTTATTAACAATTTCCATTTGTATCTCATTTATATGTCAAAATACCATTATAAGCTTATTTACTTCTAAATCTCTTTATTTACAAATTCATTCTTTTCTAATCTTATTATTTATAAAGTCCATTATAAATTCATTTCTAAATTTTAATTGCAAATCCATTTACAAATTTGATTATAAATCCATTTCTAATATTTATAAAACACCGTTTATAAAATTTATTTCATTTGATCTCTTTATTAATAGCATTCCTTTATAAACTTTCATTTTAACACTTATAAAACTCATTACAATTCCATTAATTTATTTATAAAATATCAATTTTATAAATCTCATATATAAATCATTTATAATAAGTTCAAAATTTTATTTTACAAAATAGTTAACTTCATATTTCAAAAATCATATTTAAGTATATTTCACAAAACCATAATTTTTATAACATAAAAATTATAACTTTTTATTCATTTAAAATAAATTCATTTCTTTAACAATTTAAAAATTATTAAAACATATATATTTTCAAAATCACTTTGAAATCCTTTTTAAATTGAAATCATCATTTTAATATTTTAAATTTTCAAAATATGGCCCAATGCTACAAAAGTACTAAATAAGGGAATTCACATCAATAATAGCAAACATGACATCCATCACATCAAACATCACATAATATAGCATATATAACAATATGTGTAAATAAAAATCAACAATGGTGAAGAATCCAGTTGGATCCCCCCAACCTGTAACCTGCAACAAATATACATATGAGAAAATATGTATAATGTCTGCTTCGAGGCAGACATGCGTACATAGGGTCGTCCGCTCATACATGGGAACGTATAGGGTCTCATCTGCTCCAATAGGCAGAAATATATCCAACTACTAATAATATAGTATAACATCCAAACAATCATCAAACAACATATAATAAATTTATTCCCACTTATATCAAAATATAAGCGGGCCAGAGAGAGTGAGTTTTACTCACTTTGCTTGCAATCGTCGTTGCAGCGTTTTATTTCGATTAAAAACGAACAAGTGTTCAAATTTAACCAAAATTGCTGCTAGCTCCAAATTCGTCCAAACTAGCTCTAAAATGTAGTGCTCATCAATACGAACCCATCACCGCTTGTTTCGTGCGAAACGGACCTCGTATGAAATAGTTATGGATTTTTAAACATATCGATAATTAATAATTAAATTATCTTAATAAAATTAATTTTAAAACTTAATACCCTCCACTCTTCTTCCTCACGCACGCTTACTCTCCTAGGTTCACGCGTTCGAACCCAACTCCACGCGCAACTCCTGATTGCCGCTCCCTCCACGATCACCTAAAAGTTGATTGGAGACCACCATATCGAAGCCCCTGTCCCCACGCACCCATGGCTAGAGCCTCGACCAACTCGGCCGCCCCCATCGCCTGGAAATCCCCCTTGAACGCTGCGCCTTTGCATTGAGATCCACACCGATCCGCCTCACCAATCACGATCTCCACCGTTCAGATTATAGATCTCGATGTGCTCTATCTTTTTCCTTTAGGAATCGAAGGCTAAGAATGTTTGGATCGAGAGATAATTAAGGAGGAAGAGAATGAAATTCTGGCCATTGACATCTATAGTGGTGGCTGCAAGTTTAGGGCTAGGGTTTTGGTAGTTTAGGGTTAGTTTAGGATCCTTATATAACCATGTTTAAAACACTATTCACCTGACAAATTTCCAAACTCCAAACGAAGCGTGTCGCCTGGCGTTCATAATGTTTCACCCATATTTCGAACACAATAAAATATATATCGGAGGCTAATTCCATCATATACAGAAGATAAGTTTTTTGAAATCGAATTATTTTAATTAAATTTACTTAAATACATTTCTAGGCGTTTTGAACTCGCGCGACCAAACTGTACGTCCAATCGACACGAAATTTGGAATCCTACAATAATATACTATTACAAATCCAATGAAACTGGTTTCGTCCAATTCTAAGACAGTGTCCCGAATACCTATTTTTACTCGTCAAATCAAATTATAAAATTTCCAATTTCTGTTTATTCACTTTTAATTCAATTTTAAAAGTTTATTATCTTCATTCTAATTCAAAAAGAATTTAAATCCACATTAGAAATCATTTTATTCTTATTAAATTCAAAATTCAATTATTTAACCGATTTTACTTATAAAACTTACTTTAAAATATTTAAAATCAATTAAATATTCTAAATTCAGATGACCGAAAAACTAGGTCATTATACGAACACCCTCTCAAATTGATTACTGTAAGGATTAACATCCATCTCGACATAACTACTTGGATTATACTTCTTCAATGCTTCCAAATACCAACTCAAATCATTGTAGGACATGACATCATTACTATGCAATTCCATCAAAGCAAGTTGTTTTCCAGAATAAGCAAAATAGTAAGACAAGATTGAATTCTCTTCTAAAATCATCTATTATATTTTTAGGCTTCTTACTAGGACAATCACGAATCTCATCAATGATAATGACTTAACATATGCACTAGAAAGATATGGATTGTTCACATTTCTAATACTAGACCCACAAGAATGATCGTTAACCAAATTTCTAATGAAAAACCTATTTAGTTATTCTGAATCACAAATGCACTTTTAAAAGACAACCATCCTTATAAGAAGAGCAAACAGCGATAATTTTCGTAGCACAATTCTTCAAAAACATAATTCATATCCCTTTTGAAGTTGGCATGCCATCAAGAATTCTTTAAAATCATCAGCTCCTCCAAAACAAAAACCAACAAAATCAGCATTGCAATAATGTCGAACTTCTCTTCAACATATTCTTCAAATAACTTTTACTACGGACAACAACATCGGAACACAAAGATACACTAGAAGATAAATAACTAGAAAGAGTAGATGAAATCAAAATAGAACTACCACCATCATTTTCCAATAGAGAACTCTTAACCTTGACAACAAAAAAAGAATGCATTCTTCTCATACTGTAACGGCTGGAAAATTTTAACGATTTAAATAATGTAATTAACTAAATTTTTTTCATGAAATTAAACAATAAAATTTTAGCAATGAAAATTTGATATTTGAAATACGTCTATTTAAACATAGCAAGTGGCAGATTTTTATCGGAAAATATGTAAGTTTGTTCGGTTATGAAATATTTTAATTTTAAAATCAGTTAAAAATTTGATGGTAATAAAATATTTTCGTAATCTAAATATTTTTACATAAGAAAATTGTTGAACATTTTCTGAGTGATACGTCATAATTCGTTTCGCTAAATTTGGACTTTTCTAGCCCCATTTATATTATTTTTGGCAGTTTAGCTGCATTTTCGGCTGCGAAAATGGAGTTTTGATAGGTACGCCATGTCGCTAATATTTGTGTACCATCTTGTTCGTCTCATCGCACTGATCTCCACAGTATATTCATTTGTGTATTTCAGCGTCCTGTACACGGTGAAATCTGCGAAACGATTAGCCGTATCGGTACCCATTCTGAGTCTTTTGGTTTCCCTATGTCCTTTCATCTATCCACCGGAAGAAAACAATAGCCAATAGCTATTAATATTTCCAGAATTCAGCATACCTGACTTTTGCTATTCCCACTGGTTTCAATATATTTGCTGGTTCGTCCTTTCACTGCCATTTTTCTCTTCCTTCCCCTTCTTTTCGTTCTGTGCTTATTATATATATATATATAATATATATAATTATATATATAAGTTTGCATATTTGAGAAACCTGCTCTCTTCTTCTCCTTCGCTCTGCCAACCCATCCTCCACCTTGCTTCGTTTTTCCCACCACCTTTCCACCGAGCAGCCGTCTCCCTCCCTCCGCCCACCCTCCGCCTCTCCTTCGTCCGCCACCCACACCGAACCTCCCTTGCTCCGCCCAGCAAGCTACCACCCACCGCCTGTGACAGCACCCTCCAGCCTTCCTCACCTTCGATGTGCCAAACCCAAACTCATCTCCTCCAACCCACTCCGCCTGAACTACGCAGCCATCAACCCTTGCTCCACCGTCCAGACCTTGCTCCGCCACCTGCTCGACCGATCCTCCTCCCCATCAGCCGCATCACCCAGCCCTTCGCCACGCAAACCCTTTGACCTTGCATCCGCGCCCCATCCCCAGCCCGCCTTTCCACCACAACCCCATCTTCCCTCCACCGAACAAGCAACCATCACCCGCATCAACCTCCTCTGCCTTGTCCTCCGCTTTACCGCCACCCAAACCCCTCCGACTCAACAGCTCCGCCTCTACCGACCAAACCCCAAGCACCCAACACCTACCTCCAAACGCAGCCACACCGCCTCTAGCCTTGCACCACCTGACAGCCGCCACACCAACAGCCTCGCAACCCAAACCTGCCTCCCTCTCTGCCATCCTAACTCCACGCGCAGCCACCCCTCCAGTTCACCACCTTCCCTCCGCCGAACTCGACCTGCACCGCCTAAGCTCGATCGAGCAGCCACACGCCACCCACTTTCCACTATCGAACGTGTAGCAGCCTCCTCCGCCTTTCTCGCCTATGCCATGACCACTCTAAATATCAAACCCGATCATCTCCGCTGTTCCGGCCAGTTGTCGCAGTAGTTGTTTGCCATGTTTCGCCGCTGTTCGGAAATTACAGCAGTAGTTTTCTAGCTTTATCGCCGTCCCGCTTGTTTGATCCATGATTATCCGTGTCCGTTTGCAACTTATTCTCATTGTTTTCATAGCCACAAAAGGTGAGCGATCACTCATGATTAACATTCATATGTTTAATAAATTTATTTCACATGAAATGACGTTTGAAACGTATTGTTAAATTTGAATTGGTTAGTGGTTAAATTATTAAGTATGATATGTTATTATTTGCATTTGTTCACCTATGTTAATTGATATACGACACCAATAACATGTTAATATATATATATATATTATATTTAATTGTTAATTATGATATATGCTTGTCATTAATATGTATGTCATTTTATGTTATTATTCTATTGTTCTCACACTGCAAGTTCTCTATTAGTTTGGAAAATAACTATGGGTTGAAATGATACATACCCGAATGATCTTATAGATTAGGAAAAATCGTTATGGGTTGAAATGACAAACCCAGGCGATTTTAATGATTTTGAATTTTGGGATTATGGGTTGAAATGATATATACCCGTAAATTTTAAATTATTGCGGATTGAAATGATAAATATCCGTATTACTTGACCATAGGATGAAAAACTATATACGGACACCGTTGGTCTATTTTTAAAATGATATCCAAAATTTCTGAAAAATATGTGTTTTAATAAGTATTGATTTTTTTTAATATAATATAAAGATTTTTTTAATATGTGTGTAAAAATTTAGATTTTTAAATTATATGTTTGGAAATTTTAAATTTATAAGTTAAGTTTTGAAAAATGTAAATTATAAGATTTTACTTATAACTTTATTATTTTTAAATATATAAAATAAGATTTAATATAAAATAAAATGAATTTAATAATAAATTTTAATTTAATAAAATTTAATATAATAAAATTTATTTTAACTAATATATATAATATGTTTGAAATATTTATTTAGACTTATGTTGATATTTTAAAAATAGATTTTGTAATAACTTTAATAAATAAAGGTTGGAAAGATCAATTAAAGTTGACTTGTAATTTAATTTGTTTAAAAATTTAATGTAAATAAGAATTGATTCGAAACTTATTGATTTTGAGATTTTGAAAGGTACGATTTTATAACTTGATTTAATTAAAAGGTGATTAAGTGAATATTTTCAAAATTAAATATAATTGAAGATAGATATTTAATCTTGATTTTGATTTAAAATTTGTAATTTGTAATTTGAAATTTTATTTAAATATTTATAAAAGTGATTTTATAAAATGACCATGGTGTGAAATCATCGTTTGGTTATTAAAGAGACCGGGATCAGATATTGTCATACCCTCTACCAATACTGAAAACCACTTTAACAACTGTGCACGTGGTGGAGAATCCAGAACGAAGTATGATGATTTGGCGAACGCTACTGTATGAGGTATGAACGCAGCCCTGACCCCCCCGAGTCAGCTTGATATGACTAAAACAGGAGCCATACCTAGGCCAAGTGAGGTCGTACCTCCGATTGAGCATGCTTCTTCGAAACCATATCTATTGCTTTGTGATTTGATTGGTGCGCACCTTTGATTATGGAAGTGTGTCTCGAGGTGGGCGGTAGTAGCTGTTATGCGTTACCACCAGCCTGGTTCTGCAAAATGGTAGTATCCTACCCTAGGCATTGCCTCGCATGTCTTGTCATATGCCTTATCGAGCCCACTACGAGTTTGGTTTGTGTCATACCTATGGAGTGCTCCCTGATAGCCCACCAGTTTGGTGGAGTTTACAGTACTGTATAGACTACGACATTTATAAAAATGCGTTAAGGGGGATATGGGTAATGCCTTAACGCTATTTTAATATTTTACTTTACTGATAAACATTATCTATGTAGCGTACTCTATTATGATAGTTCCACGAATCCTTAAGGGATGGAATCCCAAACATCCTTTAAGTTATATTGCATTTCACTTGTACATTTCACTTGAGTTGATTTACTTACATAAGAATGTTAATCCTGACTCGAGTGTTTTGTGTTTTTCTTTATGCTCGAGTCAGCCTGAGTATCACATCATTTGAGACTCATCTTTGGAGCTTGGAGCTTTGCTTGGAGATTTATCTTTATCTGTTCAGCTTTTTAGTTATTTCCAGTCATTTATGTTCAGACTTGTCATTTGCTTATGTATTAGAGACTTCTATGTATTTGGGATTTCTGTTGTATTTGCTTTAGACTTTGATGTTTCTGTAGTAGCTTCATGAACTACTATTTATCTATTCCGCTGCGTATTGTTGTATTACTTTGTGTCTGTGATTCTGCGATTGATTTATTTACCGTATATGCTAAGTTTTGCCAAATATAAATAACAATCTGTTGTTTTGAGCAACTCAAGTCTGACATTTGTGGATTATTGTCGATTTGAATGGTTCGAAATAGCGGGTCGTTACATATACAATTGAAAATAAATTATACTTTGAAGATTGGAATCAGTATCAACCACGATGACTTTATTCTCAAACACATAAGAAATCTCAATAGACGAAGGAGTAAGTTGAGACTAATACCGACAAATCACATTCTTCAAATCATAAAAAGAACAATCAACGGACAACCGAGTGTTGAAATTATTATCATCGAATACAAATAAAATGAGAAGGCTATTCTTACCACTGCAAAAGAAAAAAACATCAGCAAAAAAATGTTTGGTTCAGATTGTCATTTTACTCAACTAGAGTAATTTCCTTTATACAACAAAAATCAGGAAAAAACAAAATGATTTTTTCAAAAATGATACTTACTGACACTAAAACTGATACCTAAAAACTGATCCTCCAATTAATAGTAAAACTGACACTCAAACAGACTTCATTAAATGTTTGATACTAGCAAAACATTAATTCAACTCATTGATTGTTTGATGCATATCATCATATTTACTCTGTAACAACTTTATTTTTTTATATACTCAAACAAACAAAACATTAAAAAACTTTCACATTGCATTATTGTGAAAAATGGTACTAAGAAAAAACAAAAATGATACCTAAAAACTGATCCTCACTGAACTCAATACAACAATACATTTTCAATCAAACCAATATAAATGCAAGAAAAAAAACATCAATTAAAAAAATATTTGCTTCAGATTGTCATTTTATTATAGTATGATAATTTTCTTTACACAACAAAAACTAGAATAGAAATAACAAATTTTTTTCAAAAATGATAACTATAGACTCTAAAACTGATACCTAAAATCTGATCGTCAAATTAATAACAAAAATGATACTCAAACAGAGTTCATTGAATGTTTGATACTAACAAAATACTAATTCAATTTTTTATCCAAACCAATATGAATCCAAGATATACACTAGTGAACAAAAACCAAATAAAATTCAATTTAAAACAAATAAGAAAACATTGCTACATAAAAAAGATAAAAAATCAGAAGACGTCTAGTGGTACTGTTCAAATTTGCCATAAAATATAAAAGAAGAAAACACAACAACAAAACCGATTTCAATTGTTAAAAAGAAAAACAAAAGAATGTTTGAAATTACCAAATTAAAACTCCGAAAGCAGAAAAAGAAAAAAAAATAGAATCGTACATAAATTTGAAAATTTTCAGTGTCGAATGAGAAGAAACGAGAATCGAAATCAAAATAATACGAGTAGATTGCGCACGGGAATAAAGAAAAATGCAGAAGTGAATTTAAATTTGAACGTGTAGAAGAGAAAGCGAAGAAGAACTAAAGAAGAAGAATAACGAGGTCGAAGAAGAAAAAGAAAAAGCGCGCGGCGACAGTTATGGCTTTTTAAATTATTTTAACGATTTTGTCCTTGGAAATAAAATATTGGTGGACTGTCATAGGTAATAAAAAACCTATAATTTTGTCCTAAAGAATATTTTTCTGTTTTCAAATTATCATATCAATTTTCCTTTAATATGAGAAAATCCTAACAATTTAGGTAGCGTTTGGTTTGAAATGAGTTTTGTGTTTTGAGTTTTCAACAATAATTACAAAATATGAAAGAAGTAGAGAGACGAGGGATAGAATGAAAGGAAAATGGAGTGGACCATGGAAGGGATGAAGGAACGATGAAATGAATGATTGTTTCTCGTGCTTCTCTTATTTTTCAAAACACGAAAAAAAAAAAATTGTTTTCTATTTTCTTTGTTAACTTTGTTTTTCAAAATTGGTTGTTTTTTACAATATACATGCATGCGCATTTTTGTATGGACAAAAACTCAAAACTAAAAAACGTAAACCAAACACTAACTTAGTTTTTTCTAGTAGAGTCGTTCTTTTTTCTATAGAACAACGAATAATAGCTAAACAAGAGATGACGAAGATGTTAAAATAGAATTGAACTTGCTAACTTAAATGATTTTTAAATGTATTTTCGTCAGAATATACTTTCTAGATTAATACAATGACCAAAAAAATGATTTTAAAAAAGATAAACAAATAAATAAAGACGGCAACTATTTTGAACAGAAGAAATTGGACGCATGTGGAGTTGAAATCCAAGTCCGTTGTGCAGTACAGTAATAAACCGATTGCACCAAGCGCTGAGCTATTCTATTACGTTGCTTTACAAAAATTAGTTAGTTTTTCTACGTACAGAAACTACCCCTTTGATTCCAATATTCAGTGCACGTCTTTCTTTGTTTTTCGTGTCCCAAACCAATTGCTGCTCAAAACCAGGTTTCCCTTTTGCCGCTGTTTTTTCCTTTTTCCCTTTCAACATTTATCACAAGGTCCCCGCTTTGTAATTGCTTAACAGTGGCCCCTCACATTATTTTGACAACTATGGGTTGTTGAGTTGATCATTCATATATAAATATAATCATATGTCTATCCGTGGAATTACACGTATTTTTATATAATTGCATTTTCATGTTTCTTTTGCAAGCAATGCCAGATGAATCATGTTGTTTGCATCTTTCATCATTTTTTTTCTTTACAAAACCAACCCACAATTTATTTATATTGTCGGTTACCAATTAAGACAACAGAAAATTATTGTCAAGGACAAAAAATTTCAGCGTTTTTGCCTCAAGGACAGACCTTCAATATTTTATCCTGAAGGACAACTTTCTTTAGGTATCAGTTTTTAGTCATTGATAGTATCAGTTTGTAGTTATCGGTAGCAGTTTTTAGGTATCAGTTTTTAGCTTGGTAGCAGTTTTGTTGTCCTTATGAATAATTTTGGAAAATATTTGTCCTTATGAATAATTTTTAGAAGAATGTTTGTCCTTATGGTAAAAATATTGAGGTTGTGTTCTTGAGGCAAAAAATATACAAATCTTTGTCTTAGACTTTGTTTATGAAAATTTTATTTTGTAGGATACATATAACTTAAATTACTGGGATACTATTATGCTGATAGTTCAATTAATTGGACAATAAAAGTCTAGTAAGTTAAAAAGAGAATTATCCTACGTTCATATGTATATTTTTATAAATTCAGAATTACAATTTCTAAATGCATCTCTCCTGATCTTACAAAATGTTCATTCATTTGTTAGTATGGATTAACGTGGTAGGAAACCAAATAAATGTAGAATTCATGTAAAGAATTAAGAATTTTTATTTTTTTAACATGGTACATTAATGCAAACACGTATTAATCTCGATGATTGAACTCATGATTTTTAATCTCTTAGTCTGAACTGTCAACCAGTAAGCCAACACCGTTAGCTTAAAGAATCAAGATTGAGCTCCTTATTTAACCACTTTTAATAAATAATTCTATATTTATTGTTTTATTATTCTCTTTATTTAGGTTGTGACTTTATAATTATTTATCATTGTTGTTTGAGATTTTTAACTTCTCTTATTTTATAAATTACTTAATAATGCAATACATAAAATATTATTGAGCTTGCTACAAAATCTGAAATTTGTACGTATTCGCATCCCAAAAATGAAAAAATATTGGATATTCGAAAATATTAATACAAATATAGATATAGAGACATCCGCATTTGAAAACATTAATTCGGTTTTTGTCAAAATTATAGTTTATGTTTATGTCTATTTTAGTATTATGAATAATTGTTTTATTATATCAATAGTTCATGTTATATGCATTTAGCACACATTAACTCCTCAAAATCGTTTACTATCATCGTATTTTTTTGTAACTTTGTACTTTTATAATTAATGGAATTAAAATCCTTCTAAGTTAAATCAAAATCTTTTATTTATATTTTTTGATTTATCAATCGTAAGACATACAATGAATATCCGATACGCGTCCATACTTGCGAATACGGCTATACGATATTCAAAGTTAATTTTGGACACTGGTGTGGATATGAAACTATTTGCGTTTGAAAACATGTATTCACAGATTCTTTGAATGATGCTTTTGCTATTACATTTTGAATATTTACGCCTTTGTTTATTATTCATGATAGGATTGTCATCTTAAACCCAAGGTTTAGTTTATAAATACAAACGAACTATCAAAAATTAATGGATGAATCAAAACCTTTGAAAATTGGAGGGGTTTAAGGCAATTAGAAGGAAGGATAATTTCCACAAACAGCAGGAGCTCACCCCAACCCCAAAGCCGAAAAAGTTCCTTTCTTCTGCTGCGGTTTTTGCTCTTTACATTTCCCTCTTCTACTATAAAACGAGCTTCTCTCTCTTTTATGGATTTCATCTAAGTTTGGACCGCTGATATTTTCGGTTAGCTTACCCTTTTTTATTCTTGACAAATTTCACCGTAGTTTTATCTCTTCTGCTATTGGCCTCTGATTTATGATTTGTTGCAGGCGCCCATCAGTATTTTCCTAAGCTTTTTCTATTATTTCTTTAATCTGTTCATATTTATGATTTTAGAGTATTTGCTAAATAACAGAAATATATTCTGAAATATTGAAGGTTCTTAGCATTAAACTGACCTGTAATGATTCAAGTAACATTTTAACTTCTTGCTGATGATTGTTATCTTCTAATCTACATCTGAATGTATTTAGTTAAAAAATAGTCAATTTGATGCCTTGACCTTATCCATTATTTATTATACATTTCATTATCAAAACTCTGAAGTTCAAACTATTCCTGTTCTAATTTTATCAATTTCTGAAATGAACAGGGTTCCAATAGTACCGTGACAAGGTAATATCACAAGTACACCAGATACAAAAGAACCAGCAATCTTTGGAACTTAACCAAAAATGTCGATTTTGTCAAAGTTGCGATGTGTAACTATAGATGTGACTGGTACTTTGATAGCTTATAAAGGAGAGCTCGGCGATTACTATTGCATGGCAGCTAAGGCTGTAGGGCTACCATGTCCCGATTATAAACGAATGCACGAAGGTTTTAAAACTGCTTACACTGATATGGCAAATAGATATCCGTGCTTTGGACATGCAGCAAAAATGCCAAATATAGAATGGTGGAGGGCTTGTGTTAAAGATTCATTCATCAAGGTACATTTTACAAATTCTTCTAAGTTTCGAATAGTATAGAAAATTTGACTTTATGTTATAGCTAGTAAATTAAGCTTTGGTAGCATGAAAAGTGGATGGTTACAAATTTACGATGGTATGGCATAATAGAGCACTAGGAGGCAAGTTGGTAATGTAGAAGCATACCAACATTGTAAGGGAGAAGCTGAATTAGTATTGATTAGTAATGTGGACAAAAATTGCCTATTGTCATTTTATAAACCTTATGAGGCCGGCGTTGGACACACACCCTACCACTGTTACCATAAATCTTGAAATCTTACAATTTAAATCTCATTTCAAATCGAATCTCTCTCATTACGATTCAAATTACATTAACTCGATCAAAACCAGAATTGGGAAAAATTATTAAATCCATACGTATGTATTCAATATGTTTATTTGGATTGATACTTCCAAATTAGTGTGTTTTAAACAAAATAAAATGAAATAAGAGAGAAAATTGAATTTTAGTTTATATGTAGAAGTTCAAACATCAAAATCAATTTTTAAGTGTATAGAACCTTAAAATATGGATCTTTTGAATCTAAAATTTACGATCTAAATTTCGTTTTGGTTAAAGTACGAATTTTGCTATTTGAATTTCGTTTTGAAAACCTTGTCTACCAAGATATTCAAAATCTATTAAAGGGGGTAGTCATTACATCTACATATATGACTAGTTTGTGTCATGGGGATCATTCAAGTTAATAAATGATTATTTAATTTGAGTTTGACATGTATACAGCACAAATTTAGCTTCCAAGTGCATCACAGTAGTTAGTAAACGCCTTAAATTTTCTAAAAATGTCGAAGAATTGTTAACATGATTTGAATTTAATGTTCAATTTGTAATTGCTGAAATACGAGTAACTAACTCAGGCTTCAACTGAATCATAGTTGGAGAGCTAACATTTTTAAGATCTATAGCATTTATGGTAAGCTACACATTTTTATAGGTTGATTGCTTGCAGCATAAAGTGAAAGGCTGTATGTAGTGTTCGGAAATCATATGTCCATTTGATGGTTTAATCTATCAATTTTTAGCTCAACTATGAATCTATGTATGTTTTTTTTCTCCAGGCAGGTTATAACTATGATGATGAGACATTTGAAAAGGTCTTCAGACGAATTTATTCAACTTTTGGTTCGTCGGCACCATATTCCGTGTTTGCTGATTCACAGCCTTTTATGAGGTGGGCTCGCAAACAAGGATTAATTGTTGGAGTTGTGAGCAATGCTGAGTATCGTTATCAAGAAGTCATTCTTCCAGCCTTGGGTTTGAATCAGGTCAGCCATTTACTTCATTCCCATTATGTTAAAGCCAGCAAAAATTTGCCTGTTAATGGTTCAAAAATTGAATTGAAACACAATGGTTCCAAAATTGCCAATGATTGTCACAGTAAACAAGATAAATGCTGTATATAATTGTTTCGATATTAGTTTCAATCTCTATAGATTAGGATGTAACATAGAATTGGTATTTGGAAATGGGATGGTTTTTAGTTGCAATTTATTTCTATAGTTTACATGAAACTTCAACAAATCTCTTGTCTTTCCTATATTGATTAATATGTATTCAAGCATAAAGATTAAGATTTTGGCCAATCGAGCATCGACTTTGCAGTGTAAGATGAGTTCTTTTAGTGAAGATCTATGAGGATATTATCTGCGGCTATGGTACAGAATCTCAAGCTAATATAAATAGTTGGGCTTATCACATATTTTGTAATAACAGAGAACATATATTGCATGGTTCTTTTCATGCTTGATATCTTGTGCCTTATCCATGTTATGAACAACCACATCAGAACAAAGAATAGAAATGAAGAAACATTTTAAAGTTCAATTCTTGATATATTGTTCAGGGGTCGGAGTGGGACTTTGGGGTGTTCTCGGGCATAGTTGGCATTGAAAAACCAGACCCAAGAATTTACGAAATCGCCCTCGAGAAAGCGAACGTGTCAGCAAAAGAAGCATTGCACATAGGGGACAGCATGAGAAAAGACTACATCCCAGCTCGAAGCATCGGAATGCATGCGTTGTTACTGGATCGGTTCAAGACTCCGGATGCCGAAGTTTGGAGAAAATTGGGAGCGCCAGTCTTGCCTGATTTAGTAGCTGCCCAAGAATGGCTTCTGAAGGAGGATGATGAGGTTGCTAAAGCACAGCGGGTTTAGTGAATGAACATTAACAATGTATATTTTTAGTATTTGTTAGAAATTGATATCTTGTCCATGGAAGACGAAATATGAGTGTGTTGAGCAAGGAAACACAACGCGTCTTTCTATGTATTCATCTGTCTATGTTGACTGTGACGTGGTTCTTGATTGAATATTGGAAGTTGTACTTTCTCTAATGCATATTACCGTTCCATGGTGTAAATGTTTATGATTCAAATTTTATGCAAGTTATACAAAAGCTGGGAATTGATTTCTGGAATCAACAGAAGAAAATTTCTATTTTTTTTATTTTTAGACTAGTTACTTTATTGCTTTAAATGCGAATACTAATTTCAATGCAGACTGATCAATCTGGCCTGGATCTACATTTCACTCCCCATTTTGTAAAATATTTTTAACGAATACTTGTTCTCCTCTTACTCTTTCCATTGTCTCCGCTCCCATTCCGTTGATAAGCCTTCCCCTGCTTAACCCGGGATCGTGCAATAATGACCTCATCTTTCCGTGCACTATTCTTCTTCCTATGCATTTTAAGGCCGCGCTACGATTTCTTAATATATTCTTCCATACCCCAAAGTTGTTTGATATCATTCCGACTTCCCAAAAGGATTGGTTTTTAATATATTTTTCTTACATTCTCTTTGCCCATATGCTTCTTTTGTTAATAATCTTCTACATCTGTTTAATAATCATTGCAGAATTCAATTCATCCAAAATGTTTCAGACCCAGACCCCCTTCCTCTTTTAGCATCTTACTTAACTTCTCCTTCCAAAGAAAATTTAGGCATAATTGTTTGATGCGATCTATAGTTGCAGAAGGTAATTTGAAGCATTGCATTTAGTATTGGGTGGTTGGGTATATGTGGATTTTATGAGCTCTAGCCTTCTCGCAAGGCTTAGTTTTTTTTTTTGCTTTCCATCCTTAATTTTATTTTTGATATTATCAAGCAAACTAGTACAGTCATCGCCTTTAATATTGACACACGATAACGGATTACCAAGGTACATAATGGGGAGCTTACCTTGTCCTATGTTAAGTACTTTAGTCAGCTCATCTTTAGTTTCTAAGCCACCACCAAAAAATACTTTAGATTTCTCCTTGTTCAAATTCAAACCTATAGTTATTGTTAGGACTTGGGTTTCATTAGTATTTGACTTGATCAAGTCTACATTGCTTAGTCAAGTTCTGTTAGAATAAAGTTCCTAAAGTTTAGGAACATTAGTTGTTCTTGAATTATTCTAAGTTGTTCCCTTTTATCAGTCGTTAAAAGCTGATCTATGTAAAGGCTATAAATGCCTAGTTCATCTGAATAAAATAATAAGTTCTTTAGCTCAAACTTCCTTTTATTATATACCAGAGTTAACAAGTGGTATCAGAGCCGCTACGGGGGCTTGATTGAAAAAAGATCAAAGTGGTTGCAGATCATTTGTAAGGAGTGCTATCAGAATAGCAGATCACTGATAGAAGCAGACACAAAGAAAAGAGGAATCAAGAGATTGCAGATCCTTGATCGAGTGAAAGAAGAATGGCAGCAACAGACAAGTTCGTGCAACCTGCAATACCAAAATTTGATGGCCATTATGATCATTGGTCGATGCTCATGAAAAATTTCCTATGCAGCAAAGAACTGTGGAGCATGATTGAGGTAGGTATCCCAATCGGCACTGCCGTTGCTACTGAGGTACAGAAAAAGAATATAGAAGATGCAAAGCTCAAAGACGTGAAGGTAAAGAACTATCTCTTCCAAGCTATTGACATAGAAATTCTAGAGACCATTCTTGACAAAAGCTCATCTTGTCTCTCCATGAAACAAAAGTACGAAGGATCAACCAAAGTGAAGAGGGCATAGCTACAAGCACTAAGAAAGGAATATGAGTTGCTCGCTATGAAGGAAGGAGAAAAGATTGACGCATACCTAGCAAGGACTCTAATTATTGTCAACAAAATGAAAGTTAATGGTGAACACTGTCACAAAATTCTGTCGTCTCAAAAATCCTCAGATCCCTAACGCCAAAATTCAATTATGTGGTGTGCTCAATTGAGGAATCTAATAATTTAGATACCATGACTGTCGATGAGCTTCATGGAAGCCTACTTGTTCAAGAGCAGAGAATGCTTGGGCAACAGGAAGAAGAACAAGCTCTCAAGATCTCAGAAGAGAGAAGAGGAGGGCAGTGGTCAAGACAAAGAGGGCGAGGAGAATCTCGTGGTAGCTTTTGAGGAAGAGGTAGAATGCAAGGAAGAAAATCGTTCAACAAAGCAATGGCTGAATGTTACAGGTGCCATAAACTTGGACACTTTCAATACGAATGTCCAGATCTATATGGAAACGCCAACTATGCAGAGATGGAAGAAAGTGACGAGATAATACTAATGTCTCAAGTAGAACTGAATAATGAGAATCATGCTTTACTGGATCAAGATGATGAAATGGTGCTCATGGCTCACATTGGAGAAAATAATGCAACTCGTGATCAGGCGTGGTTCATTGATAGTGCATGCAGTAATCACATGAGTGGTGACAAGGCTTGGTTTTGTGATCTAGATGACAAATTTAGACACTCAGTCAAGCTTGGCAACAATGCTCGTATGAAGGTCATGGGAAGAGGAACTGTGAGGTTTAAAATCAACGACTCAGTACACATGATAACCAATGTGTACTATGTTCCAGAGCTGAAAAGTAATATTCTCAGCGTAGGGCAACTACATGAACGCAACGTTGCTATATTGATCAAGGGAGGAACATGTAAAGTCTATCATCTAGTAAAGGGGCTGATCATGGAGACAAAAATGAGCGCCAATCGAATGTTCATACTTATTGCCACCACACTGCCACAGGAATCTGTATGTTTCAACACTGTTGCAGAAGACTCTAACACACTTATGGCATTGAAGGTATGGGCAATTGAACTATAAAGGATTGAGAACTTTGAAGCTTAGAGGAATGGTGCAAGGTCTTCCAGATATTAGAACACCTAGCAAATATTGTCGAGAGTGCCTAGTTGGCAAGCAGCAAAGAGACTCATTCCCTAAAAGGAGTCTATGGAGAGCAACTCAGAAATTACAACTAGTTCACTCAGATTTGTGCGGACCTATCACACCCGAGTCAACCAGTAAGAAGAGGTACGTAGCAACATTTATTGATGATTATTCTAGAATGTTGGACTTATTTTCTCTCAGAAAAATCACAAGTCCTCAGCAAGTTTAAGATCTTCAAAGCTCTTGCCGAGAACGAAATTGGTCAATCAATTCAGTGCCTTAGAACTGACCGCGGTGGAAAATTCAACTCACAAGAGTTCAAGGACTTCTGTAATGCACATGACATCAAGTGGCAACTGACAGCCGCTTACACTCCTCAGCAGAATGGGGTGGCTGAGAGAAAGAATTGCACAATCCTTAACATGGTAAGGAGCATACTAACAGGGAAGAATATGCCTAAGAAGTATTGGCCAGAAGCAACTAACTGGATAATACACATTCTGAACCGAAGTCCTACTCTCTCAGTAAAGAGTGCAACTCCAGAAGAAGTGTGGAGTGACAGGAAGCCAGATGTGAGCTACTTTAGGGTCTTTGGGTGTCTAGCTCATGTACATGTACCAAAACAGAAGCGAAAGAAACTTGATGACAAGAGTCAGAAGTGTGTAATGTTTGGCATTAGTGAAGAATCAAAGGCTTACCGGTTATATGATCCAGTTGGAGATAAAATTATCATCAACCGGGATGTAGTTTTTGAAGAAAATGAATAATGGAATTGGAATTCTGATGGTACCAGTAAAGGTGAAACATTGAGTTGGAATGAAGATGTTGAAGAATCTGATCGAATGGAGCATGAGGAAGTAGAACATGAAGCAGCTGAAACTGGGGACAGTAGCTCATCAGAAAGTCCACCAAATGAACCTCACAACATTGAAAATGAAGGTTGAACACGTAGAGCACCAGCTTGGATGAATGATTACACAAGTGGTGAAGGTTTGTTTGAGGATGATGAACAAGTCAATCAATTAGCAAGTCAAGTTGATAAGCTAGCTTTGTTTACTACAATCAGTGATCCGGTATGCTTTGAAGATGCCAATAAGGATCTTAGATGGAGAATTGCCATGGATCAAGAAATGGAAGCAATTAAAAAGAACGAGACATGGGAATTATGTAGCTTACCTAAAGGTGCTAAAGCAATTGGGGTAAAATGGATATATAAAACCAAATTAAATGCTCATGGAGAGGTAGACAAAGGTAAAGCGAGGTTGGTTGCTAAGGGGTACGCTCAAGAATATGGCATTGACTATACTGAGGTCTTTGCCCCAGTTGCAAGGTGGGACACTATCAGATCAATCATTGCATTGGCTGCACAGAAGGGCTACAAAATATTTCATCTTGACGTGAAATCTGCATTCCTGCATGGGGAGATAACTGAAACCGTGTACGTGAGTCAACCACATGGGTACGAAAAGCATGGCAGTGAGGACAAGGTGTATAGACTAAAAAAGGCCTTGTATAGACTCAAGCAAGCGCCTCGTGCTTGGTATAGTCAGGTAGAAACTCATTTCAAGAAGGTTGGTTTCACAAAATGCCCTCATGAGCATACCTTGTTCTTGAAGACTGATAGTGAAGGTAACATACTCATTGTTTCTTTATATGTAGATGATTTAATTGTGACTGGAAGCAAAGTCAGTATGATTAATGAGTTTAAGCAGTCTATGACGTCTGAATTTGACATGTCCGATCTTGGTGAAATGCGATATTTTTTTGGGTGTAGAGATTATACAGGGTGATTCGGGTATTTTTATATGTCAACGGAAGTATGCGAGTGAAATACTAGAAAGGTTTAAACTGGAAACTTGCAATCCAGTTCGAAATCCTATAGTGCCTGGAGTTAAGTTGCAGAAGGAAGAATCTGGGAGAAAAGCAGATGCTGGAATTTACAAACAGATGGTGGGCTGTTTGATGTACATGGCAGCCACAAGACCTGATCTGATGTATGTTATTAGTTTGGTTAGCAAGTTTATGGAAACTCCTTTTGAGATACATATGCAGACTGTCAAGAGGATATTTCGGTATATCAGGGGCACTATAGACTATGGGATTTGGTATCGAAAGCATGGTAATCAAAGTCTCATTGCATTCTCATATTCTGGTTACGCAAGTGACTTGGAAAGCAGGAGAAGCACATCGGGGTATGCAATGCAGTTGTCCGATGGAGTGATTGCATGGTCTTCAAAGAAGCAACCTATTGTTACCTTGTCTACTACGGAAGCAGAGTTTGTGGCTTCTGCAGCTTATGCATGTCAAGTAGTATGGTTGCGTAGAATCCTTGAGAGTATTGGTCTGGTGCAAGAAGGAGGAACTGTTATTTATTGTGACAGCATGTCCACAATCAAACTTTCAAAGAATCTGGTTCTACATAAGAGGAGTAAGCATATTGATGTGAGATTCCACTTCCTTCGTGATCTTGTTAATGATGGCGTTGTCGAACTAGTTCATTGCAGCACTGAAGTGCAAATTGCTGATATCATGACCAAACCACTGAAGTTAGAGACTTTTGAAAGGTTGAGGAAGATGCTCGGAGTGTGCAAGATTTCAGAATTAAACTGAAGCAAGTGTCTTCAGTTTAGGGAAAGATGTGTTAGGATTTGGGTTTCATCAGTATTTGACTTGATCAAGTCTACATTGCTTAGTCAAGTTCTGTTAGAATAAAGTTCCTAGAGTTTAGGAACATTAGTTGTTCTTGAATTATTCTAAGTTGTTCCCTTTTATCAGTCGTTAAAAGCTGATCTATGTAAAGGCTATAAATGCCTAGTTCATCTGAATAAAGTAATAAATTCTTTAGCTCAAACTTCCTTTTATTATATACCAGAGTTAACAGTTATGCGCAATTTGTTGAAAACCTTTTGAATTCCTTCTGCACATGATCTCTTAGTTTTTGTGAAGATGAGAATGTCATCTACATATATAATGTGTGTAATGTCTGATTCACCTATTCGAACGATTCTCCCCTTCCTAACCTCTTCCTCCATTAGTAACGTGAAAATTTCCATAATAATAAAGTATAGGTAAGGCAATAACAGATCTCCTTGTTGTAGTCCAGACGAGCTTGAAAAAAAACCGTGTGGTACGTTTTGTGCAATGATGGAAAAGCTTGGGGTTTTGATCATCTCTTCAATGATACTAATCCATTTCTGCATGAACTTCATTTCTTTTAATATGTGTATCATAAACTCTCGGTTAATGGAATCATAACTTTGCTTAGGTCTATTTTTATACACAGGTCTTTGTTATTTTTCCTCCCAAAACCTCTTACTGTTTCATAAGCAAGGTGAACCCCATCTTCTATGGAACTGTTTTGTACGAACGCACATTGGTTTTATGATATTAAGTTTTCCGTGAATATCTTCATCGTGTTTCAAAGGATCTTAGCTAGAATCATGTAGGACATATTGCAGCAGGCAATCGATCGAAATTGTGTTATCTCAGAGGCGTTTTTCAATTTTAAGATCATATGAACAAACATATGATTACATTCTTTTACGATTTTGCCATTATCAAAAGAGTCGTTCATTGCAACTAGAACATCCTCCTTCACTTTGGTCTAATGCACTTCACAGAAATTTGCGTTCAGGCCATCTGGACTCGGTGAAGTTTCGTCTTTGATACTGAAAACCGCCTCTTTGACTTCATTCATGTCGATACGATCATTCAGTAAAATTTTCCTATATTCTGTCACAATCTTCTTACATATAATCTTTGGAAAGTCTCTAGGATAATGTTGATTATACAAATTTCGAAAGTAATCTACTTCTTTTTGCGCTATCTCCCACTGATTTTTACTCATTTGTCCATCTTCTGAAATGAGTCCCCAATTACTATTACATTTCATGTTCGACATTTTGGCATAGAAAAAGAAGTGGCCTTGTCCCCCAACAACAACAATCGCATTTGGGTTTCTGCTTTGTGTCCAAGTACTCTGTGATATAGCACTCCAATTTTTCTTTCATTTTCTGCAGTTGAATTGTCGCATCAACATCCCCGCTAGTTTCCACAATTTCTGCAACTTCCCAAATTCTGCTCTGTAATATTCTACTTCTTTTGTACTATTGTTTTTTATTTTTTCTCCACAACTTAAGTCTTCCTGGATCGTCTTTTGTCTCTATAACAATCTAAACAAGGAATTACCATCTATGTGAGCTTTCCATGTTTCCTCAACAACACTAAAGTAGTCTTCAAATAAGAACCAATGATTCGTATATTTAAAAGGTCTTCCTACTGCTTTGTTCTGCTTTGCCAAAGTAACCCTTATCAGTTTGTGAGCACTAACCCTCGATGGTAGATGTAACAACCTGATTTAGGAGTAATTAATAAAATATTTAATTAATTAAAAATGAAAATTTTAAAATTTTAAATAAATAATTTGGATTTACTTCAGAATATCAAGATTGTATTATAAAGAAATTGGTAATGTATTTAAATGGGTATTTAGAGAATTGTGAAGTAAAATAATTTAGAAATGGTTTAATATCGAGTTTAAAATATATATGATAAGTATTTGGATTTGAATAAATTTAAATATTAGAAAAATAAAATAAAATAAATTCCAGAAAGTTTACCGTAATAAGTAAATAATTGAGTAGAATGAATATGGATTTTAAGTGGAGTTAATTTGAATTGAAATTTTATTATATTTAAATAGATGAAAATGAAAAGAAAGAAATATACCTATATATAATTACTTATTTATATTTACTAAAGCCCAAACCCAAGCAAATCAAGCCCAACAACAACTCCAACTTTAAAAGCAAGTTTACAGATTTCACTCTCTACAAAGATTTTACTTTCCAAAGAATTCGTTTTCTTTTATAATTTTTCCTTCGTTTGTTCATTTGAGGAGGAGCAAAATTTAAACATGTAGCCACCTCTTACTACATCAAAATTAAAATTAAAATCAAATAAAAATTATCATTAATTCCATAATCAAAATATGTGTTATGGGCACCAATTAACACTCGCATAAGATAGGGATGAAGATGGATTAACATGATTCCTTTCCTTTAACAAAATAACGGCGGACCTCTTAAAATATTCTCTCAAATCATGGCGAATTAAACAATGCCGTCTACGGCATAGGCTTCATGAAGCAATAACAAATTTTGGGATGAATTAGGAAAGTGCGGTGATGGTGGAAAACGGGGATTCTGTACTAGGGTTAAGTATTGGCGGCGTGGATTTTGATTGGGTTAAAAGAGCGAGTTACTGATGGCGTAGACGAGACGTGCTGGAAAAATGAAATTCGTTAGCGAAGATGGGAGGTGATTTCATTAGCATGGCTTTGTATCACTATTTCGCCATGCACGAAGAGGTTGGGTGTGCACATGAACAACTGGAGAGAAGAACATTTAGAGGAAAGAGACACGTAAGTACCATGTGAGTATTTTATTCTTTACCATATAATTGTATGTTGGTGTATAGATTGAACATTGAAACAAATGAATTTATTTGGATGCTCTGTTTTGTAAAGCCTGTGTGTTTCCCTATGTGTGTAGCTGCGTG
The DNA here is from genome assembly GCA_030737815.1 of Allium fistulosum. Classification (NCBI taxonomy): domain Eukaryota; kingdom Viridiplantae; phylum Streptophyta; class Magnoliopsida; order Asparagales; family Amaryllidaceae; genus Allium; species Allium fistulosum. The sequence continues at coordinate 431,993,072 of CM060905.1, forward strand.
CATACTTAGTTGTGCCTGTATAAGAATATATGTGAGTCAGCGGAATGAGGATCTTAAGGCTAAAATAACACTAGAGGGAGGGGGGATAGTGAATAGTGTTTAATTGATTATATGAATATTTTTCAAATTCTTTAAGATTCTACTTTGAATGATGCAATTAACAATCACAGAAACAATCATAGAATCAAAGTACAAATAAAAGTAAATACAGTAAAAGTAAAAGGAAAGAACACATCAAGGTTTTATACTGGTTCGGAGTTACCTTACGTCCTGTCTCGCACAATTTCTTGTACGGATTTCTTTTCAACTAGTAAATGCAAATACAATCTCGATTCAAGGCTACGAGACACACCCTCCAGAATCCTGACCTCTGAGTAGAGTCACTTGATTTTCGGGCCACAAGCACACCTACTAGATTTACGGGCTACTAAGCATGACCAATTGATTTTAACAGGCTACAATCACACCTGCTTGGATTTCAGGGATACTAAGCACACCACAAAGTATAAGAGTATGATTTGATAGAGTTTACAAACTTAGATCTTCGATCTTGTTTAATTGATCATATAACTCTTAAATAGCATTTTGATCTTGACTTGAGTGAGAGAGATGAGAGAAATCAGAGAGTAGATAAAGGAGAATCAAATTAGTAATGATCGAATTTGATTCTGGTTGAATTTCGGCAGATTTTTGGTAAAAATTAATTTAGAAATCAAGAGAGTGAAAAGATGAGAGAAAAATAAGAAAGTAGTTAATGAAAATTCGTTTGAAAGTCTGGTATATATAGATAAACAACGGCCATGTCCATTTGCGAAGAGATACGATGAAAAGACACTTCCATTCAAATTTGAATTTTGAATTTTAGGCCACTATGTCGACGTACACGGATAAGATATGTCGACATATCCCTTTTTATTTTGAAAAACACTTTAAACATATTATTTTGAAAATCCGTTGCTTTGTAAAATAATTTGATACTTTGTTGAATCATTTAAATATAGTTTATGCACATTTTAATCAAAATATAACTTAATAAAACTTTATAAAATAATTTTGAAAGATTTAATAAAAATATTCAATAATATATATATAAATCAATATAATTATAACTTATTGAAATATAAACAAAAATTATATATATATATATATATAAACTTAAAAACACTAAAATGATATCTTTATAAGTAAGAGATTGAAAATCATTTTTGGAAATATTTTGAAACAATTATTTAAAAAAACAAAATATTTGAAAAACAATTTAAAACAAAATCAGAGAAAGATCAGGAAAGTGCTATCAAGGTTTAACATAAACTCCATGACTCTATAACTTATTTGGAATACCTTGAAATCCTGAACTCTTCATTACTCACGAGTCTTTATTCTTGAACTCTTGAAACTTTATATCGGCATATTCAATCTATTCTTGATATTGTAGTCTTCTTAATCAAATCTGTCTAATATTCTGCACTATATACTATATATATCTTGATAAAACATTAGTATCTATATTATAAATAAAGTCCTTTAGTTCTTATCATCAAAACAAATACCTAAGGTACTAACAATCTCCCCTATTTGATGATGACAACTCTATATATAAAATATAATATAACTCCTCCTGAGTTAAAAACTCCCCTTTAATATATGCCTAGATTTTATATACTTCTCCCCCTTTGTCATCAACAATAATAACTAACTAAAACTATAACTCTAACGCTAACTCTTGCTCTAATTCTAACTCCTCCTAAATAAAATACTAATCAATATGTTTAACAATTATATATAATGACGATGAGAAAGATTATATAAAAACAATAACTGATATATAAAATTAGATAATCATGAAATAATCAATCCAAATTTTCATCCAATCAAACAAAGTTTATGTCTCACAGCATTCTAACAAATCCACACAAAGTAAACCAATCAAATCCAAACCAAATCAAGTATTATTATTATATACAATCAAACCTATTTAAACTAGACATTTCGAGGAACTTCAACCCATCCATCAGCGCCAAAAATTGGATCCGCTTTGATAGCATCCCAATCTTCATCATCTTTGTTGATGGTACACTGGATTGGTGGTTGATTCTTTTTTATTCAAGGCAGAAACCATCCACCAAATTTTGTCAAAATTCCTTTCTTGCTCCTTGATCATCTGCATTTGACTCAATTCTAAGTGCCTCTGGTTTCATAGAATGAAAGTAAGAATGTTCTTGAATGATTCAAGAGTTTGTTCGAGGTTTTCGGTTAGTATTTGAATAGAAGAAGCCATTATTTTGGTTTTAGAGTTTAGGAATGCAAAGAAAGAAGAAAGAGAGTAGAAAATAATGATTCTCTGGTCTTAACAGACATTTCAAGGGGTGGAAATTCATTGGAAATGAATAGATATTTGCTGTCTACTCAAGTTTCAAAATTAATTTTTTTTTGAAAAATTACCGTGTATGTCGACATACATACCTAGGGTATGTCGACATATATGCAAAAAATTTCAAAACAACTTTGTTTAATATTCTAATGTATTTAGCTTATACTACTGTACTTGTTATGTTTTTCAGAGATAATAAACAATGTATAACAGGAAGGAAACAAATTTTTCATTAATACTTAGATAGAGATTGCATAGAGCATAAAGAAATGAAAAGATACATATGTTCAAACCAAATTTAAACTACAACACAATCATAAGCAAATAGATAAAAAAATAAAAAGATGTAGATGAGGAAGATGATGAAGATATCCCAAGCCTGCATTTCATTTTTCCAAAGAACTTGTCCATTTTGTTGGAAATAGTGTTTAATTTCTTACTAACCGAACGCTTGAGAATATTTTGGTTTTCAACAATCTTCTTTTGATTGTTGAGAAGGTCTTGATTGGTTGGTCGGAGTGGAAAGTCAATGCTTTCTAAGGAGGTTTCCTCCTCCTCCTCTTCTTCTTCAATATCCATATCTTCTCCTTCTTCCTCTTCCTCCTCTTCTTGAATTTCTTCCTCCTTTTCATAAGCTAACCTTTCTTCTTTATCCGCAAGAGTTTCATATGGCTCGAAAAAGGGTGGAATTTTCATAAGAGCAATGTTGGCTTGATTAAAGACTTTACGAGAGACAAATTCTTCTCCTTTAAGTCAACACTGAAGTAATTTAAGATTTGGGTAAGATACACACTATGAAATAGTGTGTTTTCATGATTGGAAAGATTTTTGGAATAAATTTCATCCAAAATTACTTGATCATAATTTATGTCATATTGACCATAAATGGCAAAAAGGACTTTACAAACTTTTAGAGGTGGATTATTAAAATTTCCTAATCGAGGAGTGATAGTATGTTGTAAAAGAAGATTTAGAATTCTTGCTTTTGGATGAAATTTTTGGTTTTCAAACTCAAAATTATCATCACCTTCGAAAATGTTGTGAAATACTTCACGCTTTTGATCATTAATTTTGAAAGATGTAAAGTCTATTCCGGTAGATTTATATCCAAGAATGGCACCCAAAAGTTCACAATTTAAAACAATAAAAGTTTCTTTTACACCACTTCATATTTCTCCTTCTCTTCCATCATGAAATTTTCTTTTCAAGTTTGCATAAAACATTTTGACCAAGTTTGGATAGCAAATATTTACGGCAAAAATGGCCATCAACACTCAGCTATATGAAAGCACCAATATATAGTTACAGATTTCAGATAGTATCTAATATAGAGAATATAATATGAAAAACAAATAAATTAAAAATGAAAGTAAGTGAAACAAGACAAGATTTATAGTGGTTCGGCTAACTCTGGCCTACGTCCACTCCAGAATAATCCTTTTTATTATACTGTAGTTTGTTTACATTTATAATCCAAAATCCAAGAATAAAATTGGCAGAGTGTAACCTAGGTTGAAGATAAAGAGAAGTAGAAAGAAGATCGACCCTTTTCTGATGCCACACCTGCTGTATTTATAGGGGAAGACGTGCACGGATCGGGCTGAAATTTCAGCAGAAGAACCTCCAGGCCATGTCGAGGCTACACAAGAATCTTTAGGCCCATTGGGGGTCCACAATAGGGATCAGTTCCGATCCCTATTTTAGTGTCCAAATGGGGTGCAGTCCCTCTAGGAGATTCCCCATGATGTTAGCTACTTGCCCTCCAAATTTCGTGCCATTCCGACTTACGGTTTGTGAGAAATCACGTTTTTGGGAAGTGGTGTTGCATGTATTCTGATTTCAACCGATCCCTTTGGAGGGATAGAGGCTGATCCCTCCAAAATATCCCGTTTGATGTGTGATCTCTATGGGGTGTCCAACATGTTTTAGTAAGCTTGTGCTCCAAGTTTCATGTTGATAGCATCTATAGATCTTGAGATATCGATCGATCATTGCTGCAAATTCAACTAAACCAATCCCTGAATAGGGATAGGGGGATTGGTGCCAATCCCTATATAGGAATAGAGGCCTGTCCCTTCAAAACTCCTCCAAATGATATGCCATCCCTATGGGAGCTTCTCCATGTTGTATTATGTTTAGCCTCCAAGTTTCATGCCAATTGGATTAGTAGAACTCGAGTTATTGATCGATCTTTACTTCAATATGAGTTGTCCTATGTTTTTAGCCAATCCATATTGAGGGAAGAGCGCCGATCCCTCCTGCTTCATCCTTTTGAGGATTGATTCCTAGGGTAGGCTCCCTACGGTCCCTACATCTTTCTCACAAAATTTCATATGCATTGGACTTATGGATTTTGGGATATCGATTGTTTTCTATTGAGTTGCACTTGTTTGGCTGAAATATATCGATCCTTTCTATACGATCCCTTTTATATGATCCCTTTGATATCGATCCCTTTCTTGGGTGATGTAATTTGCCCAGAACCTGAGCATACAAACTCCAAATGACTTGAGATTTGAAATGTAGCCTCGTGGGGCCTTCCTTGTCACTTTATACCAGTCTCACCCAGTTTGGGACAAAAATTGAGGATACGTACCGATCCCCTAGAGGAAGAGATATGCATTGATCCCCTGCCTAGGGGAGGTACTAATCCATACTTAGAATATTCTGGAGAGTCTATCTATTGGTCTCGGTTGACCGTTGCTTCATATCACTGCCTACACTTGATTTATGGACCTCACAATCATTGCTCTGGGCTATTGGCGTTGATAATCGTGAAGTCTATCGGGTTAAATCCGCCTATCTACTGCCTTGGCAAAAGATGGGTTAACACTTTGCCCCCAAAGCATGCCTTGCGATAGGAAGGCGTGTTTTGAATTGCCATAAATCCAAAATCCATAATCCATTGATAGCCATATTTTCCAGTCCAGAATCCAATCCAAATCCACGGTTTCTCCAGATCATTTTATCCAAATCCGCATCCATCCAAAGCCAAATCCATTGCTATTCAAAACTGATATCCAAATTCATGACCTCTCCGGGTTGTTATCCTAATCCAAATCCTTGATCTCACTGGACCCTTACTGAGCACAATCCGTACTCAATGACCTGAGTGGGTCGATCCATCGCGTTCAAGTGAAGCGAGCTACCCCTTGACAGACATATTCCATACCTGACGACCTGTTGGGTTTTATTCTTCGGCCTCGATATCTAGTTGAGGAATTAATCCATGATGCACAAGTCTGAATCGTCATGTTCGCCCGATGAAAAGACCCGTACCTTGCGATTGTTATCCCGTCTCTCCGAACAGGACCACAACCGCGACCCATATTATCTATTACATTGGTCCAAATTTAAGCATTCCTAAGTCCATTTGCCAAAATATAAAATAAGAGTCTGTACAACCAATAAACTAGAGTTCAAATAAAACTAGAAAAATAAGAGTTCGAAGCAAACAAGAAGGGAAAAAACAAATTTCACAAACTCGAGCATTATGGTTTATCATCATCTCAGAGCATGCCTAGGGACCGTCCTCGATCCCGTACATGTATAAGTGACTTAGCCGTCCTACTGTGGAGTTTGTTACTTATTCCATGCCATCCCGATCAATTAATGACAAGTTGATGATGATGCCTTGATCTAGTGCCATTTTCATTTGAGGTTGACGGTGGCTGCTCCTGTTCCACCACCGCAGCCCGTGTCCTTACATATTGTTATAACCGACCATTTCTCACGTGTTTCTCAATGATATCCTTCAAATGACTGTAGTCATTTATATTGTGCCCATCCAGCTCATGGAATAGGCAGCGCTTTCCTGATGTCCATTCGCGTTCGGAGGGTTCCCTCCTTGTTGGCCTTTGATACAGAAGGCGTCCTCGAGTATCCAGATATATCTATTCTAGGGTTTTATTCAATTCCGAGTAAGAAGAGAATTTAGGTTCTCCCCTCTGCCACTTCGATCCATCGAAGCTATTTTCCATGTTCCGTTTACCCTTGTCCTTTCCTAAGCTTTCACTGGGCAATTCTTCACCCCGTACTGTATTAACTTCCGTTGACTCTTTATCAGCTTTCGCATCTTCTTGTCGCAGAAACCTTTCTGCTTCATGGTAGAATTCCCCGAGATCCATCGATGGATCCCGTATTAGTGATATCTTAAAATTTGAATTATCTGTAACTCCTGACACTTCCACCATCAAAACCATTGATGGATCTGGCGATCCACCGAAATAACTGTCGCATTGAACCTGGTTATGAAATTCTTGAGTGATTCTCTAGCCCACTACTTTATTGGTGTCAATGTCATCACATTCTTGGGTCTCGTAATATGAACCTGAAACTGCTTCATAAATATTTCGACCAATTCGGTCCATGTGCTAATAGAACCACTTTCCAACTGCCTGAACCATAACGCAGCTACATCCATTAAGTACAGGGGGAAGCATAATGCCAAGACTTCTTCCGATGCCCCCAGTACTTCCATGTGCCATATATACCTCATCATATGCATAGTTGGATCTGACTTCCCATCATAAACTTCCAGTGTTGGTAGTTTTAATTTTGATGGATTCCTAGCATTCCTGATATTAGGAGTGAATGGACTTCTTTTAACATCCTCTAGATCCCAGTTCACCAATCCTCCATGCATAGCTTGCCTGATCATCTCTTTAAACCTGTCATTGTCTTACAGTGGTAGTCTCCTATCATCGTGTCCAAGTTGCCCCACGAGTCCATGAGGGAATTTTGGAACATATTTCTCCAGATGAGCATCCAAATTCCACCAAGCTCCATGGGATTGAACGCTGGTCCTCCAGCATCACAATCGACCGAACCCGGGGGCATTCCGCCATGCCTTTGGGAATCAGGGCTGATCCCTCTAAGATTTCCAAGGACTACCCCCGGCTGCTCTGTTCCATTCCTTTTTCCAATAGCTCCATCTCCATGCTCCTGATTTTGATTTCCAACGACTCTTACTGCCTCAACTCCTTGATCCATTGTCCAGTAGTTCTTATCGTTCCAACTCCTTGGTTTTGCATTCCAGCAGCTATTATGGCTCCAACTTGTCTGATCTGTCGGAGTAGATTTTGCATCATCTCCTTCTGTCTTTTCAGCATCTGTTCTTGCATAACATCCATAATTGTTTCCATTTCATCTCTAGTGATGTCATAGATGTCTGATTTGCTCCAGCTCCAGAAGAAGCCTCCCGACTCCCGTCATGGTGACTCCTCTCTTGATTTGCTCTTCTAGTTGATGGTCTTGCCATTGCTCCAAATCCAATTGCTCTAATTGATTCCAAATCTGAACTCCAAATCTGTGGATGCTAGCTCTCTCAGTGAAAGCACCAAAATGTTGGCGATAAAAATGGCCACTAAGTTGTATGAAAGCACCAATATTCAGTCACTGATTTCAGATAATATCTATTGTAGAGAATATAATATGAAGAACAAACAAATTAAAAATGAAAGCAAGTGAAAAGAGACAAGATTTATATTGATTCGGCTAATTCCGGCCTACGTCCACTTTAGAATAATCCTTTTTATTATACTATAGTTTGTTTACAGTTACAATCTAAAATCCAAGAATAAAATTGGAAAGTGTAACCTAGGTTGAAGATAAAGAGAAGTAGAAATAAGATACCTTTTTTAATGCCATGCTTTTTGTATTTATAGGGGAAGACATGCACGGATCGTGCTAAAATTTCGATAGAAGAACCTCCAGGTCATGTTGAGGCCACACAAGAATTTTCAGGCCCATTGGGGTCCACAATAGGGATCAGTCTTGATTCCTATTTTGGTGTTCAAATGGGGAGCAAGCCCTTTGGGAGGTTTCTCATGATGTTAGCTACCTGCCCTTCAAATTTCGTGCCATTCCGACTTACAATTTGTGAGATATCGCATTTTTCGTGAAGTGGTGTTGCATGTATTCTGATTTCAGCCGATCCCTTTGGAGGGATAGGGGCCGATCCCTCCAAAGTATTCCATTTTGTGTGCGATCCTTATGGGGTGCTCCACATGTTGTATTAAGCTTATGCTCCAAGTTTCATGCCAATTGGATTAGTAGAACTCGAATTATTGATCGATCTTTGCCTCAATATGAGTTGTCCTCTATTTTTTAGCCAATCCCTGTTGAGCTAAGAGGGCTGATACCTCCTACTTCATCCTTTTGAGATGTGATCCCTAGAGTAGGCTCTTTAGGGTCCCCACATCTTGCTCACAAAATTTCATATGCATCGGACTTATGGATTTTGAGATATTGATTGTTTTCCATCGAGTTGCACTTGTTTGGCTGAAATATGCCGATCCCTTTTGTACGATCCCTTTATACCGATCCATTTCTTAGGTGATGTAATTTGCCCATAACTTGAACAAACAAACTCAAAATGACTTGAGGTTGGTAACGTAGTCCCGTGGGGCCTTCCTTGTCACTTTATACCGATCTCACCCAGTTTAGGACAATAATTAAGGATATGTACCGATCCCCTAAAGGAAGGAATAGGCACCAATCCCCTGCTTGAAAGAGGTACTAATCCGTACTTAGAATATTCTAGAGAGTCTATCTCTTGGTCTCGATTGATCGTCGCTTCATATCATTGCCTACACTTGATTTTTGGACCTTACAATCATCGCTCTAGGCTACTGGCCTTGGTAATCGTGAAATCCGTTGGGTTAAATCCCCATGTCTACTACCTTGGCAAAAGGTGGGTTAACAACAAACAAAATCATTTTGAGAAGCATCAATTAAACCAAGAATTCCATTTTGTAAACAAAGAGAATCAAGTTCATAAGCAGAAAAATCATTGAAAATAGCAAACTTTATCGTAGAAACCTTTCCATAATTCATATAACTAATATATGCTTTCATAGCCTCTTGATCATGAAAGAGAAAATTCTTGATACTTTTGGAAAATCTTATAGATGTAGGAGTGCTTGAGGAAGCTATTGATGAAGAGTTTTGAAGGGATAAGAGAGTTAATGAAATTTTGAATTTTGAAATGAAAGTGATAAATGAATTGATGGAGATAGAGTAAGTAAATAAAGATCAAAGGACTTGTTCTCTGGTCAAAAGACAACTTTTAAGAACATAGGAGTTAGTGAAGAGGTGGAGGGAAATTCAAAATTTGAAACTAAAATTGAAATTGAAATTGTATCTACATATGTCGACATATGCTCGTAGGGTATGTCGACATATAAGTCGAAATTTTCAAAAATTATTTTTGTTTAACTATATATGTTTTATTATATAGATCTATTTATAGTTATTCTATTTTTAGAAAAATAATTTTAAATGTATTATATATTTTTATTTTATTATTAAAATATATAAAATATTTATAATTAAAATAATCACACAATATTCAACCAGTATTATTATCAGTCTATAGGATATTTCTTACAACCAGTAAAGGAACCAAAAGAAAAGAAAATTTCATTCAAGAAATAATTTTTTTTGATATATTAAAAGAGTACCTTTTTCTGATATATTTTACCATTTTGTTCTGAACTATTTATAGCTGTGAAGCACATGTTAGCAATTTCTATATCTGATTCATTATCACTTGAGGATGTGTCTGAATCATCTAATGTTGCAGTATATGCTCTTCTACGTTTTCTAGATGAAATAATGTTTGGTGTAGTTTTCAATTTATTGGGATGTGGACAGTCTCGTTTTAAATGACCATGGTCATCGCAGTTATAACATCTAATGCCATTTCCGTTTCCACTTTGGCTTCCTAGATTTTTGTTGTTATTTCTTTTGAAATTGTTTATCTTCCTATATTTTGGAAATTTTCTGAAATTCCTAGTCATGAAAGCAATTTCTTCATCGTCATCGTTGTCTGAATCCAAATTATCCATCAATGCATTAAAAGCTATAGATTTCTTCTTTATTGCTTTGCTTTCTCTCCTGCCCTGCGTTTGTGCTTAAAAAGACATTAAATTGCCAGTTAACTCTTCAATTTTTAGAGTGCTAATGTCATCATCCTCTTCTATTGCAAGATTCTTTTGATCCCATTCAGGAGTAAGTGAATTGAGGATTTTTCTAACTTGATCCTCTTCAGAAATTTTTTTACCCAGTGCAATAAGTGAGTGTACTATATCTTGGAATCTACTATACATATCAGATATGGACTCATTTGGACTCATTTTTAATAATTGAAACTGGTTTGTTAACACGGAAATTTGATCTGTTTGATCTTACTTGTCCCTTCATGTGTAACTTTCAAAGTTCTCCAAATTTCAAATGCAGACTTACATATAAATACTATATTAAATTCATTTCTATATAGTGAACAAAATAATATATTCATAGCCTTAGAGTTACTTTGTGCAACTGCTTTTTGGTCAGCAGTGTGCAAAATTAGTCTCGGGTTTATGGTTTGTGTGATATTCCAAGTGTTTAAACTAATTGACTGTAAATAAATTTTCATTCTACATGACCAATATGTGTAATTACTACCATTAAAAAGTGGAGGTCTAGCAGTAGATTGTCCTTCGACAAATGAGCTACTAAAAAGTGTATTAACAATGTTACTAACAATACTATTACCTGTGTTGGTAGTCATTTAAACTTTCTCAAAAATTAGATGATGAATACTATGAAAACCAATGCTCTGATAGCAAATGTGAGTCAGCAGAATAGGAATCTTAAGGCTAAATTAACACTAGAGGAGGGGTGAATAGTGTTTAATTGATTATATGAATATGTCTCAAATTCTTTAAGATTCTACTTTGAATGATGTAATTAACAATCACAGAATCAAAGTACAGATAAAAGTAAGTGCAGCGAAAGTAAAAAGTAAAGAAAACACCAGGATTTTATACTAGTTCGGAGTTACCCTACATCCAGTCCTGCACAATTCCTTGTATGGATTTCTTTTCAACTAGTAAATGCAAATATAATCTCGATTTCAAGGCTACGAGACACACCTTCCAAAATCCCGACCTCTGGATAGAGTCACTAGATTTTCGGGCCATGAGCACACCCACTAGATTTACAGGCTACTAAGCACACCCAATTGATTTCAATAGGCTACAATTACACCTACTTGGATTTCAGGGATACCAAGCACACTACAAAATATAAGATATGATTTGATAGAGTTCACAGACTCAGATCTTCGACCTTGATTACAATTGATCCTATAACTCTTGAGTAGCATTTTGATCTTGATTTGAGTGAGAAAGATGAGAGAAATCAGAGAGTAGATAAAGGAGAATCAAATTAGTAATGATTGAATTTGATTCTGGTTGAATTTCGGCAGAGTTTTGGTAAAATTGATTTAGAAATCAACAGTGTGAAAAGAGGAGAGAAAAATAAGAAAGTAGTTAATGAAAATTCGTTTGCAAGTTTGGTATATATAGGAAAACAACGGTCATGTCCATTCACGAAGAGATACGATGAAAATACACTTCCATTCAAATTTGAATTTTGAATTTTACGGCCACTATGTCGATATACATGGATAGGATATGTCGACATATCCGTTTGTATTTTGAAAAACACTTTAAAAATATTATTTTGAAAATCCTTTGCTTTGTAAAATAATTTGATACTTTATAGAATCATTTAAATATAGTTTATACACATTTTAATCAAAATATAACTTAATAAAACTTTATAAAATTTTGAAAGACTTAATAAGAATATTTAATAATATATATATAAATCAATATAATTATAACTTATTAAAATATAAACGAAAATTCAATATATATAGATTTAAAAACACTAAAATGATATCTTTATAAGTAAGAGATTGAAAATAATTTGGAAAATATTTTGAAATGATCATTTAAAAAAGTAGAATATTTGAAAAACAATTTAAAACAAAATAAGAGAAAGATCTGGAAAGTGCTATCAAGGTTTTAACATAAATTCTATAACTCTATAACTTATCTGGAATATCTTGAAATCTTGAACTCTTCATTACTCATGAGTCTTCATTCTTGAACTCTTTAAACTTTATATCAGCAACTTGATTCCACTCTTGATACCGTACAGTCTTCTTAATAACACCTGTCTAATATCCTGCACTATATACTATATATATCTTGATAATACATTAGTATCTACATTTTATATAATGTCCTTTAGTTGTTATCATCAAAACTAATACCTGAGGTACCAACAATATATACATGAGTTTCTTTTTCCTTTTGTTGTGTCTTAATGAAAGTGATGTGTGTGTTTTTGTATATAATTGAGTGAATATAAGAAACGACATGTATATACTTGAATATATATATATATATATATATATATGATATCCATCAACTCACCCCAGATTTCAGCATTGGTATATACACATACCTTTTCCAGAGTACACGATTAACTATTTAATCTATTTTATTTTAGTTACAAATTGTTATTAGTTAAACTCATGTGTGCTAATTTATACGTATTGAGTAATTGATCCAGTAAGATACTTTACTTGTATAAATTTGAGTTCTTCTTATTCTTTGTCTTGTTATAATAACTTGTTAGCTATTATAAACTATTATCTTACTTTATGTTCAATTATGTGGAGTTTAAAAGTGATGATGATTTTAACATGTTTCCACTTTTGGAATGTCTACGTGCATTCCAATAGACATATTCAAACTCCTATATTTTAAATTGATATATAAATATATATATTTGGATTCCATTATATAAATATACATCGATATATATATATATATATATATGAATGAATTTATGTAAAAAGAAGCTAGGGTGCATGTATGATGATACTGCTTTTAAATTCATTTTCTACCATGTAGAAAGAAACTTGTATTCATTTTCTACTGTTCTCGAATTAAAGTTGTATAATTATGTTTCATTATTTTGCTGTTCATTTTTCTTATTCACTGATTTGAAATATATGATTGTAAAAAATAAAATTTAAAGTTTGTAAATAAATATAACATTTGGTTTTATAAGCTATATTGGGAATTTAAAATGATTTTTACAATATTATTGATAAATATTTAATACGGTCTAATTTTATAATGGTAAGAAGTTGGCTATAATGGATATGGAATATATCATATTATATTTTAGCTTAGTAAACTATTTATTTAATTCTAGTTTTTGTGTGTGTGTGTTCTATTATTTATTAACTAATTCTATGTATTAATTTTGCTATATAAAAAATTATATATGGTAATTGATTTATTATTGAATTTTGTTTTGTTTATTATATTCTTGCATGTCTTTTTGATCAATCTATTTTACCTTGTCTTTCTGATTTATACTTTGTTTTTTATATTCAATTAGAAACTAAAACTATTATTATTGATTCGGATAATATCATGTTTCATCGTTGATATTGATTTGGTTGAGATTTTAATATGATACGATGATGACATCCTAATGTTTGATTCTATGATATTTTATATTGATATAATTATTTATTTCTATGTGATGAGAAATTTAAATAAACGGATTAGTGATACCGTCTGGTATGGGAATTTCAGTAATGATTTTCCGGTTATTCATTGGACTTATCATATAGAGATTTCTAGTGTGGATCGAGTGTAGTTTATGAGCATTAAATAATTATCCGAGTAACATGCGGTGGTATGAAACACCACAATTTTATTCATTCGATTAGTCTTTGTAAGTAAATGTCACTCAAACGGGGAGTACTCATGTATGTGATGATACTCGCTGTGGTGATATATTATAGTCACGTGTGACTTATGGGTATAGCCATGGGTCGGCATGGAATTAGAGCTCTAGTATATTATTGTCACATCGTGACTTATACAGAGTCGTGTGTCGGCTAGGACTAGAGCTGTATATGGATATTGGATATGAGTATTATATGTCATCCACTTGTTGTCCAGCTCTATTTATGGTTCGAGAGTGAACCAGATTGGCCAGTATCCATCCTGGTGGTCTGATCATGGTGTCATGCCCTACATCCACGACACTCTTGTTAGTTATTATATTCGATGCGAATCACAGGATTAGTAGTTGGTAGGGTAGGTGTCCTACAGCCCCTTGGTCGCATAGGCCATTAGTCTGTTACCTATAGGGGCAAAGCAAGGTCGTGATCGGGGCTACGTATAGACGAGCCACTGGTGGATGGGGTTATGATGTCCATCGAGGTAACTAAAGACGGTAGGGATAGACTAATAATCCTGTCCCTTTGGTGTTTTGGGTAATTTCTTGTAATAAGGGATGGTGTATGTATATATACATACACAAGATTACATGAATAATCACATGAGGAAATATTTGTTACTTTCTATTAATATAAGATATTTAAATTTTAATATATTGAATATGAATATAAATATAAGATGATTATATTTAGTATTTATAAGTATGGAGTGTTACCCGACTACGTGACCCGGCTACAAAGCGATATTTGTAGAGGCTATGGTTGGACCTAGATGGGACTCAAGCAAAGGAAGGATGATGAATATGAAGGTTCGGTGTAAATTGAGGGGTTCAGTATATTTATGTGGGTCGACCTACTTGCATGGTTCGGTATCAGGTGGTAGTTTGATCGAGGTAGATAAGTAAACAGTGGCTCGGTTAAGGCAGTTAAATACAAGTGGTTCAGTTATGGAAGGATCAACATAGGTGTTCGGCAAGTGTGGATCGGCCGTGTTGGCTCGGCCTAGGTGGTTAGGTGTGGATTGGTCGGCCTCAAAAGAGTTAGTCCATATGGCCCAACCCTTAGTGGCTCGACCTGGGGGGTTCGGCATGTATGGGTCGGCAACTTGGATCTAGTCATGTTGGCTCGGCATAGATGGCTCGGTATACATCATTCATTCTAGATGGCTTGGTATACGTTGCTCGGTCATGGTGCACAAGCCGAAGTGGATCGGTCGGGTACGGTTCGGCACTTGCGGGTCAACCTCAATGCTTCGGCATACCTAGTTCGGTATGCATCAGGGAAGCCAACAAATTACCACAGGGAGATACGATCAGTGCTTTGTCACTTCGAGTCTCGTGTCTAACTGCTCCGAGTCATATGGTAGCCTACTTTGAGTCATCCACATGGGATCCCTGGTTCGGCCAGAGTGGCTCGGTGGCATATGAATCGATCATCAAGGGTCGGTGTCCATGGATCGGAGAACATGGGTTTTGCTGTGGACCGGAGTGTATTGGTTATGGGCATATGTAGGAAAGCAGCATGTCTTCGTTTATAAATAGAGGGGCAATGGCACCATTGAAGGGACCTTTTCGAGAACTCCAGGGAAACTCTGCCATTTTTTATACTCTCCTCTTTTTGATTCAGACTTTTATTCAAGTGGTTTGTTTACGGATTGTATCTATATTCAAGTGATTGGAAAAGTAATAAAGATTCTATTCAAAGTGGATGTAGGCAATTACGCCGAACCACTATAAATCTGGTGTTCTCATTTCTGTTATTCTTTTTGCACTCAATAGCGTTATTTCTCTATTTTAATTTACTTTCTTCATTAATCTCTCTACATAACTCTATTCAAGGGTGTTAGTGACCAATTTTGGCGCTTTCATTGAGAATTTCCATTCTTAGGCTGTTAGGATCTGCTTTGTTTCTACTTGATTGAGGAAATTCCCGAAGGAGATCCAAGTTCATTCTCAAGAGTTCGTAGATTCTACTCAGAGTTCCTATAGATAACTCTAAGATGGAGAGACCACGTACCAGATTCGCCTCCCACAACGTGGATGCTAATGAGACCGTCAGCGTCCAACAAGTGGGACCCAGCAATCAGCAAGCTAATGCAGGTGCAGAGCCCGCCACCATCCCAAACCAACCAGAAGCTGTCACCAGGGTATAGTTCAATGAGCTGATGAGGGAGCTTGTGGAAAGTAGGAGACAGCTTAACGAACAGATTCAAACGAACGCCAACCTAATGACTCAGATCGCTCAGCAGCAGCGTCAGAATGCTGGAGGAAGCCCTGCTTCCTACTCTTCATCCGACAGCTCCGCTTCGTCAGATGAACACCCCAGGCATAGACGCCGTAGGATCGAAATGGCACAAACTGGTGCAACAGAGCAATTGGTGATGACTCGCAAAGGGCAAAACAATAGAAATGGTCCAGATTCCCTACCTAGAACCGTGGCCCCTCATCTGCACTTGGGAGTCGCTCCCAACCTGGTGTGGGAAATGTAGGATCTGGAGCATGCTTGGGAGCTGGTCCACCACCTCGCCAGGGTTGTAGTGAAGCGGGTCCTCGGGATGCACACTTAGATGATCGCCTACCAAGGAGGCACCAGCCGGAACGATCGCGCAGGACGGATACCGATTTGCCACCTCCCATCCAGACTATAGATTTATCAGCTATGGTCAGGCAACCGATGAGGGAGAATCAGGGCTTAACCAACGATGACTGGGGCATATCTTGGAGTCATACTCCATTTACAGATACCATCCTACAAGTTGAGTACCCCTGAAAATTCATCATGTCTACTATTCCAGCTTATGAGGGAAAGACCGATCCCCGACAACACATAATGAGATACGAGTGGATGATGGACTTGACTAGGGCAAATGATGCGACCAAATGCAGATGCTTCCTAATAACCCTATCCGGAATCGCTACCATATGGTTCACCAGACTTCCCCCGCGATCGATCTCCAGGTTTGATGAGTTAGCGGTGAAATTTGTGCAGCAATTTAGGATCCATGCCACTCACCCAAAGGATGTGATGTCGTTGTCCAGTGTGATCCAGGCTCCGGGAGAGTCGTTGAAGGATTATTTGCAAAGATTTCACGTTGCTGCTACCGAAGTTAGCAATCTGAATGACCACGCTACCCTTATGGCCATGATGCAAGGAGTAGATCCGGACTCGGAGTTTGGTGACTGCTTGGCAGGAAAACCACTGACTACCCTGGAGCACTTTTATTCAAAGGCGAACCAATTCATCCGAAGGGAAGAGGCCAGGTGGTCAAGACGAATTAGTGTGCCAGGACCCAGTAAGGAAGTGGTGCAAAGCAACATTGCGGTAAAGCAATCTGGCGAGAACTCTGGCAAGGTCCAAGTCAATGTTCAAAGTAAGCCGAAGCAGACTAAAGGATCCGAAGAAGGAAATTCCGGATAAAAGAGGGAAGCAGGAAAGTGGAAACCAAGAATCCCAACCTATAGCGAATATACTCCTCTGAATACATCTTTGGAGAATATTTATCTATCAACTTGTAATACATTCCAATACCGAAAGCAGCGCCCAAAGGAATCCACTGAGGTCAGACTGGAAAGTATTGTCAGTTTCACGAGACCTATGGGCATAATACTGAAGAGTGTAGACACCTCCATGATGCTATAGAAAAGCTGATTCGCCAGAAGAAGTTACAGCAGTTTGTTAAGAATCCACAGGAAGGCGGACATGGGACATCTAACCCCAATCACGGGAAAGCTTACATCGACTGGAGGAGCCCGCTCGGACTAGAGAAAGGCTGGTCATAAACACGATAGTCGGTGGACCTCATCTGGCAGACAAGAGTTGGCAAGAAATGGAATGCTATGCTAGTTCCTTGAAGCATGCGGGTTTCGAATGCTGCTCGAACACAGAAGACGGGACTCCAGCGAAGCAGCAGCGAATGATGACTGATGATATAGTATTCAGGAGCAGGGATGCCGATCAGGTGGAGGCACCTACCATTGACCCGATGGTTATCACAGCTACGATTGGACCGGCGCTTGTGAGAAGGATACTGATTGATTGTGGGAGTTCTATTAATATTATCTTCAAAAAAGCATACGACCAAATGAAGATGGAGGCGAAGGATCTGAAACCATCTAAAGCCCGCATTCATGGCTTTAATGGTGCGGCTACTAATGCAATAGGTTTTGTTGAATTGCCAGTTGAATTAGGAGAAGGTGAGTGCAGGAGGGTACAGATCCTACCGTTCATTGTTTTGGATGTTGATTCCACGTATAACGTTTTTCTAGGCCGACCGGCCCTGGCGGAGTTTAGTGCAGCTTTGGCCTCGTGGTGTTTAACCTTGAAATTTCCAACGGACAGAGGAGTTGGTGTAGTGCATGGCGATCAAGCAACTGGTCGTGCTTGTTATGTGGCTAAACTGAGAGAGGCCCAATGAAGAGAGAAGGGCAAGGGTGTGGATAACCCTGTCTGCATCCATGTTGCTGAAGATTGACAAGTAGCGCCTGAGCCTTGGCTTGGACAACACAGTTGGATCTATAGAGACATAGATCCGAGAGATGACGATGAAGAACCCAAGGAGGCTAAGGCGGTACCGGCTGAACTGACGATTGACATTCCAGTCAGCCATGATGACCAGTCACGGGTGCTTAAGATTGGATCACAGCTCAACCCCTCGATGATAGAGGATCTTACTGATTTCCTCCGAGAAAATCCAGATGTTTTTTCTTGGACCCATTCTGATATGTGTGGGATTTCTCCCCCCATCGCAAGTCATATGTTGAACGTTGACCCGAAGTATGTGCCAATGAAACAAAAGAGGAGAGGCATGGACCCGGAGAGGTCCGCTGCTCTCAGAGAGGAGGTGGATAAACTCAAAGCCAATGGGTTCGTCCGCGACGCCCTCTATCATGAATGGGTATCTAATCCCATACTGGTGAGGAAGGCAAACGGGAAGTGGAGGAATTGTGTTGATTACTCAGACCTGAACAGGGCATGCCCTAAGGATAGTTTTCCTTTGTCCAGAATTGATCAGCTGGTCGACTCGACAATAGGACATGAATTGTTGTCATTTATGGATGCGTATTCGGGATACAATCAAATCCCGATGCACTTTCCGGATCAGGAGCATACCAGTTTTGTCACGAACGTTGGACTGTACTGTTATGTGGTGATGCCTTTCGGGTTGAAGAACGCAAGGGAAACTTATCAGCATTTGGTGAATCGGATGTTTAAAGACCATATTGGTAGAACGATGGAAGTCTATGTGGATGATGTGCTTGTGAAGTCATGACAGTCAAACGACCACATTCGAGACTTAGCAGAGATGTTTGATATCCTCAGATTTTATGGAATGAAAATTAATCCATTGAAATGTTCCTTTGGCGTTGCGTTGGGGAAGTTTTGGGTTTCATTATCAACGCACGGGGAATCGAAGCCAACCCAAAAAAGATTCAAGCTATTCGAGACATACAAGCACCCAGAACTATAAAACAAGTGCAAAGCCCGAATGGGAAAGTCGCCGCATTGAGTCGATTTATATCCAGAGCAACCGACAAGTGTATTCATTTCTTTGATGTGATAAAGAAAGGGAAAAGAAATTTTGAATGGACGCCGAACTGTGAGGACGCGTTCCGAGCTCAGGTGAGACACTTGGAGAGGCCCCCGGTTCTGTCAAAGCCCGTAGACCATGAGGAGTTGTATGTTTACTTGGCTGTATCCCAACATGCCATCAGTGCAGCTTTGGTTCATGAAGAGGACCGAATCCAAAATCCAGTGTACTATGTTAGTAAGCGTTTAGCGGGGGCAGAGAGAAATTATCCTAAGATTGAGAAGCTAGCCTACTACTTGGTGATCGCATCACACAAGCTCCATCCGTTTTTCCAGGCACATCCGGTCAGTATTTATACCGATCAACCTCTGCGACAGGTGCTCCAACGACCGAAGACTTCTGGAAGGCTACTCAAATGGAACATTGAGCCGAGTTAGTTTGATATCACTTACCTACCACGGAGAGCTATCCAAGGACAAGCGCTAGCAGATTTCATTGCAGAGTTCACCATATCAAACGAGCCAAGTGGTAGTGATGTAGTTCCCACTGTTCGATGGAAGCTATATACCGATGGAGCATTCAACGACCATTGTTCTTGGGCTGGTGTTATTCTTGTAACTCCCGAGAACTGATCGATTTGTTATGCTTTGAAACTTGATTTCCCCGCTACGAACAACAAAGCTGAGTATGAAGCATTGATTGCGGGATTGAAGCTTACCAAAGAACTTGGAGTGAAATCGATTGAAATCTTTTGTGACTCACAGTTGGTAGTGTACCAAGTATGGAGGGACTATCAGGAAAACGGGCAAAGGCTTGCCCGATACCTCGCTTGGGTTCAAGAATTGTTGGCGGACCTCAAATACTATGATATTTCGCACATTCCGCATGAATAGAATGGGGAAGCCGACTCCTTGGCAAAATTTGCAAGTACTGGTGATGCACAATAGATGGGCTTGGTTCCCATCAAAACCTTACATGCCCCGAGTATAAACGAGATGGATGTAGATCTTGTGTTAGGGAAGAAAATTGAAAGGGAGTCGTAGATGACCCCGTTCAAAGAATACTTGCTACATGGAACCTTGCCCGAGAGAAAGAACGAGAGACGACAAGTCGTTCGTAAGGCCTCATGGTATATAATGCAGGATGGAATAATGTATCAGAAGGGATTCTCTGTTCCCTTACTTAGGTGCATCGCCCACGACGAGATAAAGCGGGTCTTAAGAGAAATCCATGAAGGAGAATGTAGCGACCATACTGGGGGGCGGACGCTAGCCAAAAAGATCCTCCGCTATGGATACTATTGGCCGACCGTGAATTAGGACGCCGCTGACTATGTAAGGAGATGTGAAAAATGTCAAAAGTATGCAAAGATCCCGAGAGCACCGCCGACGGAACTAACGTAAATGGTTAGTCCATGGTCTATTGCAACATGGGGGATCGATATAATCAGTTCCTTGCCAATCTCTAAAGGTGGTGCGAAATACGCTATCGTTGCGGTCGATTACTTCACCAAGTGCGCAGAAGTCGAGCCATTAGCTACGATCGCCACCAAAAAGAACGTTAATTTTGTTGTGCAAAACATTATATGCCGCTTCGGCCTCCCACAGACTACCATTACTGACAACAGAACTCAATTTGAGAGTAGAGAATTCAAGGAATTCTGCCAAAAATATTGCATTGAGAAAAGGTTTGCAGCCGTCGCTCACTTTAAAGCGAATGGGCAAGTCGAAGCCATAAATAAGATAATTAATTCCATCTTGAAAAAACGGTTGGAGAAGGCTGGAGGCAAGTGGGTGGATGAGCTTCCAACGACACTCTGGCAACTAAGTACGAAACATTTTTAAACATGTTTTCTCATGAAATGGAGGGAGGGGAACCAAATGGGGATAGGAGTACATGGGGTGGAGGTGGTTATGTGAGGTGGCAAGAGGGTAGTGGAGGGTAAAGGAAAGGGCATTTAGGTAATTCACTTTGTTCTCTTGCTTATAAATAGCCTTTCATCTCTCTAAATTTTCCTCTTCTTCCTTCGTTCAGATCTCTCTCATATCTTGTCCAAATGAAGTTATTTTTTTTCAAACCATGTCACATTCCAGTGTCTACAACTTTTATGTTGATCACTTCTTCAAATTTCGAGCATAGCTGTGTCAAAATATCAATTATTTACAGAGTGTTTTTGGACCCAAAATTTCAAGTCCGAAAATGGTCCTTCTTCTTTTGACTATATCTTCTTCAAAACTAATCGAAATTAAGTGATTCATTTTATGAAATTGTAGAGAAATTAATTTTCTAAAACTTTCCGCTTTACCACTTTTTCAAAATTCGAGAGTAAATAGTCCAAAAACCAGTTGGAAAATGACATATTTTCGGGTTCATTTTTGAGAATTCGATGATTATCCAAAGTCACTCCACCTTACCAAATTAAGTTCCACTTCCTTCTTCTTTCAAGGCCGAGCCTACCTAGTGCATTAAGGGTCCAAGACTCCATCTTTTACATAGGAATGGAAGTGCTAGGTCATATCCTAAGTTAGCGAGGGTTTGGATGGCTTTCGGTGAGTAAAACTACACCTTCTTAAACCAAGTTTATACTATGTTAATGTTCATGTTAATAGCCTTGAATGCTTGTTGTATATGTGAAGTAATGGTTTGGTTGTTTATTTGTTTCATGCTTTGAAAAGTTGTCGCATTTGATAGTTAGTAAGCATGTGGTTAGCTATATGAAAAGTTGGTTGTTAAAGTTGATGTAATTGTTAATAAATATTTATTACACGTTGTATCATCATTATTTACCTTTTATTATGCTTAAACCATTGCTATGTGATGTTTGCTTGTATGGATAATGTCATAAGTTTGTTTGTCAAATTGCCCGTATAGTGATATTCGCTATATCGGCACTTTCGGAAAATCACCTTTTATTAAAACCATTTAGTTTCAGTATCGTGCATGGAATTATTTTACAAGTTAAGAAAGTTTTTGATTAGTGATGTTTTCAAAAAAGAATTTTTTTAATTATTTTAATAATGATTATTTAATTAATTAATTACTTAATTAATAAGGATTAAGGTTAACTAATTACTTAGTTAATGATGTGTTTTAAATTTAACTAATTACCTGGTTAATGATTGTTTAAACTAATTAATCATTTTATTTAATGATGTTTAAATTTAATTAATCATTTTATTTAATGATCTTTAAGGATAATTAACCATTCAATAATGATGAATTAAAGTTAATTAATCAATTTGCTAATGATGCTTTTAAATTAATAAATCTTTTAAATAAATGATTTTTAAAATTTATCAACTTGTTATAACTCAAATTAATCTTTCCTTTATTGATGTTTATAATTAATAAATCACATTTAAATAATGAGAATTAATTATTTATTTAGTTTAGTTAATTATATTTAAGTTTATTAATCAATTGAATTAATGATGTTTCAAAGGTGATTTACCCTTTTTAATTAAAGGTTATTGGAGTTAATTAATCAACTTAATTTATGAAGTTTCAAAGTGAATTTATCAAAGTAACAAGGATGTTTTGACTTTCTTATTCATTTTAAATAATGATAATTAATTATTTATTAATTTAACTAATTATATTTTACTAATTAATTGAATTAATAAGGTTTAAAAGTGGTTTACCCTTTTTATTATTTAAAGACATTTGAAGTAAAAAAATCAAATTGTGCGATGAAGTTTAAAGCTAATTAATCAATGTAATAAGGATTTTTTAAGTTATTAAATCCCTTTTAAATTGATGTTTTGAAGTTAGCGAACTCTTTTAACAAAGTGTTTTAAAGCTAATATGTCTAATGTGAGGCCAAGCACGAATTCGGTTTTAAAAAGAAAAAGTTTGATTTGTTTATGAAAATGACTTAATTTCCGTAAAGCGATTCACTTAAATAGGAACGATTTATTTGTATACTTAGCACTAAACATCGAAGAAGTAGACTTGTCACTATTTTGAAAGTTAAGAATAACCGTGAGACATGACTTTGAGATAACACTACCTTGACTTGTCCGGTATTGTTGTTAACTAAGAAATAGTACAAGTTGGAATTCAATGAGTGGTGATAAGTATACAAGACTTAGCTTCCATATACGATCGTTTTGTGTCCTCGATTGTTGATTTCTTAGCTATCGGTTACTTCAGCTTCTTTATTATCGTCATTCTAAGACGATATGTTGCTCCATTGAGCTTTGTTATGCTTTGTCAGAAATGACTAAACCAAAAGTGCGAGAGGAAGCCAAGTTATGTAGGGTTGCTCCCATTAGGGTATTTCACATCTCATCTAGATTTTTGTGTACCGTCACGTGAAAAACGGTTAAGATTTAGAAGTGAAATATTTGAATACTCGGTAAGGTTTGGCGGGATCCAGCTTGGTATTGTCCGAGAAGTGTCACGGAGTATATGAGCTTCTCAAAAGTATATTACTAGAGGTATACTTCAAGGGGGTGCACCTTCCTAGTCGTTGTTGGAAAATTTTCCTTTCCTTATTTGATTCGAACCTTCAAATTGTTTTTCTGTAATTGCAATGGGAAGGGTCAACCACTCTTCATGATGTTCATTTTTTGGTTTTGTCCATTCTATCAAGTTTGGACCGTTATCTTGTTTTATCCATTCTGCCCAGTTTGGATTTTGATCGGACTATTTCCATTCTTTCAAGTCTGGATATTTATACTATTTTTGCCCATCATCCATGTTTAGATTTGTTTCCTATTGTTCCTTTCCATTCTTATATTTGGTTGTTGTTTATGTGGGGGAAAACCCATTCCGCGTTAGCGGCGTTGTCCCACATATTATTGTTAAATACACTTCCTTTTGTTTCAGAGTTTTACTATTACCAAACAATTTCTCTGACCCAAGTTGCTTATTTTTCCTAAACTCCACCATTAAAATTTAAGATAGAATATCCATATATGTGTATATATATAAATATATACAAGTTTTATGATGTTTAAAATATATATGTGTATATATATATGTGTGTGTGTGTGTGTATATATATGTATATATGTCCATATGAAGTAAAGTATATGAAAATATGTATAAATGCAAATATGATAAAATAAATATGTATATTGTTAATGTATGCACATATATATATCAATGTATTTATGGTAAAATAGTGTATAGGAAATTATATATAGATTTACACATGTAAAAACTTCACGATGATAAACTCCTTACTTTTGATGAAATATATATATATATATATATATATATAAGTAAATGTATATATGGTGAGGATATGTATGTAAGTGTGTGTGTATATATATATATATGTAAACATGTGTATATCTAAATGTACATGTAATAGGAAAAAAATATGTAAATATGTATATGGTGACAAAATATACATAAGTATATATATATATATATGTATGTGTGTGAGATAGTGAATAGGTAAATATATACTCATGGTTAAAAAATAGGAATATGTAAATGTGTAAATATATATGTATATATATACCTATATATATATATGTATATGTAAAAATATGATAAAATAAATATGTATACGTAAAGGTATATATCTATACATCTATATGTATATATACATAGGAATCATCATGTCAACTTAAATTCAAGCACACACAAAATCAAATCAAAGTGTAATAAATCAAATCAGCATATAAAAAATCAAATCACTCAAAAGAAAATCAAATCAGCAAAAAGAAAATAAATGAAATGAAAGCCTGTACAAATGCATAGCCACCTTACCTCACTATTTGCCTTCCACTCTTCTATTTATACATACCCGAGCCTGTTCCTGTTATTTCCTATGAAAACAAAAGAAACAAAGTAAAAATCTGCCGTTAAATCAGAAAGCTTGAAGCAGAAGAAAAACAAAGCAAGCAGCAGTTGTCTCCTATTTGAAACAGTGAGTAAAGCAACTTACATTGTTAACGTGATATCTCTTTTTATATATATACATGTGATATGAAGGAATCATGGATATATGGATAGTATATATGTGTTGTTTAGGCAAATCTATGAATGTATTTATATGGCCAGTTCCACCCAGCATCAAGACACTGTGCTTCTTCCTAAACATTGCTCTGTTCTTTTTTTTTTCTTTTGATAAAACAGTTGTTTGAAAATAATATCTCATTATCTATTAAGTTTTAAAACTTGATTCCAAAACAAAAGTTGTTTGTTTTTTAGCATAGACTATTTTAAAATTGGTTTCAATTAATTTCGTCAAGCATAGGATGGGAAAACCCTATTAAACAGTGAGAGGGTCTAATATGGTCAAGATTCAAGTAACATAATTTGATCAATGGATTTTACGGTGGTGTTCATTGTTGAAAGACACGATTTTTAAGGGTGGTTTGAAGATTTTTAGTGGAGTATGAAAGGAGGAATTGGAAGATGATCAGAATTTGGGGATTCATCAAATTGCGGCGATGCAGTCGATTTGGGGGCTTGTCGTTGGGTGTGGAGGATGCTTGGGTGATGGATGATCGGCGAAAAATTGTGCGACTATTTGTAATGGCTCGTGGTGGTCAGACGTAGTCGAACTAGGGTTTTAGCTGGGTTTGTGTTGGGTCTCAGTTTTATGGCCATGGTAATGACAAGGGGAGGAGAGAGACGTGCGCACATGAGGGGAAGGGCCGAGGTGATGATGGCGATGCTCGGGGAAATTTTTTGTGAAGGACGGTGGATTGTGGTGGTGTGGCGAGGCATTTTGATGGGGCACGGTGGTTTCCAGTATTGGGTGGAAGTTCGAATTTCGAACGAAAGTTTTGGGTGCGTCTCCAGGTGGAGGAACAAAGTGGCGTGGTCGTGAGCGACTCGGGTGGATGGTCGGTGGTCGTGAAGCGTCGACCTTGGGTGTGTGTACGTGCACAGTTTTTAGCAATTGGACATAAGAGAGGAGAAGAGGAAATTGGGAAGAGAAGAAGGTGGGTTAAGTTTTGTTGGGCCGAGTTCATTCAAACGTGGACTGGGTTGGAAAAAGATAAGAGAATAAATTTTTATACAAAAAATCTATAAAAAAAATTATTTCTCTTTCACCTTGAATCCAATCGATACACATATTCTTGCGTCGTGTCCCTGTCGCCTAGTACTTCCATCTGAATAAATATAGTCAAACTCTGCAAATGAAAAAAGAATATCGATTAAAAAGGATTCAAGTGAAGAAATAAGTAATGTCTTATTTAATTTATTATACGTCAAGTTATAAATTGATTATTAAATTGATTGTTTAATCTTAAATTTACTAATAATAAATCATTTTATAAATTTCTCGATTAACTAGTAATCTGGACTTATAAATATAGTTGACGCGAATAAATTGAAAACAGATCGGTTCGGATGTGTAAATTAATTTCACTATAGATCGTTAATTGAATTACCGACCTATGTTGACTGGAAATTTCTCTTAGATATGATTTCAATTATCCTTTGTCTGTGCCATTAAGTTGCCAAACAAATTTAAAGTAAATAGAATAAAATGTTGACACGTTTGTATTTGAAAGTAAATCGGCTTGTATTGATCACTATTCTGATTTCGGAAAATGTGATGATTACAAGAAAATTAATTTCGATGGACTGGTAATGATAAAATAAACCTATGGAATGAATTTCCATATGTGAATATTGACACCCTAATTGTCAAATTGTTTATTTTAAACAACTGCCCTTTTCAAATTTATCGTTTGAGTTCGAAGAGACCGGGATCAGATATCAGCATTATCCGTAACCACTTCGATCCAATAACCACCATGAACCTTAACGGTTTGATTGTAGAGCCTAGTATACTGGGTTTTAATTAATGTAACAATTTCGGATATCTTAATAAGTATTTATATGTAGACACTATTATAATATCACCGGATTTTCTAAAAAAATGTTTTGGTTATCGTAAGGGAAAAACCCATCGTGTTTATGTGTGAAATGGTCTTACGAGATACCTTTGTTTTCAAAGGATTTTGATAACTTTAATAATTCAAATTGAGTGTGTTTACTCACGCTAGTTTTCCAGACTGACTCGGGTGTTATTTTATTGTAATGCTTGGGTCAGACTGAGTATTACAGATTCAGGTTAGGATGCTTTGGAGCTCAGGAGACGAGCTGGATGGTAGAGACGTATTACGCGTACTTGATTATATTCCGCTGTGTATTGTAGGCAATATATTCAGCACTTTTAAGGATAAGTTATTATAACTGTCTAGATTTCTATGTTGATGGTTGTACTCTGATAATTTGTATGTATATTAACAGTTACAGTTTTCTTGTATAAAAATATGTTATTGTATATTATATTTTGTTCTACTGCAATTGTGAGATTTTGTGTTGTTGTTTCTATTTCTTTTTTTATCTCTTTCTTATTAACCGTAATGATCTAGTATTTCCGGCACTCGATTGCTCGATATTTTATACAGTGAATGTATTATTGTCGATTTTCGAGGGTCAAAAATCCCAGGTTGTTACACTTGGTATCAGAGCTGAAGGTTAAGTGAGAACCTTGGCTTTGGTGGGGATTACTCATTAGGAATAGGGTCAGTAGTAACCTAGAATGAGTATGAGTGTATATGCGTATAAGAGAGAGAGCGTATTTGTTAGTGATATAAAAATATTTTTATATTAATAAATGAAATGATTTTAACTTGGATTTTATATAGAATATAAAAGGATGAATTCTATAAACTGAAAAAAATCAATCATAACTGTTGATGATGATTGGATGTTATCTCTTTGTTAATTGATTGTTTGATTAATATGGATGTGCATATTATCGCTTATTGATTGATGAGTCATGCTCGGCCAGCTTATGAGCATCGACTATTGGCTATTGATTTGAGCATTCGACTAGGGTTGGAAAATTTTGATTTCTGAAAAATATTTAACCAATTGAGAAACTGCATGTTTAACATGGATTTTGAAGTGAATATATATTTGAATTCCCCCCTGTATCATTTTAAAGAGAAATTGATACCATTTGAAAGTGATATATGAAATATGGTTTATCTAGACATGGTTAATAAATAAACAAAAAGTTATTCAAACTTTGCGAGTTTGGATTCCAGGAGTTATTGAAATTTGTTTAAGAATAGAATAGTATAATTTGAAATTATTTTCCGAATAGAACTGTTATAAATGGTTTCAAAGTGGTTTCGAAAAGGGATTTTCAAAAGATTTAAAAGAAATGTCTTCAAAACGATTTCCAAAATGATTTCAAAGAAAATAAACTTTAGTAGCTTTACTACTCGATTGTTTAATGAAATTGATTTGATTCAAATCCCTGAAGTATGATTTGATATTCGAAATATATATGTATATATCTATTTGAAATGAACACGTTGATCAATTCTCGAGTTTCGGATTGAATGATATTATGAACGCATGTATCCTATGCATTAGGATTGATTGATTGATTGTGCATCTTGTTGAGATGATTGCTTGCCGATTCCAATTTTGAATTAGAATTTGATTTTCCAACCATTCTGAATAGTGGAATACTTTTAAATTGAGAATCAATTTTCAAAGTTAAGAATTTTTGGAAAGTATATAAAGTTAGTTTTGAAATTTTAAATAAAAACTAATGGAAGTTGAACAAGTTTTAAAAAGCTAAATATTTTGATAAGTAAATTGTATAAGCCTATTTTGTATTATTTAAGTATGAAATTTGTTTTGAAATGTTTTCAATGAAATTTTGCTTTAAGAAATATTCCTGAATAATAAAGGGATAAGAAAAAAAAACTTATTTATTTTACAAATTTATTTTAAAAGTAATTTTGATTTATAAAACCTTACTAATTTGCAAAATGATTTTGAAAGCAAATTTTAATTATGTACAAATGTGAAATCTAGTTTTGAAAAGCTTTTATAATGAAATTGTTTGAGAAATGTTTATGAATTAAATAATAATTTATAATAATAATAATAATAAAATAAAAATTTATAAGGTCAGTTATGTATAAAGGATTTTTTTGTAAAGTATTTTGATTTTGAAAAGAAATTATGGTTTTAAAACTTAGTTACTTACAAAGTGATTTAGAAAGAAAGTTGATTTTATATAGATAGGACTTTATGTAAATATGAAACTGAAGTAAAATTTGAAAACTGATGATTGGAATTTTAAAATATATGAATATTGAACCACTCTGTAACGACCCAATTTTTCGACTTCCGAAAGTCGACATCAATACGCCCACTTTATCAAATGCCAAACCATCGAATGCCGGAAAACCGAATCATTATGGTTAAAAAAGAAAGAGGTAGAAGAAGAAACAAAAACAATAACAGAATCTCACATTCGCAGTGGAACAATATATAATAAATAAATGAATAATCTTTTAAAACAAAGAACTATATCTGTTTATACATTACATCATCAGAGTATTACAACAAC
The DNA here is from genome assembly GCA_030737815.1 of Allium fistulosum. Classification (NCBI taxonomy): domain Eukaryota; kingdom Viridiplantae; phylum Streptophyta; class Magnoliopsida; order Asparagales; family Amaryllidaceae; genus Allium; species Allium fistulosum. Next base: position 432,022,935 of record CM060905.1, read on the forward strand.
AACACACAACATTGGCAGTTATAATAACCTGCCCATATGATTGAATACACATCGGAATGATAATAGTATACGGAAGTACGTCCCGCCATCCAGCTCGCCTCCTGATATCCACATCATACTTTTCTGACTTATATTTCAATTTGAAAAATGATTGTTGAAATCATATATGAATTTGAAGCTGAGCCGATATTTGAAAGTGATTGATTTTGAGAACTTTTGACTATAAAAAAAATTGATTTGGGAGTTTTCAAACTTATATAAAATGAATTGTATAAGTATGAAGTTAATTCGAAAACTATTGATTTTGAAAGGTACTCGGTCTGAAAAGAGATGATCTTATATATAACGGAATTTATATAAGTATGATTTTGAAGTGATGATTTGAAAAGGTACTATGTATAGTATGATATACATTTTGAAATTGAAGATATGGGAAGTACCTTCTGCTTGATTATCCGCTTTATGGCCACATTGTGGATACATTCTATTGATTCTATTGATTGATTTAGGTCGTCCAGACACAAACTCATGAGTTCCTTTGAATTCCATAGCGTAACCTATGGTCTTACGACCTCGGCTGCATAGCGAAATTCACAGCGCTGTGAAGGCTTACAGTTACAGATGTTTCCTAGGGGACCCAGGCGAAACCATTGTGTAACTGCGATCTATGGTCGTTTTCGGCGTAATCCGCCTGGGTAGAGCGATTGCCTTGAGGTACGGATGTTTTCTGGGGGAACTAAGCGAAACCATTGTGTATCTGTGGTCTACATGGCGTAATTCGAGGGGCAGATGATTGCCTTGAGTCTATGGGTGATAACGACGTAACCACCAGTGTTACTATTAAGTAGACTACGATCCATGCGAGTGTTTGGCGTAGCGTAATTCGTAGAGCAGTGATTGCTCATGGGTACGGATGTTACCTGGGGGATCCAGGCGAAACCATTGTGTATCTGCGATATATGGTTGTTTTGGATGTCATGGCGTAAGACGTGGGGTAGTGGCTGCTTAAAGTCACCTGAGGCGGCGTCACTCTGTCCTCTCGACTTAGCGAGAGAGCGACCTTAGGGACTGCATTCCATGACGATCCCGTTCATTTGATTTCAGTTATTGGATTGTACTTTCCATATTTGTTTTAAAGTTTTCCAAGTATTTTCACTGGGTGTTGAAATGGGTTTACTAAGTACTTAGAGATTTCTAGTCTTGCGCCTGATCAACGTATTACTAGATTCTGTAAGAACGAGGATAAACTTGTGGAAACATCGAGTTATCAAAAGTATTTTCGATATAAAAGTATTTCGTTATAAAAGAATTTTTAACAAAGAAAATTTTTCAAGCATTAAAATTCGAATATAAAAACCATTCGAATTATCTATTGGTGTAATTAAGAAACCAATGGAATAAATACGTAAGTTCTATATAGACTATTCTAATTGCATTTACGATTTTGATTCAGGTTTGAGTACACGATTTTAAGGTAATTCATACCTGTCCGATTTAGGATTGTTCACTTGATTCTCGACAACGAACACTGATACAGATTTTTGATAAGAATATGAAGTTCTCTATTATAGTTAATTACTACGTATGGAGGATGGAAGTTTCTAATCAAGAAGTCGGATTAGATCCACACTTGAGTAGTCGGGTTAACAATACTAGTTCGGAAAATAAAATTGCATATTCAAATAAGAGATCAAAATTGTTATACGTATGAATGGTATATATACATCGTAAGGATTCTAATAAAATGATTGTGTGCTATGGTTGCTATCTATGATTATTTCTTGCTTAGGATTGCTATGATGTTTGGTTGCATGTAGTTTGACATCATCCCTATCAGTTGCATTACATTTATGTGTTACACATAGTTGTATTAATGATTCTTATATTTTATAAGTTGATTATTTTGAGTAAAATATATCGTATGTTAAATTTCTTACTTCGTTCCTTTTCGAGGATGAAAAGTTTTGAGTGGGGGAGATTGTAACGACCCGTAATTTTAACTATTTTAAATTATTAAATTTAATATAATTTTTGAATTAAAATGGTTAAAAATAAAATTTAATGATTTATTAATGTAATTTGTTGATATGAACTTAGATAAAATTTTAAATGACAATATTCGATATGAGAAAAAAATGATTAACTAATTTTAGATATTGTAATATTAATTTTTATAAGTCAAATAGATAAATTTTCTGATAATTGAAATATCTAAATCTATAAATTGATTAAACTATATAAAATTTTGAAATGTAAATTTCTGAATAAGGAAAATTAATTAATATATATGTATATAAACTCCACCATTAAAATTTAAGATAGAATATCCATATATGTGTGTATATATAAATATATACAAGCTTTATGATGTTTAAAAATATATATGTAAGTATATATGTATATATATATATGTATATATGTCCATATGAAGTAATGTATATGAAAATATGTATAAATGTAAATATGATAAAATAAATATGAATATTGTATATGTATGCATATATATATATATATTAATGTATTTATGGTAAAATAGTGTATAGGAAATTATATATAGATATACACATGTAAAAGCTTCACGATGATAAACTCCTAACTTTTGATGAAATATATATATATATATATAAGTAAATGATACATGGTGAGGATATGTATGTAAGTGTATATATATATATATATATATGTGTAAACATGTGTATATCTAACTGTACATGTAATAGGAAAAATATATGTAAATATGTATATGGTGACAAAAATATACATAAATATACATATATATATATGTATATGTATGTATGTGTGTGTGTGAGATAGTGAATAGGTAAATATATACTCATGGTAAAAAAATAAGAATATGTAAATATGTAAATATATATATGTGTATATATATATGTATATGTAAAAATATGATAAAATAAATATGTATATGTAAAGGTATACATCTATACATCTATATGTATATATACATAGGAATCATCATTTCAACTTAAATTCAAGCACACACAAAATCAAATCAAAGTGTAATAAATCAAATAAGCATATAAAAGATCAAATCACTCAAAATAAAATCATATCAGCAAAATGAAAATAAATGAAATGAAAGCCTGTACAAATGCATAGCCACCCTACCTCACTATTTGCCTTCCACTCTTCTATTTATACATACCCGAGCCTGTTCCTGTTCTTGCCTATGAAAAAAAAGAAACAAAGTAAAAATCTGGCGTTAAATCAAAAAGCTTGAAGCAGGAGAAAAACAAAGCAAGCAGTAGTTGTCTCCTATTTGAAACAGTGAGTAAAGCAACTTACATTGTTAACATGATATCTCATATATATATATACATGTGATATGAAGGAATCATGGATATATGGCTAGTATATAAGTGTTGTTTAGGCGAATCTATGAATGTATGTATATGGTCAGTACCACCCATCATCAAGACACCGTGCTTCTTCCTAAACGTTGCTCTGTTCTTTCTTTTTCTTTTGATAAAACAGTTAAACTTATGACCTTGAAAATCAATATCTCATTATCTATTAAGTTTTAAAACTTGATTCCAAAACAAAAGATGTTTGTTTTTTAGCATAGACTATTTTAAAATTGGTTTCAATTAATTTCATTAAGCATAGGATGGGAAAACCCTATTAAACAGTGAAAGGGTCTAATATGGTCAAGATTCAATAACATAATTTGATTAATGGATTTTACGGTGGTGTTCAGTGTTGAAAGACTCAATTTTTAAGGGTGGTTTGAAGATTTTTAGTTGAGTATAGAAGGAGGAATTGGAAGATGATCAGAATTTGGGGATTCGTCAAATTACGGCGATGCAGTCGATTTGGGGGCTTGTCGTTGGGTGTGGAGGATGCTTGGGTGATGGATGATCGGGGATAAATGGTGCGACTATTTGTAATGGCTCGTGGTGGTCAGATGTAGTCAAACTAGGGTTTTAGCTAGGTTTGTGTTGGGTCTCGGTTTTGTGGCCATGGCAATGACGATGGGAGTAGAGAGACGTGCACACCTGGGGGGAAGGGCCGAGGTGATGATGGCGATGCTCGAGGCAAATTTTGGTGAAGGACGGTGGATCATGGTGGTGTGACGAGGCATTTTGATGGGGCACGGTGGTTGCCAGTATTGGTTGGAAGTTCGAATTTCGAACGAAGGTTTTGGGTGCGTCTCCAGGTGGTGGAACAAAGTGGCATGGTCGTAGGCGACTCGGGTGGATGGTCGGCGGCCGTGAAGCGTCAACCTTGAGTTTGTGTACGTGAACACGTTCAGTTTTGAGCAATTGGACATAAGATATGAGAAGGGGAAATTGGGTAGAGAAAAAGGTGGGTTTTGTTTTGTTGGGCCAGGTTCATTCGAACGTGGGCTGGGTTGGAAAAAATATAAGGGAATACATTTTTATATTAAAAATCTATAAAAAAATAAATTATTTTTCTTTCATCTTGAATCCAATCGATGCACAGATTCTTACGTCGTGTCCCTATCGCCTAGTACTTCCATCTGAATAAATATGGTCAAGCTCTGCAAAAATAAAATATCGATTAAAAACGATTCAAGTAAAGAAATAAGTAACGTCTTATTTAATTTATTATACGTTAAATTATAAATTGATTATTAAATTGATTGTTAATCTTAAATTTACTAATAATAAATCATTTTATAAATTTCTCGATTAATTAGTAATCTGGACTATAAATATAGTTGACGCGAATAAATTGAAAACAGATCGGTTCGGATGTGTAAATTAATTTAACTGTAAATCGTTAATTGAATTAGCGACCTAGGTTGACTAGAAATTTCTCTTAAATATGATTTCAATTATCCTTTGTCTATGCCATTAAGTAGCCAAACAAATTTAAAGTAAATAGAATAAAATGTTGACACGTTTTTATTTGAAAGTAAATCGGCTTGTATTGATCATTATTCTGTTTTCGGAAAATGTGATGATTACAAGCAAATTAATTTCGATGGACTGGTCATGATAAAATGAACCTATGGAATGAATTTCCATATGTGAATATTGACACCCTAATTTTCGAATTGTTTATTTTAAACAACTTGGCCTTTTCAAATTTATCGTTTGAGTTCGAAGAGACCGGGATCGGATATCAGCATTATCCAAAACCACTTCGATCCAATAACTACCACGAACCATAACGGTTTGACTGTAGAGCCTAGTATACTGGGTTTTAATTAATGTAACAATTTCGGCTATCTTAATAAATATCAATACGCATACACTATTATAATATCATCGGATTTTCAATAAAATGTTTTGGTTATCGTAAGGGGAAAACCCGTCGTGTTTATGTGTGATGCGGTCTTACGAGATACCTTTGTTTTTGAAGGATTTTGATAACTTTAATAATTCAAATTGAGTGTGTTTACTCATGCTGGTTTTCCATACTGACTCGGGTGTTACTTTATTGTAATGCTCAGGTTAGACCGAGTATTACAGATTTAGGTTAGGATGCTTTGGAACTCAGGAGACGAGCTAGATGGCAGAGACGTATTATGCGTACTTGATTATATTCCGCTGTGTGTTGTAGGCAGTATATTCAGCACTTTTAAGGATAAGTTATTATAACTGTCCAGATTTCGATGCTGATGGTTGTACTTTGATAATTTGTATGTATATTAACAATTACAATTTTCTTGTATAAAAATCTGTTATTGTATATTATATTTCGTTCCGCTGCGATTGTGAGATTCTATGTTGTTGTTTCTATTTCTTCTTCTATCGCTTTCTTCTTAATCCATAATGATCTGGTATTTTCGGCACTCAATTGCTCGACATTCTATACAGTGAACGTTTTAGTGTCGATTTTCGAGGGTCGAAAATCCCAGGTCATTACACTATAATATAGATCTAAGAACTCAATCACTGAAATGCTAGTTTGATCATTTTACGCAAAGCACAATATATCTGATGTCTTTAAAAGTTAAGGATAATCGAATGTGCTTTTGTAAAGAGTTCATTATGATATTCTAGTAAGCGCATTCTTTTGAATGGTTTGACCATTTAGAAAGAATAACAAATGTACATAAGTAGCTATGATTTAAGGTATAGTTTGGATGAAGAAAGAGTATGGTCACTTTTGCTTCATAAAGAAACATTGAAGATGAGAATTGTAACAATAATGAAAGATATTTAACATTGGAATAAGAAATATGATTTCTATTTCAAAATGTATTTTAGTATAGAAAATTGTTTTCTATGAGATTTGTTTCTGTGGGTTCAAGATTGCGACGACCGGATTTTCGAACTAGTCAAAATCACCGAAGACCCGTCCGTTCTAAAAATACGAATGAAAACTACCAACTTAATACACAATATTTAATAAATACTCAATACTATTAAATGTATAGGGTATAATTTCAATTGTACAAGTTATCAGAGTAATCAATTTAATCTACAGGTGTGCTTAAATACAAAGAAGACTCAATATTCAATAAATCTACTGCTGCACAACTCTGATGAGAAAGATAACAATAACCTATTCCTGCAAACTCAATAAACATGCCAAGTGCAGAATAGAAATGTAAGTAGGAAAGATACAACAATATAATGTAAATAGCAACCAATAAACAAATAAATAGGAAAGGGTTATATTGTTATTTGGGCTGCATCACTACCACTTGTGACTACATACGTACCTCTATCTAATTGGGTAACCAATTAGATATAGGATCAAGCCAACATAGTTCTCCTATCGCAAATAGGACTTATGGAGCTTACAATGCACAAACAAATATGCAATTCCCAAACTGTGAGAAATGCGGATTACAGATCTTAAGGCTGGAATAACACTAGAGGGGGGGGGAGGTGAATAGTGTTTTGTGGATTTCCAAAATCTTTTGAAACTTATGTAAATTTAATCACCAACAAATGCAATTCACAGACACAGATATAATCACAGAATCAAACACAGATGTAAATAATAAATAAAAGCAGTAAAGGAAAGGACACACCAGGATTTTATACTAGTTCGGAGTTACCCTACATCCAGTCCCGCACAAACGTATGGATTTCTTATCAAAAATAATCTCCCAGATTACACCTGTAACGACCCATATATTTTAATGGTTTTAATAACTTATTTAATTGGATTTTTGTGAAATTTTAAATAATAAAATTTTGAAATAAAAATTTGATATTTGGATTATGTCCATTAAAACATAGCAAATGGTAAATTTTCATCAGATAATATGAAAGTTTATTTTCTTGTGCAATTTTATTTCAATTTAAATCAGTTAATATTAGATGATAATAAAATGTTTTCCAAACCTGAATATTTTTATATAGAAAATTTGTAAATCATCTTCTGAGTGAGACGTCATATTCGTTTCTCCAAATTTGGACTGTTATTGCTCAGTTTATCTTATTTTCGACGGATTAATAACATTTTTGGTATCGATATCGACTTTTGATAGGATGTTCATATCACTGGTATCTGTATACCGTTTTGATCGTCTTGCCGTGCTGATCCCCGCAGTATATTCATTTCTGTATTTCGGTGTCCGTTACGCGACGAAATCGCGAAACGAATATCCGTATCGGTTACAAAATTTCAACTCTTGTTTCCTTTGTCTTTTTAATTGTCCACAGTTAAAACCCAATAGTCTCTAGCATTTAAAATTTTAGAAATCAAACGTTTGACCCTTTCTATTCTTTGATTTAGTATTTATTTACGTGTCCTTCCAGTTGCATTCTTCTTCTTCAATCAGAAAGGGGAAAATATTAAATTATATAATCATGCTTGCATTTGTTCTTCTGAGTTATGTTCCCACTGCAAACTCATGCGGGCTCTCAACCATCATCAACCCCTCTCGCAACCTCGCCTTCACCAAACATCGCCCAACTTTCCTCTCCGACCCATCAACATGTGGCCATGCTTCCTCACAAAACCGCCTCCTCCCTTCACGTGAGCACCCATGCCATCTCCTCAACACCTTCCCAGCCTTGACCTGGCCAGCATCGCCACCCCGCTCCATTCTTCCTCTCCGCGCACCCTCACCTTTAATCTCCACTCTCTGCTTGCGCCTTCCGTTTTCCCTCTCTCTCGGCCGAGTCTTCCACCTGGATCCGCCATTCCCAATCTCAGCCTCCCTCTCCTCCTTCCCGTATCCACTCGCGCCCAGATCTTTCTTTTTCCCTGGCCTTTCACCCCTCCTCCTCAGTTGCATTGATGTAAGTTGTTGAACATATATATATATTTGTTTATATATATATTGTATATATGACATTACACTCTGTGTTTCATTATCATTGTATATAGCAGGCTAGTTATTTAAGTGTTTAAAGGTTATGTAAGTTGTATTTACATTCTGTAGTTTATATATATCTAAGTTTATTTATATATATAAGTTTATTTACATGTTTAAGTTTATATATAAATTGTGCTGGTATTGTCTGCTATTGTCTTATGAATATATATATATATATATGTATATATATGTATGTACGTTTGATAATAATATTTATTTTAATGCTATAAAATCCTTACTGTCAAAACCGTATGATTATAACAATACTAAGATGGAGTTTGAATTGCTTGATTCCTTTGGTTGTTTTAAAGTATATTATATTATATGATTCTAAAGTACTATATAAGTCTACTTTATATAAGCCTAATATATTAAGATATATAATATCAGTAATATATTACAGTATTGTATTATACGACTGTATATATATGTAATTCCACTGCAGGTTGTATATGATTGTATCGTCTATTTCTTATTTTTTATAAATGTTTAGATCCTGGTTTCGTACATTGGCTAAGTTTAGATATTTAAAGTATGATATATATAGTTGGTTTTGTGTCAGTACTACTGTGTGATTTATACATATATCTATTGCTATATACATAGTTTACACATATTGAAAAATCTGGCTACATTATAATGTAATAAAGTAGTATTGGAATATTTTTCAATAGCATATATTTCTAATGTATATATATAAGAAAAAGAGTCTGCATGTCATATATATATTGATCTTCGTTGATTGATTTTTTTATTTTATTTTTTTATATATGATTTACAAAGATATTGATTTCATCATATATATGGGTTTTAAAACTTTTGATTTGTTATATTTATAAATTTATACGTTAGTTTATATATTTTTGTATACAAGTTTGTATATAACCCGTTGTGTAGATAGGTAAATTTAGAGTTCATATATTTAATATTTTGTATATATATAATGTGTATGAATATATGCGGTTCTTTATTTGATGTAAAATCTACATATGAAGTTATTACATAGGTTGTTTATAATATACAAGTTATATAACTAGTATATATTGTTACTTATATATATGTACAAATTTGTGTAAGTCTAATCTGGTTTCAGTATATATGTGAAGTTTGTTTTCCATATATATATATATATAGATTTTTTTTTGATATTAAAGTTAAGTTATTGATTTGAAAATAAATATATATATTATTATTCAAAAATATGTTTGATTTTTTTATATGTGTTTTAATTTGAAACAATGATTTCAAATTATATATATATGTGTTATTTTAATATTTGTTTTAACTTAATAATAATATATATAATTGCTGTCTCTATCAAACTGATTCTAATTGTTTCATCGATTCCTTATCTATCAGCCCGTCCGTCGAATTCGAGTTCAATCTTACCTTGCTGTGGAATTCGTGCTTGGAATCGTAACTCATTCTAGCATCGAATCTCTCTAACCTCGAAAGGTGAGTAATCACTCACGATTAACGTTCTTATATTTATTAAATTTGATTTCAATTGAAACGACAATTGAAATATGATGCTGTTAGATTTTTACATTGCTATATATATATGTCATTATCTGTATCTGTTCACCTGTGACATCTGACACCATTATCTGTTATTTATCACTGATGATATATGCCTGTTACTGTTGTTATATTATTATCATATCTGTTATCACTCTGCAAGTTCCCTGTTAGTATAGAATTTCACTATGGGTTGAAATGATACATACCCGAACGATCTGCAGAATAGGAGAAAATCGTTATAGGTTGAAATGATAAAACCAAGCGATTTTCATTGAATTGAATTTGGGATTGCGGGTTGAAATGATATATATCCGTATATATTTAAATTACGGATTGAAATGATAAATATCCGTATCACTTGACCATAGGGTAGAAAATTTTATACAGACACCGTTGGTATATATATATAAATATTTTGAAAATGATTTCTATGGTTTTGAAAAGAAATATATGGTTTTAATAAATATTAATTTTAAAGATTTATTAAAGTTGATAAATAATATGTTTAAGTATTTATTTAATATTTATATTTTCAAATATAGAGTTTATAATGATTTGAAATTATATTTATTTAAGAATTTTACTTAAATAAGTTTGATTTGAAATTTATTAAATTTGAAATTTTAAAGCTATGACTTTATAACTTGAATTTGATCAAAAGTGACTTAAATGAATATTTTAAATTTATATAAATTTAAATGGGATATTTTGTTTATTTAAATTTGTAAATTAAAGCTGTATTTAGATATTATTGAAATGATTAAGTAAATATTTCAAAACTAATAATAGTAAAGTGAATTTGATATATATATAAAATTATCGAATTTAGTTTTGAAATGTTGAATATACTGACTTTGATATATATTGAAATTTGAATGGATTATTTTATGGTTCAAATATGTATTTGAAAATCGATAATTTGAAATGGTTTATTGAGAAGCTGAATCGAGTTGAAATTGATGATTTGAGATTTGATTAAATTTTAATTTTGGAATTCGAGTTGATTTGAATCGATTTGTGAAATTGGAGGAAGCTATTTTTATATAAAGTATTTTTAAACTATATCTAAAACTATTTATATTTTACTTTATAAATTATTTTAATATAAAATATTTTAATATAAATCATTTTCAATATAAATTATTTTATTATAAACTATTTTAACTTATAACTATTTTATATAAACTATTTTATTTTATAAACTATTTTATTATATACACTACTTTTAATATCTAAACTGTTTAAGAGGAAAGTGTTATGGATTCCAAAATGCTATGATTTCAAAGGGTTATGAATTTCAAGGTTTTGATTTCCAAAGTGTTTTGATTTTAAAAGACTTATGATTTCGAAAGCGATATAACTTTGGAAAGTGACATGATTTTGGAAATGGATTTATTTGAAGTGAAATGTTATCGTATTAATTGGGTTTTTGAAATGGAAATAATATTTTGGTATTGAAGTATAAACTATTTTGAAATGACCGTGGTGTTATAATAACGTTTGGTTGTTAAAGAGACCGGGATCGGATATGGGCATACTCTCTGTCGATACCGAAAACCACTTTAACAACTGTGTACGTGGTGGTGATTCCAGAATGAAGTAGGATGGTGGCGACGATCCTAAAGGTATATACGTGGACCCAACTCCCGTGAGTTGGCATAAGGTGGCTAAAACAGGAGCGATTCCGGACCAATGAGGTAGCTCCTCTGATCGGACACACTCCATCGTATGCCATTCTATTACTTTATGATTGATTTGGTGCGTACCCTTGATTCGGGAGTGTGGCTCGAGGTGGACGATTGCTGCGGCTCTGCGTTACCACCAGTCCAGATGCGTAATTGGTATATCTACCCTGGCATTGCCTTGTTGTGCCGTGTCACCTACCATAGCGAGCCTTACTACGAGTTTGATTTGTGTCGTACCTATGGAGTATCCTCTGGTAGCCTCCCGATCTGGAGGTATTACGGTACTGTATAGACTATTGGCACTATATATGTGTTAAGGTGGAAAATGTAAAGCCTTAACGCTATTTTTAAGTAAGTTTACTTTACTTTAGACATTATTATAATAGCGTATATTACTACATAGTAGATAGTTTAACGGATCCTTAGAGGATGGTTATCCCAAACATCCTTTGAGTTACTTGTATTTCAGTTGATATTTCACTTGAGTTGGATTTATTGATATAAGAATGTTAATCCTGACTCGAGTGTTTTGTGTTTTGCTTTACGCTCGGGTCAGACTGAGGGATACAACATTCGAGACTCACCTTTGGAGTTGGAGCTTCGCTTGGAGATCCAGCTATATCGATTCTGCTATCAGTTGTTCAGTTGATTCCAATGATGTATTCAGATCTTGTATTTGACTATTGTATTGAGACATCTATGTATTCGAGACTTCTGTTGTATCTTGTTTAACTCTGTTATATATATAGCAGCTTCATGAACTACTATTCCTTTGTTTCCGCTGCTTATTGTTATATTACTCTGTGTCTGTGATTATTTATTTACTGTAAATGCTGAGTTTTGCCAAATTTAAGTTAACAATCTGATATTTTGAGCAATTCAAATCCGACATGTATGGATGCGAATGGTTGAAAATTTCAGGATGTTACAACACCCTCGATTTCATGGCCACGAGGTACACCCTCCTGTATTCGAGTCTAGGGCAAACTCTCTTGATTTACCAGGCCACAAGATCACCTAATCGATTTCCGGGGCAACAATCACACCCAATTGATTTCAAGGCTCAACCGCACCTTTTACTCAACAGTTTGATTTACAAATAATCCTATAACTCTGAATAGCACCGAGATCTTATGGAGAGAGTGGCAGAGAATCAAACAAGAGATAATCAAGTTTGATTCACTTGGTATTTCGGCAGAGTATAGTTTGGAATTCTTTATAATAAATGTGGAAGATGAAGAGAAGAGAAAACAAGTGAAATCTGGTTGAAAATTCGTTTAGAACTATTGGTATTTATAGGAAATCAACAGTCATATTTATTCGTGAAAGGATACAACGAATAGACACTTCTTTTGAAAATTTGAATTTTGAATTTAATGGACACCATGTCGACATGGGGGTTTGAGGGATGTCGACATGCTCTAGGAAAAAATTGATGATTTTGATTTTCTTATTAAAATTGGTTTCTATAATTTGTCAAAACGATCTCTAAACTTTGTAAATATTTTTGAATATAGTTTAAACATATAAAAGAGTTTAGAAAGTAATTTTTAATATATATAATCTTAATCTATAAAGTGATTTAAAATCTGAGTAAATAGATATTTTAAAGCTAAATATTTAAAACAAGAGATAGTTTAAATCAATGACAATTTTGAAATCAAAATATTAAAAATGATAAAGATAGTTTTGAGGCTAAAATATTTTGAAAAGCAGTTTTGAAAATCATTTTGAAAAACCATTTTGAAGTAGTTTTGCAAGCTTCTTCCTGTAGAATATCTCATCACATCAGGACTCGAGAACTTGTACAAAACCAGGACGTTCGTGGGTTTTTAATCCACTTGTCGTGGGTTTGTAAGCCACTAAGAAGGTAGAAATGGGTTCCATCCCAAATGAAATATGGAATGAAGATTTCCGTGCTATTATGAAGTTTTAACATAATTCTAGACTCAATACTTATCTTGTACTATTAATGTAACGACCCAGAATTTTGAACAAATTAAATTGAAAATATTTAATTAATTTTAAATATTTAAAAGATGATTTAATTTGAATCCCCAATATAACTTTGAAATTGGCGATTAAATTATAGAATTTAATCTGTTGATAGTTGAATTAAAATTTGAATCTTCAATTTTAAGTTGATTAAAAATATTTTAAAGGCTTAGAAAATTCGTATTGACAATAATGAAGATAATAGAAGCTTCAGAATCTAATTTCGAATTGATTTGATCAGTTTTGAAAATTTATTGTTCGAATCGTTATTTAAAAATAGCCGTCCGGCCGCAGTCTCGGAATTCGACAAAACCAGTTCCATTTGATCCGGAATATTGAATTATTATCGGATTTCAACTTTCGTATTTATCGGAGTTGATATGTGAGTGCACGGTGAGTAAACGCGTTGATATTTAACCGAATTTAATTTAAATTTAAAATTTAAATTAGTCAACATCAGCCACCCTAGTTTTCTTAGCAGACCTACTCTCTGCAATGTCGCGTACTCTTGTCTCCCCTTCATCTCGTTTATACCTCACGCGAGAAATCATTTCGTTCAAATTAAAGCAAATATCAGAACAAAGAAAAACAGAAATGGCCGAACTACCATTTTATTTTCATTCCTCTTCAAATCTATTTCCCCCTTCTGATTCAAAAACAAACGAAACAAAATAAATGGCAGACATCCACTTCTATTCTTCCGATCGAATTCAAAACCGCGGCTCCCAATTTTCAAATTCTCAAATCGAAGCAAGACAAGTCAAGCATCGCGACTCCGGCTCGCGTGAAGACTAGTCGCGAACGAGCATCGCGCTCGCGTGGAGGCTGGGGTGGAGTTTTGTGGATTCGAGCAGTGGTGAGCTCGAGCTAAATCTCGGTGATGGCTCGTGTCGTTCGGGTTGATGGTGGGCGACATCAGGAATTCGCGGCGGAGTCAAAATGGAGGCAGGCAACAAGATGGGTGCGACTAGGGTTCTCGAAGTGGAGAAGAGCGCGTGATGTTGTCTGTCAGTCGCGTGAGATGATCTCGAAGGGGGTGGTGGCGCGCGTTCGTCAAAAGGGGAAAATCTCGAAGTCGGCGACAGTCACGATGAAAACGAAGCCAGGGTGGAGGCGATTCTGGGAAGCGTGGGCTCGAGTTCGAGTCTGGGTTTCGATCTGGATTCGATTTCGGCAGTGAGGTATTGATTTCAATTCATTTAAAATTTAAGTAAAATTCGCATGTGTTTTAAGCAGTTGAAATTTTAAAGTAAATCAATATATATATACTGTTAAAAGAAAGTATGTATGGGTTTCTAAATTTAATAGTAAAATAGATATATATATATATATATATATATATATGTTAAAGTTGTTTACAGTAAAAGAAAATTATACATGCAAATGGATTACTAATTACTGAAGTTAAAAAGTGAAAAGATTTATTTAAAAAAGAACCAGTTCGAATTTTTGAATTTTTAGTTGAAAAGAAATCATTGGTTAATTTAGTTTATCTAATAGAAAATAAATTATTAGATTAGTTCAAATTAAAAGTGTGTATATATCAGACAAGAAAATTTAGTTTTAAAAAGTTAATTGTAGTTAAATAAAATTATAAAAGGAGAAAATGGTTAATTAAAACTATCAAAACGAAAAGTTGATTATTCGATTTATATTGAATATTAATGAATAGTACAAATTATTTATACAAGGTTAATAAAGTCAAGAAAATCGAGTCAAGATGGAAACGGATGGCAAATTAAAAGCTAAGGTGAGATTTTCTCACTCGAAGGAAAAATTTATTATACAGTTATTGATTTGATTGATTGACTGTTTGGATATGATATTAGATATAGTAGGATATATCTATATATATAGCAATATATACATATTGGCATATGTATATATTGGATTGATTGATTTCCCGCCTCGTATAGCGGATGAGACCCTATTGCGCCGTTAGTAAGCGGATGATTTTTATAAAACCCATATACCGCGATATTCCACCTCGAAGTGGAATGGGTATTGTGCTAACGTCTGTGGATGCAGGGAAACAGGTTGGAGGGATCCAACTGGATTCCTCACCAGTATTTATTTATTTACCGATATTGATGAATATTCTGTTATCATATTGATATATGATGGTTGTTGTTGTGATTGACTAATTGGTGCTGTTGCATCATCGGATTCAGTTTTGAAGTTTAAAAATAACGACTTTTACTCTAAAAGGATTTTAAAGTGATTTTTGAAAGTAGATGTTTTATTGAATTTTTGAATTGATTTATTTCAAATAAATAAACGTCTAGAATTTTAAAGCTATAAGAGTTAAGATTTTTGGTGAAATATAACCAAAGTGTGATTTTTGAAATAAAAGTTGATTTAATTATAAAATGGTTTAAGTTGGGATTGTTGAATATTGTAAACGGTCTATATAAAAGATTTATAAAGTTGATATCTAGGAAATTAAAAGTATTGGAATTATAAAATGAGTTTTTATAAGTGTTAAAAATGAAATATTATGGAATCCGTAAGTGAATGAAATTTATAGATTTATAAATTGTGAAGTTATAAAATGGATGAAACTGTAGAATGAAAGATTTATAAGAAATTAACTTATAAATTGGTTTTTTGCATTTAAATGGAATATTGATCGAATTTGTAGATAAAAGGAGATTTATTAAATCGAAGTTGTTAGAAAATAGAAGTAGAATTTATAAACGTTGTTTTATAAATTCGAAATCAATCAAAATTGAGGAATTTAATATAGAAGGTTATTAAGGGAATTTTATCCACGATTTTGGACAGTGGACAATTCTTGAAATAAAATGTGTAGAGATTATTGAAAATTGGTTAGTGAAGTATATTCACGATTTTGGACAGTGAATATATTTTTAAGGAAAATGGATATGGTTTTGGGAGAGTGATATTTGAAATGAAGTTAATTATTTTAAAAGATGTTTTAAAATGTGTTAAATATCGAAACCATAGATTTCAACATTCATTGTTGAAATAGACGTTTTCGAGAAAGAAGGAAATGGTGGACTATAACACTGTTGTTATAGTAAATGATTTCCGAAAAGAAGTGTTTTATCTAGTATTGGGATTTATATACCTATCTTAAAATTCGAATCCCTATACTAGTGATTTTTGAGTCGTCGTAACGATGTTTTACGTAACATTCGTTTTGACTCAAATTGATGTTGTTATAGAAAATAGATTTCCTTAAAGAATGAATTATATACTTAATATTGATTTAAGTATATCGAATATTTTCAAATGTTGAAAATAAATAGATTTGTGAAGTACTTATTATTAAATAAGTATAGAATGTTTTCTAAAATGAAACGAAATGTTTTTAAGAATTTATCTTTGAAAAGATAAATTGAAATTGAATATTGAAATCGATTGAAAATCGTATATCAGTAGATATTTTGAAAATATAAATTCACTATGGAATTTATAAAAGAAATGGAAATCTGTTTAAAAAATAAATATTGATTTATTTTTGAAGTGTGGAAATTTTATATCTAGTAAAGATATTTTGAAAGATACAATAATTTGGAAAATTATTTGGAATCTGATGATGTTGCGCATCTTTATTGATAGTTAAATAACCGACTATCAATAATTACCTTGAATGGGTATTTGTTGTGAATTGGATGAATTTGAATGCCACACTTATTTTTGAATAATCGCTCACTATTCGGGTTAGCCGGGAAAGGACCATGGGGTCGTATAACCCATTCCGAATATGTGATACGTCGTTATGAATCGCATTTGATGACCGGTGTTGAAGACCGGATATTTTTGAAAATGGAAGGATTACCGTCGAGTTACTCTACATCGGCTGATCTCCGATTTAGAGGTTTTATCACCCTTAGTGACGGGAAGTCCGGACGTGATTAGAAAATTATCCGGAAGTGAAAGGGCTTCGTGAGAAGTGCCTTCGGTTCTGTTCGATCCCGGAACAGACTTGTATGGATTGTATGTCTGACGTTACAGATTGAGATATAAAGCTGATTTCTTTCAAATACATTTATGTTGGTGGCGGAGAATTTATTCTCTTAGCTTAACACCCTTCTCTGAGACGTACGAGCTCAGAGGTTATGTAGTTGAAATTTATCAGCGATATACTCCCAATTTGGTAACGTGGCATACTGAGTGTTGCTGTGAAATGATCGTTGTTTGATCATTTATGATATGATCGTTTGTTTGATCATTTATCTTTGTGATCAATGCTATGATCATTTGTTTGACCCGAAGCATGGCTTTGTAGAAAGCGTAGCTTTGTGGACGAGACTTCGTCGAGCCTCACACCCCGGAAATGGTCAAAACATGAAGGATGCAACAAGGTTCCAGGGAGTAGCGCCCCTTAGTGTATGTCATTCCTTCTGGATAGAGGTGGTATCATGGTATGGAGCCCAGATACTTAACCTATGTTGATACTGCTTATTATGTGGTTTGTTGCGAATCGGGGATCCTCGGGAAGATCGGTTACGATCGGGGGATGGCATACGCGTGTCAGTAGTTACCTATTTTTGCAGAGGTAACCCGGCCTTGTGTTGGCAGAGATCCGGTTAGGTTCTCGGGACGTCATTCCAGAGGCGTTCCTTCGTGGCATAGGAAGTTCCTTAGCCTGACCATTTGTTGGAAATCCAAAGAAACAATACAAGCCTTTACGATTTCAATTGTATAACCTGTCTCCTCAGGAGGCAGCTATAGTAGGCATAATATAATGGTACCTATGCTGGCTAAGATTTATATTCTACTTTCGAAATGTTTTCCACTATGCACTAATAATAATATCCAAAATGATTTGATTTTGCGTAGTAAGCATCTTTGACTAACATAAGAAGAAATATCCTCCAAGTCTGCGTTTGCATTGTGTGTGTGGTGGGAGGTCTTATGGTAGTTTCATTTTCCAAAAGCATTTCGAATTGACTTTAAAATTATTTTGTTGTTATAAAGATAAACTGTTTTACGATCTCACACCAGTCACCATGACTGACTCGGAGTTTATTGTTTCCCTTCTAAACTCTGGGTGCCCACCAATTTCCACACGGGCAGTCTAGAGTTAGGTTATCAGGATATTCTGGATATTCTGGAGCTTTGGAAGCAAGCTGGATGGCGAGACGTAGTATTTGTATCTGATGTTATTTATTCCGCTGTGTACTCTGTATGAGGACAAGTTTATATAACTGTCCATTGTTGTATATCGACTCTGATTGATGTATGAATAAACTGATATAGTTCTTTGTTTTAAAAGACTAGTGATTATCTATTATATATTGTTCCGCTGCGATGTGTAAGATTCTGATATTGTTTTCTGTTCTGATGTTGTTCTGTTGTTCTTCTTTCTTCTCTTCACTCTTCTCTTCTTTCTTCTTCTTCTTTTCTTTTTCTTCTATTTTTGTGACGACCCGGAAATTTTGTATATTTGAAATTGGAATATTTAATTAATTTTAAATATTCAGAGATTAATTATTAACTTAAATTTCAAATATCGCTGTTTATTGGGTGATTTAATTGTTAAATTAAATTATTTGAAGTTGGATAAAATAGTAAATCTGGTATGCTAAGCTAATTAAAAATAATTTAAAGGCTTAAAAAATTTATATTGTTAATACTGAAGATGATAGAACTTTTGAATTTGAATTTCAAGGTGTTTTGATCAGTTTTAAAGGTATATCGTTTAAATTGAATTTAAAAATAGCCGTCCGAGGGACAGTCTCGGATTTCGACGAAACTAGTTCCATTTGATCCGTAATATTTTGTTAATATCGGATTTCAAATTTCGTATTGATTGGAGTTGCGGAGTGGGCATACGGTATATAAACGCTTGGGAATTTTCTGGGATGAATTAAATTTAAATACAATATATTCCCTTTTCTTTAGAATCCGACACTTCGTACAGCCTGCCTCCTATTTGCTTCCTTCGTACCCATCTTCCTTCCTTCCCATCTTCTCATGTCTGAGTTCGAAAAAGAAAATATAATAATAAATATACTTGAAACTGGAATAGCAAAATAAAAGAATGGCCTAGAAAAGGGGTTCCACTTCAGATCGCATATACGTTTCCTATTTTCCTCTTCTTTCACGAATCCTTTCTCAATTCAAAATCGGAAATTGCAGAGACCCTATCATTCAAATAAATCGAAGAGACTGAGTCTCCTTCCCATTGAAATCGCGGCAATTAAAGCTTCGAGGAGCAGCTTGAGCTCGCGTTCAGTTCGCGAGGCCTGGAAATCGTTGATGAGATGAGTGCTCGCGTGAAAGGGGGACGAAGGTGAAGGGAAGTGTGGCATTGCGATCGAACGAGGTTGAGGCACGTCGTAGTGGGGTGTCGTGAATCGCGATGGCGGCAGCTCGGAAGCGATGGGCTCAGTGGCGTTCAACGTAAAGGTTGGAGGCTATGATGGTGTTCGATTCGATGGTGGTTGCGAATGGGCCGCATGCGACGTCGAGGTCAGTAATCAAATTGGGGGTAGGTTTTCGTCGAGTTGCGTTTGTGCTCAGCAGGGTGGTCGCGGTGCTTGGTATGGCGAGATGAGCGACGTTGGGATGGCACTCGCGACAGTAAGGTACAACTTAATTTTTACGTTAAATCTGAGGATTGTTAACTATAGGGATTGTAGTAATTTTGGTAATGATGTTACAGAAAACAGAAGTTAATCCGGGAAGATAAACCTATTTTTGCTAAACATATATATTTCTGTTAAAAATATAAACAAGAGTATATTAAAATTTAAAAGGGTATCAATTATTTTTGGTAACCAGTTGGAAATGTAATATAAAGTAAATATACCTATTCACATTCCATTTGCATATGGTGATAACTTATTTGTTTAATTAAATCTAGATAATTTTAATTACTAAGGGTAATTTATTTAAACGAAAATTAGTTGGATTTAAATTTTTGGTTAATTAAATTTATTTAAAATAAAATTTACAGTTCGATTTGTTCAAAAAATTAATAGCCTGTATAATATTTATACAAGGTCTGAAATAGCGAAGAAACAAGTCGGGTTTCGAATCGGGTTACAAATCAAAGATCAAAGGCGAGTTAATCTCACTCAGTTAAATTATAATTTAATTTAATTTGTTTAAATTTGAATGTCTGGTTGAATGATTGATTTGATTGATTTATATGATATATATAGTAGTATATACCAATATATATATATTGGCATATGTATATATTGGAGTTGTTATTCCCGCATTGTATAGCGGATGAGACCCTATGCGCCGCATAATAGCGGATGATATTTTATATAAAACCCATATACCGCGATATTCCACCTTGAAATGGAATTGGTATTTTATATTGTGCTAACGTCTGTGGATGCAGGGAAACAGGTTGGAGGGATCCAACTGGATTCCTCAAAATTATTAGATTATTTAATATTTTGTGTTCAGAATATTTGATATCATGTGATGATTTTATATTGGATGATGTGGTTGATTTGGATTGTCCAGTATAATAAATTATAAAATCTATGGAATTGAATTTTTGAAAAGAAATAAAGGAATAAAAGTTTAAGTAAAATAATTCGAGGAATTGGGATAAAATTTATAACGAATTGAAATAAAAATAAGGTGATTTGGAATTTTAACAAATATGAAATAAGGGGATTTTGAATTCACAAGGGATAATAAATTTTATACTTAAGTGATATTATTTGAAGAATAAAAGAAGTTATTTTTGAAATTAAGGATTAAAGTTAATTAAAGAATAAATAAGGAGTTTTGGAAATCTGTAATCGATATTGGTAAAAAAGGGGTTTAACTCGTAATAAGGAATAAAAATTTAAAGGTTAATGTATTTTGGAATAAATGAAGTAGCAAAGGAAATTTATTTCAAAGTAAGTAGAGTAAATTGGGAAATCAATTGGAAATTGATTTAGTTGTTTAAAATTGGAATTTTAGAAGAGAAATGAGATTTTGGAATTTATAAACTGGGTTTATAAAGTAAAATAAAATATCAGTGGATATTAGAAAATATAAATTCAAGGTGGGAATTTATAAAGGGATATGAATTGGTTTAAAATAAATGTTGATTTATTTTTAAAGGATGGAAATG
Source organism: Allium fistulosum (assembly GCA_030737815.1). NCBI lineage: Eukaryota > Viridiplantae > Streptophyta > Magnoliopsida > Asparagales > Amaryllidaceae > Allium > Allium fistulosum. The sequence goes on from CM060905.1 coordinate 432,044,464, forward strand.
AGAAGTGTATTTCTCTGGATAGCCAAGTACGTTTTCAAGGTAGTTTTAAATATAAGTTAAAAGTTTTAATATGTTTTAAAAAGCATGTTTTAGGAAATTGATTATTTTTAAATGTTAACTTTTTAAAGTAAGTAGTTTCAAAAATCTATTATTGTAGTAATTATATAAAAGTGAGTTGGTATTATGTTTTAAAAAAAGAAGAAGAAAGAAAGTTAGTTTATATTTATAAAGTGGTTTCATTTTAAATATTCCCTAAGCATATATTTTAGTAAAGTATTAAAAAGTAGTTTTAAACTTCGATGTTAAAAAGTATATTTATAATAAAGTGTTTTTAAATTATTATTTTTAAATCTAAAAGTATTTGGTACTTGGTGGTTCAGAAGAAATAAATATTTGGGAAATGAATTCCGTAAGCGGGAATTGTTTTGAAATTGTTTCCAAATGAGTTTTGAAAATTCAGAAATATATCTTGAAAGGATATTTGAGGCAAATAAATAATGTGGGAAATTATTTATTGTGTGATGGTTGCTTGTGGATGTTAATTGATAGTTAAATAACTGACTATCAATATTGGCCAAATGCGCTGATCGTTTCGAAGAGACCGGGATCGGGTTTCCGTATACCGGGATTCTAGGTCTGGAGACTCGAATACCACTTCGATCCGGTTTGTACGTTTCGTGTAACGTGTTCGGAGTCGAAGATGGAGCAGTGAAGTGCAAGGGCTAGTCGCTACTAATCCTGAGGATATTTCCAAAATGGATGTAGTAGGAATAGTGCCTTCGGTTCCGTTCGAACCCGGGACAGACTTGTATGGACGAATGCTTTCGTGACATCGTCAGGTGGACGATGGGCATTCTAAGGGATATGTTCTGAAAAGGTATCGTTTAGCCTCGAGCCTCATCAACCGGGAATGACTGAAAATCAGGGGTTATGCAGCAAGGCTTCGTGGGTAGCCCCCACTTGAGAGTAAAGTCATCCCTGTCTAGATGTCCCTTTTATTTCGGCTTAGTGGTGCGGTTGCTGATCCCAACCGTGGGGTGATTTTATTTGGAATTATCCAGTAAGGGATGATTCCGGCCTTGTGTTGCAGGGGAGCGGGCGTACTCCTCGGTACTGTGATCTAGGCCACGTACTGTGACAGGTGGTACCCCAGTGCCTAGTCATTCGTTGGAAATCCATTCTCCCTACGTGCCTTGTACGGTATTTGTTTGTATACCTAGTATGCTGGAATTTAATCATGTAACAATTTCAGCTATTTTAATAAGTATTTGTGAATAGACACTATTATAATATCAGAGGATTTTTATAAAAAGTGTTTTAGCTATCGTAAGGTAAAAACCCGACATGTTTATTTGTGGCGTGGTCTTACGAGATGCTTTTGTTTTCAAAGGATTTTTGAAACTTTAATAATCAATTGAGTGTGATTTTCTCACGCTGGTATTCCAGACTGACTCGGGTATTGTTTTATATGATGCTCGGGTCAGACCGAGTATTATAGGTTACAGGATATGATGCTGTGGAGCTCAGGAGATGAGCTGGATGGCGAGACGTATCTCCCGTACTTGTTTATATATATATTCCGCTGTGTTGATTGTTGTACTCTGTTGTATTGAGGACATGATATGGTTATTGTCCAGTTGTATGTTATGTGTTCTCTGGTGTATACTCTGATGCTATATTATATAAAACTGATATAGTTTTGATTTGTGTAAAGATCTGTTAATATATATTATATTTTATTCCGCTGCGATGGTTAGATTCTGATGTTGTTTTCTATTTTTCTTCTTTTACCTCTTCTTCTTAACCCAAATGGTCCGATTTTCCGGGTCTGGAAAGTCGGGCTGTTACAGTTGGTATCAGAGCTTAGGTTGGCGATAACCTTGGCTCTGGTGGGAATTTTGAGAGTATTAATAGATATGAGCGCGTATTTGTTAGTGTATATAAAATGGTTTTATATTGTGTTGATTTATCGGTTGAGTGTTTATAGATTCTGGTCGATGTGTGGGACGCCACAACATCGATAGGGGTTTCTAAACTCTTAAACAAGATAAACCGACACAGTATTGTTTTAAAGAAGGGTAAATGAAATAATTTTACCCAAATTATTTTTGTATAAAAAGGAAAGTTTTGTAAACTATTCTAGTTAAAATATATATGGTTGTTTGGATGTTAGATGTGATAATATTGGATTATTATCATTATTATATGGAAACTTAACTAGAAATTGAAATTTATAACCAAAGTAAAGAATAAAATTTTATAATAAAATAAAATTTGAGAATATAAATTATAAATGTAATTTATAAGTTGAAATAAACTTCATATACAAACGAGATATGTAAATGTAAACTAAATGTCATATATAATGGAAATTAAGATGGAGTCCTAGAGAAATATTTAAAATTGGAATGAGATAAAATTCCAGAGTAACGATGGATATAAAACTGGATGGGTTTTAAATTTGGAATTTTGTGAAGATTAAAATTCCTTTGAGTTGGAAATGGTTTTCAAAGGGGTTTGGAGAAATAATGGTGACATTATTTCGGAAATATTTTTGAATTGGATTTGAAATCTGGAGAGATTTGGGATTTAAAAATATTTGGAGGGATTTTAAAGAGATAAAAGCATTTAACTCTCTTTCGGTCGCTGGAAAATAACTTCGGTGATGACTGCAGCATCATCGATGTTCATTTTCGAGTTTCTAGGAGAGAAATTGCTACCGAGTTGTTTGAAATGGGATTTGTTTGCGAACTGGATTTGGTTTTGAAAATTCAAAGGAATAGTTGAATTGCCAAAGAATTTTGGGATATAGTTGATTTCAAAGGGAATTTTGAAATTTTGAAAATTTGTAAAGCTCTGGAACTTTATTTAAAATGTTTATGGGATAATGAATAAATTTTGGACACTTACAAAATTTGAAGTAAGTAAGGAAATGAAAATAAGTTAGAATATAAGCTAATTAATTGTAGTAAATTAAAAGAAGTAAACAAATAGAGGGTAAGTAAATTGGGGAACTTATAGAAACTTACAAAATTGAATTGTAATAAAATGGATGTATGGATATAAAGAGGTTGTGACTTATAAATTTAGAAGTGGGATAAATAAGCCAAAATAAAATTGTTTTGTATTTTGGGAAATGGATAAAAATCAAATATTGGGTAAAGTTAGAGTAAATTATTTGATTAATTAATGGAATATGGAAATGAAACTCGAATTGGTTAATTTAAATTTGAATCGTGAATAAGTGATAAAATTTTAAAGTGAAGCTTGAGTTATAAATGTAAACCTAACTTGAAATAGCAAGTGAATTAAAAATGAATTGCTGTTGAATGGAATTGAATTAAAATAAGAATGATTTGTATTGCAAATAAAATTCTAGTGAGTAGAAATAAATTGAAGTGGCTTTATTATTGAAATAATCAGTCGAAAGTAAATAGAAATGTGAAATAAGTTTAAAATGGATTGAATGAGTACTAATTGAATTAAATTAGTAAAATAAAATGGAATTGATTGATAAAAGTAAATAAATTGATTTTTGGAATCATTTAAAATGAATATGGGTTTGTTTGGGTTAAAGGTGAATTGAATATAAGCAATGAAGTGTAAACCATTTAAATGGAACGAAATAAGAACGTATTGAAAGTGATGGTGGGTGAATGAATTGAAAGCATTTAAATTTGTGTTGGAACCTTATAAATTCACTTATGGAAGTATATAACATGCATTGTTTGTTGAATCCATGTTTTAGCAATTTAAATTTTAGTGAAATGTAAATAAACTTTGGATATGTGGCACTTACATGTTGTAATTGAGTTAGTACAGGTTCAGGGAAGCCGGTTGGCTGAATCTGATGGCACAACATGCTAAAATAAATAATTGCTTGCTTTAAAATGCTAAAATAAGGTACGCTTACGCAAAAAATTTCAAAATAGGAAATATGAACTGCATATATTGATATATATTGTGATTTCCGGCCCGAGGCCGATGTATATATATATTTGTGCATCCTGCGATATCGCAGAAGTCCCTCCGTACAAGGGAGACTCTGCCAAAATATTCCGTAAATTTTGGGAGTTAGAAATTTTTTGAAATTTTTGAAAATTTTCGTCAACGGCAAATGATTTAATTTGCTAAGTAAATAGAATTTGACACTGAACATTGAAATCTATTTTAACTGTGAATGTAAAGTAAGTGGAGTCGAAGGGACTAAGGAAAGTAAAGCTTGCAAATAAACTTTTAGTTGAGATTTAAATTAATTAGTAAGTGTAACTGATTGAATATTCAAAGTGGGAACCAAATTGTATTCAAATGGAATTGTAAAGACAAAAGTGAATAAAATTGAATATAAACTTCAAGAATGAAGTGAAACAAATCCAAGAAGTATATAAAATGTTTATCTTGAACTTAAGAAATGAATAGTGGATTCTTAAGTAAATTTGGTTCTGAAAGTATACTAAGTGAATAATTGAATTAAGGTTGAAATTTAAAGTTGTGAAATGGGATAGTTGTGAAGAAATGAATAACAATCAAAATGAATGCGAAATAAAAAAAATTGATATAGCTGATAATCAATTGGGTTAATTACGTAAGGTGTACGTATATTATTTTATTCGCATAGCTATATGATCCAGATGTCGAACACAGAATTACGAGATAGTTATATCGATCCGAGTTAGGATTTTTCACTCGATTTTCGACGGCGAACCTGGATATGGATTGTTGATTGATTCTGGAAATTCTCTATCATAGTTTGTGATTATGCAAGGAGAATGACAGTTTCTGATCAAGAAACCAGATCTGAGTCCGCACTAGGAAGTCGGGTGGACGATACTAGTTCGGAAGTGAAATTGTGTGATCGAGTGAGCGATCGAATGTGATATTGCGTACGAATGATATATGTGCATCGTACGGGCTTAAGTAAAGCAAATATTGAGACTGGTAAAAGAAAAGTATAACATGACTTTGGAATTGTGATTGAATATTTTTGCTTAGTAGGATATACAGGTGAATAAAAGCAATGGATAAATTAAGATTTTTGATTTTAGAAGATAAAATTTAATGGTCGACAAAAGGTATGTATTTGAATTTCTATATGAAATTTGATTGGCTTTTTGATCCTGCCACTTGGCTTTTTGTTTTCTTTTTTGATTTGGGAGGCCGTAGAGCCATTTTGTAGTTGTACCGAGCTAGCCGCGCAAAGGAGACGCTGGCAAAAATTTTTTTGAAAATTTAGGGAGTTAGAAAATTTTTAAGAAATTTTGATAGTTTCAAATTTAAATTCAAATTTAAATTTGAATTGATAAGTAAGTGATATTGTTTGGGAAACTTATAGCTAAGTTGAAAGATTAGGAAAATGGTTAGAGTGTTTGTGATAAAAAGATTTGTTTGGCAAGTGGTTAAAAGCTAATTGAATTGAAGAAATAGTTAATGGGTTAAGGATCATTCTTCATAAATGGTAATTTCGGGGACGAAATTCTTTTAAGGGGGGAGGAATGTGACGACCCGGAAATTTTGTATATTTGAAATTGAAATATTTAATTAATTTTAAATATTCAGAGATTAATTATTAACTTAAATTTCAAATATCGCTGTTTATTGGGTGATTTAATTGTTAAATTAAATTATTTGAAGTTGGATAAAATAGTAAATCTAGTATGCTAAGCTAATTAAAAATAATTTAAAGGCTTAGAAAATTTATATTGTTAATACTGAAGATGATAGAACTTTTGAATTTGAATTTCAAGGTGTTTTGATCAGTTTTAAAGGTATATCGTTTAAATTGAATTTAAAAATAGCCGTCCGAGGGACAGTCTCGGATTTCGACGAAACTAGTTCCATTGGATCCGTAATATTTTGTTAATATCGGATTTCAAATTTCGTATTGATTGGAGTTGCGGAGTGGGCATACGGTATATAAACGCTTGGGAATTTTCTGGGATGAATTAAATTTAAATACAATATATTCCCTTTTCTTTAGAATCCGACACTTCGTACAGCCTGCCGCCTATTTGCTTCCTTCGTACCCATCTTCCTTCCTTCCCATCTTCTCATGTCTGAGTTCGAAAAAGAAAATATAATAATAAATATACTCGAAACTGGAATAGCAAAATAAAAGAATGGCCTAGAAAAGGGGTTCCACTTCAGATCGCATATACGTTTCCTATTTTCCTCTTCTTTCACGAATCCTTTCTCAATTCAAAATCGGAAATTGCAGAGACCCTATCATTCAAATAAATCAAAGAGACCGAGTCTCCTTCCCATTGAAATCGCGGCAATTAAAGCTTCGAGGAGCAGCTCGAGCTCGCGTTCAGTTCGCGAGGCCTGGAAATCGTTGATGAGATGAGTGCTCGCGTGAAAGGGGGACGAAGGTGAAGGGAAGTGTGGCATTGCGATCGAACGAGGTTGAGGCACTTCGTAGTGGGGTGTCGTGAATCGAGATGGCGGCAGCTCGGAAGCGATGGGCTCAGTGGCGTTCAACGTAAAGGTTGGAGGCTATGATGGTGTTCGATTCGATGGTGGTTGCGAATGGGCCGCATGCGACGTCGAGGTCAGTAATCAAATTGGGGGTAGGTTTTCGTCGAGTTGCGTTTGTGCTCAGCAGGGTGGTCGCGGTGCTTGGTATGGCGAGATGAGCGACGTTGGGATGGCACTCGCGACAGTAAGGTACAACTTAATTTTTACGTTAAATCTGAGGATTGTTAACTATAGGGATTGTAGTAATTTTGGTAATGATGTTACAGAAAACAGAAGTTAATCCGGGAAGATAAACCTATTTTTGCTAAACATATATATTTCTGTTAAAAATATAAACAAGAGTATATTAAAATTTAAAAGGGTATCAATTATTTTTGGTAACCAGTTGGAAATGTAATATAAAGTAAATATACCTATTCACATTCCATTTGCATATGGTGATAACTTATTTGTTTAATTAAATCTAGATAATTTTAATTACTAAGGGTAATTTATTTAAACGAAAATTAGTTGGATTTAAATTTTTGGTTAATTAAATTTATTTAAAATAAAATTTACAGTTCGATTTGTTCAAAAAATTAATAGCCTGTATAATATTTATACAAGGTCTGAAATAGCGAAGAAACAAGTCGGGTTTCGAATCGGGTTACAAATCAAAGATCAAAGGCGAGTTAATCTCACTCAGTTAAATTATAATTTAATTTAATTTGTTTAAATTTGAATGTCTGGTTGAATGATTGATTTGATTGATTTATATGATATATATAGTAGTATATACCAATATATATATATTGGCATATGTATATATTGGAGTTGTTATTCCCGCATTGTATAGCGGATGAGACCCTATGCGCCGCATAATAGCGGATGATATTTTATATAAAACCCATATACCGCGATATTCCACCTTGAAATGGAATTGGTATTTTATATTGTGCTAACGTCTGTGTATGCAGGGAAACAGGTTGGAGGGATCCAACTGGATTCCTCAAAATTATTAGATTATTTAATATTTTGTGTTCAGAATATTTGATATCATGTGATGATTTTATATTGGATGATGTGGTTGATTTGGATTGTCCAGTATAATAAATTATAAAATCTATGGAATTGAATTTTTGAAAAGAAATAAAGGAATAAAAGTTTAAGTAAAATAATTCGAGGAATTGGGATAAAATTTATAACGAATTGAAATAAAAATAAGGTGATTTGGAATTTTAACAAATATGAAATAAGGGGATTTTGAATTCACAAGGGATAATAAATTTTATACTTAAGTGATATTATTTGAAGAATAAAAGAAGTTATTTTTGAAATTAAGGATTAAAGTTAATTAAAGAATAAATAAGGAGTTTTGGAAATCTGTAATCGATATTGGTAAAAAAGGGGTTTAACTCGTAATAAGGAATAAAAATTTAAAGGTTAATGTATTTTGGAATAAATGAAGTAGCAAAGGAAATTTATTTCAAAGTAAGTAGAGTAAATTGGGAAATCAATTGGAAATTGATTTAGTTGTTTAAAATTGGAATTTTAGAAGAGAAATGAGATTTTGGAATTTATAAACTGGGTTTATAAAGTAAAATAAAATATCAGTGGATATTAGAAAATATAAATTCAAGGTGGGAATTTATAAAGGGATATGAATTGGTTTAAAATAAATGTTGATTTATTTTTAAAGGATGGAAATGAGAAGTGTATTTCTCTGGATAGCCAAGTACGTTTTCAAGGTAGTTTTAAATATAAGTTAAAAGTTTTAATATGTTTTAAAAAGCATGTTTTAGGAAATTGATTATTTTTAAATGTTAACTTTTTAAAGTAAGTAGTTTCAAAAATCTATTATTGTAGTAATTATATAAAAGTGAGTTGGTATTATGTTTTAAAAAAAGAAGAAGAAAGAAAGTTAGTTTATATTTATAAAGTGGTTTCATTTTAAATATTCCCTAAGCATATATTTTAGTAAAGTATTAAAAAGTAGTTTTAAACTTCGATGTTAAAAAGTATATTTATAATAAAGTGTTTTTAAATTATTATTTTTAAATCTAAAAGTATTTGGTACTTGGTGGTTCAGAAGAAATAAATATTTGGGAAATGAATTCCGTAAGCGGGAATTGTTTTGAAATTGTTTCCAAATGAGTTTTGAAAATTCAGAAATATATCTTGAAAGGATATTTGAGGCAAATAAATAATGTGGGAAATTATTTATTGTGTGATGGTTGCTTGTGGATGTTAATTGATAGTTAAATAACCGACTATCAATATTGGCCAAATGCGCTGATCGTTTCGAAGAGACCGGGATCGGGTTTCCGTATACCAGGATTCTAGGTCTGGAGACTCGAATACCACTTCGATCCGGTTTGTACGTTTCGTGTAACGTGTTCGGAGTCGAAGATGGAGCAGTGAAGTGCAAGGGCTAGTCGCTACTAATCCTGAGGATATTTCCAAAATGGATGTAGTAGGAATAGTGCCTTCGGTTCCGTTCGGACCCGGGACGGACTTGTATGGACGAATGCTTTCGTGACATCGTCAGGTGGACGATGGGCATTCTAAGGGATATGTTCTGAAAAGGTATCGTTTAGCCTCGAGCCTCATCAACCGGGAATGACTGAAAATCAGGGGTTATGCAGCAAGGCTTCGTGGGTAGCCCCCACTTGAGAGTAAAGTCATCCCTGCCTAGATGTCCCTTTTATTTCGGCTTAGTGGTGCGGTTGCTGATCCCAACCGTGGGGTGATTTTATTTGGAATTATCCAGTAAGGGATGATTCCGGCCTTGTGTTGCAGGGGAGCGGGCGTACTCCTCGGTACTGTGATCTAGGCCACGTACTGTGACAGGTGGTACCCCAGTGCCTAGTCATTCGTTGGAAATCCATTCTCCCTACGTGCCTTGTACAGTATTTGTTTGTATACCTAGTATGCTGGAATTTAATCATGTAACAATTTCAGCTATTTTAATAAGTATTTGTGAATAGACACTATTATAATATCAGAGGATTTTTATAAAAAGTGTTTTAGCTATCGTAAGGTAAAAACCCGACATGTTTATTTGTGGCGTGGTCTTACGAGATGCTTTTGTTTTCAAAGGATTTTTGAAACTTTAATAATCAATTGAGTGTGATTTTCTCACGCTGGTATTCCAGACTGACTCGGGTATTGTTTTATATGATGCTCGGGTCAGATCGAGTATTATAGGTTACAGGATATGATGCTGTGGAGCTCAGGAGATGAGCTGGATGGCGAGACGTATCTCCCGTACTTGTTTATATATATATTCCGCTGTGTTGATTGTTGTACTCTGTTGTATTGAGGACATGATATGGTTATTGTCCAGTTGTATGTTATGTGTTCTCTGGTGTATACTCTGATGCTATATTATATAAAACTGATATAGTTTTGATTTGTGTAAAGATCTGTTAATATATATTATATTTTATTCCGCTGCGATGGTTAGATTCTGATGTTGTTTTCTATTTTTCTTCTTCTACCTCTTCTTCTTAACCCAAATGGTCCGATTTTCCGGGTCTGGAAAGTCGGGCTGTTACAGTTGGTATCAGAGCTTAGGTTGGCGATAACCTTGGCTCTGGTGGGAATTTTGAGAGTATTAATAGATATGAGCGCGTATTTGTTAGTGTATATAAAATGGTTTTATATTGTGTTGATTTATCGGTTGAGTGTTTATAGATTCTGGTCGATGTGTGGGACGCCACAACATCGATAGGGGTTTCTAAACTCTTAAACAAGATAAACTGACACAGTATTGTTTTAAAGAAGGGTAAATGAAATAATTTTACCCAAATTATTTTTGTATAAAAAGGAAAGTTTTGTAAACTATTCTAGTTAATATATATATGGTTGTTTGGATGTTAGATGTGATAATATTGGATTATTATCATTATTATATGGAAACTTAACTAGAAATTGAAATTTATAACCAAAGTAAAGAATAAAATTTTATAATAAAATAAAATTTGAGAATATAAATTATAAATGTAATTTATAAGTTGAAATAAACTTCATATACAAACGAGATATGTAAATGTAAACTAAATGTCATATATAATGGAAATTAAGATGGAGTCCTAGAGAAATATTTAAAATTGGAATGAGATAAAATTCCAGAGTAACGATGGATATAAAACTGGATGGGTTTTAAATTTGGAATTTTGTGAAGATTAAAATTCCTTTGAGTTGGAAATGGTTTTCAAAGGGGTTTGGAGAAATAATGGTGACATTATTTCGGAAATATTTTTGAATTGGATTTGAAATCTGGAGAGATTTGGGATTTAAAAATATTTGGAGGGATTTTAAAGAGATAAAAGCATTTAACTCTCTTTCGGTCGCTGGAAAATAACTTCGGTGATGACTGCAGCATCATCGATGTTCATTTTCGAGTTTCTAGGAGAGAAATTGCTACCGAGTTGTTTGAAATGGGATTTGTTTGCGAACTGGATTTGGTTTTGAAAATTCAAAGGAATAGTTGAATTGCCAAAGAATTTTGGGATATAGTTGATTTCAAAGGGAATTTTGAAATTTTGAAAATTTGTAAAGCTCTGGAACTTTATTTAAAATGTTTATGGGATAATGAATAAATTTTGGACACTTACAAAATTTGAAGTAAGTAAGGAAATGAAAATAAGTTAGAATATAAGCTAATTAATTGTAGTAAATTAAAAGAAGTAAACAAATAGAGGGTAAGTAAATTGGGGAACTTATAGAAACTTACAAAATTGAATTGTAATAAAATGGATGTATGGATATAAAGAGGTTGTGACTTATAAATTTAGAAGTGGGATAAATAAGCCAAAATAAAATTGTTTTGTATTTTGGGAAATGGATAAAAATCAAATATTGGGTAAAGTTAGAGTAAATTATTTGATTAATTAATGGAATATGGAAATGAAACTCGAATTGGTTAATTTAAATTTGAATCGTGAATAAGTGATAAAATTTTAAAGTGAAGCTTGAGTTATAAATGTAAACCTAACTTGAAATAGCAAGTGAATTAAAAATGAATTGCTGTTGAATGGAATTGAATTAAAATAAGAATGATTTGTATTGCAAATAAAATTCTAGTGAGTAGAAATAAATTGAAGTGGCTTTATTATTGAAATAATCAGTCGAAAGTAAATAGAAATGTGAAATAAGTTTAAAATGGATTGAATGAGTACTAATTGAATTAAATTAGTAAAATAAAATGGAATTGATTGATAAAAGTAAATAAATTGATTTTTGGAATCATTTAAAATGAATATGGGTTTGTTTGGGTTAAAGGTGAATTGAATATAAGCAATGAAGTGTAAACCATTTAAATGGAACGAAATAAGAACGTATTGAAAGTGATGGTGGGTGAATGAATTGAAAGCATTTAAATTTGTGTTGGAACCTTATAAATTCACTTATGGAAGTATATAACATGCATTGTTTGTTGAATCCATGTTTTAGCAATTTAAATTTTAGTGAAATGTAAATAAACTTTGGATATGTGGCACTTACATGTTGTAATTGAGTTAGTACAGGTTCAGGGAAGCCGGTTGGCTGAATCTGATGGCACAACATGCTAAAATAAATAATTGCTTACTTTAAAATGCTAAAATAAGGTACGCTTACGCAAAAAATTTCAAAATAGGAAATATGAACTGCATATATTGATATATATTGTGATTTCCGGCCTGAGGCCGATGTATATATATATTTGTGCATCCTGCGATATCGCAGAAGTCCCTCCGTACAAGGGAGACTCTGCCAAAATATTCCGTAAATTTTGGGAGTTAGAAATTTTTTGAAATTTTTGAAAATTTTCGTCAACGGCAAATGATTTAATTTGCTAAGTAAATAGAATTTGACACTGAACATTGAAATCTATTTTAACTGTGAATGTAAAGTAAGTGGAATCGAAGGGACTAAGTAAAGTAAAGCTTGCAAATAAACTTTTAGTTGAGATTTAAATTAATTAGTAAGTGTAACTGATTGAATATTCAAAGTGGGAACCAAATTGTATTCAAATGGAATTGTAAAGACAAAAGTGAATAAAATTGAATATAAACTTCAAGAATGAAGTGAAACAAATCCAAGAAGTATATAAAATGTTTATCTTGAACTTAAGAAATGAATAGTGGATTCTTAAGTAAATTTGGTTCTGAAAGTATACTAAGTGAATAATTGAATTAAGGTTGAAATTTAAAGTTGTGAAATGGGATAGTTGTGAAGAAATGAATAACAATCAAAATGAATGCGAAATAAAAAAAAAATTGATATAGCTGATAATCAATTGGGTTAATTACGTAAGGTGTACGTATATTATTTTATTCACATAGCTATATGATCCAGATGTCGAACACAGAATTACGAGATAGTTATATCGATCCGAGTTAGGATTTTTCACTCGATTTTCGACGGCGAACCTGGATATGGATTGTTGATTGATTCTGGAAATTCTCTATCATAGTTTGTGATTATGCAAGGAGAATGACGGTTTCTGATCAAGAAACCAGATCTGAGTCCGCACTAGGAAGTCGGGTGGACGATACTAGTTCGAAAGTGAAATTGTGTGATCGAGTGAGCGATCGAATGTGATATTGCGTACGAATGATATATGTGCATCGTACGGGCTTAAGTAAAGCAAATATTGAGACTGGTAAAAGAAAAGTATAACATGACTTTGGAATTGTGATTGAATATTTTTGCTTAGTAGGATATACAGGTGAATAAAAGCAATGGATAAATTAAGATTTTTGATTTTAGAAGTTAAAATTTAATGGTCGACAAAAGGTATGTATTTGAATTTCTATATGAAATTTGATTGGCTTTTTGATCCTGCCACTTGGCTTTTTGTTTTCTTTTTTGATTTGGGAGGCCGTAGAGCCATTTTGTAGTTGTACCGAGCTAGCCGCGCAAAGGAGACGCTGGCAAATTTTTTTTGAAAATTTAGGGAGTTAGAAAATTTTTAAGAAATTTTGATAATTTCAAATTTAAATTCAAATTTAAATTTGAATTGATAAGTAAGTGATATTGTTTGGGAAACTTATAGCTAAGTTGAAAGATTAGGAAAATGGTTAGAGTGTTTGTGATAAAAAGATTTGTTTGGCAAGTGGTTAAAAGCTAATTGAATTGAAGAAATAGTTAATGGGTTAAGGATCATTCTTCATAACTGGTAATTTCGGGGACGAAATTCTTTTAAGGGGGGAGGAATGTGACGACCCGGAAATTTTGTATATTTGAAATTGAAATATTTAATTAATTTTAAATATTCAGAGATTAATTATTAACTTAAATTTCAAATATCGCTGTTTATTGGGTGATTTAATTGTTAAATTAAATTATTTGAAGTTGGATAAAATAGTAAATCTGGTATGCTAAGCTAATTAAAAATAATTTAAAGGCTTAGAAAATTTATATTGTTAATACTGAAGATGATAGAACTTTTGAATTTGAATTTCAAGGTGTTTTGATCAGTTTTAAAGGTATATCGTTTAAATTGAATTTAAAAATAGCCGTCCGAGGGACAGTCTCGGATTTCGACGAAACTAGTTCCATTGGATCCGTAATATTTTGTTAATATCGGATTTCAAATTTCGTATTGATTGGAGTTGCGGAGTGGGCATACGGTATATAAACGCTTGGGAATTTTCTGGGATGAATTAAATTTAAATACAATATATTCCCTTTTCTTTAGAATCCGACACTTCGTACAGCCTGCCGCCTATTTGCTTCCTTCGTACCCATCTTCCTTCCTTCCCATCTTCTCATGTCTGAGTTCGAAAAAGAAAATATAATAATAAATATACTCGAAACTGGAATAGCAAAATAAAAGAATGGCCTAGAAAAGGGGTTCCACTTCAGATCGCATATACGTTTCCTATTTTCCTCTTCTTTCACGAATCCTTTCTCAATTCAAAATCGGAAATTGCAGAGACCCTATCATTCAAATAAATCGAAGAGACCGAGTCTCCTTCCCATTGAAATCGCGGCAATTAAAGCTTCGAGGAGCAGCTCGAGCTCGCGTTCAGTTCGCGAGGCCTGGAAATCGTTGATGAGATGAGTGCTCGCGTGAAAGGGGGACGAAGGTGAAGGGAAGTGTGGCATTGCGATCGAACGAGGTTGAGCCACGTCGTAGTGGGGTGTCGTGAATCGCGATGGCGGCAGCTCGGAAGCGATGGGCTCAGTGGCGTTCAACGTAAAGGTTGGAGGCTATGATGGTGTTCGATTCGATGGTGGTTGCGAATGGGCCGCATGCGACGTCGAGGTCAGTAATCAAATTGGGGGTAGGTTTTCGTCGAGTTGCGTTTGTGCTCAGCAGGGTGGTCGCGGTGCTTGGTATGGCGAGATGAGCGACATTGGGATGGCACTCGCGACAGTAAGGTACAACTTAATTTTTACGTTAAATCTGAGGATTGTTAACTATAGGGATTGTAGTAATTTTGGTAATGATGTTACAGAAAACAGAAGTTAATCTGGGAAGATAAACCTATTTTTGCTAAACATATATATTTCTGTTAAAAATATAAACAAGAGTATATTAAAATTTAAAAGGGTATCAATTATTTTTGGTAACCAGTTGGAAATGTAATATAAAGTAAATATACCTATTCACATTCCATTTGCATATGGTGATAACTTATTTGTTTAATTAAATCTAGATAATTTTAATTACTAAGGGTAATTTATTTAAACGAAAATTAGTTGGATTTAAATTTTTGGTTAATTAAATTTATTTAAAATAAAATTTACAGTTCGATTTGTTCAAAAAATTAATAGCCTGTATAATATTTATACAAGGTCTGAAATAGCGAAGAAACAAGTCGGGTTTCGAATCGGGTTACAAATCAAAGATCAAAGGCGAGTTAATCTCACTCAGTTAAATTATAATTTAATTTAATTTGTTTAAATTTGAATGTCTGGTTGAATGATTGATTTGATTGATTTATATGATATATATAGTAGTATATACCAATATATATATATTGGCATATGTATATATTGGGGTTGTTATTCCCGCATTGTATAGCGGATGAGACCCTATGCGCCGCATAATAGCGGATGATATTTTATATAAAACCCATATACCGCGATATTCCACCTTGAAATGGAATTGGTATTTTATATTGTGCTAACGTCTGTGGATGCAGGGAAACAGGTTGGAGGGATCCAACTGGATTCCTCAAAATTATTAGATTATTTAATATTTTGTGTTCAGAATATTTGATATCATGTGATGATTTTATATTGGATGATGTGGTTGATTTGGATTGTCCAGTATAATAAATTATAAAATCTATGGAATTGAATTTTTGAAAAGAAATAAAGGAATAAAAGTTTAAGTAAAATAATTCGAGGAATTGGGATAAAATTTATAACGAATTGAAATAAAAATAAGGTGATTTGGAATTTTAACAAATATGAAATAAGGGGATTTTGAATTCACAAGGGATAATAAATTTTATACTTAAGTGATATTATTTGAAGAATAAAAGAAGTTATTTTTGAAATTAAGGATTAAAGTTAATTAAAGAATAAATAAGGAGTTTTGGAAATCTGTAATCGATATTGGTAAAAAAGGGGTTTAACTCGTAATAAGGAATACAAATTTAAAGGTTAATGTATTTTGGAATAAATGAAGTAGCAAAGGAAATTTATTTCAAAGTAAGTAGAGTAAATTGGGAAATCAATTGGAAATTGATTTAGTTGTTTAAAATTGGAATTTTAGAAGAGAAATGAGATTTTGGAATTTATAAACTGGGTTTATAAAGTAAAATAAAATATCAGTGGATATTAGAAAATATAAATTCAAGGTGGGAATTTATAAAGGGATATGAATTGGTTTAAAATAAATGTTGATTTATTTTTAAAGGATGGAAATGAGAAGTGTATTTCTCTGGATAGCCAAGTACGTTTTCAAGGTAGTTTTAAATATAAGTTAAAAGTTTTAATATGTTTTAAAAAGCATGTTTTAGGAAATTGATTATTTTTAAATGTTAACTTTTTAAAGTAAGTAGTTTCAAAAATCTATTATTGTAGTAATTATATAAAAGTGAGTTGGTATTATGTTTTAAAAAAAGAAGAAGAAAGAAAGTTAGTTTATATTTATAAAGTGGTTTCATTTTAAATATTCCCTAAGCGTATATTTTAGTAAAGTATTAAAAAGTAGTTTTAAACTTCGATGTTAAAAAGTATATTTATAATAAAGTGTTTTTAAATTATTATTTTTAAATCTAAAAGTATTTGGTACTTGGTGGTTCAGAAGAAATAAATATTTGGGAAATGAATTCCGTAAGCGGGAATTGTTTTGAAATTGTTTCCAAATGAGTTTTGAAAATTCAGAAATATATCTTGAAAGGATATTTGAGGCAAATAAATAATGTGGGAAATTATTTATTGTGTGATGGTTGCTTGTGGATGTTAATTGATAGTTAAATAACCGACTATCAATATTGGCCAAATGCGCTGATCGTTTCGAAGAGACCGGGATCGGGTTTCCGTATACCGGGATTCTAGGTCTGGAGACTCGAATACCACTTCGATCCGGTTTGTACGTTTCGTGTAACGTGTTCGGAGTCGAAGATGGAGCAGTGAAGTGCAAGGGCTAGTCGCTACTAATCCTGAGGATATTTCCAAAATGGATGTAGTAGGAATAGTGCCTTCGGTTCCGTTCGGACCCGGGACGGACTTGTATGGACGAATGCTTTCGTGACATCGTCAGGTGGACGATGGGCATTCTAAGGGATATGTTCTGAAAAGGTATCGTTTAGCCTCGAGCCTCATCAACCGGGAATGACTGAAAATCAGGGGTTATGCAGCAAGGCTTCGTGGGTAGCCCCCACTTGAGAGTAAAGTCATCCCTGTCTAGATGTCCCTTTTATTTCGGCTTAGTGGTGCGGTTGCTGATCCCAACCGTGGGGTGATTTTATTTGGAATTATCCAGTAAGGGATGATTCCGGCCTTGTGTTGCAGGGGAGCGGGCGTACTCCTCGGTACTGTGATCTAGGCCACGTACTGTGACAGGTGGTACCCCAGTGCCTAGTCATTCGTTGGAAATCCATTCTCCCTACGTGCCTTGTACGGTATTTGTTTGTATACCTAGTATGCTGGAATTTAATCATGTAACAATTTCAGCTATTTTAATAAGTATTTGTGAATAGACACTATTATAATATCAGAGGATTTTTATAAAAAGTGTTTTAGCTATCGTAAGGTAAAAACCCGACATGTTTATTTGTGGCGTGGTCTTACGAGATGCTTTTGTTTTCAAAGGATTTTTGAAACTTTAATAATCAATTGAGTGTGATTTTCTCACGCTGGTATTCCAGACTGACTCGGGTATTGTTTTATATGATGCTCGGGTCAGACCGAGTATTATAGGTTACAGGATATGATGCTGTGGAGCTCAGGAGATGAGCTGGATGGCGAGACGTATCTCCCGTACTTGTTTATATATATATTCCGCTGTGTTGATTGTTGTACTCTGTTGTATTGAGGACATGATATGGTTATTGTCCAGTTGTATGTTATGTGTTCTCTGGTGTATACTCTGATGCTACATTATATAAAACTGATATAGTTTTGATTTGTGCAAAGATCTGTTAATATATATTATATTTTATTCCACTGTGATGGTTAGATTCTGATGTTGTTTTCTATTTTTCTTCTTCTACCTCTTCTTCTTAACCCAAATGGTCCGAATTTCTGGGTCTAGAAAGTCGGGCTGTTACAATTTTTCTTCTTCTTCTCCCTTTTCTTGTTCTTAAAACCCCTCAGGGTTCGTATTTCCATGCCCCTTGAGTTAATCAATGGAGATTAGTGTTTAATCAAGGAGTACGGATTTACGGGTCTTGACTATTAAAGTCTTGAACTCTTGATAACTTGATTTCTTGATACTCATGAGTCTTCAATCTTGATATCTTTGATCTTTAAATTCATTAGTCTTGTATCTCTATACTGTACAGTCTTCATTCTTGGTACCTGCATGTTTATATCTTGTATATACATATATATATATCTAAACTATAATGTTAGTATTTATATTTTATAACAATTCCTAAGGTTGTTGTCATCAAAACCATCCTTCTCAAGGACTAACAGTCTCCCCCTTTTTGATGATGACAACCTATGTTTATAAAATATACTTCTCCTTCACAATAACTCCCCCTAAAACTAATAACTCCTCCTAAAACTAATAACTCCCCCTAAATCTAAGCCTAACTACTCTAACAACTCTATTTTATATTTCTCCCCCTTTGTCATCAACAAAAAACTAATCCTAAACCCCCCCCTTAATCTAATACTATTTAAATTAAATACTAATAAGGAAGTATAATAAGTAAAACAAATATATTATTATATATAATGTTATATTTACATGTATATATGAAACACAAACAAATATATCTATGTACATAAATTATAGAATAACAATACCAATGAGATTTTTTGACAATCGGAGATCTGTGAATCGAACAATTTGGATATTGAAACAAAAGTTTCCACGTTGTTCAACCAAATTCCCATCTTTATCAAAACAGACTTCGCCTACACAGACCACGTTGTCGTCTTCTTCCATAGGTGCTTCTTCCTCTTCTTCTTCTTCTTCTTCCTCTTCACTGTGCTCTAAAGGATTATGCACGTGAATGTTAGAAGAATCTTCTTCAATTACGATAGGATTTGCATGATTATCCATTAGGAATTTTTGTAAATTCCGAAGAATTTTGCCTTGCTTTTCTTGTTCTTTTGCCATCCTTAGTTGCATAACTTGAAATTCAATCAACATTTGCATGGCATCTTTCATAGATTCCTCAATCTTTATCACACGTGCCAGTGTAGTGCGTTGGAATGGATCAGAATGAGGAGAAGGGAAAGAAATGGTATCAATTTGGTTTGATTTAGTGGAGGAGGCCATTAATTTTAATTTACAGAAGTTTATTTTAGAGAAAGAAAAGTGAGAAGACAGAAAAATTCGAAATACATAGGTTTATATAACTACCAAACTAATTTTAGTGGGAAAATCAAAATTTAAAATTTTGCCGTTGTATATCGACATGGGTGGTAGGGGTATGTCGACATCCTTATGAAAAAATTGATTTTCTTGTTTATATATGTTACTTTATCTATATTCTATATCTCAGTTATTGAACAAATACCTAGTTCTCTTCTTAATTTAGTAAATATAGGTTGATTTAAGGGTTTGGTGAAAATATCAGTAATTTGATTCTCGGAATTGATATATTCAAGAGAAATAATCTCTTTACTTATATTATATCTAAGAAAATGATGTCTGATATCAATATGTTTAGTCCTAGTATGATGAGTAGTATTTTTAGACAAATTTATTGCACTAGAATTATCACAATAAATACCAAGATATATAATTGGATTTTTGGAAATTAAAGTAGAAACTTTTAAGTAAATTAATTTTAGAGGATTGGATAAATTTAAAAGAAGAATTTATTAATTGATTTAAATGGATCATTTTGAAATGGAAAGTGTATTTTCACTGGAAAGCCGAGTATGTTTTCAAAGTAGCTGATAAATATAAACTGAAAGTTTTAAGGATGGTTTTAAAAAGGATACTTTGGAGAAATTATTTTCTTAAGTTGTTTTTAAATCTTTAAAGTAAAGATTTATTTAGTTAATTATAAAAGTGATTATTTTAAAGATTTAAACTAGTATTTGATTTAGAAAATGGATATTTAAATAATTATACTCTATCTAATAATTTCATTTTTAAAATTAGTTTGGACTTAAGTTTTATATGAGATATTAGTATAAAAATTTCATAACTAATATTTTAAAATAAAGTCTTTAAAAATAGTTTTCATTTTTAAAGTGTTTTCCAAATATATTTTGGATAAGTGATTTAAATTATTTTAAAGTATTCGGACTTGGCAGATTTTTAGTGGAAATAAATACTATCGGGAATCTTATTCCGCGAGTGAAAAGTGATTTGAAATTTGTTTTCAAAGTGTTGAAGTGTTAAAATATATCTTGCGAAGATATTTTGAAAATAAATAAATTGGGAAAATTATTTAAATTTGATGATTGTTGTGAATGTTGTTGATAGTTAAATAACCAACTATCAATATTGGCCTTTGAAATGGCACTTGAATTTGTTTTCAAAAATAAGCGCTCATTATTCGGTTAAGCCGGGAGAGGACTTTATGTCATAAACCCATTCCGAATAATGATACGACGAAATGGGATTGCATTTGAAGATGGTGTTGAAGACCGGGTATTTTCGAAAACGAAAGGATTACCTGTCGAATGTCTCTGCACCGAGTTGCTCTGGTATAGAGATTTTATCACCCTTTGTGATGGGGAGTCCAGACGTGATTAGTGAATATCCTGATTGCAAGGGCTTCTTTGAAATGCCTTCGATTCCGTTCGAACCCGAAACGGACTTGTATGGATGTATGTCTGACGTTACACTTTGAGATGTAAAGCTAGTTTTTATCAAATACATTTATGTTGGTGGCGGAGAATTTATTCTCTTAGCTTAACACCCTTCTTTGAGACGTATGAGCTTAGAGGTTATGTAGTTGATTGTTACTAGTAATATATTCCCAATTTGGTAATGTGGCATACGAAGTGCTGCTGATCATTTGTTGATCGAAGCATGGCTTTTGTGAAAAGCGTAGCTTTGTGGATGAGACTTCGTCGGACCTCACAACCCGAAATGGTCGAAACAGGAAGGATGCGGCAAGGTTGCTTGGGGATAGCGCCCTCAGGGTATGTCCATTTCCTTATGGAAAAAGGTGGTATCATGGTATGGAGCCCAGATACTTAACTTATGTGGTTGCTGCAAATTTATTACTTTGTGGTTGTTGGTGTTGAGGATGTAGGATCGATTTCACCCTAGAGGGAGGGTGAATAGGGTGATAGTATCAATTATAAAATTTATTGCGGAAGTGTATATTAATTTCAACACAGATCACAGCAGAATAATATCAACACAGATAATAGCAGAATTGTAAATGCAGAAAATAGAACGACACAGAATTTACCCAGCTTCGGCAAAACCCTGCCTACGTGCTGCCCCCAAGGTTTCTACTAGAAATTAGATAGTCAAACGCTTACACACGTAAACTCGCTATACCCGCTATTGACTAATCTAACTCTACGCTCAAAACCATGCCATAACTCAGCCACTGATTTGCGAATTCCCAAACTACACCACGTAGTTTGTCCCCTAGTCACACGACTAATAATTACAACCTTTTAAAAGAGAATTTATATTTAAAAACAAAATTTAAAACTAAAAACCCCAATTTAATATAATTAAGCCTTATGTAAAGAAAAACAAGACCGGCCCAAATAATTTAAAGTGATAACACAAAAATATCCCTTTCTCTTTTATATTGCTTCGGCCCGATCCTTGATAATGGCTTCTTCTCGTTCGTTCCTTTTCAAGTGAATTAGGGCTTTTGAATTCTGGAGCACCGATTCTAATCAATTGCTGGTTGTTCAAACTTGGCTTCGATTGCTTCTTCTATTTTTCTTGCGGTCGCCTCCAGTTAGTCGAGTTCGAATGTTTGCTTCGGTATGTAATTTATCCTTTTTGTGCTTTAATGATTTTCGTACTTGAACTCGATGATTTAAATTGCCGATGATGATTGGTTTATATAGGAGTCGAATTCCCTTATTTTCGTTCGTCTGATTTTGTTTGAATTTGTCAATTACTTTGCGTTGGCCATTGATCTTCGTTTGGACGTTTGTGATGAATTCTGACCTTTTCAATTCCTATATTTTCGTTGCTTAATTACTTGATAATCATGGTTTGGGTTTCTTGACTTGGCTCGATTCCTTGCTCACCACGGTTCTGACTTTGATCTGTTTCTTTGAATTGTTGACATTGGTCACTTGAATTTGTTTATGCAATTCCATGACTGTAGCATTGATTTCAGAAAAACAAAACTGACTTTGATTTTGAAACTTTTTCAATGCTCGGCCCACTGCAGTTTCATCATCTCTGTGGTATGATCTGGAGCTCGAGTTGCTTCACCATTGACTGTGATTGTGTAGACATTGTGTACATGATGTATATTCACTTGGTCGTGCTCATTGTGTAGCTTGACTTGATTACTTGTTGTTCGATTTTTGCCTTGCCTTTATTTATGCTTGTTGACTTCGGCATTGGATTTGTTCGAACACCTACTTGTTCATGGTTGCTGATGCATATATGTTTGAGGTTTGCAATTCATTTGTGTTCTTCTTGAGTGATTCCCAGATTAGTTTGCATCTTTGTATTCCAGTGTGCTTCAATCTAGTTCATGTATATACATACATAACATGTGTGTATATATGTGTGTGCCTATGCATTTGTTTGATAGCATATTGAACTGTGATTATATTTGTTGTGCATTTGATTTCATTATGTTTGCAACATAGTCATTGATATTGTTCTGATGCTTGAATGCATTTGAGTCTGGATTGCATATCTGGGCTGTTCACGACTTGTTGGTTTGTAGCCTCGAGTCTGGTTTGTGTTGCCTTCTTGTCTCGACTTTGTATTTGTTGGTTGCTGTGCCTTTGATCTTGGTTGTTTGTGACTTCATTTATATTGCACCTGAGTTGAATCCGATAATTTGGGCCTGACCCGTGCTCACCTGTCCCTGTAAATATATCAAGTGTATATATATCGGTGTGCACGGCCTTGTGGCATATACAGTGATACACTGTGTATGTCACAAGCTGTTCGTGTATGATGAATTCAGAATTAAATGATGACGAACAACCCAAATAACTGAGGCAAATAAAAATTCCAAAAATCACATTTATTTTATACTGCAAAAATATCTTATTTTCAATTTTACTGTGTTAGTATATATTTTTGCAGATTGCTCAGATGCTGGATTCAAACTAGAAACAAAGTTGAAGATAAATACGAGTTGAGTGAACGAGTGATATGTAGTGAGGTCAAATGTAAATGTGAATCGTGATGTAGTCAAATTGTGTATTTATATAGAGAGAGCTTGAATTTGTACTATTCAAAATTGTAATAAATATTTGTTTGAATAAAATATCTGTTTGAATTTATATTCTGTGTTATTTATTTTATTCAACAAATATTTAATCTGTGAAAATAAAATAGTACAAAAACAAATACATTTACATGAATATATATATATATATATGTTTATTATCATCAACCAAAAATCATATAGTCGCATATTCAACAATCTCCCCCTTTTGATGATAACAAACATATATTTAAGATTTTGAATTTGAATTTGTTAAATGTATTTGATCATTCAATTTGCTCCCCCTATTTGAATGCTTCCTCTCTACACAAAACTCCCCCTTCATATATGCATGAGAATAAAAATATTCAAATGAGTCTTGATGCAATTAGAAAATATTCGACCTTTATTCACCAAAATCTTAACTTTTCTCTCCCCTTTTGTTATCAGCAAAAGAATAATAGTGTCAGAAAATTAGAGATAAAGTGATAGACATTAAAACAATATTAGTTCCCAATCGAGTATAAATATTAAATTTCAATAAAAAATCAAACAAAAATCATAAATACTCTGTTTGACGCATATTCCACTTTAGAATGATAGGGATAATGTCATCATATAAAACCATATATTTGTGTCTATTTGTGGTATATTTATATCAGGAATTTGAATATCTACTAACCATGCATAACCGTTAGGACTTTTAAATGAGATTAGTAGTATTCCAAAAAATTTAAAAAATAAATGAATTCAAGTATCTTCTAACCATGCATAACCGTGAGGACTTTTAAATGGGATTAGAATCAACTTGTCTTTCTCTCCTTTTTTTTAATTGATCAATTTTGATATGCGTTCCATACATGCATAACCGTGAGGACTTTTAAATGAGCATGGAAGCACATAATCAAAAATCCAAGTAATTCACCCATGCATAACCGTAAGGACTTTTAAATGAGAGTGAATACTTTGGATGTTTTTATTTGTTAAAAATATAATAAAATGAAAAACAAATGATTCTCGTTTAAATTACCACATATTGACATTCTATATTGGATTTTGATGAGTGATGGTTGATAGAGATATGATAGAATTAGAGATGGTCATGGAATTTTTATCAAACGAAAGTTTTTATAACTCTTGTTTAAATTTATAAAGAAATTTTATTAAATATACTGTCTCGAGTTATAATATATGATTAATATCAACACTCATCACTTTTTCAATCATTATTTATCTTTTCGATAATTAGTAGAGGGTCAGATTAGTTAATGTAGTGATTTAAAATCAATTTCAAAAATAATTATAAAATCAATTTTTCTGAAATAACTAATCTGAAACAAGGTCAAAAATGATTTTCATGAAGGGTTTATCTAAGAAATATCTGTTGATTGAAAATTATTTGAAATGAAAAATATGCAGATATTTTCTTTAAAAAACGATGCAATTACTGAATGTTAAATCACGTTCCACTAGTAATTTTTCATCAACTAGATTGCCAGTGTAATCTGCATCTGAATTTTTCTTTCACTCAACATTTTCAATGTTATAGACCAGACTGTGAAGCTGCGACAGATTTCTTGAAATCATTTTTACATTTTGAAATTCTTTTGAATTTGAATTGAAGCCGTTGAAACAAGTAAACAAATATATCTACTTGTAGCATGAGAAATCAACATCATAATTAATCCAAGCAATTCAAATATGGTTAGTCAACTTTTTGAATAAGTCGGAATTAACATTATCAATCATTTCACATAACTGGCTGATTTAATTCAGATTATGGTGCAAATTATCACATTGAATGTATCGTTCAAAATAATTACCATTACCTGTTTTACCTTTACGACAATCTTTCGTTGTTTGCCCATTGTGAATCTGTCACCTTTATACTAGGCTAAGGAACTTTGATTTGTTGCCCGTTGTGTGTCTGGAACAGCCAGAATCCAGATAACACCGATGTTGTTCCTTAGCCTGCCACCACACCTACACGGTAAAATATTTTTGTGACCTATTTGTTTTTATAGGTCCATGGTTGTTAGTGGCAGAATAATTTGAAAAAT
Organism: Allium fistulosum; assembly: GCA_030737815.1. Classification (NCBI taxonomy): domain Eukaryota; kingdom Viridiplantae; phylum Streptophyta; class Magnoliopsida; order Asparagales; family Amaryllidaceae; genus Allium; species Allium fistulosum. Next base: position 432,069,938 of record CM060905.1, read on the forward strand.
AATTTTGTGGAGACCCATAACTATTTATATATGTTCCTTTTGGCACCCAGATTTGTTTAACTTTGAGAGATTCTACATTTGTGCCTTTTGGAACCCAAATTGGAATTGTTTTTACGTGTTTGGGTCTAAACCAACAATTATTGTGATTGTGTCCAAATTTTCTACAAATAGTGCACATCGAACTTACTTGTTTAATTTCACTTCTATAACGTTCTTTTTTAGTATACCCAAGTCCTTGTCTATCAATGTTGATAGTTTGTTTCCCTAATAGCATATTCAACGATCTTTCACTTTTGGAAAATTTATCTAAAGTAGTAGACAATTGTTGGACTTGTGATTTAAGTGATTCGTTTTCATTCAATAATTGAGTGTACTTTTTGATAGAATTTTTTCTTCTCGTATTTTCACTCTCTTTTAAAATCAGAATTTCATTTTCAAGCGATTTAATTTTAATTTCTGATTTTTTAATTTCTTCTTCGAATGTTGGACACTTATCACACTTAGGGATTCTACTTTGATAGTTTTTAACTAATTGATCAAGTTGTTCATTTAATTCTATCAAACTATCTGTTTGTGATTCTAGTTTAGAGTATCTTTCCCTATGTCGTTCAAAACAGCCGTTTACTTCGTGGAAATAAATAGGCAACTCAGAATGGGTAAGTTTTGATACCTCACTTGGCTCGTCATCGTCACTGTCAGTTATATCACCTCGAAGACACAATTCTGCTTTTTCACTTTCACTGCCAGTGCTTTGATCTTCCTCGTATGTTTCATCCCAAGTGGCTGCAAAACTTTTCTTTTTCTGTTTCTTTCCACGGCTGAATTTATTTTATGGACAATCGGGCTTGATATGACCGGGTTTGTTGCACTTGTAACAGATGATCTTCTGTTCTTTCGAGTGGTCTAGTGCTTTGGCTATTCTGCTTTTTAACTTTTGATTTAGGGCTGAATTTCCATATTTGTGATTCCACTTTTTGAATTTCCTTATTAACAGCTCTAGTTCTGCTGCACCATCATAATCATCACTTTCAGTTGTTCCTTTGAGAGCTATCGATTTCTTTCGAGTATCACCTCCTTCACGCTCTTCTTTGAATTTCATCTCTAGCTCATAAGTGGTGAGATTTCCGATGAGTTCTTCAACTTTGAGTTGTTTCAAATCTTTTGATTCTTGAATGGCAGTTACTTTTGCTTCAAAACTTCGTGGAAGGACTCTGAGGATTTTTCGGACTATTTCCAATTCTGTGTATGATTTTCCGAGAGCTTTTGATTTGTATACGATATTGGAAAGTCGTCCAAACATCTCTTTAACATTTTCTTCTTTTGCCATAGTGAAGTTCTCGTATTCGCTGCTTAGCATGGTAAGGCGAGATTCTTTGACTTGAGATGTTCCTTCGTGAGTCACTTCGAGTGTGTGCCATATTTCCTGCGCAGTTAGACAATGTGAGACACGATTAAATTCAAATTGATCCAATGAACAAATAATAGAATTCATAGCTTTAGCATTAATATTATGTAGTTTATTTTCTATCTCTGTCCATTGATTCTTCGGTTTTTCTACTTCCTGATTATCTACAGTTATAGTTGGAGTTCTATAACATGTCTCAACAATATTCCAAGCGTCAATGGTTTTTAGAAAAAATTTCATCCTATTTTTCCAATAAGCATATTCACCATTGAACATTGGTGGTCTAACTATTGACTGACCCTCAGCAAAAGCATTATTAAAAGAAGCCATTTTAAAAATTCAAATTTATAAAACAAAAGTTGGTTTTTGAAAAAAAATCGAATTTTTTAAAAACAAAAATTGACTTCTATTCCTATCTCTAATACCACTTGTAGGATCGATTTCACCCTAGAGGGGGGGGGGGTGAATAGGGTGATAGTATCAATTATAAAATTTATTGCGGAAGTGTATATTAATTTCAACATAGATCACAACAGAATAATATCAGCACAGATAATAGCAGAATAGTAAATGTAGAAAATAGAACGACACAGAATTTACCCAGCTTCGGCAAAACCCTACCTACGTACTGCCCCCAAGGTTTCTACTAGAAATTAGATAGTCACACGCTTACACACGTAAACTCACTATACCCACTATTGACTAATCTAACTCTACGTTCAAAACCCTGCCACAACTCAGCCACTGAGTTGCGAATTCCCAAACTACGCCACGTAGTTTGTCCCCTAGTCACACGACTAGTAATTACAACCTTTTAAAAGAGAATTTAAATTTAAAAACAAAATTTAAAACTAAAAACCCCAATTTAATATAATTAAGCCTTATGTAAAGAAAAACAAGACCGGCCCAAATAATTTAAAGTGATAACACAAAAATATCCCTTTCTCTTTTATATTGCTTCGGCCCAATCCTTGATAATGGCTTCTTCTCGTTCGTTCCTTTTCAAGTGAATTAGGGCTTTTGAATTCTGGAGCGCCGATTCTAATCAATTGCTGATTGTTCAAACTTGGCTTCGATTGCTTCTTCTATTTTGCTTGCGGTCGCCTCCAGTTAGTCGAGTTCAAATGTTTGCTTCGGTATGTAATTTATCCTTTTTGTGCTTTAATGATTTTCGTACTTGAACTCGATGATTTAAATTGCCGATGATGATTGGTTTATATAGGAGTCGAATTCCCTTATTTTCGTTCGTCTGATTTTGTTTGAATTTGTCAATTACTTTGCGTTAGCCATTGATCTTCGTTTGGATGTTTGTGATGAATTCTGACCTTTTCAATTCCTATATTTTCATTGCTTAATTACTTGATAATCACGGTTTGGGTTTCTTGACTTGGCTCAATTCCTTTCTCACCACGGTTCTGACTTTGATCTGTTTCTTTGAATTGTTGACATTGGTCACTTGAATTTGTTTATGCAATTCCATGACTGTAGCATTGATTTCAGAAAAAAAAACTGACTTTGATTTTGAAACTTTTTCAATGCTCGGCCCGCTGCAGTTTCATCATCTCTGTGGTATGATCTGGAGCTCGAGTTGCTTCACCATTGATTGTGATTGTGTAGACATTGTGTACATGATGTATATTCACTTGGTCATGCTCATTGTGTAGCTTGACTTGATTACTTGTTGTTCAATTTTTGCCTTGCCTTTATTTATGCTTGTTGACTTCGGCATTGGATTTGTTCGAACACCTACTTGTTCATGGTTGCTGATGCATATATGTTTGAGGTTTGCAATTCATTTGTGTTCTTCTTGAGTGATTCCCAGATTAGTTTGCATCTTTGTATTCCAGTGTGCTTCAATCTAGTTCATGTATATACATACATAACATGTGTGTATATATGTGTGTGCCTATGCATTTGTTTGATAGCATATTGAACTATGATTATATTTGCCGTGCATTTGATTTCATTATGTTTGCAACATAGTCATTGATATTGTTCTGATGCTTGAATGCATTTGAGTCTGGATTGCATATCTAGGTTGTTCACGACTTGTTGGTTTGTAGCCTCGAGTCTGGTTTGTGTTGCCTTCTTGTCTCGACTTTGTATTTGTTGGTTGCTGCGCCTTTGATCTTGGTTGTTTGTGACTTCATTTATATTGCACCTGAGTTGAATCCGATAATTTGGGTTTGACCTGTGCTCACCTGTCCCTGTAAATATATCAAGTGTATATATATCGGTGTGCACGGCCTTGTGGCATATACAGTGATACACTGTGTATGTCACAAGCTGTTCGTGTATGATGAATTCAGAATTAAATGATGACGAACAACCCAAATAACCGAGGCAAATAAAAATTCAAAAAATCACATTTATTTTTTACTGCAAAAATATTTTATTTTCAATTTTACTGTGTCAGTATATATTTTTGTAGATTGCTAAGATGCTGGATTCAAACTGGAAACAAAGTTGAAGATAAATACGAGTTGAGTAAATGAGTGATATGTAGTGAGGTCAAATGTAAATGTGAATCGTGATGTAGTCAAATTGTGTATTTATATAGAGAGAGCTTGAATTTGTACTATTCAAAATTGTAATAAATATTTGTTAGAATAAAATATCTGTTTGAATTTATATTCTGTGTTATTTATTTTATTCAACAAATATTTAATCTGTGAAAATAAAATAGTACAATAACAAATACATTTACATGAATATATATATATATATGTTTATTATCATCAAACAAAAATCATATAGTCGCATATTCAATAGAGGATCCTCGGATAAAGGTCGGTAACGACCGAGGATGGCATACTCGTGTGTGGAGTTATCTAGTTACAGCTTCATTGCACTAGAGGCGTGAGGTAACTCGGCCTTGTGTTGGTAGAGATCCGGTTAGGTTCTCAGGGCGTCCCTTCAGAGGCGTACCCATGTGGTGTAGGAAGTTCCTTAGCCTGACCATTTGTTGGAAATCCAAAGAAACAATACGCGCCCTGTACGGTTTTAGTTTTATAACCTGCCATTTACTTATGGTAGTTTCATTTTCCAAAAGCATAGCAGATTTCTTTTTATTCCTTTGTGCAAATAACTGTTTTAAGATCTCACACCAGTCCCATGACTGACCTGGAGTTTATTGTTCCCTTTCTAAACTCTGGGTGCCCATAATTTTCCATACGGGCAGTCTAAAGTCAGGTTATTAGTTGTTCTGGAGCAAAGTCAGAAAAGTATGCTGTGGAGATCAGGAGAAAAGCTGGATTGCGAGACGTACTTCCGTATACTATTATCATTCCGCTGTGTATTAAACCATATGGGCAGGTTATTATAACTGCCAGTGTTGTGTGTTGTTGTTGTAAACTCTGATGATGTATTGTATGAACTAATATAGTTCTTTTGTTTAAAGATTATTCATTTATCTATTATATATTGTTCCGCTGCGAATGTGAGATTCTGTTATTATTTCTGTTTCTTCTTCTATCTTCTTCTTCTTTAACCCTAACGTTTCGATTTTCCAGCATTCGATGGTTCGGCATTTGATACAGTGGACGTATTGATGTCGACTTTCAGGCGTCGAAAAATTGGGTCGTTACAAAGTGGTATCAGAGCAATTGGTTAAGCGACAACCTTGGCTCTGGTGGGGATTACTCATTAGAGATAGAGTCAGTAGTACTTTAGAATGAGTGTGAGTGTAATAATAGATATGAGCGCGTATTTGTTAGTGAATATAAAAAAATTGTTTTGTATTGTGTTGACTTATCGGTTGATTGTTTATAGATTCTGGTCATTGCAGTTTGGCCAACTGTATCGATAGGGGTTTCTAAACTCTTAAACAAGATAAACCGACACAGTATTGTTTTAAAATAGGGTAAATGAAATAATTTTACCCAAATTATTTTTGTATATAAAAGAAACAATTTTCCATAAATTATTGTAGTATATGGTTGCTTGGTTGTTAGGAAGTGATAATATTAAATTATTATCATTGTTGTATGGAAATTGAATAAGAAATTAAGGTAATAACCAAGGGATTTTGGATATAATTGATTTCAAAGATGATTTTGAAATGTTGAGTAATTGTTTAAAAGACTATGGAATCTTATTTAAAATGTTACGGAACATAAATAAGTTTGATAACTTATAAAAATTTGAAATTTGCTGGAATAAGATTCAACTTGAAAAGGGATAAACAAAAGTAAGTGTAAAACCCAAATAAGTGGGAAGGTAAGCTAATTAATTGAGGTGAATCAAAAGAAATTAGCAAATGAAATTAAATTTGGGAAACTTAAAGAAGTTTATAATTTAAATTGAATTTGAGTATAATTAAATATAGTTAAGTAAAAGTGAATTGAAAGAAAGGTCTAAGGAGACTAAGTGAAATGATTACTCAAATAAAATTTAAGGTGGAAATAAATTTCTGAATGAATAAATGAATTTACAATTGCAAGTAAATGAAATTGAAACTGAATGTTGAAATTCGTTTTGAATTTGTAAGTAAATGAAATTGAAGCTGAATATTGGAAATTGAATTTGATCTGTGCTAAACAAAGTGAAGTGGAAAATTTGTCAAGTTGGATCAAATGAAACAAAGTATTGAAATAAAAATTAGTAAGTGAAACTAATTGAAGAAATGACAAATTAAATATGGTTTGAAATGAATTGAATTCAATATTTATAAATGAAAGGTAAATTGAATTTATATGGAATTGGAAATCTAGGTTATACATAAGTGGTTATAAACCAAGTGGTGAATTGAAAATAAATATAAGAAGTATATAAAATATTTATATTGAACTTAAGAAATAAAGGGTGAAATTCTTAAGTAAAATTTGGAATTGAGGAAATATTCTAAGTTAATAAGTGAATGAAGATTAAACTGGAAGTTGTAAAATGGTGATTGTGAATAAGTGGATAGAAATCAAAATATAAATGTGAATAAAAGAGAATTGATATAGCTAATAATCAATTGGAATAAAATACGTAGGACGTACCTATATTACTTTATTTGCATAGCGATTCGATCCGGAATTCGGGCATAGAATTTCGAGATAATTATATCGATCCGAGTTGGAATTTTTCACTCGATTTTCGACGACGAACCCTGGATATGTATTTTTGGTTGATTCTAGAAATTCTCTATCATAGTTATGATTATGCAAGGAGAATGACGGTTTCTGATCAAGAAACTAGATCTGAGTCCGCACTAGGAAGTCGGGTGAATGATACTAGTTCGGAAGTGAAATTGTGTGATCGAGTGAGCGATTGAATTTGATATTGCGTACGAATGATATGTGTATATCGTACGGGTTAAGTACAACAAATATTGAAAAGTTTGTAATTGAATTGAACAAAATGATTTTGAATGTTGTAATCAGACATTGTTACTAAGTAGTATACAGGTGTTTTAAAAGGAAAAGGGAATTGGATTTTTGATTTCAAAGATAAAATTTAATTGCTCGACAAAAAGGTATGTATTTAAATTTCTATATGAAATTTGATCCTTTTTTGATCTAGCCACTTGGTCTTTTGTTTTCTTTTGAAATCTGGGGGCCCGTCGTGGCATTTTGTAGTTGTACCGAGCTAGCCGTGCAAAGGAGACGCTGGCGAAATTTTTCGAAAATTTAGAGAGTTAGAAAATTTTTGAGGAAATTTTGATAATTTAAAATGTGAATTTAAATTTAAATTCGAATTGTTGAGAAAACAATATTGTTTGGAACTTATGGAAGATTTTGGAAAGTTAGTTGAAGTGATAATGAATCTTTAATAAAAAGAATTGTTTTGGCAAGTTGATAAAATTGTTTGGCTTTGGGAAAATAATTATCGGGTTATGGATCATTCTTCCTAACTAGTAATTTCGGGACGAAATTCTTTTAAGGGGGGAAGAATGTGACGACCTGAAATTTTTGGTTATTTGAAATTGAAATATTTAATTGGTTTTAAATCTTTGGAAGTTAGTTTAACTTGAAATTCAAATATCAGGATTTATTTGGTAATTAAATTATTAAATTTAATTTTTGAAGTTGGGTAAAATATTTAATCTTCAGTTTTGAGCTTGTTAAAAAAATAAATAATTTGAAGTCTTGTAAATTCTATATTGATAATACTGAAGATAATAAAAGCTTCAGAATTGAATTTGAAACTGTTTTGTTCAGTTTGAAATTTTATCATTTAAATCGATATTTAAAAAATAGCCTTTCGAGGCACAGTCTCGGAATTCGACGAAAACAGTTCCAGTGGATCCGTAATATTGTATTATTATCGGATTTCAATTTTCGTAGCATTTGGAGAGATCATTTGGCCATACGATAAGTAAACGCATTGAAATTTATATTGAAATTTAATATAATAGCTGGGTCCAAAAAGCTATCTTCTCCATACGATCGAATTTGGACTCGAAACCTTTTCCGTTGCATTCGAAATAGGGGTATAACCTTATGAACGCCTGGCGGCATGCCTCGATAGGAGTTCAAAATTTTGAGTTGCAATTTCTAGACGATTTGAATTTTAATTTAAATTTAAATATAGATAATATTAATATATATATCAAAGCACAGTTGCAAGAATCAGACACGTATGGAAAAATTCAACCACGTACTTTCTTTTTCCTGTATAGTGATACACGCGTTCATTTTAAATAAAATAAAATAAAATCAAAGCCAGATAAAATAAATAAAACGAAAACCATTATTCTCGTTCGAAATCAAATCTGTTCGAAATCAAATCTCCTAATTTTTTTTAAAAGAGATCAATGGCCGAAGAACGAAATCGAAACCATCGTTCAAAAATGGCAGATGAACTCAAACCCTGCCTCGTTCAAGTCGTCGCAAGCACGGGGGAGGGATCGATGCAGCGGAGGTCGTGAATTTGGGGTGGGCGATGGATTCGATTCGATCGACTTCGATGTCAAACTCGAGTTCGATCGCGATGGCGTCGATTGAGGTCGCGTGGGGAATCGAAGCCGCATGGTGGCGCGTGGGTTCGTGAGGCGGTGGCGCTTTGGGTGTCGAGCAGCGGGGAGGTATTCGGTTTATTTAATTAAATAAACATATATATAGTTTGAAGAAAATGCATATGAAGTTATCTGCTGTTTTGTTAATTACAGAAAGAAAAAAAAATATCTTAATTAAAACAATTCTGTATTTGATTTAATATATAGGTTTGAAAGAAAATTATTAGTTTAAATTAAATAATTAGTTAATTAAATCTATTGAATAGTAATTAATTTGTTCGATAAATTCAAATATTAATAAACCGTATAAATGTTTATACAAGGTCAAAATCTGAAAGAAAGCAAGCCGGATTGGAAACGGATTGCAAATAAAAAGGGAAAAGGTGAGATCTTCTCACTCAAATTAAAATAATTGGAATTTCAGTTATTGATTGATTGTTTGGATGTGATAGTATATATGATAGTAGTATATATATATTTGGAGTGATTGATTTCCCGCATTATATAGCGGATGAGACCCTATGCGCCGCATAATAGCGGATGATATTATATAAACCCATATACCGCGATATTCCACTTCGAAGTGGAATTGGTATTTAATTGTTGTGCTAACATCTGTGGATGCAGGGAAACAGGTTGGAGGGATCCAATTGGATTCCTCAAATTGTTGAATTTATTTCATATGTTGTGATGTGATTATTGATAATCTGTGAATGATTATAGTGGTGATTGAAATTTATTGAAGGCTATGGTTTGGCCGGATATATTCTGGTATTTTTTAATACCAGGATATATAATTGAATTTTTGGAAATTAAAGTAGAAACTTTAAAGTAAATTAATTTTAGAGGATTGGATAAGTTCTGGTATTTTTAAATACTAGGATATATAATTGGATTTTTGGAAATTAAAGTAGAAACTTTTAAGTAAATTAATTTTAGAGGATTGGATAAATTTAAAAGAAGAATTTACTAATTGATTTAAATGGATCATTTTGAAATGGAAAGTGTATTTTCACTGGAAAGCTGGGTATGTTTTCAAAGTAGTTGATAAATATAAATTGAAAGTTTTAAGGATGGTTTTAAAAAGGATACTTTGGAGAAATTATTTTCTTAAGTTGTTTTTAAATCTTTAAAGTAAAGATTTATTTAGTGTTATCCCGCCTTTTGGCAAGGCCGTGACACCAAGAACTTGACTAGAAACCAATGACAGTTCGTCTTGGAAGATCGGTTATACGCAGGCTCACTATGGATATCGACAAATTTTTTCCGAGTCTAGATCGAGCTAAAATTGATATGACATGACAAGCAAAGCTATGAGAGCCAACATTCCGAATTTCAAGTCAATCGGAGTTCATATGCTCCAGATATTGATGGATCACGCCTGAGAAATCCAAACTTGCATCGATTATATCTCGAGATCTACAAGTCCAAATGCTATGAAATTTGGACAGTAGCTTACTGGCAACCTAAGGAATGTCCATGCCAAATTTCAACTCGATCGGAGAATTTCTTGATCGATTCGAACCAAGGGTCGAATCGATATGGACCAACTTGCATCGATCATATCTCGAGATCTACAAGTCCAAATGCTATGAAATTTGGACAGTAGCTTACTGGCAACCTAAGGAATGTCCACGCCAAATTTCAGCTCGATCGGAGCAATTCTTGATCGATTCGAACCAAGGGTCGAATCGATATGGACCAACTTGCATCGATCATATCTCGAGATCTACAAGTCCAAATGCCACCAAATTTGGACAGTAGCTTACTGGCAACCTAAGAAATGTCCACGCCAAATTTCAGCTCGATCGGAGCAATTCTTGATCGATTCGAACCAAGGGTCGAATCGATATGGACCAACTTGCATCGATCATATTTGGAGATCTACAAGTCCAAATGCTATGAAATTTTCAGAGTAGCTTACTGGCAACCTAAGGAATGTCCGTGTCAAATTTCAGCTCAGTCGAAGCAAATCTTGATCGATTCGAAGTTGAGTTCGAATCGATATGGACCAACTTGAATCGATCATAACTGGAGTTCTACAAGTCCAAATGCCATGAAATTTTCACAGAAGCTTAAGCACATGATGAAGAATGTTCACACCAAATTTCAGCTCGATTGGATGATTTCTTGATCGATTCGAACCAAGGGTCGAATCGATCCCAAAGTGGGCCCGGATCTCCAGATTTCGGCCATGTGGGCCTCCTCACGTGCCAGAAGCGGTCTCCCCGAATTTTAGGCAAAATATCAGCCTCCTACACCTATAAATAGAGCCCCTGGTCATTCAAAAAAGGGGTCAGATAATTCTAAGTACTAAAGAGCGCCCAGATTCTGCCAGATTTACTCCAGAACACCACCGCTGCTTTAGATTGAGACTTAGCATATAAATTCAGTTGTATTACATTATAAACAATTGTAATCTTCAAGTATCGAGCAATAAAATCATCAAGCTTCATAGTGGACGTAGGCAAAACGCCGAACCACTCTAAATCGTTTGTCTTTGCAATTTACTTTCTGTTATTTGGAGTTTTTGTTAGATAATCTTTAGTTTTAATTTTCTTTCCTCACTTTTATCTCTTCAAAAACTTCCGAAGAGTGTTGTGCCCATTTTTGGTACAAACACTTTGGTGCTTTCACTGAGAACAAACGCAGTTTTTTCTCCTACTCTATGGATCTACTACCGTCGTTGGATTGCAAAAATCTAAGGAGAAGATCCAGATCTGTTCATAAGTAGTTCCTTCTATTCTATTCAGATTGCTCCAGATCTAAGAGGAACTACATTCATCATGAACTTCGTATCCATATTTTCGAATCCATGAAAATATGATGAACTTCGTATCCATATCTTCGAATCCATGAAAATATGATGAACTTCGTATCCATGTCTTCGAATCCATGAAAATATGGTGATTTTCGTATCCATGTCTTCGAATCCATGAAAATATGATGAACTTCGTATCCATATCTTCGAATCCATGAAAATATGGTGATTTTCGTATCCATGTCTTCGAATCCATGAAAATATGGTGATTTTCGTATCCATGTCTTCGAATCCATGAAAATATGGTTATTTTCGTATCCATGTCTTCGAATCCATGAAAATATGGTGATTTTCGTATCCATGTCTTCGAATCCATGAAAATATGATGAACTTCGTATCCATGAAAATATGGTGATTTTCGTATCCATGTCTTCGAATCCATGAAAATATGGTGATTTTCGTATCCAGGTCTTCGAATCCATGAAAATATGGTGATTTTCGTATCCATGTCTTCGAATCCATGAAAATATGGTGATTTTCGTATCCATGTCTTCGAATCCATGAAAATATGGTGATTTTCGTATCCATGTCTTCGAATCCATGAAAATATGGTGATTTTTGTATCCATGTATTTGTTTCCAGAAAGTATGGTGATTTTCGTATCCATCTTTTCGAATCCAGAAAATATGCTGTTTTTCGTATCCATAATCTTCGTATCCATGAGATGGATGCCATACTTCGTATCCATGAGATGGATGCTGTACTTCGCATCCATGAGATGGATGTTGTACTTCGTATCCATGAGATGGATGCTCTACTTCGTATCCATGAGATGGAAGCTGTACTTCGTATCCATCAGGAAGCAATACTTCGTATCCATCCATCTGCCTCCAATTCGTATCGATACTCACAGGTACTTCGTATCCATCCATCTGCCTCCAATTCGTATCGATACTCACAGGTACTTCGTATCCATCCATCTGCCTCCAATTCGTATCGATACTCACAGGTACTTCGTATCCATCCATCTGCCTCCAATTCGTATCGATACTCACAGGTACTTCGTATCCATCCATCTGCATCTACTTCGTATCGATCGACATATACCACTTTCGTATCGATCTATCCATGCGCACTTCATATCGATACGAAGACGAGCGCATATGATGGATTCGAACAAGAATGATACGAAGAAGGACTTTTTCAGGTTGCTTGATGGATACGAAATTTCAAAAAAAAAATATTTTCGGGTACGACCCGAACCCTAGCCGCAGCGTAGGGCACCTGCATAGTGAATTCAATCACCAATTTAGTGAAGGAACATTCCATCCGTGCTTCTAATTGTTCCATGACTGAACAAGACATAGGAGATCACAACAACAAATGTTAAGTTGCAATCAAGGAATGGGTAAAGAAATGCTACTCAACCATACTCCCAGAGGCTGGAGAACCTAGCTAGTATGCCAAGAACTGGAGTTGATTAATATATCATGCTTTTAGGGTGGAATGCAACTCCCTCCAATTGATCAGCTTTTAAACTCCTGAATTGACAACTATGGTACAATGGCTAATATGACGACTCCCCGACATTGTCTACTCTGCCAACTCAAAACATAGCTGGTCACCGCCGAACCATCTTCAAATGCCCGCATCTTAATCATTCCATGACCACATGACTAAAAGCATGACATACAACCTCAAGAGGACTTCCTTAATACCATATATAGGTCTCCTATCTGGATGAAAGTTTGGGATAAACACCAATCTATTAGCCCATTTTAACCAACTCGCCGTCCAATCGGCATTACCAACCACTCAAACGTTGGGCAATCGTGCATACATCATTCACTAGGGTTACAAGACCCCTTGGCAATAAAATGGACCTGATCATAATGTCGATTGGAGAATCTTTCCCAGTCAAGACCTATCCGTTGAAACCATCCTACATGCAGAACTTCCAATGAAAATTCAACATGTTAACTATGTCAGTTTACTGAGGAAATACGACCCCCGACACTACCTTATGAAGTGTGAATGACGCGTGGAATTCTCCAAGGGTGACGAGTGCCATTAAACGCAGATGTCTTCCCTCATTCCTTAGAAAAGACAGTCAATCACGGTTAGATATACCAGTTATACTTCTCATATGGATATAGTGAATGACGAAGCTGGCAGCCAACGAATTTATCCAAAGCCCGCAGCCAGTTGCTGCCGATACCCATAAATGAATTCATCACCAGCGCTTATTTCCAGACTTTGACAAGAGAACTGGTGGACCGCCGACAACTACACCAACATGTCAATGCCAATATTGAGTTGATGCATCAGATGAAGGATCAACTTGGCGAGATAAGGAGGAAACCTACTCCATACTCTAGATCGGAAAACTCCTCTTCTTTAGATGGCTACCATGGATGTCAACGCCATAAAGCCACTCCGGAAAGGATAACTCTAACAATATGTTCAAGCCCCATAAAATGAAGGACCGGGAACATCCGACCCATATCGATCAAGGACTTTGATCAAATTGAACCATTTGCGTTAGACTTCCAATTGAGAAGGGCTGGATTGAAGTGCAATAGTGAGCATACAACGCTGCCTCACTTATCAATGAGATTTGACCTGATCTCTTTTGAATTATTTCTAATTCAATTTCATTTACGTTGTGAAATATGACCTACTTGAATTAAACTACTTGCAAATGATGCAGGTAACCGAATACTTAAGATTGGGTGCAAAACAACCTCCGCGGACCATGATCAAATCATTGAGGTATCATCGTGACGAGCACGATTCAACCACTCATCGGCTAATATATGCCCCTGACTGGGGGCAAGGCATCAAAGCGGAAGAGACCGACAAGGTCAGGACTCTAGTGCAAAGTGGATGTAACCGACCATCCACTCATCCGCCTATGCAATTTAATTAGGAGATGTAAGAAAGACTTGGAGTTATGTGTCCCAACAATGCACTCTACATCTCGTACTTGAAGCTTGCCAAAACACTTATGCTTCTTCTGATGCCTGATAAAATCGGAACCACATCAAGGGTGGACGTGATGTCACCACCCATACATCCAATCCTACATTAGACATTTGGGATTATTTGAGGGAACACATGTTTAAAGGTCCAACCCTCAATTTAAAGTCATCAACGACTTACTGCCTACTCACTAACCATCATGAGCCATCATTTCAACTCTCTTCCTCAGATCAATCAGAAGAACGCAGTATAAAGTGGACATGACTTGTCCATCAGCTCTTCAATTTTTGCCCCTGACTTAAGGGAATATGCACAACTCAAAGTGGATGTAGTTCTACCATCCTCTCCTCTGCTCGAGCTTAAAGTTTTCCGAAACAATAATCTTACTCCTTAGGCTTGGCAGAAGCAAAATCCAAATGAACATGGATGCGATTCAACCGTCTATAAATTATATCTCATCCTTCGTTGTGGGCGGATAAGTGAAAAGTAATCGGGATCCTACCGATCTCTCGCTAAGTGAAACCCCAAGCTCGGGGGCATATCGCTACACAAAAAGCCGGACAAAAACTGATACATGGCGACCCATCAACAAACTCCAGCTTCCGAGAGCGCGAACTGGAGTATAAACATTAACCAAACACCAGAGTACTCCGAGAGCGCGAGCTGGGTACAGACATCAACAAACTCCAGCTTCCGAGAGCGCGAACTGGAGTATAAACATTAACCAAACCCCAGAGTACTCTGAGAGCGCGAGCTGGGTACAAACATCAACAAACTCCAGCTTTCGAGAGCGCGAACTAGAGTATAAACATTAACTAACTCCGGATTCCGAGAGTGCGAACCGGAGTATAAACATCAACAAACTCTAGCTTTCGAGAGCGTGAACTAGAGTATAAACATTAAACTAACTCCGGACTCCGAGAGCTCGAGCCAGAGTATAAACTACAACCAACTACGGCTTCGAGGAGGGTGGATCCGTCTACCTAACGACTTCGACCGTATCTCCATTCAATGCAGCTTCGAGGAGGGTGGACCCGTCCACCTAACGACTTCGACTACATCTCCATCAAGTACAGCCTCGAGGAGGGTAGATCCATTTACCTAACGACTTCGACCGTATCTCCATTCAATGCAGCTTCGGGGATGGTGGACCCGTCCACCTAACGACTTCGACTGCATCCCCATCAAATACGGCTTCGAGGAGGGTAGATCCATCTACCTAACGACTTCGACCGTATCTCCATTCAATGCAGCTTCGAGGAGGGTGGACCCGTCCACCTAACGACTTCGACTGCATCTCCATCAAGTACGGCCTCGAGGAGGGTGGACCCGTCCACCTAACAACTTCGACTGTATCTCCATTCAATGCAGCTTCGAGGAGGGTGGACCCATCCACCTAACGACTTCGACTGCATCCCCATCAAATACGGCTTCGAGGAGGGTAGATCCATCTACCTAACGACTTCGACCGTATCTCCATTCAATGCAGCTTCGAGGAGGGTGGACCCGTCCACCTAACGACTTCGACTGCATCTCCATCAAGTACGACCTCGAGGAGGGTGGACCCGTCCACCTAACAACTTCGACCGTATCTCCATTCAATGCAGCTTCGAGGAGGGTGGACCCGTCCACCTAACGACTTCGACTGCATCCCCATCAAATACGGCTTTGAGGAGGGTAGATACATCTACCTAACGACTTCGACCGTATCTCCATTCAATGCAGCTTCGAGGAGGGTGGACCCGTCCACCTAACGACTTCGACTGCATCTCCATCAAGTACGGCCTCGAGGAGGGTGGACCCGTCCACCTAACAAATTCGACCATATCTCCATTCAATGCAGCTTCGAGGAGGGTGGACCCATCCACCTAACTACTTCGACTGCATCTCCATCAAGTACGGCCTTGAGGAGGGTGGACCCGTCCACCTAACAACTTCAACTGCATCTTAACCAAGTTACATCACTCATACCCTGAGCATAGGCGCAGACTCAACACATGAAAATGAGTGATCAACAACTATCATAAAGATACAAGTCCCCAGAGTGTGGACAGGGGTATAAACATCAAATAGGTGCGATGAATGGCCCTTCAACTGACTCTGATCCCCAAAGTGTGGCTACAAGAATAGACAAACGAACGAATGAGATTCGACCATTCATTCACCAACTCTGACCTGAACTCGACGTGAGGAGTGTAAACTCACTACAGGTGCAATTAGACCATCCACGAACTAACTCTGCTAACCCAAGACTGGGGGCAGAAGTGCAAATCACCGAAAGAAGAGAAAGGTGACTCGCTACATCTCCAGCTTAGCGTCCTTTACAACTTAAGGAAATGACTACAAGGAGACCTTTATGCTAACCAATCAGAATGATGCCCGAAGTTCTGGGCAACCAATTATATCGTACCGCCGGATCGACGGGCAATATCGATCTGCACCTTTCATATCATACCATTGGATCAATAGGAAATGAGGTCCGAGCATTCTACATCGTGCCGTTGAATCGACGGTCAATATCGGGACCCGAACGTCCATCGAATACCTTTGACCAATAGAGCACGGATAGAAGAATAAACCAAGAATGAGTGTGACTTGACCATTCGTCCTCCGTCACCTTACTTCGATCCGTCAGGAAGAGCATGAGACCAAATGAGCATGACATGACTGCATTTGAGCTAACTTTATCCCTAGATCTGACGGGAGAACGTAAATCAAAATGGACATGGTTGATCACCCAACTCCAAATGAATGCAACGCGACCATTCATTCATTGACTCTTACCATGATCCAACTAAAAGAGCAATTCAAAACAAGTGCAACCTAAACATCTGCACATTGATTCTTACCCTGGATTCAACAAGGGAAGCATCAATCCTGCATTAGATCTGATTGCACGATTCACTCTTCAGTTTTTGCCCAAAGTACGGCGACATAAGCAGCGAAGTGAATGTCATTGACCGTCCAGAATCTAGCTTATGTCCGAATGTTGGCAAAGTAACAATGTATTCCGCTAAGAAAAAAGAACTAGAACATAATACAGGACAGGAACGACTCAGCCTTCCATTGATTAACTCGATCCCATGGTTCAATAGGATAGAATACAAAATTGAAGCGGACATTATCTACCCTACCACTTATCGAGATATTCCCCAGACTTAGGGGCACGAACAAGAAAATAAGGTTGCGACCGAAAGGATGCCTAGAGATAGAGTCATCGGATCAATACCAGGACTTATGGGCGACTGATCATCATTCTGACCTTTCCAATGAGCAATGGATCGCAGGTACATTGAATGAAAAGCGCATCATTCAGAAACATAAGTCAATTCAATCTCAAAGCTGTAGCCATCTATGTAGCAGCGTGCAATACAAGGCTAAGTTCTACTAATCCTTTGATTCGACGTCCTTATAAGCCTGATCATTTACCATTGAAAATAAACACATGAGGTGCCTACGACCCATCACGAGTACTGTAGATCAGATCACAACTTTGCGCAATGATGAAGAAAGAGTCAACTGTTTTACTTCAGGTGAATCTTGATGTGTTCGCTTGGACTCGATCTCATATATATATATATGGACTCTCGCCAGCCATGAAGAACCCTACATTAAATGTCGACCCGAGGCATGTCTCGGTAAACAAAAGCGATGCGACATGAATCCGGAGAGATCTGTTGCACTTAAAGTGGAGGCGAATCTGCTCAAAACCAGTGGGTTTATCCGTTATGCCCTCCAACCAAAACGAGTATCCAATCCTTTACTTATAAGAAAAACAAACAGGGAGTGGAGGACATACGTCAACTACTCAGATTTGCATGGGGTATGACAAAGCACAGCTTTCCACTTCCAATGATCAACCAACTGATGGACCCGACCATCAGACATGAATTACTCACATCCATGGATGCAAACTCCGGATACAATCAGATAATGAAGCATGTCCCAGACCAGGAATACAACTGTTTCGCTACTAACCTGGGCCTATAGTGCTATGCTGCAATCTATAAATTCAAACTTAAGGACACTTGTGCTACTTACAAAAGGACGATTAACAGATCATTCAAAAATTAGATCGACCGATCGATAAAGGTAGATGTGGTTAATATGCTCGTGAGATCATGACTATCAAACAACCACATCGATGACTTGGCAGAGATATTTAGTGCTCTCCAGAAAATGCAGGATCAAACTCAACCCTTTGAAATGCTCTTTCATCATTACATCAGAAAGATTCTTTGTTTTCATCATCAATTCTCATGGAATCAAGACTAATTTCTAAAAAATTCCGACAATTTGAGACACCCATGTACCGAGGACAACCAAGCAGCTCTAATAGATCGCTTAAAGAGACCTCCCATTTTACCTAAGCTTTTGGATCGCGGAGATTTATACATCAATTGGGCCATGTCAACACACGCCATAAGCGTCGCAATGCTATGTGAAAAGAAACGAATCCAAAGACCCGTATATGATGAAGGTTGGCTACTGGCAAGCTCACCCCATTAACATCCATATCGACCAACCGTTAAGATAGGTCCAATAGAAACCTTAGATGTATATTTATCTCCCTCGGAGAGCTCTCCATGGTCAAACATTAGCGTACTTCATATCTGAATCTGCCACATCAGATGACTATCAGAAGAACTGTGGAGAACCGTCCAACCGATGGAGAACGTACACCGATGGAACTTCCAATAATCGGCTTTCTAACATCGAAGTTGCGTTAGTGATTCCGGAGGAACGAACGATCTACTATGCCCTGAAACTCAACTTCCCTTCAACAAATAACGAAGCCAAGTATGAAACCTTGGCGCTCAAACTTGTAAGAAAACTACGAATGGAAACTTTACATGTCTTATGTGATTACCGGTTAGTAGTACGCCAAGTTAAGGAAGATTATCCGACTAGGGGGCAACGTCTTGCTCCTTATCTCAACCGGGACCAAAAGCTACTAGCCGGCTTCGACTATTACACCACTACACAAATCCTCAGAGAACTAAACGAAAAGGCCGAATCAATCGCCAAGCTAGCCAGTTCTGGGGATGCACGACAAATAGACTTTGTCCTAGTTGAAATACTTATTATTCTAGGCATTGACATATGAAGATCAACTAGATCTTGGAGATGGATCTAGAAAAGGAGTCATGGATGACTCCTACCGAAGATTATCCATAATCGGGGATTCTTTTTGAATGAAGGAATAAGAAATAGCATATCCTCTATGAAGCCTCACTGCATGATTACGTCTAGATCGTTCGACTCCGTCGATACAAAGCATTACTTTTGTATCCATCGATCCGAGATCCAATATGGCGTATCCATCGATACGAAGCATGCATTCCAACATCTCAGATCGATCCAGGAGAGGATCGATACAAAGGAAGGACTCAAAACAACCATCGAACGTTGTTACAACTTAAATTTTACTTCGATCCAGGAGAGGATCGATACGAAACTCAATCCAAACAAAAACTAAAGAACTTGACAACGACTCGTGAACGTGCAAACGTTAACAGGAGCCAGGTTAACATACGTACATGTATGACAGACTAACATTCAATTTTCAAAATTTACAGGAATTGAATGCTCACCTGATGACAATTACAACAGCGAATAACAAATCGCTAGCACTCGACACTCAGTTACAACATTGCACTACATAATCACTGATAGTGGTTCAATAAACATTTATATTACTGGAAATCAATCGAAGGTTACATCTTTTGACGAAAAGATAGCAACTACTCAACGAATCAGATAGAACTTTTTCAGAATGAAGGATACAGCATTTCAAAGCACGTCATGTTCACACAAGACATACTTTGGGGGGAAAATGTTATCCCGCCTTTTGGCAAGGCCGTGACACCAAGAACTTGACTAGAAACCAATGACAGTTCGTCTTGGAAGATCGGTTATATGCAGGCTCACTATGGATATCGACAAATTTTTTCCGAGTCTGGATCGAGCTAAAATTGATATGACATGACAAGCAAAGCTATGAGAGCCAACATTCCGAATTTCAAGTCAATCGGAGTTCATATGCTCCAGATATTGATGGATCACGCCTAAGAAATCCAAACTTGCATCGATCATATCTCGAGATCTACAAGTCCAAATGCTATGAAATTTGGACAGTAGCTTACTGGCAACCTAAGGAATGTCCATGCCAAATTTCAACTCGATCGGAGCAATTCTTGATCGATTCGAACCAAGGGTCGAATCGATATGGACCAACTTGCATCGATCATATCTCGAGATCTACAAGTCCAAATGCTATGAAATTTGGACAGTAGCTTACTGGCAACCTAAGGAATGTCCACGCCAAATTTTAGCTCGATCGGAGCAATTCTTGATCGATTCGAACCAAGGGTCGAATCGATATGGACCAACTTGCATCGATCATATCTCGAGATCTACAAGTCCAAATGCCACCAAATTTGGACCGTAGCTTACTGGCAACCTAAGGAATGTCCACGCCAAATTTCAGCTCGATCGGAGAAATTCTTGATCGATTCGAACCAAGGGTCGAATCGATATGGACCAACTTGCATCGATCATATCTGGAGATCTACAAGTCCAAATGCTATGAAATTTTCAGAGTAGCTTACTGGCAACCTAAGGAATGTCCGTGTCAAATTTCAGCTCAATCGAAGCAAATCTTGATCGATTCGAAGTTGAGTTCAAATCGATATGGACCAACTTGAATCGATCATAACTCGAGTTCTACAAGTCCAAATGCCATGAAATTTTCACAGAAGCTTAAGCACATGATGAAGAATGTTCATACCAAATTTCAGCTGGATTGGATGATTTCTTGATCGATTCGAACCAAGGGTCGAATCGATCCCAAAGTGGGCCCGGATCTCCAAATTTCGACCATGTGGGCCCCCTCACGTGCCAGAAGTGGTCTCCCCGAATTTAAGGCAAAATATCAGCCTCCTACACCTATAAATAGAGCCCCTGGTCATTCAAAAAAGGGGTCGGATAATTCTAATTACTAAAGAGCGCCCAGATTCTGCCAGATTTACTCCAGAACACCACCGCTGCTTTAGATTGAGACTTAGCATATAAATTCAGTTGTATTACATTATAAACAATTGTAATTTTCAAGTATCGAGCAATAAAATCATCAAGCTTCATAGTGGACGTAGGCAAAACGCCGAACCACTCTAAATCGTTTGTCTTTGCAATTTACTTTCTGTTATTTGGAGTTTTTGTTAGATAATCTTCAGTTTTAATTTTCTTTCCTCACTTTTATCTCTTCAAAAACTTTCGAAGAGTGTTGTGCCCATTTTTGGTACAAACACTTAGTTAACTATAAAAGTGATTATTTTAAAGATTTAAACTAGTATTTGATTTAGAAAATGGATATTTAAATAATTATACTCTATCTAATAATTTCATTTTTAAAATTAGTTTGGACTTAAGTTTTATATGAGATATTAGTATAAAAATTTCATAACTAATATTTTAAAATAAAGTGTTTAAAAATAGTTTTCATTTTTAAAGTGTTTTCCAAATATATTTTGGATAAGTGATTTAAATTATTTTAAAGTATTCGGA
Organism: Allium fistulosum; assembly: GCA_030737815.1. Lineage (NCBI taxonomy): Eukaryota > Viridiplantae > Streptophyta > Magnoliopsida > Asparagales > Amaryllidaceae > Allium > Allium fistulosum. The sequence continues at coordinate 432,091,595 of CM060905.1, forward strand.
CTTGGCAGATTTTCAGTGGAAATAAATAATATCGGGAATCTTATTCCGCGAGTGAAAAGTGATTTGAAATTTGTTTTCAAAGTGTTGAAGTGTTAAAATATATCTTGCGAAGATATTTTGAAAATAAATAAATTGGGAAAATTATTTAAATTTGATGATTGTTGTGAATGTTGTTGATAGTTAAATAACCAACTATCAATATTGGCCTTTGAAATGGCACTTGAATTTGTTTTCAAAAATAAGCGCTCATTATTCGGTTAAGTCGGGAGAGGACTTTATGTCATAAACCCATTCCGAATTATGATACGACGAAATGGGATTGCATTTGAAGATGGTGTTGAAGACCGGGTATTTTCGAAAACGAAAGTATTACCTGTCGAATGCCTCTGCACCGAGTTGCTCTGGTATAGAGATTTTATCACCCTTTGTGATGGGGAGTCCGGACGTGATTAGTGAATATCCTGATTGCAAGGGCTTCTTTGAAGTGCCTTCGATTCCGTTCGAACCCGAAACGGACTTGTATGGATGCATGTCTGACGTTACACTTTGAGATGTAAAGCTAGTTTCTATCAAATACATTTCTGTTGGTGGCGGAGAATTTATTCTCTTAGCTTAACACCCTTCTCTGAGACGTATGAGCTCAGAGGTTATGTAGTTGATTGTTACTAGTAATATATTCCCAATTTGGTAATGTGGCATACAAAGTGCTGCTGATCATTTGTTGATCGAAGCATGGATTTTGTGAAAAGCGTAGCTTTGTGGATGAGACTTCGTCGGACCTCACAACCCGAAATGGTCGAAACAGGAAGGATGCGGCAAGGTTGTTTGGGGATAGCGCCCTCAGGGTATGTCCATTTCCTTATGGAAAAAGGTGGTATCATGGTATGGAGCCCAGATACTTAACTTATGTGGTTGCTGCAAATTTATTACTTTGTGGTTGTTGGTGTTGAGGATCCTCGGATAAAGGTCGGTAACGACCGGGGATGGCATACTCGTGTGTGGAGTTATCTAGTTACAGCTTCATTGCACCAGAAGCGTGAGGTAACTCGGCCTTGTGTTGGTAGAGATCCGGTTAGGTTCTCGGGGCGTCCCTTCAGAGGCGTACCCATGTGGTGTAGGAAGTTCCTTAGCCTGACCATTTGTTGGAAATCCAAAGAAACACTACGCGCCCTATATGGTTTTAGTTGTATAACCTGCCATTTACTTATGGTATTTTCATTTTCCAAAAGCATAGCGGATTTCTTTTTATTCCTTTGTGCAAATAACAATTTTAAGATCTCACACCAGTCCCATGGCCGACCTGGAGTTTATTGTTCCCTTTCTAAACTCTGGGTGCCCATAATTTTCCACACGGGCAGCCTAGAGTCAGGTTATCAGTTGTTCTGGAGCAAAGTCAGAAAAGTATGCTGTGGAGATCAGGAGAAAATCTGGATGGCGAGACATACTTCCGTATACTATTATCATTTCGCTGTGTATTAAACCATATGGGCAGGTTATTATAACTACCAGTGTTGTGTGTTGTTGTTGTAAACTCTGATTATGTATTGTATGAACTAATATAGTTCTTTTGTTTAAAGATTATTCATTTATCTATTATATATTGTTCCGCTGCGAATGTGAGATTCTGTTATTGTTTATGTTTCTTCTTCTATCTTCTTCTTCTTTAACCCTAACGGTTTGGTTTTCCGGCATTCGATGGTTCGACATTTGATACAGTGGACGTATTGATGTCGACTTTCGGGCGTCGAAAAATCGGGTCGTTACACTATGCATGATATCAGGTCTAGTCGCTATGATATAGAGTAGCGATCCAATCATTCCCCTATATAGTTTTTGATTAACATCTTTTGAAAGATCTTCTTTATTTAAAGCTTCATTGGTTGCCATGGGAGTGGGTTTTCCACTCGCAGTAGTCATATCAAATTTACTCACTAGTTCTCTAGCATATTTTTCTTGACTAATAAAGATACCATTATCTAATTGTTTTATTTGTAAACCTAAGAAGAAAGTAAGTTCACCCATATGACTCATCTCAAACTCTTTTGTCATTATTTCAGAAAATTCTTTGTCCATTTCATGATTAGTTGAACCAAAAATAATATCATCTACATAAACTTGTACTAGTTGAATATCATTTTTATTTCTTTTAATGAAAAGAGTATTATCTACTTTACCAATTTCAAATTTTGATTGTAATAAAAAAGATCTTAGTTTGTCATACCTTGCTCTAGGAGCTTGTTTCAGACCATATAGAGCTTTCTTAAGTTTGAAAACATGGTTTGGAAATCTTTCATCTTCAAAGAGTGGAGGTTGTTCAACATAAACTTCCTCTTTAACAAATCCATTTAGAAAAGCACTTTTAACATCCATTTTAAATAATTTGAAATTATTACAATTTGCGAAAGCAAGTAGAATTCTAATGGCTTCTAATCTTGCTATGGGTGCAAAGGTTTCATCAAAATCTATTCCTTCTTCTTGACAATAACCTTGTGCGACTAATCGATCTTTATTTCTCACGACCTCACCAAGTTCATTCATTTTATTTTTATAAACCCATTTTGTTCCAATTATACTTTTATCCTCAGGTCTAAGAACAAGTTCCCAAACATCATTTCTGGTGAACTGATTCAATTCTTCTTGCATAGCAAGAATTCATGAATCATCAGATGATGCTTCCTTTGGTTTTTAGGTTCAATAGTTGATATAAAAGCTACATTACTCATATTATTTAGTTGATTTCTAGTTCTAACAATAGATTCGATATTTCCTAGTATATTTTCTATAGGATGATCTTTTAATATCCTAATTCTTTTATTAGGTTGAATGATTTCACAATTAGTTTCATTAGGTTCATTATTTAAAGTTACAAAATCTTCTTCATCTTCTATTTGTACAGTATCTTTAAAATTTTCATCAAAAGATACATGCATTGTTTCTTCAATAGTGTTAGTTCTTAAATTATAAACTCTAAATGCTTTACTTCTATTGGAATACCCGATGAAGATACCTTTGTCGGATTTAGGTTCAAATTTATCTAAATTATCTTTTATATTAAGAATAAAACACTTACTACCAAAAACTTTAAAATAAGCTACTATGGGTTTCTTATTGTAAAGTAATTCATATGGTGTTTTATTAGTTAATGGTCTAATTAAAATCCTATTTAATATATAACAACCTGTATCGACTGCTTCAGCCCAAAAGTTTTTAGGCAAGTTACTATCAGAAAGCATTGTTCTAGCGCACTCTTGAATCTTTCTATTCTTACGTTCTACCACTCCGTTTTGTTGTGGAGTTCTTGGAAAAGAGAAATTATGAGTTATTCCCTTTTTATTGCAGAATCTCTCAAAATTTTCATTTTCAAATTCCCCATCGTGATCACTACGAATAGTTATAATTTTTAAAGAAAGTTGGTTTTGAAGTCTTTTTGTAAAAAATTTAAATGAATCAAAGTATCACTTTTATGTTTCATAAAAATTGTCCATGTAAACCTAGAATAATCATCTACAATTACAAAAACATATTTATTGTGATTTATTGATTGAATTTGAGATGGACCAAATAAATCTTGATGAAGTAACTCAAGAGGTTTTGAAGTTGAAACCATATCTTTTAATTTGAAAGAACTTTTCCTAAGTTTTCCTAATTGGCAAGCATAACATATACTATCTACTTTAAAGTTTAACTTGGGAAGACCTTTAACTAAGTCAAGTTTTGATAACCTAGATAACAGTTTGAAATTTAAATGACCAAATCTTTTATGCCAAATCCAAGGGTCACTTGTATTAGCCAAAAGACATAAGTTATCATTTGAAACTTTCATACTAAGGATGTAAATATTTTTCTTCCTAATTCCTTCAAATATAATATTTGAATTTTTATCTTCGATGTGACACTTAACTTTTTCAAATTTAATCTTGTATTCTTTATCGCAAAGTTGACTAATGCTAAGCAGATTGTGTTTCAGATTCTTAACTAATAAAACATTAGAAATAGTAGGAGTTTTAAAGTTACTGACATTGCCGATGCAAATCACATATCCTTTTGAGTTGTCTCAAAAATTAACCAATCCTCCATCTTTATAGAAAATATCATTCAGCATATCTGGATTACCAGTCATATGCCTTGAACATCCACTATCAAGTATCCACTTATTCTTCTTGATTTGCACAATTTGTCCATTGAGTATTGATTCTTCATAGGCCATATAACAATTTTCTTTCTGCACAGAATAAAAACTTGGTAGATAATTTGGTTTTCTATAATAACTATATGCAGACTTATGAGACAATGATGATTTGAACGGTTTTAAACTAGAGTTAACAAAATCCCCAAAAATAGTCATTTTAAAAACTTTTTCAAAATTCAGATTATGAAAACTTTGAAAACCTTGCTCTGATACCAAATGTGAGAAATGTGGATTACAGATCTTAAGGCTGGAATAACACTAGAGGGGGGGTGAATAGTGTTTTGTGGATTTTCTAAATCTTTTGAAACTTATGCAAATTTAATCACCAACAAATGCAATTCACAGACACAAATATAATCACAGAATCATACACAGATGCAAATAATAAATAAAAGCAGTAAAGGAAAGAACACACCAGGATTTTATACTGGTTCGGAGTTACCCTACATCCAGTCCCGCACAAACGTACGGATTTCTTATCAAAAATAATCTCCCAGATTACACCCTCGATTTCAAGGTCACGAGGTACACCCTTCTGTATTCGAGTCTGGGGCAAACTCTCTTGATTTATCAGGCCACAAGATCACCTAATCGATTTTCGGGGCAACAATCACACCCAATTGATTTTAAGGTTCAACCACACCTTTTACTCAACAGTTTGATTTACAAATAATCCTATAACTCTGAATAGCACTGAGATCTTATGGAGAGAGTGGCAAAGAATCAAACAAGAGATAATCAGGTTTGATTCACTTAGTATTTTGGCAGAGTTTAGTTTGGAATTCTTTAGAATAAATGTGGAAGATGAAGAGAAGAGAAAACAAGTGAAATCTGGTTGAAAATTCGTTTAGAACTACTGGTATTTATAGGAAATCAACAGACATATCTATTCGTGAAAGGATACGACGATTAGACACTTCTTTTGAAAATTGAATTTTGAGTTTAACGGACACCATGTCGACATGGGGGGTTGAGGGATGTCGACATGCTCTAGGCATGATGATTTTGATTTTCTTATTAAAATTGGTTTCTATAATTTGTCAAAACGATTTCTAAACTTTGTAAATATATTTGAATATAGTTTAAACATATAAAAGAGTTTAGAAAGTAATTTTTAATATATATAATATTAAGTGGAAATTAGCCACAAGGGCTTCTTTAGCAAGTGTAATTAGTTTCTAGGACACACAACTGAAATAATTACTTTCAAGGACAAAACGTAAAATAATTAGTTTCTATGGCCTAAAAACCTATGAAATTATGTCCTTGAAAGTAATTGGACTGGTGACTTTGTCCTTGAAAGTAATTATTCTGCTGACTTTGGCCTTGAAAGTAATTGCTTTGAATGTGTGTCCTAGAAACTAATTGGACTGCAAAGTTTGTCCTTCTGGTGAAATGCCCCAAATATTAATCTATAAAGTGATTTAAAATCTAAGTAAATAAATATTTTAAAGCTAAATATTTAAAACAAGAGATAGTTTAAAATCAATGACAATTTTGAAATAAAAATATTAAAAATGATAAAAATAGTTTTGAGGCTAAAATATTTTGAAAAGCAGTTTTAAAAATTATTTTGAAAAACCATTTTTAAGTAGTTTTGCAAGCTTCTTCCTGCAAAATATCTCATCACATCAGTACTCGAGAACTTGTACAAAACCAGGATGTTCGTGGGTTTGTAAGCCACTTGTCGTGGGTTTGTAAACCACTAAGAAGGTAGAAATAAGTTCCATCCCAAATGAAATATGGAATGAAGATTTCCGTGCTATTATGAAGTTTTAACATAATTCTAGACTCAATACTTATCTTGTACTATTAAAATCTTGAACTCTTGATAACTTGATTTCTTGATACTCATGAGTCTTCAATCTTGATATCTTTGATCTTTAAATTCATCAATCTTGTACCTCTATACTGTACAGTCTTCATTCTTGGTACCTGCATGTTTATATCCTGCATATACATATACATACATACATACATACATACATACATATATATATATATATATCTAAACTATAATGTTAGTATTTATATTTTATAACAAGTCCTAAGGTTTTTGTCATCAAAACCATCCTTCTCAAGGACTAACACAAACTACCCAATTAGGATTAATCTTCACATTTAGATTCTTCAAATCTAAATAGCTTTATTATTTTCAAAATATAATCATTTTCAAAAATAATTTCTTTGGACTAAATTCCCGGTTTCATTCCAAATTCTTTTTGAAATAATAATTTATATCTTTTGTATCAAATCATATTTTACTTTGGGATCTTAAAACAAATCACCTTTGAAAAATTTATTTGGAAATCCCAAAATACTGTAATAAAAGCATATCAAAATGTATGCAACTAGATCGTGAGGTTTCTCCCAATAACAAGGCAACTAGGTCCTAGCCTTCATACAATCGATAAATAAGTACATCCTTCTATTCCAAGAGCGGACTATACCAAAAACATATGCCCACTTATTAGTTAAGCTTACCCGAATAATCGGTAACATAACAAATCATTTTATATCCCGAAGTGATAAATCATTTTGCACCAATATCTATAAATACTTCCAAATTATATCGTTGTCATTTTCAAAAACCTTTTGAAATCATTTTCAAACATCCGGTTTTGTTTTTAGTCGTAACAACCCGTAATTTTACCACTTTGAGAATGAGATATTTAATTATTTTAAATATTCAAATGTAGAATTTTCAAACTTAAACAATCAAGTTTTATATGATAAATAAGAATGGAAAACTTATTTTTGATATTGAATAAATATTTTGGATTTCCACTGTAAAATTGACAAAGGTCCGATTCAGATAAAGCAGGATAAATATTCGAGAAATTTGTTTTAAAGGATAAATAATTATTTTTAAAAATAAATAATCCATATCAAACTCACTTGACAATAATAATAATTTAATTTATAATGGTTCGATAAATATATAAAACTTGTTTTATAAAAGTTGACAAATTTCGTCGCATACCGATAAATCGATGTCATATGTTTACAAAATGATTTGGATATTGTTTTATATTATTTTGTAAGTAAAATATGCTTGTTTTAATTATTTAAAGAGAATAATAAATTTATTTTGAAGTTTGGTTTACATGAATAAATAGTTTAACAAAAACGTTAAAATGTGACCGGAAAACGTTTTGTCGAAAATCAACACTATATTCAAAATAAGTTGTCGCAACGTTGTCGCACCTTGTTAACATGTTTTAACATATATATTACACATTTTAATAACTAAACATGTTTACTTTTACTAAATAAGATTTGGAAATTCTAGAATGCCATTATGGAAAAGTAAGTAAGGATTAACAAAAGTAAGAAAAAGTAAACATCAAATCACATCAAATCAAAGCCAACATAATTATGATATTCTTTAATTAATCTTTAAGTGATTAAGACATAAAGCAAGGATGTTAAAGATGATGTTAAGTATTGAAAAAGTGGAGATTGCTTTAGGTTGAAGTAAGGTTAGTTTGGTAATTTGGTAAGAGGTTATTTTGGTAAGTTTACCACTTCTTTCTTTTTCTATAAATACCCACCTCCTTCATTACTTTCATTGACACTTCTTCTTCTTATTTTCTCAAGCTTCTTTACCTTCTTTCTCTCCTCATTAATGGCTTCCAAGCCATAGGAAAAAATTAGAAAGAAATAATGTCAAAATATTTACAAAATTTTCAAAAGAAATCAATGTTCATTCTCTTCAAATCAAACTCATCTTTTCTCCATATTTTACCTCTTCTTTACTCGGCCATAACTTCTTCTAAAATGAACCAAAATGCAAAATTGTTTTTTTCAAATCATGTATTTTTCCAGTGGCTACAACTTTAATGTTGACAACTTTGTCTCCTTCTAAACTTAACCATGTCAAAAATCCACTTCTTTCCAGTGCATTCTCTAGCCCAGTTTTTAAAACAGAGAATAACCCATTTTGTTTTGATCATAACTGGCCCAAATTAAGAAATTCATTTTTTCCAATCATATGAAATTCGAGTGGCTACAACTTTTATGTTGATCACTTTTTCCACTTTTGAGGTTTGCTATACCTAAAACTCAATTCTTTGAAGTGCATTTTCGGGCTTCATTTTTGTTAATCCGACAATACGACTTCTTCATTCTATCATATCTCCCTCAAAACAACTTGGATTCAAATGATTCTTTTTTTCATATTCAAGAGAAAAGAATTTTCAATAACTTACAATTAATAACTTTTCCAAATTTTGAGAATTAGAGGGCCTAAAATCAGATACAAGATAATCTATTTTTCGGATCTAAATCTTGGGAATTCAAGTTCAAAGCTCTACCGCTTCTTCTCTATCCTTTCGGCCAACCTTCATGTCAAGCCTTGACCAAGCTATTGGAGGGAAGAGGATGTTGTTTGCTAGTGTTTAAATGGAGTATGGATTAATTAGTGAAGTGTTGGTTGATTAGAATGTTGGTAGGAAGTTAATCGCTTTGGTTTATGGTGAGAAACTCTATTTAACATCTATATTTATATATATACATGCTTGATATTGTGTTTTGATTGCTATGGATGCTTATATATGATTTTATCATCAAGTATTGATTGTTCAATATAATGGTTAATTTTTTTTACCAAGTCACGTTAATACACGTCCATAAGCATAAAGGAAATCACTTTTCTTTTGAAAATGAAATGGTGTATATGGAATGCTTAAACCTTTTGGAAATAGTTTAAAAATAAGTTAGGAACATTTTATAAACATTTAAATATGTTTAAAGAAATAAAGAAAGAAAATCAAGAATTCATCTTATATATTTTGAAATATGTCCAAAACAATTTTCCAGAAAAAGCACACTTTTGTAGCAAAAGTGACCAAAGTTTAAAATTGATATTTTATTTTTTTAAAAATATGAAATAAATCCTAAAAATCCTTTAAAATGTATTAAAAGAAATTTAAGTTCAAAATATGGATTTCTAAATGATATAAAAGTCGTTTTGAAGAATATAGCTTTTAAAACACTATTTGCAACACTTTCCGCAACGCTTTTAGCAGCAGTTTTTAATAACTTTTGAAACGTAGTTTTAAAATTAACAATTCTTTCCTAAATCTTTTGTGAAAGATTATAAAATAATAATTAAGTCACTTAAAGATGATTAGGAAGTTTTAATAAAAGTTTGAATAAATGGTTAAGAGGAATTGTTTAAAACACTTAAACAATAATTGAAGAATATTGAATATAATAACAAATTGAGTACACGGAAACGACTAGTACATTTATCCCGCCTGTTAGAGCTAAACGGTAAAACAAGGTGTGTAACTAAGGTTAGGAATGGAGCAACTAGTGCCCTGAACTTACCTGGCATTTGCTTTATCTTTTAGACGAGGGGTGGAACAGTCGAAAGGAAAGCCCGGATGCACTAAAAGATCATATTTAAAGTTTTTCCAAGATAAAAGAAAAGATCTTCATGATGTAGGATTACTTGCCACTAGTCCCTGGAGGTGAAATTTACCATATTTAAGGTGGTAGTAGTGCTCTGTTATGAAAATCTTCGATCTACAAGAATATGATTTGAAGTTAAGAAAGAAATCTTTGAATTAGATTTAATGAATGATTTGGGAATATTGTCCCTAAGTTAAGTTATAATTTGAATATAAGAAATCTTTGATTAAGATTTAATGAATGATTTGGGAATATTGTCCCTAAGTTAAGTTATAATTTGAATATAAGAAATCTTTGATTAAGATTTAATGAATGATTTGGGAATGTTTTCCTAAGTAAAAGATGAATTGATTTGAAATTATTCCAAGATAAAAAGAAAGGTAAATAAACCAAATAATTTGATAAACGAGGCTTAATGATTCCATATACTCATGAAAAGAAAATGAAATAAATTGAAAAGAACATATCTAAGAAAGATATTAGATTAAATGGAAAAATAATGTAATTAATTAATGATTGATAATCATATGTGAAATTAAATTTTTTTTAATCGATGATTGGATTCGAAGGAACCGGGGTTGGATTTGGTAGATTCCTATCCGAAAACCACTTCGAACCAATCTACGTTCAAAGTAAAATATGTTTGAAGACAAATGATTTTGAAGATAGGGATCTTCATAATGTAGGGCTGTTTGCCACTAGTCCCTCGAGGTGAAAATTACCATATAATATGGTGGCGGCAGTGCTCTATTATGAAAATCTCTGATGCAAGGACTTCTCGCTACTAATGCAGTAGGAGAGTACCTTCGGTCTGTCCTGTTCCTGGACAACTTGTATGGACGAATGTCCAACATTGCATTTTTAAGATCATAATGTTGACTTTTACAAACGAACATCTGCTTGGTGGCGGAGAAGGAAACTTCTCTTAGCTTAACTCCCTTCTTTGAGACATACGAGCTCAGAGGTTGTTTGTTCATGAAAGTCAATAGTGTAATCAAAGGAATGACAATGTGGCATTCAAAGTAAAGAAGATGTGCTATGTGAAAAGGTAATCTTTTACCTCAGGCCTCATCACCCGGAAATGACAGAAACAGGGTAGAAGCAGCAAGGCTAAGTGGGTCGCTCCCAATTAGGAGATATCATCATCCTTCTAGATTTACTCTACACATGTTTAAGTATGTGGTGAATGTATGACTCGGGTACCCGTTAATGGTCGGTAATGACCGGGGTGATGACATATTCGGTACTATCTAGCGTGAGGGGTAGGCCGGTCTTGTGTTGGTTTAGGCGCCCAGTATCTGGACCCTTGGTGCATCCCTCTAGAGGTGTACTGTTGTAAGGTAGTCCATTACCTTGTCATTTGTATGGAATCCATTCTCCAATAAGTGCCTTCGGACTTGATTGTAGAACCTAGTAAGCTGGAATTTAATAATGTAACAATTTCGGCTAAGATTAATAAGTTTATTTGCAAATGTTTTCAAAGAATGTCATTAGAAATAATATCAAATATTTTGATATAAAAATGTTTTGGTTGTCATAAGGGAAAAACCCGTCCGTGTTTATGTGTGGGCGTGGTCTTATGAGATACTCTTTCTTCTCAAAAGGATTTTATTTCCAAGGCTAGTATATGGCACTGTCATTTATATTTGAGTTTCTCACGCTGGTTTATCAAGCCCGATCCAAGTATTTTCAATACTCGGGTCAGATCCGGGTTGTTTAGGTTTAGTTGAAGACGGTTGGTGTTTCCAGAGGAGTGCTGGAGATCTAAGTATGGACATATTCTATTATCCGCTGCAGTTGTTTGATGTTTGACAGCATTTGTAGGTAGATGTTTATAACTGTCCAAGCTGAATCTAGGTTAGACTCTGATATATGTATCTTTAAAAAATTTCCGCTGTAAAGATATTGTTCAATATTATATATTATTTCATTCATGTGAGATTCTGTTCTGTTTTTATTTTCTTTCTACCCTTAATGATCTGCTTATTCGTGTAATTTGAGTTGGACATGTGTGGTTTATTGTCGGCTCAAATGGTATGAAAAAGCCGGTTGTTACATTTGGTATCAGGGCTGAAGGTTAAGCGTGAACCTTGGCTTTGGTGGGGTAATGACTCATCAGATATAGGGTTAGGAATACCCTAGGATGAGTAACCCATTATAGATAGGGTTAGTAACACCTTAGAATGAGTTGAGAGTATTATATATGAGCGCGTACTTTTTAATGTTATATATAAAGGTTTTGTTTTGAAAAATTGGTAAATGAAATAATTTTACCTAGGATTATATTTTGATTACAAAGTATATATTTTGAAAAGTTATATAGTTAGAAATCAAGATTAGTGAAATTTAAATATGAATATTTTGTGATTAGAATTCCACAGTTTGAGTATATGTTTGATAATAAGACTGGTTTAAGAAATGAACGTATAAGATAAAAATGTATTTAACAAATAGAAAATGGTTATGTAAAAGATAAATGTAAAAGGAATGAGAATTGAAATTCGAGTAATTTAAAAGAATTGTGGAAATCTAAATGAAGTTAATTAATATAAGATGAATTTATAATTTTTTTTTATAAAATAGGTTTTATAAACAAAAGTAATCTCTAAAGGATTTTAAAAAGAGATATTTTATGATAACAAATTCGAATGGCTTGAAAATAAAATAAAAATGGGAAGGAGATGTGTTCGGATGGTAAACAATTCTCTTAAGTATTACTCTTCTTATTAAGAAGATATATGATACTATTGATAGCACCCAATTCCTTGGTATTATTTTTTGGAGTTACTCGATCTATATAATTTTCTTAAGTTAAAGAGATAATGAGAATCATTAGTTGATAAATTGTTTAGTAATATTTATAAAAGTGCTTAAACCAAAGATAAATTTGGAATTGCTGATTGATAAGATAAAGCGGGATTCTCGATGATTTTGGACAGTCGAAAGTTTTTGAATCACACCAAACTCAAAGCTAAGGAATTTATGAAAACTTTTGGTTAAAGATAAACAATTGTGAAATGTTTTGAGTAAATGAAATTGGATAAGTATAATTTATAAATGTGATTATAAATAAAAAGGATTTGAAAGTGGAGAAATTTATAATAGCATTAAATCAGAAATAAATTTTATAATTATGAATTTGAAATGATAGCAACCTACAACAAATTTTAAATCTGTAATTCACCCGGATATAAAACCGATCGGGAATTTGGGATGTGTATATATACTGTTAGGATGTAAAAGGGTATTATACAAAAATAGATTTAAGTCATGAACTATTTATACACTTAAGTAAAATCATGACTCTTGTAATTATAACCTGGAAAATGTTTTATTAATGAATTCTAGCATTAATTAAGGATTTGGACTTAAGTTTTTAAAAGTGATGGATTTACATAGTTGTGTTCATAAGACATAATAAACTTAAGTAATAGTTTTACGAAATGATTCATAAACAATATTAGTATTAAAGAAAATAATACTAGAAAAATGAATGTGAAAAATAAAGGATGTGAATAAAGAGAATTTGGTATAACTGAGAAAAACAAATAGGAATAAATACGTAACTTATACGTAAATCATTTCGTCACACAAATTTTGATCTAATATCCGAGTATAGAACTTTGAGGTGTTTGCACCAATCCGGAAAAGGATTTATCACTCAATTTCTTGAACGGAGAGCATTGATGATGGTTTGTGGTTAATTACTCGAGTTTTCGATCATAGTTGAGCTATGCAAGGAAAGCTAGTGTATCTGATCTAGAAGCTTGATCAGAGTCCGCATTAGAGGATCGAGGGATCGATACTAATTCGAAAATAAAGTTATGGATTCAAATAGAAGATCAAATCAGATATTTTATATGGATGATTTGGCTACATCGTATGGGTTTAAGTTTGTGAAATAATGATTTAGGTAAAAAAAAATTGTGGGTTTAGGTTCAGGGTAATTTCGGGGACGAATTCTTTTAAGTAGGGAAGAATGTAACGACCCGTAATTTTACCACTTTGAAAATGTGATATTTAATTATTTTAAATATTCAAATGTAGAAATTTCAAACTTAAACAATCAAGTTTTATATGATAAAAAAGAATGGTAAACTTATTTTTGATAATGAATAAAGATTTTGGATTTCCATTGTAAACTTGTCAAAAGTCGGATTCCGATAAAGCAGGATAAATATTCGAGAAATTTGTTTTAAAGGATAAATAATTCTTTTTAAAAATAAATAATCCATATCAAACTCATTTGACAATAATAGTAATTTAATTTATAATGGTTCGATAAATATATAAAACTTGTTTTATAAAAGTTGACAAATTTTGTCGCATACCGATAAATCGATGTCGTATTTTTACAAAAAAATTTGGATATTGTTTTATATAATTTTATAAGTAAAATATACTTGTTTTAATTATTTAAAGATAATAAGAAATTTATTTTGAAGTTTGGTTTACATGAATAAATAGTTTAACAAAAACGTTAAAATGTGATCGGAAAACGTTTTGTCAAAAATCAACGTTTTGCTCAAAATAAGTTGCCGCAACATTGTCGCACCTTGTTAACATGTTTTAACATATATATTAAACATTTTAATAACTAAACATGTTTAATTTTACTAAATAAGATTGGGAAATTCTAGAATGCCATTATGGAAAAGTAAGTAAAGATTAACAAAAGTAAGAAAAAGTAAACATCAAATCACATCAAATCAAAGCCAATATAATTATGATATTCTTTAATTAATCTTTAAGTGATTAAGACATAAAGTAACGATGTGAAAGATGATGTTAAGTATTGAAAAAGTGGAGATTTATTTAGGTTGAAGTAATGTTAGTTTGGTAATTTGGTAAGAGGTTATTTTGGTAAATTAACCACTTCTTTCTTTTTCTATAAATACCCACCTCCTTCTTTACTTTCATTGACACTTCTTATTCTTATTTTCTCAAGCTTATTCACCTTCTTCCTCTCCTCATTAATGACTTCCAAGCCATAGGAAAAAATTAGAAAGAAATAACGTCAAAATATTTACAAAATATTCAAAAGAAATCAATGTTCATTCTTTTCAAATCAAACTCATCTTTTCTCCATATTTTACCTCTTCTTCTCTTGGCCATAAATTCTTCAAAACAGAACCAAAAAGAATTTTTTTTTTTCAAATCATGTATTTTTATAGCGGCTACAACTTTCATGTTCACCACTTTGTCTCATTATAAACTTAACCATGTCAAAAATCCACTTCTTTCCAGTGCATTTTCTGGCCCAGCTTTTAAGACAGAGAATAGCCCATTTTGTTTTGATCATAACTGGCCCAAATTAAGAAATTCTTTTTTCCAATCATATGAAATTCGAGTGGCTACAACTTTTATGTTGATCACTTTTTCCACTTTTGAGGTTTGCTATACCTAAAACTCAATTCTTTGAAGTGCATTTTCGGGCTTCATTTTTGTCAATCCGACAATACGACTTCTTCATTCTATCATATCTCCCTCAAAACAACTTGGATCCAAATGATTCTTTTTTTCATACTCAAGAGAAAAGAATTTTCAATAACTTACAATTAATAACTTTTCCAAATTTTGAGAATTAGAGGGCCTAAAATCAGATACAAGATAATCTATTTTTTGGATCTAAATCTTGGGAATTCAAGTTCAAAGCTCTGCCGCTTCTTCTCTATCCTTTCGGCCAACCTTCATGTCAAGCCTTGACCAAGCTATTGGAGGGAAGAGGATGTTGTTTGCTAGTGTTTAAATGGAGTATGGATTAATTAGTGAAGTGTTGGTTGATTAGAATGTTTGTAGGAAGTTAATCGCTTTGGTTTATGGTGAGAAACTCTATTTAACATCTATATTAATATATATACATGTTTGATATTGTGTTATGATTGTTATGGATGCTTATATATGATTTTATCATCAAGTATTGATTGTTCGATATGATTGTTAATTTTTTTTACCAAGTCACGTTAATACACGTCGATAAGCATAAAGGAAATCACCTTTCTTTTGAAAATGAAATATGTTTAAAGAAATAAAGAAAGAAAATCAAGATTTCATCTTATATATTTTGAAATATGTCCAAAACAATTTTCCAGAAAAAGCGCACTTTTGCAGTAAAAGTGACCAAAGTTTAAAATTGATATTTTAATTTTTTAAAAATACGAAATAAATCCTAAAAATCCTTTAAAATGTATTAAAAGAAATTTAAGTTCAAAATATGGATTTCTAAATGATATTAAAGTCGTTTTGAAGAATATAGCTTTTACAACACTATTTGCAACACTTTTCGCAACGCTTTTCGCAGCAGTTTTTAATAACTTTTGAAACGTAGTTTTAAAATTAACAATTCTTTCCTAAATCTTTTGTGAATGATTTTAAAATAATAGTTAAGTCATTTAAAGATGA
This sequence comes from Allium fistulosum, assembly GCA_030737815.1. Lineage (NCBI taxonomy): Eukaryota > Viridiplantae > Streptophyta > Magnoliopsida > Asparagales > Amaryllidaceae > Allium > Allium fistulosum. The sequence continues at coordinate 432,107,604 of CM060905.1, forward strand.
TTTGGAAGTTTTAATAAAAGTTTGAATAAATGGTTAAGAGGAATTGTTCATAACACTTAAACAATAATTGAAGAATATTGAATATAATAACAAATTGAGTATGCGGAAATGACTAGTACATTTGTCCCGCCTATGAGAGATAAACGGTAAAACAAGGTATGTAACTAAATTTAGAAATGGAGCAAGCAGTGCCCTGAACTTACCTGGCCTTTGCTTTATCTTTTAGACGAGGGGTGGACCAGATCGAAAGAAAGCCAGGATGCTCTAAAAGTTCATATTTAAAGTTTTTTCCAAGATAAAAGAAAAGATCTTCATGATGTAGGATTACTTGACACTAGTCCCTGGAGGTGAAATTTACCATATTTAAGGTGGCAGTAATGCTTTGTTATGAAAATCTTCGATCTGCAAGAATATGATTTGAAGTTAAGAAAGAAATCTTTGATTTAGATTTAACGAATGATTTGGGAATATTGTCCCTAAGTTAAGTTATAACTTGAATATAAGAAATCTTTGATTAAGATTTAATGAATGATTAAGTTAAGTTAACAACTCAAACAACACAATATATATATATATATAACATTTTTAATATTAATTTACAAATACACTTCCTCGCTCGACGATACAAGAATGGATTTCAAAGCAAGGATAGAGATTCAAATTTGATGGACTCAAATCAAAGAGAATTTTGATTCGAAGATAAGTTCGAAACAAAGATAAGATGATTAAATAACAAAATAGGAAGATGGATAAGCTTAAATAAATCGCGGGCAACCTTAACTGGGCCAAACGTGACTTCAAAATAAGATCGAGGTGGAATTCTGAATCAAATCGACATCAGATCACAGGAGATAGAATTCGGGTAAAGCAAAAGATAGCAGCATCTAAACCGAGGATACAGAAATCTCCGGTGAATCAATGCCTGTTGTGAAGGAGTTTCACTCCTTTACAAATCATTCAAAGATTGGCGAGACCGTCGATTTATTATAGAGATTATTCGAAGTGGAGTTATGGGATACTCCAGAATCAATAAGACACGAATAGGGGAGACAAGAGTGGACTTTGGAACCGAAGTGAACGTTCCAAAATTCAAAGGAAACCGAGTCAAAGAAGAAGGAATTCAAGCTCGAACGAAAGTGATTCTATAAATAAATTTACCATATATGCTAAGCTTTGCCTAGAGCCAAAGCTCTGATACCACATGTAACGACCCAGTATTTTGGACAATTCAAATCGACAATAAATCCACACATGCCCGACTTGAATAATTCAAAACAATGGATTGTAAATAAAATTTGGCAAAACTCAGCATATACAGTAAATAAATAATCACAGAATCACAGACATAGAGTAATATAACAATAAGCAGCAGAAACAAAAGAATAGTAGTTCATGAAGCTACTATATATATAGATAACAGAGTTAAACAAGATACAACAGAAGTCACGAATACATAGATGTCTCAATACAATAATCAAATACAAGATCCGAATACATCACTGGAATCCACTGAACAACCGAAAGCAGGATAAATAGCTGGATCTCCAAGCGAAGCTCCAACTCCAAAGGTGAGTCTTGAATACTGTATCACTCAGTCTGACCTGAGCGTAAAGCAAAACACAAAACACTCGAGTCAGGATTAACATTCTTATATCAATAAATCCAACTCAGGTGAAATATCAACTGAAATACAAGTAACTCAAAGGATGTTTGGGATAACCATCCTCTAAGGATCCGTCAAACTATCTACTATGTAGTAATATTCACTATTACAATAGTGTCTAACAGTAAAATAAACATACTTTTTAATAGCATTAAGGGGTTACCCATATAGCCCTTAACACGTAATAGCCCCAATAGTCCATCCAGTATCAGCATACCCCCAGATCGGGAGCTACCCTAAATACTCCATGGGCTACGGGAGAAAAACAAACTCGTAGTAAAGCTCTCTATGGTAGATGACACGACACACAAGGCAATGTCAGGGTAGATATACCAATTACGCACACGGGCTGGTGTAACGCATAGCAGCCACTACCGCCCACCTCGGACACACTCCCAAATCAAAATCGAAGATGGCCATCAAATCAATCACAAGGTAAGAGTATAATATCGAAGGAAGGTTCCCGATCGGAGGAATGACCTCACTTGGCCCGAGATCGCTCCTGTTTTAGCCACCTTAAGCCAAGTCACTGGAGTCGGGTCCACGTTCATACCTCAATAGGATCGTCGCCACTATCCTACTTCATTCTGGAATCTCCACCGCGTACACAGTTGTTAAAGTGGTTTTCGGTATCGACAGAGAGTATGACCATATTCGATCCCGGTCTCTTTAACAACCAAACGTTATTATAACACCGCGGTCATTTTAAAATAGTTTATACTTCAAAACCAAAATATCATTTTCATTTAAAAACCCAAATCAATACGATATCATTTCCATTTCAAATATATCCATTTCCAAAAATCATATCACTTTCCAAAGTTATAACGCTTTCGAAATCATAGTCCTTAAAAATCAAAACACTTTGGAAATCACAACATTGAAATCATAGCATTTTGGAAATCATAACACTTTGAAATTATAGCATTTTGGAAATCATAACACTTTCCTCTTAAACAGTTTAGATAATAAAATTTGTATATATAATAAAATAGTTTATAAATAAAATAGTTTATATAAATAGTTATAAGTTAAGATAGTTTATAAATAAAAATAGTTTATATAAAAATGATATATATTAAATAGTTTTTATTAAAATAATTTATAAAGTAAAATATCCATAGTTTTAAATATAACTTAAAATTACTTTATAAAATAAAATAGTTTCCTCGACTTTCACAAATCGATTTAAATCAATTCAAATTACAAATTCAAATTTAATCAAGTCTAAGTCATCAATTTCAATTCCAATTCAATTAAACATTTTCAAGTTATATTGATTTCAAATACCGATTTGAACCACAAATAAACCATTTCAATTTCAATATATTTCAAAGCTTTAAATATTCAACATTCAAAACCAAATTCGATAATTATATATATATATATATCAAATTCACTTTACTATTATTTAGTTTTGCAATATTCACTAAATAAATTCAATATCATTTAAATAAAAGCCCAAATTTCAAATCTCTAAATATTTCCCTCAATTTATTTAACTTGAAATATTCATTTTAAATCATCTTAAACCAAAAATCAAGTTATAAAATCATATCCTTTTAAAACCCCAAATACCATAAGTTCAGATAGATTTAATTAAATATAATTCTTAATTAAAATACAATTTCAAATCAATTTCAAATCTATCTTTTCAACCTTAATTTATTTAATCATTTCGAACTCTATATTAAAATATAATTTAAATAATTACTTAAACATATATATATATATATATATATATCAACTTTATTAAATCAACTTTAATAAATCTTTAAAATCAATATTTATTTTAAACCATATATTTCTTTTCAGAACCATAGAAATCATTTTCAATATATATATATATTTATATATATATATATAGACCAACGGTGTCTGTATATAATTTTATATCCTATGGTTAAGTGATACAGATATTTATCATTTCAATCCGCAATTTAAATATATACGGGTATATATCTTTTCAACCCGCAATCCCAAATTCAATCAAATGAAAATCGCTTGGATTTATCATTTCAACCCATAACGATTTTCTCCTATTCTACAAGATCGTTCGGGTATGTATCATTTCAACCCATAGTGAATTATATACTAACAGGGAACTTGCAGAGTGATAACATATATGATAATAATATAACAACAGTAACAGGCATATATCATCAGTATAAATAACAGATAATGGTGTCAGATGTCACAGGTGAACAGATACAGATAATGGCATATATATAACAATGTGAATAACTAACAGCAACATATTTCAATTGTCGTTTCAATTGAAATCAAATTTAATAAATATAAGAACATTAATCGTGAGTGATTGCTCACCTTTCGAGGTTAGAGATTAGATACATAAATGAGCTACTAATCCAGGCATGAATTCCAAAGCAAAGTAAGATGGGCACGAATTCGATAGACAACTGATAAATCGAAATTGATAAAACGAATCAGAATCATCTTGATATATATAGAATATATATATATATATATATATATATATATATATATATATATGTGTGTGTGTGTGTATATATATTTTTATCATGAAATCCATATTTAAATATATAATTAAAATCATTGTTTTAATTAAGCACATATATATAACTATATATATATATAATCATATTCAAAATACAAACCCATTTTCAAATTAAATATATATGTAATTTAAAAATCATTGTTAAATCCCAACACATACAATATCTATGTATATATAATTTAAAACCAAATTCACCTATATATATATAAAACTAATGTATATACACATGTACACAAGCTTATACACAGGTTATAAAAATTATTATTATATACCATATTTTTAAACCATGCTACTACACATATACACTACAGACCTACAGATCATATAAAATCAGGTTATAAACAAAGTTATACAAAACAATATATATACCATAGTCTAATATATATATATATATAAATCTTATATAACTTATATCTATAAAAAAACCAGCTATATATTTATATACAAGCCATAGTATAAATAGTCCTATATTTACATATATATATGTCACAGTACAAACGGTATATATATACACAATTTAAAAGCTAATATACTAACATTATTACTGGCACAATAATATACAACAAAATATACATAATATAATTTGAAATAAGTACTTATGTAGATATTCAACATATTACCTACACAACATAACACTATATATTCAACTAGTCTGCAAAATATACAACTAGCCTATTACATTATATACATTGTTTCTCTAAAGTAAATTTCAATTCACGTATAAAAATACATCTCTATATATATAGGATTGGAAACCCAGACCAAAGTATATAATAAGATAAATGTACTAAAACTTAATATATCATATAAATTGAAATCCATTTCAACACATAAAACGTGCGTATCTACAGGATACATATTCACTTTCAAAACACTAACTTATCATTTTATATACATATATATACATATACACACACATATATATATATATGCTTTAAAAGAAAGTGCCATTATACTTAATATATTTGTACACTTACATATTTTAACAACTGACACATACATACAAATCCTTTTCACATATATTTAAAAAATCAAAGTCTCTATATACACGGCTTCTATATAATATATATATATATATATATATATATAAATCTGAAGTTTTATAAAGCTACATCCATCTTCCTGTTATGTACCCAGGTCATATAGTTTTTAACACTATATATATAAAATGAAACTTGCAGCATACCAGAAAATGCAAGATAAACCTGACACATCATGTAACATGGTATATGCCCATGTAAATATATGTATGAATGCAACAGGCATATATGAAAATTTTATATAAATCAATACAAACCCAAACTTATATATATAAATAAACAAATATATATACTTACATATATAACTTTCCAAAGTATTAATAAAATTGTAAACACAACATGTTATATAAATATAAACATACCAAAATTATGTATGAATATATTTACCTTACAATATACTTATCAAACAAGTGGGCATGCTCAGGTTGAGCACAGGCAGGGAGGCACGAAGGTACGGTGTTGGAGTGATGTGGGTAGGGTGAGGCCGGATCTGACAATGAAAAAGGTTGGTCGGGTTCAAGGCGGAAGAAAGGGAGGTCGGGCTTGTGTGTAGCCGAGAAGGTGGGCAGGCGAGGCGAATGAAATAAGGTGGAGATGGAGAGAGGGTAGGGACGTACAGGTGGATCGATGGCTTCACGTGGAGGAGCAGGCAACAACAGATTTTAGGTGGAAGTGGAACAAAATAATGAGTGCCTGAGTTTTATTATGTCACATTTTTTTATTAGTAGAACAAAGTGAAGGAGGAGGGGAGAGAGTCTAGAAATAAAAGGACGAAACCAAAGTTATAAAGGAAACAGTAGATATAAATTTGAAAAGGTAGGAAATAAAGAGTCACGAGTTGAATCCAGTGAAAATTAATATCAAGTGGCTATTTAATTCCAGGTTGTAGACAAATGCAGGACCACGGGAGTCAAAAGATTCGAAAACAGTTACCAATACGGTAATCGTTTTACTGATTTCGTGGTGTACCAGACCCCGAAATATATAAATGAATACACTGCAGAGATCAGCACGACAAGACGATCAAAACAGTATAAAATATCGGTGGTACGATCATCCGATCAAAAGTCGATAATCGGTACCAAAAATGCTGAAAATTTGCCGAAAATAAGAAAAACGGAGCAATAACAATCAAAATTTGAAGAAACGAAATACGACGTCTCACTCAGAAAATGATTTACAAATTTTCTATAGAAAAATATTCAGATTTGGAAAACATTTTATTATCATCTATATTAACTGATTTGAATTGAAATAAAATTACACTAGAAAATAAACTTTCATATTATATGATGGAAATTTACCAGTTGCTATGTCTAATTAGACGTATTCCAAATATTAATTTTTTATTTCAAAATTTTATCGTTTAAAATTTCACAAAATTTCAATTAATTAAATAAATAAAACCACTAAAAGACCCTAGGTGCATCCCTCTAGAGGTGTACTGTCGGAAGGTAGTCCCTTACCTTGTCATTTGTATGGAATCCATTCTCCAATAAGTGCCTTCAGACTTGATTGTAGAACCCAGTATGCTGGAATTTAATAATGTAACAATTTTGGCTAAGATTAATAAGTTTATTTGCAAATGTTTTCAAAGAATGTCATTAGAAATAATATCAAATATTTTGATATAAAAATGTTTTGGTTATCATAAAGGAAAAATCCGTCCGTGTTTATGTGTGGGCTTGATCTTATGAGATACTCTTTCTTTTCAAAAGGATTTTATTTTCAAGGCTGGTATATGACACTGTCATTTATATTGAGTTTCTTACGCTAGTTTATCAAGCCTGATCCGGGTAATTTCAATACTTGGGTCAGATCCGAGTAGTTTCAGGTTTAGTTGAAGATGGTTGGAGTTTCCAGAGGAGAGCTGGAGATCTACGTATGGACGTATTTTATTATCCACTGCAGTTGTTTGATGTTTGACAGCATTTGTAATGGCAGATGTTTAAAACTGTCCAAGCTGAATTTAGGTTAGACTCTGATATATGTATCTTTAAAAAATTTCCGCTGTAAAGATATTGTTCAATATTATACATTATTCCATTCGTGTGAGATTCCGTTCTGTCTTTATTTTCTTTCTACCCTTAATGATCCGCTTATTTGTGCAATTTGAGTTGGACATGTGTGGTTTATTGTCAGCTCAAAAGGTACGAAAAAGTCGGTTGTTACAGTCCTCTAAATTCTCTTCGTTTATAAAACACTTTTTTAAAATCATTCTTTATATAAATCACTTATATATATAATCAGTTCAAAATATTAATTTTCAAACATCTCCTTTTCTTTTGAAGGAAAACATCTCATAACATTTCCATTTGAAAACCAACTTTCAAAAAAAATTATTAATTGAAGTGAACCAAATATTATCGCTAAACATTTATAGTCAAATCGTGAAATAAATCACAAGGTGTTAGCCTACAATTATTTTCTACCCAGCCCATGCATATGGATAATTAGTTGCTCATAAACTGGTCGAGCAAACTCAACAATCAATAAATAATAATCAGTGCTCATAAACTGGCCGAGCGCAATCCAAATAACCAAACAATCAATCAACAACAATAATAAATAGCAACACATCTATTTATTAGATAATTAACAATCAATATCAAACAAATCAATTGTCGAATAATAATAAATCTACAGAGTTTATAAATAGTAGAATGAAGATTTGTAGTGATAATAAAATGTCACTAACATTTTGTCAACATTTTGTACTTCTCTGAACGTGTCAATAAACTACACTAATGTGTTCTATTCGTTAATACGAATCTAACGTCGAAGACCGCGGGCTAAACGAACTTCGTATGGGGTAGTTAAACAATTTTAAATTTTAAACCTTTTAAACTTTACTAATTATTAAACAAAATAAATAGCTTAACATATATATAATCCCACCTCACTTAATCAAACAAGCCCATCCTATTTTAGAATGCCCGGCCCAAACTTCTGCTGCCCAAAAACCAACCCGCTACCTTTCGTTCCTTCATTTCTTCAATGCAAGCAAGGGTACATATTTATATGGACTATTTTGCAAACTATAGTTCAATGAACAGTAGTTCATTTCCTTCCCCTTGTTTTCTATTCTATTACCTGCATTGTCCTTCCCTTTCCCACCTTCGTTTGCCCATACCCGAGCATACCCAGACCCACAAACTTCCTCTCATCTCACGGCCATGCATGCTCACACTTCTTCACTCAAACTCCTGCACCCACATACTACACATGCACATACACTTGCACAGGAAACACACACTATACAGATATACACACACTCATAAACATTCATACACGTACATGCAATGGCAAAGGTATAAAAAGTAAAGTGTAGATTCCCTTTACTCACGTCATTTTATTCTTTTCTTTTTTTACTCCCTTTTTTTCTTATGCTCATACTACCGAGCCTAACAAGTATGCAACCGTCACCATTTTCTTTTTCATGCCTCATGTTCCGTGCCTATATATTCTCCATGCAAGCTCTACAGCTCCGACACTTCCCACTCCACTTCTCACATATATGAGCAATATACCACATTTCCAGAGGCTAAAACGCAAAACGCCAAACCTTATTTTCCATTTTCAAATGCCTGTGCACTTTTACAATCTCAAGACCATGCGCACAATATCATGACCGAAACTTCTCTTCTCCATAACTCTGCCTACACTCTACTATTTCGAGTGCAACAAGAACGTAAAATGTAGATACCTTCGCACTCTATAACTTTCATGTTGGTGACTTAGGCTAATTCTTAGTGTAGAGAGAGTTATTGGAATTATTAATGAAAATCGAAATTACTATTTGAATTTACAGAGAAGTAACAAAACAAAATGTGCCCCTTTCTCCATTTATGGTTCATGCGTGCCTATGAACGTATATAGGCAAAGATACTTAAATGCTAAGGAATGGAGTACAACCATTAAATGCAAAATTTAATGCAAAGCAACAATAGTCAAGAGCATGTGCAGGAAAAGAATGGTGTTTGTTTAATGTTTTTATTTTAGAAGTTTTTTTGGGTACAACGCTACATAATATCACATTAGCGTACGGGCCGCGAATAACAGAAACGAAATTACGACCGCTCACAACAATGTGAGACGATCATAAAACAACAATAAAATAGAAAGTTAACTTATTCTGTTATGATTCAAAAGCACCGATGTTTCCCTCATAAAGCGTCAAAACGAAACTTTTAAATATTTTCCAAATTAAAAGTTATGGAAAAATCCTATAAATAAAATTTAAAATACGACATCATAAATCAGGTCTGTAGCGACCCGCAGTTCCGTACCCCTTGAGTTGATAATAATTCTTCCTCGTTCAACCCAAAGTGTACGAAAAGGCGAATAACTAGGGTAATAGAAGAAGAAAGAGGTAGAAGATGAAAGTAAAACAACATCAGAATCTTACATCGCAGCAGAATAAAATATAATAGATAATAACCGATCCTTTACACAAAAGAAACTATATCTGTTTATACATACATTATCAGAATATAACATCAGAGTACAATACAATCAACATCACAATTCAGGATAGTTATAATAACTTGTCCTCACAAAGCTGACTATACAACTTATGATACACAGCGGAATACATCAAATACGTGTGATACGTCTCGCCATCCAGTTCGTCTCCTAAGCTCCACAGCATCCTATCCTGTATCTGTAATACTCGGTCTGACTCGAGCATTATAATAAAATAACACCCGAGTCAGTCTGGAAAACCAGCGTGAGAAAACACACTCAATTGGATTATTAAAGTTTTCCAAACCCTTTGAAATCAAAAGCATCTTGTAAGACCATGCCACAAATAAACATGTTGGGTTTTCACCTTATGATAGCCAAAACACTTTTTATCAAAATCCTCTGATATTATAATAATGTCTATATACAAATACTTATTCAAATAGCCGAAATTGTTACATCTATTAAATTCCAGCTAATAGGTATACAAACAAAACCGTAAAGGCACGTAGGGAGAATGGATTTCCAACTAATGACTAGGCACTGGGGTACCACCTGTCATAGTACCTGGTCTAGATCAGCGTACCGAGGACCACGTCCGATCCCCTGCAACACAAGACCGGAACTACCCCTTACTGGATAATTCCGAGTAAGATCACCCTACGATTGGGATCAGCAACCGCACAACTAAGCCGAATAAAAAGGGACATCTAGACAGGGATGACCTCACCCTAATGGGTGCTACCCACATAGCCTTGCTGCATAACCCCTGATTTTCAGTCATTCCCGGTTGATGAGGCTCGAGGCTAAGCGTTACCTTTTTAGAACATATCCCTTGGAATGCTCATCGTCCACCTAACGATGTTCCGAAAGCATTCATCCATACAAGTCCGTCCCGGGTTCGAACGGAACCGAAGGCACTACTCCTACGACATCCATTTTGGAATCATCCTCAGGATTAGTAGCGACTAGCCCTTGCACTTCACTGCTCCATCTTCGATTCCAAACTCGTTTTCCCCACGAAAACGTACAAACCGGATCGAAGTGGTTTTCGAAAAATAAATTCCGATCCCGGTCTCTTTGAAACGATCAGCGCATTGGCCAATATTGATAGTCGGTTATTTAACTATCAATTAACATTCACAAACATCCATCAAACAATAAATAATTTTCCAAATTATTTATTTACCTCACAAAATATCTTCGCAAGATATATTTCCACTTTTCAACCCTTTGAAAACGGTTTCAAAAACCATCTTTCTCTCGCGGAGTAAATTCCCAAATATTTACTATCTGCACTGAAATCACCAAGTACAACCACTTTAGATTTCTAAAATAATTTAAAATACTATATTATAAAATATACTTTAAACAAAACATTTATATTAAAACTACTTTAATTCTTTATTTAAAGATATATACTTTAAGAATATTTAAAATAAAAGTTAAGCCAAACTAAATTTAAAATAAGAGATTATGAAATTCCATACAAGTTTTTAAATTAAACTTTAACCAAACTATCTTTAAAACAAAACTATTTTATAAAATATAAATATTAATAATTATCTTTAAAATCATAATACTAGTCAAACCTTTCAAAATATTTACCTTTAAAATTTAACAACTTAAATAATAATTTCCCAAAACATTCTTTTAAAATCAACTTTTAAACTTTTAGCTTATACTTAAAATTTTGCTTTGAAAACGTTCTTGTCTATTCAGGGAAATACACTTCTCTCTCACATCTTTAAAAATAAATCACTATTTATTTTTAAAACTAATTTACCCATTCCTTTAATAAATTCCCACCGTGAATTTATTCTTCAAAATATCCACTGATATATTACTTCACCTTTATAAACCCAGTTTATAAATTCCATAGTCTCATTTTCCTTTTAAAATTCCAATTTCCAAACGCTTAAATCAATTTTCAAATTGATTTCCAATTGACTTCACTTTGAAATAAATTCCTTTACTTACTCCATTTATCTCAAAATCCATTAATGTAACGACCCAGATTTTTATCAAATAATTGAGTAATTAACTGGTTTAAATTGACGGAATATTAATTTTATAAGTTGAACGAATAAAATTCTGACAATTAAAGTATGTGTATATATATATAAATTCATTTAAAAACTACAATAAATATTGACTCATAAAACCTCTGGATATGATAATCTTATAGGGAATAAATAAATGAATAATATATAAACTGCACCGTTTAAATTTAGATAAAAATGTCCATACAATACATTATAAATATATACAAGTTTGTGAAGGTTAAAAATGTACGTAGGAAGGCATAAATGTAAATTTTGATAAGATAAATAACACATGTATATGGGTACTTAAGTTAAGAAGCACATATAGCATTTGTAATATGGGAATGTATAAGTATATATATGATAGAGATGCAAATGCATTGGTAAAAAAAATAAAAATAAATAAATAAATAAAAAATTATAAAAATATATATACATATGAAATGTATATGTATATATGTATGAACAAGGAGACAACATCATGGGAAATGGCATTTCAAGCACACAAACCCTTAAACCAAGGTCAAAACCAAATCTAGTCAAAAACAAATTGGCAAATCAATCTGGAAAGAAATCAGATCAGCCTTTCTATTTAAAACCAGCATCAAAATATCAATTTACTTTTGTTCAAAGGCAGGCCCACATTTGTACAAAATCAAAATAAACAATATACAAGGATACAAATTGTACAGGTGAAAGGTGAAATGATATGATAAGTCTAAGCTTCTAATACAAGCCTAATTAATGATAGCACCACAAATATCATTTCAGCCTCCCCACTAAAAAGAAAATCTCTGTCTAAATTTTGTACCAGGGGAAACAAGCCTGTACAATCTTCTTTTTATATTATCTTCATTCCATTTCGTTTCATCAAGCTGAAAAAAATAGCAAGCCAGAAAACAAGAACAAACAAGCAACATCATTTTATAAATTTAAACAAGAATCAAGATAACTCAAACAATAAGAAGATCAAGCAAATCAACAAGCTAGCAGTTTTCGTGGAAGCACTACTCTGTTTGAAGTCAGGTGAGTAAATTCTTTTATCGTAGGGTTAAAATCCAAATTCACTTGATGCATGAAATTCATCTAAGTAGTGATATTATACATATTGTTGCCTGGAAGAGATTTTGTCGAAATGTAGTTAAATCCCTGTGTATGGATAACTATCTTTGTCTGATTCATGACAACTAAATCAAGTTCAGATTCATTATGATCAATTAGGAGTTAGTAAAACACCCCTTTTAAATCCTGATTTATGCTTGTGAAGAGAAACTGCGAAGGATACTTGATTACAGGAATGTTTATGTATATGTGTACAAAATTTAAAACATTACCCAGGCCTGTAGATGAGTAAAACAAACTGATACGAGATTAAATCTGTTGCATAGTATAATTTTGCTTGTATGTTTATGGATTCTTGGGTAAATGAGCATATTAAGTTGTGAATGCTGTGAATGTCTGTTATGATCATCTTCAACTCTTTTTTTTTTACAGATACAGGTTTAGATTCAACTAAAAATTTTAAAATCATCTTAACTAATTACTGTTAGCCTTGAATTTTAGAACCAAATATGTTTGTTTATACATAAATAAAGATGTATAAATAGATTTAAGTAGTTAAAGATTGAGACTATGCTGGATTATGTAAAATACAGAAGAAATCTTTTAAATATGAATAATCAAATGTTGAATTTCATCGATTCAAGTGTATATCTTGAATCATCTCTAAAAGATAAGATTTTTAAAACAAAAATCAAAATTTTTAGTATTGTATTAAGTGTGTAATTCGATGATAACCGGAAAGTAAGTTTGAGGGTTTTTCTGATGATCGAGGAACCTGGGAAGGCCGGGGTTTCGAATGGAGGTAGAGGGATGATCGGTGAGGTCGGAGAAAATGGCTGATGAGGCTCCAGATGGTCGCGGTGCCGGCGATGAACAAATTTAATTTTTAAACCTAATTTGGTTGAAGTGGGAAAATGGACTCACTGTTTCTTCTCTAGTGCATCGAGTTTAATGGGACTTTGGGAATGGGTTCGTGAATGATCGGAGATGGAGTGGCCGTGGTTGCGTGTCGTCTGATGGTCAGAAGCGCGAGTTCGAGGCGGTTTGGCCATGGAGTATGGTTCCAGTTTTAACTGTACTACTCGATTTTTGATCGAGGTTTGTTTTTGGAATTTGGAGATCGATTTTGGGTTGCTTCATTGATGCTCGATGTGTAGGAAGGTTCGTCAGAGGTCGGAGGTGATTCTGGCAGTGGTGAACGTGCACGTGCACGTTTTGGCGACAGGGAAAGGAGCAGGTCTGGGAACGAAGCTGGCTCGGGGTTTTCTTCGTTTTTCTCGCGAGTGTCTCGAAGCAGATGGAGTGTCAAAGATTCGAGACAGGCACGGGTTGTTCGTGGGTTTGACTCAAGTTTTTCCTGATGGGATACTTTGTTTTAAAGTAAAGTTAAAGTTTTGAAAAAAATACCAGTTTAGATTTTGTGTACAAAAGCACAGTTTTTGTAAAAGAAGTCAAGCTTACAAATTAGACAAGTTACCTTCAAGAAATTTTAAATTTATGTTAATTAACTATTATTAAGGATTGATTAGCTGATTAATTAATTTGGTAATTAAGTTTTATTAATGGATAATTAAGATTTATTAATTAATGGATAAATTACTGGCTGTAATTCATAAGAAGAGAAATTACTTAATGGGAAGTAATTAGAGGATAATTTCTTAGTAGAAGAAATTAAGGATTTATTACTTGGTGTAGATAATCATAGGATTAATATAATTAATTGCGGGGTTAATTGATTTAGGTAAGAAATTACAAGATGATTAATTAAGACGAATAATTAATCGATTGGTAACTAATTAAGGGTTAGTTAATAATTGTAAGTGATTATAAGATAATTAATTTGAGAAATTAATTGAGAGTTAATTGCTTATTGTAATTTAAGTAAAATTAATCAAGGATGGTTAATTCAAAGGTGATTAATTGGTAGGTTTGAAATTTATTAATGCTAAGTACATGTAATCTAAGTAATTTAAGATTCGTCATTTATTTAATTAAGAGATAAATTAAATAAATTTTGGAAGAGATCAATCTTGTTATGAATGATTGAATGAGGTAAAATGCCTTGGATTAGTTGATAACTCTGGTATGAAATGTTTCGTGATATGATAAATTTGGGTGGATAGGTGATTTTGTAGTTATTTATTGATGATAAATTGCCATGTATAGGCGACATTTAGCACTTAATTTAAATCGTATTCACTTGAATAAATTGGGTTCAGATGACATCAGATTCGAAGAGCCGGAGTCGGGTGTTAGTAAATACCCGAAATCACTTCGGTTTGAAATCTTCTATAATTCTTCATAGATTGATATGTGAAATCAAATAGGCCGGTTTGGGATAATATGGACCATTTAAACTAAGTTGGATACTTAGATATTGTTTTGTGAAATTAAAATGTTGACTATATAAGTTGTTTACTTGTAGTAAAGTACGAGTTACCCCGGGTTTAAATAAGTTCTATGAATTTAAAATTTCATGTTAGATGAGTTTACTCACGCTGGTTTTCAGCCTGACCCGGGTGTTACCATGATGTAATGCTCGGGTCAGACCGAGTATTACAGATTTTCAAGCAAGGACGTTGTAATATCCCGGAAATTTTAACAATATCAATTTAATAATCTGTTAAATAATTAAATTGATATTGATGATCTTTGATAATAAGATTTGAATTTAATTTAATAATCTGATTAAATTAGTATTAATTGGTGATTTTATCTTTTAAAAGTTAATAAGATATTTTCTATTTGAATATATATATTTATTTATATATATTGTAAATAGAAGCTTTGGGTAAATTGGGAATTTAGATTTAATTTAATATGACTTTTCAAAGTTATTTAAATTAGTAAATTTATAGTTTTAAAATACTTTAATTGCTTAAGATATTTTTACTTAAGTTTAAAATTATATAAGAGTTAACAAAAAGGCTTGTTTTGTTTCTTTTTAAAATATCACTTGATAATATAATCTCTTATATAAATTATTTAAATATCAAATATGTTAATTTCATATAATAAGTATAATGTATTATTTTTATTAATATGAATGGATTTTAAAGAATATGAAATTGTTATTTAATTGAATAAATAGTATATATGTATATATATATATAACTTGACTTTTTAAATTGAATCTTAGGATTTAATTTAATTGAATTTGAATTTAAGCTTTGAAATTCAAGAGAATAAATATTTAAATTGTTTGGATATTATAATATTTGTATAAACTTTTATTTATAAATATAGTTAGTTTTGTTTCTTTAAAAAGTAATTTATATATAGATAAGTATTTAATAAATTAAGAAAAAGGCTTTTTAATTACTTTAAAATAAATAGAAATAAGATAATTACTTAAAAGACATGTGTCTTTATCTAATGACTCATTTTAACATGTGTAATTTAATTAGCTAATGTAATGACAAGTGTCTTCATTTATTTTTATTTTCTTTTATTTTTATTTATCATAAATTCACTTATATACACCTATGCATTTCTTTACTTCATCCTTTCTATTTCCTTCTCAAAAACAAGATAAACTCAAATCTCTTTCTCTAATCTAAATCTGAAATAAATCAGTAACCTCTTCTCAAACTCTTCCTCTAATCTAAAATCAAAAATCTAAACTCCTCAACAAAAAAAAAACCAGATTCAACAACCTATCATTCATCTTCTAAATCAAATGCTTCAAACCAAATCAAAGAAACCAGTCTGTAATTCTATTCAAAATCTGGAAACAACTCAAAGATCAGCCTGCAAACATCATCCTCATATCTGAAAATCAAAGCCTACAGCATCTCATTCAACCTGAGTTTATCAATCAAGCAAACCTGTAGATTAAATCAACAGCAAAATCATAGCAACTCAGTTTCTAAAAGCAACTCAAGTTAAAAATTAAAAGAGGCATTCAAGTTAAAGTTCAAAACAGTTTCTCAGTTTCAAAGATAGGCTCTGTTCATCTTTTTAAAGGTGAGTAACATTCTTACTTAAAATAACTTAAGTATAATTATGTTTGCATGCTTAGTTCTGTGATAATTATGTTGTGGATGTGAATATTTATAGATGATTCTGCATATACATGAATGTATATAGGTGTGCATGTTGTTTTGAATCAGTGTGTCTCTGTTTTCTTGTAATTCCAGACTCCTGTTTTTGATATAAAATCATTATCCCATGATCTAGAGTGATTTGGATTTAATATTTAAACAAAATGTGTTTGATTTATCATATACTAATGCCTAAAAATTTTAATTATGTCAAACTTCAAGCAGATTGTCTCTGTAACCAAAATAACAGTGTATGTTATATAAAGGTGAAAATTCAAACTAGGTAATTCATAAATCCAGGATTATAAATTGAATACTAAAATCAAAATATGATTTTTAAAACAAAAACTATAATTTTTAGTAAAGAGATTTAGGTACAGTTAAGAGATGACTGGAATGAGGATATTAGGAATTTTCTGGTGATCTATGTGACTGGAAGGCTCGGGGTTCTTCTAGATGATAGAGGAGGGTTAGGAGTTGTGAGGAAAAATAATTGTTGGTGATGGAAATCATAGTGGAAGTTGCAGTTGTGAGAGATTTGCTAGAACCCTAGTTTTTAACCAAGAATGATGAATCGATGACCACGACAGATTGGGTTGATCGAGTGCAGTAAGGCTTTGAAGGACGATAGTTTGGACGTAGTCGAGATCATGGTCGAAGTTGCAGGCGTTCAGATGGACGGGATTTCGAGTTCGAGGTGAAGTTGATAGGTTTTGGTGATGGTCTGGACTTTTGTTCCAGGTTTTTTTGAAATTTGAACTCGATTTCGATTTGGCGTGATGATCGAAGAAGTGATGTTCGTAGATTGGTTGGTGGATGAACGCCGATGTGGTGGAGTAGTCGTGGATGGACGGAGTGGACGTTGATGACCGTGCACGTGCACGCGATCGAATTTCTGGTGAACCTGGGTTTTAACAGAGGGTTACTCGAGTTGTTTCGTGGGAGACTCGGGGTTTTTATGGTTTGGCTCGAAGTAGAAATTGGGTGAGTTTCTTCGTTTAGCTGTAGGGTTTTGACAGGGAAAGCTCGGGTGAGACTCGGGAAAATTAGGTTGCGACTCGAAGGAATTTGTAGTGGTCTGGAGTTTAGTTGTTGCCAGTTTTTTTTAAGAAGCCTGTTTGTTTAAATTTAAAACAGAGTTTAAATTGTGAAGGAATATTTAAAACAAGATTTAAATCAAAGTTTAAAAATATAAACTCAAGTTTAGTTTTGAATCTTAGATTTAAGATAAATAAGTTTTATAAATTCAAATATTTTAATAAGTTTAAATGTTTATTAAATTTAAATGTTTTGAATTTAAAAAGAGATATGTTTAAATCTTATAAAATTTCTTTTATAAGAAAAATATTATTTATCACTTAAAGGTTTTAAATTGATTTTAAAACTTGTTGAAGTTAAATTATAAGTTAATGATTTATATACATTTAATTACTAGGGAAATTAAATGGATAATTAATTTATCTAATAAATTAATAAAATGAATAATTACTTAAAAGTAATTAAAGGTTTAATCTTAAAGGTTTAAGATTGATTATTTTTAGAATTAATTAATAAAGTAAATTAAGTTATGGTTAACACTTAAATAAATTAAATAATAGTTAATGAAGTCATTAACTATGGATTATTTAATAATTAATTAATATGATTAATTTTAATAGTTAATTAGATTAATTAATTTGAAGATAATCAATTATAGAATTTGTTTTAAATGAATTACTTAATGGAAGTAATTAAGAATTAATTACTTATTGTAATTAATTGAAGTTAATTTGATTTAGTTAAGTTAATTAATTAAGTTTAATTAATTTAGAATAATCAAGAATTGATTTGATAATAATTACTTAATGTAATTATTAAGGTATGATTATTTAAGGAAGTAAATAATAGATAATTACTGGAAGTAATTAAGTGAATAATGATTTTATTAATGGAAGTAATTTGAGTTTAATTACTTGTGAATTAATCAAGGGATTAATTAAGAAATTAATTAAGGAGAATTAATTTAGTAAATGAAAGTAATTAAGGGTAGTTAATTACTGATTGAAGATTAATCAAGGTGATTAATAAATGTTGTTTAATTTAAAGTTAATTACTTAATGTAATTAATGTAATTAAGTAATTAATAATTAATTTGTAATTAAGGATCATTAATTAATATAATTAATGATGTAATTAAGATTGATTAATCAAGTATAATTAATAAATGAAGTGATTAATTAATGTAATTAATTAAGGTTTAATATAATTAATTATAGTGATTAATTTAATTAATTTTAGTTAATTAATTAGTGAAGTAATTAAAGGTTAATTACTATAAGTGGTTAAGGTTAATTAATTTGAGTAATTAATTAAAGATAAATAACTGGAAGGTAATTAAAAGATAATTAATCAAAGATGATTAATTGAAAAAGGTAATTAGAGGATAATTAATTAATTTGTAATTAATTAATGTTTAAGTAAGAAGGATTTATAAAATAAAAGTAATTAATTTAATTAACTTTAAATTAATTAGAGATGATATAGATCATTACTTATGGATGGATGATAATACTGAATGCTTTGCATTTGATTGATATCTCTGATGAGATATATGCTATGTGATATGAATGTTTAGTTGAATTGTGTTGTGATAATATGGATTATCTGATGATATTGATAATGTTGATTATCTATTGTGAATTATCTTTCTAAGTGTATAAAGATAATTGAATTAAATTGTTTTAACTTTAAAACAACTTGGCCTTAAAAGATACGTCTTTGGATTTCGATGAGACCGGGATCGGGTTTGCTACATTACAGCATGATAGGGGGTTCTCGCTTCGCGGTTTGGTGGCGAACGGGAGACTCTTACCCCTACATGTCCCATTGAGGGGTTGGTTGCGAGTCGAGAGGCTGGCCGTAAAAGCAAATTTGAGGTATCACTGTGTGCCACGGTGGGTCTGGGATGGTTGCAAAGCCTACCGGTCGCCACTACCTCGGGTCGTCACACGTGGTATCAGAGCTTAGGTTGAGCGAATGCCTAAGCTTTTGGTTAAGTGAATATCAGAGCTATTGGTTGAGTGAATACCTAGCTCTGGAGTGGTATCTATCGTGAGAGAGCGTATTTGTAATTTTTATATAACTATATATATATATTCTACCTATATTGTTGGGTTACCCGTACAGGTTCTCCAATATAAGATATAAAGGTAGATAGGGTAGTGGTGTGTGAAACACGACTACCAATGGTTGGAATTAAGGTTGGAAGTGTATTTATCGAGACTGTAGACCCAATACTGTCTCGAGTAAGTTTTGCTGTGATGAAGGATTTCATCGAATCTCCGAAGGAAACTGTAATGGTTCAGAGTTTATCTGTAAAGTTGGATGAGTAGAGTTGGATCTGTCGGTTGGGCAGAAGCGAGTAATGGTATCTTATAACTTCTGGAAGAAGTAACTGTGTGATGAGATGCAGTGACGATGGATGTTCCCGAAGATGTTTTCTTTGGAACGAGTTTAAGGGAGTGTGTATGTTTCGGTGTTGTGGCTGAGTTCAGCATGGTATTTCTGTTAAGGTTTGGAGTTCGAGTTTCTCAAAGATCTTTGGATAGAAAGTCCTTGGCATCAGTATCAGCAGTGCAGCTCGGAGTATTCTGTGATGGCAGGAAGTTGTCAGACTGAGTAGTTTTTCTGGAGGTGAAGTTCAGAAGCAGCAGGGTGCATCCATTTCTTCGATGGATTGGATAGTTAAGTATGGGCTGTTCTGATTTGTTAAGAGGAACAGTTTTCTTTGGAAATAGGCTGGGTTGATCGCAAAAGTGACTTGCGATAGTTTGAGGGTTCTCTTGGGTTATCAGAGTTGGTGCAGCAACTCAAGTTTTGATGAAGTATCTGAGTTTTATTTATGGATCAGTGAACCTTATTTCTGGAATGAGTTGTCCAGTCTGTGCTTGTGTTCTACCTCAGATCAGAATTGAGCAGCGAAAGCAGTTTGGAGTATATATCTGGATAGGAGAAGTAAGTTTGGAATCTACTGATGTTGTGAAGTAAAGTTATGTTTGGATCTCTTCTGTGTTCTGATTTGGATAAGTATTGGGTTTTCAGGATTGAATTGTCAGTTTGGACAATTGGAATTCATTGAGTTTTATGTATCTCTGAGAGGTACGTGTAAGATCTATCTCTGGTTTTAGAATCAGCAGTTCAGGAAGATTTGGTTGTTAAGTCAGACTCGTCTGTAGTCTGATATTCTATTTAGTTCTGTAGATCTAGATGAGTAGGAGATCTATAGCTTAGTAGTTTAGATTGTTGTAGAGCGAGTATTCCGATATATATATATATATATACTTGGGGAAACTCGAGGAATTTTATCTAGAATTTTGTCTGGATAGTTAGATTTGATTGATTGGATGAATTGGTTGCTATGGTTGTTAGCATATGGATGATAGTATATGCTTGTGTTTTAAAATTTAAAATCTTTAATAAGATTATTAAATTACCTTTGTTTAAATTTCGGGGACGAAATTATTTTAAGGGGGAAGGAATGTAATATCCCGGAAATTTTAACAATATCAATTTAATAATCTGTTAAATAATTAAATTGATATTGATGATCTTTGATAATAAGATTTGAATTTAATTTAATAATCTGATTAAATTAGTATTAATTGGTGATTTTATCTTTTAAAAGTTAATAAGATATTTTCTATTTGAATATATATATTTATTTATATATATTGTAAATAGAAGCTTTGGGTAAATTGGGAATTTAGATTTAATTTAATATGACTTTTCAAAGTTATTTAAATTAGTAAATTTATAGTTTTAAAATACTTTAATTGCTTAAGATATTTTTACTTAAGTTTAAAATTATATAAGAGTTAACAAAAAGGCTTGTTTTGTTTCTTTTTAAAATATCACTTGATAATATAATCTCTTATATAAATTATTTAAATATCAAATATGTTAATTTCATATAATAAGTATAATGTATTATTTTTATTAATATGAATGGATTTTAAAGAATATGAAATTGTTATTTAATTGAATAAATAGTATATATGTATATATATATATAACTTGACTTTTTAAATTGAATCTTAGGATTTAATTTAATTGAATTTGAATTTAAGCTTTGAAATTCAAGAGAATAAATATTTAAATTGTTTGGATATTATAATATTTGTATAAACTTTTATTTATAAATATAGTTAGTTTTGTTTCTTTAAAAAGTAATTTATATATAGATAAGTATTTAATAAATTAAGAAAAAGGCTTTTTAATTACTTTAAAATAAATAGAAATAAGATAATTACTTAAAAGACATGTGTCTTTATCTAATGACTCATTTTAACATGTGTAATTTAATTAGCTAATGTAATGACAAGTGTCTTCATTTATTTTTATTTTCTTTTATTTTTATTTATCATAAATTCACTTATATACACCTATGCATTTCTTTACTTCATCCTTTCTATTTCCTTCTCAAAAACAAGATAAACTCAAATCTCTTTCTCTAATCTAAATCTGAAATAAATCAGTAACCTCTTCTCAAACTCTTCCTCTAATCTAAAATCAAAAATCTAAACTCCTCAACAAAAAAAAAACCAGATTCAACAACCTATCATTCATCTTCTAAATCAAATGCTTCAAACCAAATCAAAGAAACCAGTCTGTAATTCTATTCAAAATCTGGAAACAACTCAAAGATCAGCCTGCAAACATCATCCTCATATCTGAAAATCAAAGCCTACAGCATCTCATTCAACCTGAGTTTATCAATCAAGCAAACCTGTAGATTAAATCAACAGCAAAATCATAGCAACTCAGTTTCTAAAAGCAACTCAAGTTAAAAATTAAAAGAGGCATTCAAGTTAAAGTTCAAAACAGTTTCTCAGTTTCAAAGATAGGCTCTGTTCATCTTTTTAAAGGTGAGTAACATTCTTACTTAAAATAACTTAAGTATAATTATGTTTGCATGCTTAGTTCTGTGATAATTATGTTGTGGATGTGAATATTTATAGATGATTCTGCATATACATGAATGTATATAGGTGTGCATGTTGTTTTGAATCAGTGTGTCTCTGTTTTCTTGTAATTCCAGACTCCTGTTTTTGATATAAAATCATTATCCCATGATCTAGAGTGATTTGGATTTAATATTTAAACAAAATGTGTTTGATTTATCATATACTAATGCCTAAAAATTTTAATTATGTCAAACTTCAAGCAGATTGTCTCTGTAACCAAAATAACAGTGTATGTTATATAAAGGTGAAAATTCAAACTAGGTAATTCATAAATCCAGGATTATAAATTGAATACTAAAATCAAAATATGATTTTTAAAACAAAAACTATAATTTTTAGTAAAGAGATTTAGGTACAGTTAAGAGATGACTGGAATGAGGATATTAGGAATTTTCTGGTGATCTATGTGACTGGAAGGCTCGGGGTTCTTCTAGATGATAGAGGAGGGTTAGGAGTTGTGAGGAAAAATAATTGTTGGTGATGGAAATCATAGTGGAAGTTGCAGTTGTGAGAGATTTGCTAGAACCCTAGTTTTTAACCAAGAATGATGAATCGATGACCACGACAGATTGGGTTGATCGAGTGCAGTAAGGCTTTGAAGGACGATAGTTTGGACGTAGTCGAGATCATGGTCGAAGTTGCAGGCGTTCAGATGGACGGGATTTCGAGTTCGAGGTGAAGTTGATAGGTTTTGGTGATGGTTTGGACTTTTGTTCCAGGTTTTTTTGAAATTTGAACTCGATTTCGATTTGGCGTGATGATCGAAGAAGTGATGTTCGTAGATTGGTTGGTGGATGAACGCCGATGTGGTGGAGTAGTCGTGGATGGACGGAGTGGACGTTGATGACCGTGCACGTGCACGCGATCGAATTTCTGGTGAACCTGGGTTTTAACAGAGGGTTACTCGAGTTGTTTCGTGGGAGACTCGGGGTTTTTATGGTTTGGCTCGAAGTAGAAATTGGGTGAGTTTCTTCGTTTAGCTGTAGGGTTTTGACAGGGAAAGCTCGGGTGAGACTCGGGAAAATTAGGTTGCGACTCGAAGGAATTTGTAGTGGTCTGGAGTTTAGTTGTTGCCAGTTTTTTTTTAAGAAGCCTGTTTGTTTAAATTTAAAACAGAGTTTAAATTGTGAAGGAATATTTAAAACAGGATTTAAATCAAAGTTTAAAAATATAAACTCAAGTTTAGTTTTGAATCTTAGATTTAAGATAAATAAGTTTTATAAATTCAAATATTTTAATAAGTTTAAATGTTTATTAAATTTAAATGTTTTGAATTTAAAAAGAGATATGTTTAAATCTTGTAAAATTTCTTTTATAAGAAAAATATTATTTATCACTTAAAGGTTTTAAATTGATTTTAAAACTTGTTGAAGTTAAATTATAAGTTAATGATTTATATACATTTTTTTGGCAAGGCCGACGGGGTTGGATGGTCCCCGACCATTTTATTGCAACACCACAAAGAATACAACACAAACATTGAGCAAGCTCAAAGACTACAGAGGAAAACATAGTGTTACAAAAACTGGAACTAGAAAGAGAAAATAAAGAAACAGAAAAACATAACAATAGTCAGTCTTAGAAAGAGTGCTGTATGCCGGGATCAATGGGAAAAGACAGCATACTCAGAGAAGTTTTGATCACATTCATCACCCAATGTAAGAACATTTCATTTGATTTGCCTTTCTCAGAGTGAAACACCCTAGTATTTCGTTCTTTCCAAACCGCTGCTATAAAACTTTTCAAAACAGCTAGGAATAATCTTTTTTCTTTTCGTTTGTGTCCTGTCATATCGAATAAAGCTTTCCATTCAGCCGAGTTGTCTAGTGAGGGCACGCTCGAACAAAGTTTATCCTTAACAAGTCTCCAAACATTATTTATATTAGCACATTCAAAGAACAAGTGTTCCACAGTCTCCACTTGAACACTGCAGAAGTCACACAGAATGTTCACTTCCATTCCCATGCAGACGAGTTTAGCCTTGCTGAGTAATGCACGATGTAACACCTTCCAGAGTAATAAATTATCTCTCAGACTACTATCCTTATGCCAAGTACGTTTGCTCCAATTCCAGTTAGCCAACTGCTTGTTATTCATCAGAAAATCGTACACATTGCTTATTCTGAAAGCAGACGCTTTATCTCCCCAAACCAGCAAATCAGTGGAAGGTAGCATGGGAATATATCTTCTTATTTGTTTCCATATACGCTGGATTCTCTGATTGGACGAAAAAGTATTTGAACTCTGAATATTATGGAAAACATCTCTGACCTTGGCAGCATGATGTATGCCAGTTTGCATCATTTCATTATAAGTAAGATGTCTCTTCAGAATCAGTCCCTTGTCAAGCCAGGGATCGTTCCAAAAGCTTGTATTATAGTTAGTATTGGTGCTCAGTTGCATGAGAGGAAGAACCTCCTCCTTTATCTTGAATATACTCTGCCATGTCCAACTAAGGTTCTGCGGCTTGCGCATAGTCCAGATATTTCTGCCTTTGATTACGTTGTTCCTTGACCATGCAGCCCAATTGCTGTCAGTACTGTTATAGAAGGTATCAATGTGTTTCGCAAACGCCGCCTTATTCCATTGTTTTATGTTGATGATACCTAAGCCCCCTTTATTCATCGGTTGCTCGACTGTTTTAAATTTGACTGGTGCAATATATCTGCCATTGGTTCTTCCCGTCCATAGAAATCGCATAAAGGCGCTTCTTATCATTTTCATAAGTTTGATAGGTAGAACATAAGCTCTAGCCCAATAAACTTGCATAGCAAATACAACTGCCTTGACTAGGGTTAATCTACCCGCTTGGCTAAGTTTCATTGTCGTCCAGCAATTTAATCTCGCAGTAATCTTCTCGTACAAAGGAAGGCAAAGATTAGTTGATATTCTTGATGTAGTCAGTGGCAGCCCTAAGTACGAAACCGTGTTAGGATTGGGGTAAAGACCAGTAGCCTGTGAGATTGCTTCCACTTGTTCTTCATTAACCCCAGCAATAATTATTTCTGATTTCTGAATATTAACTTTCAACCCAGTCATGGCATAAAACTGTGCTAGCGTATCCATTAAGCTGTCGACAGTTGCGATGTCAGGTGTGCAAAACACAACGAGATCGTCAGCGAACATTAGCGTAGAGATACTAGGTTGACTGCAATATTGATGGCACTTAAACTTGCCATGAGCAATGAGCCTATTTATCATTCTGGTCAGGAGCTCCATAACCACTATGAAAATATACGCAGAAATCGGGTCTCCCTGCCTTATACCCTGCTTACTTTGGAAAAAACCAGCAGGTATACCATTGATTAAGATCGAATAAGATGGGGTTGAGATGCATTCATAAATCCATGCAAGAAAGTGGGGTGGGAAATTCATATATCCCATGATTCGAATGATACTATCCCATTGTAACATATCAAAAGCTTTCATGATATCCAGTTTAATCATAGCTTTTGGGGAAGAAGTCTTTCGATTATAGCCTTTAAGAAGCTCATGCACAAGAAGAATGTTGTCTAGAATATTCCTACCAGGGAGGAAGGCAGCTTGGTTACTAGAGACCAAACTAGGAAGAACATGCTTTAATCTTGAAGCTATAATTTTGGAAATACATTTGTAAATCGCATTGCAGCATGATATAGGACGAAACTCACTGACATGATGCGCATTATGTTTCTTGGGGATAAGAGCAATATTAGTGTAGTTGAACGACCTGAATAGCTTGGATTTTTTGAAGAAAAGTTTAATTGCATTGATAACGTCATTGGAAACGATTGACCAACAACAAGTGTAGAATTTGGCGTTTAATCCATCTGGGCCACCGCAAGAGTTACTGTTAAGAGAAAACATGGCTTCTTCAACTTCATCTGATGAAACTTCAGAGCATAGGTAGGAATAATCAGTTTCAGTTATTCTGGGAAGTATGTCAGTTGGAATTTCTTCAAGACTTGGTACAAAGTTGTTGTCATTGCCAAAAATGGAAGAGAAGTATTGCACAAAAGCTTCCTGTACATCAGTCACAGTGGATCGCAGCTGATCATCCTTAGATTTGATAGTGGTTATATTCTCTCTACGATGTTTGTTCCTGAGACTAGCATGGAAATACTCACTGTTTCTATCTCCATGCTCAGCCCATTTAATTCTACTTTTTTGTTTAATCATATCGCTCTCGGTTGTTAAGGCTTCACTGTATTGTTGGGATAAAATATGCTCAGCCGCAGAAAGATCAGAATCATTGACATTCGATAACATTTCCTTTTGCACCTCAGCAAGTTTCTGACCAATGGCAGTGCTCAACTTATCTCCCTTGCCATAAGTCTTGAAGGACCACTGTTTCAGGGTAACTTTAACTTCTTTTATTTTCTCCTGCAAAATAAAAAGATGATTACCATGCTTTTCTTTTATCCAAGCATTTAATACAATAGTTTTAAATTCTGGATTTTTAATCCAAGAGTTAAAAAATTTAAAATTAGATTTTTCTCTCTTGTCTGCTCCATGAAGGTGGATGATTTGAGGAGAATGGTCAGATAGAAGAGGAGGCGGAAGTTGAGTGTAAAGGAGAGGCCATTTGGTAAGAGCTGCTAGATTGGAAAAGGTGTGATCAATTCTAGAGAAAGTCCTCCTTCCTTGCCTTCTTTTGTTATTCCATGTATACTGCATTCCAACAGTTTTTACAGGGATTAATTCTGCTAGATTGAGGGTAGTAGCAAGCGGTTTGATTTCGTTTAGAGAAAGGGGATTCCCACCAACTCTATCAGAGAGCATAAAACAACAATTGAAGTCACCCAAAATTATCCATGGATGAGTGTTTTGACGAAGAGCTGGAATAACATCAAACAGCACAGCTCTGGCCTCATAAGAGTTGAAGGCATATACAAAGGTAACGTAGAAGGAAGTGTTATCAGTGAATGATTGAACATGGCAGTGTATCATTTGAGGATTGGAGAGGAGAGGAGTGATTTGAACATGAAGGGGATTGAAAAGAATCAGGATCCTACCGTAAGGTGCTTCATCCAGGTTATGCACGTAGTTCCAGTCAGGGTTAATGTAATTGGCAGCCCTGGTCGTTAAATCACGATTTAGCTTAGTCTCTAGCATAGCAATGATGGATAAGTTGTGGTTACCAATAAGCTCTTTACATTGGTTAAGTTTGTTGACGTGGTGTCCGCCTCGTATGTTCCATGCTCCCAGATTCGTCATCATTGGAGCGCACGTGCATTGATTATTTCAATTTTCATTCTCCTCGTAACTGCTTGCGAAGAGGTTAAATAGTTAGGGATATCCACCGAAAGTGGAGTTGTTTCTCTGCTGTTATTACCATTTTTGGTTGGTGGAGTATTCTGAGCTGATACAATGGGAAGTGTTGGTGAGGTGGGTGGGGAGGTTATCGGCGGTGGCAATTTGTAAGCTGCAGGAGGTTTAATGTTGGTGTAGACGAAAGGGGGAGATGGGTCAAGAACGTTAGTTGAATTGGGTTGTTTGTTATCCAGAGTTGTGGTTGCAGTATTGTGCATGCATGCATGCAGAGGATTTTTCTTCCTATACTTTTTACTCTTCTTTTCACTTGATATTGTTCCTTCATCACGTTTGCTTTCATTGCTTACCTTGCTTGCCATAAAACCGGTATCAGATGATTTATCAGTAAGCGTAACATCAGCCTCTTCCGTCGTCTGTTCTGAGTGTTCCATTTTATCTTGCTCAGTAACTTTGCTATAATTTGCCATTTGCACTTCATGTTTCGCATTCCCAGAATTTATGACTCCTTTGATATTGTCATTTTTTGCTTCATTTTCTCCGTTCTTCTCAGCCACTGTCATACTTTCAATATCTCCATTACCTAAATTTTCCTCAGCATCCAGATTATTGAGAATATCAAATTTGTTGAAAGTCAAAATATTTTCCTCTAGTTCAACTACTTCACTGCTTGTTTCTTTCAGGTTGCTTATCCCTACGTTTATCATATTAGTTTTCCCTGGTTGACTATCTTTCTCGATCTCTCTCCTTTCCTCCCCACCGAGTTCAACAGGCTCTTCACTGCTTTTCTCAATTTCTTTATCATTTCTTTCTTCCTCCCCATCAATCACACTTTCATGTGTTACCCTGTTGACTTTTGACAATGCTATCTGATCTCTCACCTCCTGTGCTTGTTCCACTCGATGTTCAATGACATCTTTAACTACTTTCTTTCTTGCTACACGTTGCCATGTCCTTATGCTTTGCTTCTTAATTGGTTTGGTATATCTAATAACTTGGACCGTCTCTGTGCTTTCTTTTTTGTTTTTCTCCCTAACGTCTTTACTAATATCCTTATCCCCATTTGTCTGTCTGTCATCATAGTTGTCACACTCCACCGTTTTGTGTCCGAACTTCTTGCACTTCACACACACATCTGGCCTCCATAAGTACTGGACATATATTTTTTGTTGACCTCCCTCTACCAGTTTCACCGAAAATTCTTCAGCTAGTTCTTTTTCCGGCCTTACTTCTATCAAGCACTTCGCAAAGCTCAGCCTATCTTGCTTCTCAGTCATTTCATCCATACATAACAGCTTGCCCAAATGACTACAAAGCCAGTTTATTCCTAGTGGTGACCAAGCAAATATAGGAAGGTTGTACAGGTGTACCCAAACTGGCACTGCGGAGACTGAACCCCTCACATTACTAACAGTAGCATCATACGGTTTAATTATGAATAGTTTATTATTCATAATAATAGGATCACTCTGCAAAATAGTTTCCTTATCTTCACTACTAGTGAACTTGAATAAGAAGACGGTTCCATCAGATTTAACTGAAACAGAGCCTTTAAGTTTCCATATGAGCTTTAACTTCTGAACTACAGCAGTATACGATAAAGGCTTGTCGAGGAAGAAACCTACTATAGTGTCGCTCCAAATAGCCGCACCTGCCTCTAAAACTTCAGTAGGAGGCACCATCGCTTCTTCTTCATACACTGGAGTAAGGTCAACGGGTATGTACTTGCCTGCGTTTCTAGGTTTTCGCTTAAACAGAGAAGTCCATTTCCGTTCACAAGAACTAGAGGGAGTGGGGATACCAGACTGGTTTGAGTTAGAAGGAGTGGAAGAAAGAGGAGGTAGAGAGGTGGATTGAGAGAAGATAGGGGGAGTGGGAAGAGGACCAAACGCAGATGTGGGGGGAGGAAGAGAGCGTGACGGCGAAAAGGTTGAGCCAATTGAAGGTGGAGGAGGAGCAACAGGAGTCAAGGGAACTAAAGGAATGCGGTGTGAGGGGACAGAGGTGGAACTAGAGGGTACCAAAAAGGGAGTAGGGGGCGTTGGTACAGAGGAAGGTACGGCAAGAACATCGGAGGGAAGGATGGTAACAGTTGAGAAGACAGGTAATGTAGGAGCAGATGAGTTGATGGTAGGAGAAAGGGGTGGGTCATCAGGAGCAGACATGGAAAAAAAGAATTAATAGGTAATTTATAATGATTTATATACATTTAATTACTAGGGAAATTAAATGGATAATTAATTTATCTAATAAATTAATAAAATGAATAATTACTTAAAAGTAATTAAAGGTTTAATCTTAAAGGTTTAAGATTGATTATTTTTAGAATTAATTAATAAAGTAAATTAAGTTATGGTTAACACTTAAATAAATTAAATAATAGTTAATGAAGTCATTAACTATGGATTATTTAATAATTAATTAATAGGATTAATTTTAATAGTTAATTAGATTAATTAATTTGAAGATAATCAATTATAGAATTTGTTTTAAATGAATTACTTAATGGAAGTAATTAAGAATTAATTACTTATTGTAATTAATTGAAGTTAATTTGATTTAGTTAAGTTAATTAATTAAGTTTAATTAATTTAGAATAATCAAGAATTGATTTGATAATAATTACTTAATGTAATTATTAAGGTATGATTATTTAAGGAAGTAAATAATAGATAATTACTGGAAGTAATTAAGTGAATAATGATTTTATTAATGGAAGTAATTTGAGTTTAATTACTTGTGAATTAATCAAGGGATTAATTAAGAAATTAATTAAGGAGAATTAATTTAGTAAATGAAAGTAATTAAGGGTAGTTAATTACTGATTGAAGATTAATCAAGGTGATTAATAAATGTTGTTTAATTTAAAGTTAATTACTTAATGTAATTAATGTAATTAAGTAATTAATAATTAATTTGTAATTAAGGATCATTAATTAATATAATTAATGATGTAATTAAGATTGATTAATCAAGTATAATTAATAAATGAAGTGATTAATTAATGTAATTAATTAAGGTTTAATATAATTAATTATAGTGATTAATTTAATTAATTTTAGTTAATTAATTAGTGAAGTAATTAAAGGTTAATTACTATAAGTGGTTAAGGTTAATTAATTTGAGTAATTAATTAAAGATAAATAACTGGAAGGTAATTAAAAGATAATTAATCAAAGATGATTAATTGAAAAAGGTAATTAGAGGATAATTAATTAATTTGTAATTAATTAATGTTTAAGTAAGAAGGATTTATAAAATAAAAGTAATTAATTTAATTAACTTTAAATTAATTAGAGATGATATAGATCATTACTTATGGATGGATGATAATACTGAATGCTTTGCATTTGATTGATATCTCTGATGAGATATATGCTATGTGATATGAATGTTTAGTTGAATTGTGATAATATGGATTATCTGATGATATTGATAATGTTGATTATCTATTGTGAATTATCTTTCTAAGTGTATAAAGATAATTGAATTAAATTGTTTTAACTTTAAAACAACTTGGCCTTAAAAGATACGTCTTTGGATTTCGATGAGACCGGGATCGGGTTTCCGTATACCGGATTTCCAGGTCTGGAGACCCGAATACCACATCGATCCAAATTTACGATAGGTCGTGAATCAAGTGAAGATGAAGATTCAGAGTGCAAGGGTTATTGTCGTTAACTCTGAGGGTGATTCCAAAACGAGTGTAACGAGATAATGCCTTCGGTTTCGTTCGAACCCGGAACGAACTTGTATGGATTGAATGCTTTCAGCACATCGTCAGGTGGACGATGAGCATTCTAAGATAGATGTGTTCTTTTCTAAGGTAATCGTGACCTCAAGCCTCACAAACCGGGAATGGCTAAAACAGGGGAGGTGCAGCAAGGTTAGTGGGTAGCACCCAAGTAGGACAAGGTTACCTCTGTCTAGATGTCCCTTTCTATTTTCGACTTAGTGTGTGCGGTTGAATCATGACAACCGTGAGGTATCTTGTGCGGGAATTATCCAGTAAGGGATGTTCCGGCCTTGTGTTGCAGGGGATTGGGAGTGATCCTCGGTACGGTGATCTAGGCCACGTACTGTGACGGGCGGTACCCCGGTAGCCCTGCCATTGATGGAATCCAAACTCCAATAAGTGCCGTACGTTTTAGTTGTGCCCAACTATGTTGGAACGTGAGATGTAAGCATTCCAGCTATTTCATATTTATTTGAAAACCCTAGACCTATTATAATACAATCGAATTTCCTATCAAATGTTTTGGTTAGCGTAAGGTAAAAACTTACCCATATTTATTTGTGGGGAGTCTTACGTGATACCTTTTCTTTCAAAAGGTTTTGAAGTTAAACAAGTTTAACCTGTTACTCACACCAGACCCATGTCTGACCCAAGTTGTTTATTTCTGTTTTATAAACTCTTGGGTACTCAAATTTTTACGAGTAGCCAAGGGATTCAGGTTTAGCTTTGACGAGTAATCTGGAGGAGCAATGGAGCAGGAGGCTTCGGCGTTGTAGATATAGATAGTAGTTTTCCGCTGTGTTGATCTTTGTATTGATCTGTATTGTGTTGAGATGTAATAACTAGACAGATGTTTATAACTGTCTAGTATGTGATGTGTAATCTGTGTAACTCTGATAGATGATGTATATGATACTATGTAATATTTATGTGATATATTATATTTCGTTTCGTTTCCGCTGTGAGTATCTGTTGTTGTTTTCTTTTCTCTTCTTCTCTTTTCTATTTCTCACCCCTTTCTTTCTTTCTGTCGATGCGATTTTCCGGGAGTGGAAAGTCGGGTCGTCACAGACGTTCTAGAGCTCAGGAGGCGAGCCTGATGGCAGGAACGTATGGAGTGTTTCCGCTTTGGGATATTGTTATTTCTCTGGGACAGGTTATATTTAACTGTCCAGTGTTTGTGTAAATGTTGTAACTCTGATGTATAAAAATGTAATTGACAGATACAATATTCTTTTGTAAACTATTATTTATTTGATATTATATTTTGATCCGCTGCGAATGTGAGAATCTGTGGTGTGTTTCTGTTTCTTCTTCTTCTATTTCTTTCTTCTTTTCCTAACTATCTGGAATTTTCGGGATCGAAAATTCTGGGTCGTTACAGTTGGTATCAGAGCG
The DNA here is from genome assembly GCA_030737815.1 of Allium fistulosum. Lineage (NCBI taxonomy): Eukaryota > Viridiplantae > Streptophyta > Magnoliopsida > Asparagales > Amaryllidaceae > Allium > Allium fistulosum. Next base: position 432,140,846 of record CM060905.1, read on the forward strand.
AAGATTAAGCGAGAACCTTGGCTTTGGTGGGAAGGTTAAGCGAGAACCTTGGCTCTGGTGGGATTACTCATTAAGGATAGGATCAATGGTACCCTAGAATGAGTTGAGTGTATATATATATGAGAGCGTACTTTTTATATTCTTATAAAGATTTTAAATGATTTTATATAAGAATATATTTTGATATATATAGCAATTTAGCTTACTAATAAATGTTAAGGTAATTGGATGTTAAATTATTAGAATTAAATTAAGAGGTAATGGAAATACAACCAAATTGAAATCAAATAAAGGTAAGTTTGAAGTGACTCAAACTGAAATCAAATCTTGAATTTATAGAAGTGAGAATAAGATAAAAAGGGATTGGTATCCAGGTATGATTATCTTGGGTATTATCATAAATAGTTATTGTGCTTAATAATGATATATGTGTTAATAAGTAAGCCAAATGAAGTAAACTTTTAAGATGAGTATAACATCTAAATTGAAGTAGGTTTTAAATTGTGAAGTTTTAAAACCTAGGTCTAGAAACAATCAATTGTTTCAAAGTGTTGAAGGAAATAACAAATAATATAATTCGGACTATTTTGAATATAGTCTTAATTTAAAATAAGAAATATTTGGAAGATTTTTAAGGGAATTGTTTTGAAATTAAAACCAAGGGTAGTTTAAAAATTTAAAGGTAGCCTGGTGTGTGAAGGAAATAAATATGAAATAAACTCTAAGGTAGAGTTTTGGATTTTCCTTGGGATGTGATGTGAAACCCAAAGAGAAGCAAGTTTTAAACTTAAGTGGGAAGGTTATTAATCTGATGTTTAAAATTTGAATGGGAATTCAAATTGTGTAAATTGACTGGATTATGTAAATTGAATTTAACTTTGGGGAAAGTTAAATAATTTAAAAGGCAACCTGAATTGGAAATTTCAATATGAAATTAAGATTTAACTTGGGAAAGTTAAATGATTGGTTTAAAAGGGAATTACGAGTGATCTCAAATGGGTTTGAGATTTGGAAATTGGAAATGGATGGATGTTTTAGAATAAATTGGATAAGGCCATCCTATTGTCATTAATAATCTTTAAATTGTGAATTTGATTTGTTTAAATGAATGAAGAAATGGATTATGGTGATATATCCATTATTTAGCTAAAAAGGGAAATTAAAATTTGGAATTAAGGAGATGAAACCACTTTGAATTTAAGGTTTAAATGTTTAAAAAGAACTTGGAAATTTAAATTGTCAAGCATTGGTTTCAAATTTTGAAATTGGGAAATAAATTGAATTTTTAAGGTAAAATTGTTTTGAACTCGTATTTGAACTTCGAAATAAGTAAAACAAAGATAATTTAAAATGGAATTTTTGAGAATTGGACTCAGAATTTAATTTGTTTAAAGATTGGGATTAATTCATATAGAAATTGAAATAATTTGAAATTGAAGTGGATTCAATTTGAAATTAGTCTAAATTAATTTGAATAAGTTGAAATTGTAATTAAAATGAATATGTTCAAAATCAAATGGAATTTGATTTGAATTTGGAAAGAAATTGTGGATAATTCAACTTGAATTGAGACTGGATCAATTTAATGGGAAAATTGATTAAAATGGAGATTGGGAAGTTGAACAGTTTGGCTCTGTACTATTTTCAAAATGAATTGTTTTAATATAAATCTATTTTTCCCAAACTATTTACTGCACAACTTTTCTTTTTAAACCTAAAACTATCTTAAGCTTGTTTTACAATTACTTTTGGAATTATTTAACTATTTTACAACTGTTTTATAAACTAATTACTATTTTTCCAACTACTTTAGAACTAATTACTATTTTACAACTATTTTGCAATTATTTTATTATTTTTCAATTATTTTACGATTACTTAACTATTTCACAGCTATTTTACAAATTAATAATTATTTTTCAACTACTTGTCTATTTAAAAAAAAAATTCAAGCTATTTTCTAAATATAAACTGGACGGAGTTCAAACTGTTATTGGTTAAATACCCAACTGAGATAAGAATTGAGGAGATAATCCAAGTGGGGATTAAGGCAAATGTGAATATGTGAATGAAAATTTAAGTGAATGTGAATAGAAAAGAAATTGATTTGGGTAATAATCAGTGAAGTTAAATACGTAGGGTGTACGTACATTATTCTATTCGCATAGTGATTTGATCCAGATTCGAGCACAGAATTCCGAGGTAGTTATATCGATTCGAATTGGGATTTTCCACTCGATTTTCGACGGCGAACCTGGATATGGGTTGTTGATTGGTTCTGGGTATTCTCTATCATAGTTGTGACTATGCAAGGAGAATGATGGTTTCTGATCAAAAAACCAGATCTGTGTCCGCACTAGGAAGTCAGGTGGACGATACTAGTTCGGAAGTGGAATTGTGTGATCGGGCGAGCGATCAGATTGATATGGCGTATGGATGATATGTGAACATTCTACAAGTTGGAGTAGAATTTGATATTGAAGATTGTGGGGATAAAAGATATAAGATGATCCTCAAAATGGGAAATATATTTTGTGAATATATGATGACCTTCAATAAAATAAATTAAAATTTGATATTTCTATTGTTGAACTTAACTTTATGGAAGTAAAGTGGAAATTGGGTACCTTACTAATTAAAATTTTACTTTATAATAAAAGTAAGTAATTTGGCAATGGATATTATAAGCAAATTTAAAATTCAAATTTAATATTTGTTTTGGAAAGAAAAGAAAATTTAAAATTGTACATCGTTGATAAATAACATAAAAACCACCTTGTTGAATCTGTAGCCAAAGGAAAAGAGTTTTGGAAATATTTGAAGCACAAAAGTGGATTTATACAAGTATAAAATTTGATTCAAAGGGTTTCAAGATTTATTATATATATATATGGATTTTTGTGAAAATGATTTTGGAAGTGATTTTGAGGAAAGGTTTTGAGAACCTATGGATTTGAGAAAGGCTTTTGATTTTTGGGTAAAATCAATATTGAGATTTGGAAAAGCCTACTTTGAAAATTATCGATTTTGGGAATCGATTTGTGTAAAGGAGCCTTATATGTTCTTCATACTAGGTGTATGATTTTGAGAATAATACTATATGTGTATAGTATAATGAGTTTTGAGATTGGCTCTGGGGAAAAATATGTGTATAGTATAATGAGTTTTGAGATTGGCTCTGGGGAAAAAGGCGCTCCCTTGAAATGAACTTCTCAGGAGTGCCACAGGGTGGTACTGCCTTGAGCCTCTAAGGGGGAGGTTCTAAAGTTGATCCTGTGAGGAGTCCGGACAAAACTAGTTCCTGAGGATTATTTGTGTAGCGAAAGTCGAGGGGCTGGTGCCCACAGAGGCATTTGGGTTATGATGTGACGACAGTGTAACTTGATGTCACTGCGATCTACTGTAGACCATAGCGAAAGTCGTGTGTGCCGCTGAGAGCCAACAGTCTACGTTTGATTTTATATCGGTAGACTGCGACACTATGGTAACATAGCGAAAGTCATGTGTGCCGCTGAGAGCCAACAGTCTGCGTTTGATTTTATATCGGTAGACTGCGACCTATGTAGGAGTGGAGAAGTTTCATTTTGACAGCGAAAATCGTGTGTGCCGCTGAGAGCCAACAGTTACATGGACTTTTGCTGTGACGGCAACATAACCCTGGATGTAACTGCGATCTGTTGTGGGTTCCATGGTGTAATCAGTTACATGGACTTTTGTTGCGATGGCAACGTAACCCAGGATGTAACTGTGACCATGGATGAGTGTGATGATTTCCAGAGCATTCTCACCAAAGCTATTTCCTCTATTTTCGAAACTGTTTTCTATATTTTCAATAAAATTGTTTTCCACATTACTTTCACTGGATGTTGAAAGCGAGTTTACTAAGTACTTATAGATTTTCAGTCCTACGCCTGATCAACGTATGACCGAATTTCTGTGAGAACAAAGATGGACTTGTTGAAACATTGAGTTATAAAGTATTTTTATAAAAACTACTTTGAAATAATATTATATAGATATGTAAAAGTGTTTTAAAAGTAATTAAGGATATTTATCTGATTTTAAGCATTTTAATAAAACTGGCTTCGTTCCTTTTCGAGGACGAAAAGATTTAAAGGGGGAAGGAATGTAACGACCCAGATTTTTAGCATCAAATAATTGAGTAATTAACTGGTTTAAATTGACGGAATATTAATTTTATAAGTTGAACGAATAAAATTCTGACAATTAAAGTATGTGTATATATATATATAAATTCATTTAAAAACTACAATAAATATTGACTCATAAAACCTCTGGATATGATAATCTTATAGGGAATAAATAAATGAATAATATATAAACTGCACCGTTTAAATTTAGATAAAAATGTCCATACAATACATTATAAATATATACAAGTTTGTGAAGGTTAAAAATGTATGTAGGAAGGCATAAATGTAAATTTTGATAAGATAAATAACACATGTATATGGGTACTTAAGTTAAGAAGCACATATAGCATTTGTAATATGGGAATGTATAAGTATATATATGATAGAGATGCAAATGCATTGGTAAAAAAAATAAAAATAAATAAAAAAAAAAATTATAAAAATATATATACATATGAAATGTATATGTATATATGTATGAACAAGGAGACAACATCATGGGAAATGGCATTTCAAGCACACAAACCCTTAAACCAAGGTCAAAACCAAATCTAGTCAAAAACAAATTGGCAAATCAATCTGGAAAGAAATCAGATCAGCCTTTCTATTTAAAACCAGCATCAAAATATCAATTTACTTTTGTTCAAAGGCAGGCCCACATTTGTACAAAATCAAAATAAACAATATACAAGGATACAAATTGTACAGGTGAAAGGTGAAATGATATGATAAGTCTAAGCTTCTAATACAAGCCTAATTAATGATAGCACCACAAATATCATTTCAGCCTCCCCACTAAAAAGAAAATCTCTGTCTAAATTTTGTACCAGGGGAAACAAGCCTGTACAATCTTGTTTTTATATTATCTTCATTCCATTTCGTTTCATCAAGCTGAAAAAAATAGCAAGCCAGAAAACAAGAACAAACAAGCAACATCATTTTATAAATTTAAACAAGAATCAAGATAACTCAAACAATAAGAAGATCAAGCAAATCAACAAGCTAGCAGTTTTCGTGGAAGCACTACTCTGTTTGAAGTCAGGTGAGTAAATTCTTTTATCGTAGGGTTAAAATCCAAATTCACTTGATGCATGAAATTCATCTAAGTAGTGATATTATACATATTGTTGCCTGGAAGAGATTTTGTCGAAATGTAGTTAAATCCCTGTGTATGGATAACTATCTTTGTCTGATTCATGACAACTAAATCAAGTTCAGATTCATTATGATCAATTAGGAGTTAGTAAAACACCCCTTTTAAATCCTGATTTATGCTTGTGAAGAGAAACTGCGAAGGATACTTGATTACAGGAATGTTTATGTATATGTGTACAAAATTTAAAACATTACCCAGGCCTGTAGATGAGTAAAACAAACTGATACGAGATTAAATCTGTTGCATAGTATAATTTTGCTTGTATGTTTATGGATTCTTGGGTAAATGAGCATATTAAGTTGTGAATGCTGTGAATGTCTGTTATGATCATCTTCAACTCTTTTTTTTTACAGATACAGGTTTAGATTCAACTAAAAATTTTAAAATCATCTTAACTAATTACTGTTAGCCTTGAATTTTAGAACCAAATATGTTTGTTTATACATAAATAAAGATGTATAAATAGATTTAAGTAGTTAAAGATTGAGACTATGCTGGATTATGTAAAATACAGAAGAAATCTTTTAAATATGAATAATCAAATGTTGAATTTCATCGATTCAAGTGTATATCTTGAATCATCTCTAAAAGATAAGATTTTTAAAACAAAAATCAAAATTTTTAGTATTGTATTAAGTGTGTAATTCGATGATAACCGAAAAGTAAGTTTGAGGGTTTTTCTGATGATCGAGGAACCTGGGAAGGCCGGGGTTTCGAATGGAGGTAGAGGGATGATCGGTGAGGTCGGAGAAAATGGCTGATGAGGCTCCAGATGGTCGCGGTGCCGGCGATGAACAAATTTAATTTTTAAACCTAATTTGGTCGAAGTGGGAAAATGGACTCACTGTTTCTTCTCTAGTGCATCGAGTTTAATGGGACTTTGGGAATGGGTTCGTGAATGATCGGAGATGGAGTGGCCGTGGTTGCGTGTCGTCTGATGGTCAGAAGCGCGAGTTCGAGGCGGTTTGGCCATGGAGTATGGTTCCAGTTTTAACTGTACTACTCGATTTTTGATCGAGGTTTGTTTTTGGAATTTGGAGATCGATTTTGGGTTGCTTCATTGATGCTCGATGTGTAGGAAGGTTCGTCAGAGGTCGGAGGTGATTCTAGCAGTGGTGAACGTGCACGTGCACGTTTTGGCGACAGGGAAAGGAGCAGGTCTGGGAACGAAGCTGGCTCGGGGTTTTCTTCGTTTTTCTCGCGAGTGTCTCGAAGCAGATGGAGTGTCAATGATTCGAGACAGGCACGGGTTGTTCGTGGGTTTGACTCAAGTTTTTCCTGATGGGATACTTTGTTTTAAAGTAAAGTTAAAGTTTTGAAAAAAATACCAGTTTAGATTTTGTGTACAAAAGCACAGTTTTTGTAAAAGAAGTCAAGCTTACAAATTAGACAAGTTTCCTTCAAGAAATTTTAAATTTAAGTTAATTAACTATTATTAAGGATTGATTAGCTGATTAATTAATTTGGTAATTAAGTTTTATTAATGGATAATTAAGATTTATTAATTAATGGATAAATTACTGGCTGTAATTCATAAGAAGAGAAATTACTTAATGGGAAGTAATTAGAGGATAATTTCTTAGTAGAAGAAATTAAGGATTTATTACTTGGTGTAGATAATCATAGGATTAATATAATTAATTGCGGGGTTAATTGATTTAGGTAAGAAATTACAAGATGATTAATTAAGATGAATAATTAATCGATTGGTAACTAATTAAGGGTTAGTTAATAATTGTTAGTGATTATAAGATAATTAATTTGAGAAATTAATTGAGAGTTAATTGCTTATTGTAATTTAAGTAAAATTAATCAAGGATGGTTAATTCAAAGGTGATTAATTGGTAGGTTTGAAATTTATTAATGCTAAGTACATGTAATCTAAGTAATTTAAGATTCGTCATTTATTTAATTAAGAGATAAATTAAATAAATTTTGGAAGAGATCAATCTTGTTATGAATGATTGAATGAGGTAAAATGCCTTGGATTAGTTGATAACTCTGGTACGAAATGTTTCGTGATATGATAAATTTGGGTGGATAGGTGATTTTGTAGTTATTTATTGATGATAAATTGCCATGTATAGGCGACATTTAGCACTTAATTTAAATCGTATTCACTTGAATAAATTGGGTTCAGATGACATCAGATTCGAAGAGCCGGAGTCGGGTGTTAGTAAATACCCGAAATCACTTCGGTTTGAAATCTTCTATAATTCTTCATAGATTGATATGTGAAATCAAATAGGCCGGTTTGGGATAATATGGACCATTCAAACTAAGTTGGATACTTAGATATTGTTTTGTGAAATTAAAATGTTGACTATATAAGTTGTTTACTTGTAGTAAAGTACGAGTTACCCCAGGTTTAAATAAGTTCTATGAATTTAAAATTTCATGTTAGATGAGTTTACTCACGCTGGTTTTCAGCCTGACCCGGGTGTTACCATGATGTAATGCTCGGGTCAGACCGAGTATTACAGATTTTCAAGCAAGGACGTTCTAGAGCTCAGGAGGCGAGCCCGATGGCAGGAACGTATGGAGTGTTTCCGCTTTGGGATATTGTTATTTCTCTGGGACATGTTATATTTAACTGTCCAGTGTTTGTGTAAATGTTGTAACTCTGATGTATAAAAATGTAATTGACAGATACAATATTCTTTTGTAAACTATTATTTATTTGATATTATATTTTGATCCGCTGCGAATGTGAGAATCTGTGGTGTGTTTCTGTTTCTTCTTCTTCTATCTCTTTCTTCTTTTCCTAACTATCTGGAATTTTCGGGATCGAAAATTCTAGGTCGTTACAATTAACTTCAGATTTTGTTTCTTCATTATGATTAAAATTATTTTAACTGAAATACCAATTTTAGATTTCCCAAATTACTTCTTTATCCTTTTAAATAAATTCAAACCTTGAATTTAAAAAATAAATTCTTTATTTCTTGATATAATATCACTTAAGTTCAAATTTCCATTATTTCTCTGTTTGCTCAAAATCCTCTTTTCCCCTACTCAGAATTTATTTATTAGGATTTTAAAATCACTTATGTTCTTCTCCGATTCATTCTTAAATTTATTCAAATTCTCTATTTTACTTGAAAATTTACTCTTTATTTTCTTTTTAAAAATCCAATTCTATATATTTTGATAACTCAGAGTATTGAAATATATTCAAGCAAACCATAGCATTCAATCTCAATTGTCAATATAATTCATCACAGAATATCAAATAATTATAACATAGAATTATTAGAACATTCTAAATAATTTTGAGAAATCCAGTTGGATCCCTCCAATCTATCTCCCTGCATCCACATATGTTAGCACAATATAAAATACCAATTCCATTTCGAGGTTGAATATCGCAGTATATGGGTTTATAAAATATCATCCGCTATTATGCGGCGCATAGTGTCTCATCCACTATATAATGCGGGAAATCAGTCACTCCAATATATATATATACTATTATTATATATATAATACCACATCCAATCAATCCAATCATTCACCAAATATTTAAATTTAACCATTTAAATTTAAATAAAACCCAGATGAGTGAGATTAACTCACCTTCGATTTTTCGTTTGCCATCCACTTCAATCTTCGTTTGATTCATGATTTTTGACCTTGTATAACATTTATAAGGTTTATTAATATTTGAAGTAATCCAAAAATCAATTTCCGTTTAATAAATTTGTTTAACTAATAATTTAGTTTTAAACTAATTTCCTATAATAAATAAGTTTTGTAACTAAAATAATTAAATAAGTTAATTAAACAAATAAATCACTATAATTCCTTATTTAAAATAAACTAGTAGATTTAAAAATGTTGGCTTTCCTTCTATTAAAAATAATCTATATAGGCTTAAAATCTAACTTTTATATAAACCCTTATATTCCAAAATCTTATGTATATATATATATATATTTTCTATTTTAAACCTTATATACATATACATACATATATATATATATATATATATTTAAAGTAAAAAGAGAAAAGTAAACTGCAGCTATACCTTACTGTTATAAATCTCTCTTTTTTTTTAAAAAAAAATCACATACAGATGTAAAATGATCTATATACATACTCAAAGATCCAATTTTTCCCAAAACAACCTTTAAACTTTCTGCCTTTCCAAAATCTTTTCCACGTATATGTATTAATTTGAATTAAATTAAATTAAAAACAAATATAATAAAACTGCTACCTTACGACCCAGGAAATCAAATCAACAAACCCCTAGCCAAAAAGACGAATGCGAGATCCCCAAATCATCGCTGCCAAGCTTGACCCCGCTACAATTGCCATCGCGGCCCCATACTTTACCCACTCACGGCCCCAAACGAGCGTCTCCTCCCCTCAAACCATCAACAACGAGACAACTCCACCAGAATTACTCGCGACACACCCACTTGCTCGCGTATGAGCTCGTTCGCCATCACCTTCCACTGCGCTGTGACACAGCCTGTAACAATCCTAGTTTTAGCGATTACCTAAGAATATTAAATTATAATGGAGGTTATAATTTAATAGTTTTAATTAATAATAAATAGAGGATTTTTATTGTTTATTAGGAATATACAATATATTTGAGAATAAAATGAGAAAATAAAGTTTTGGAAACTTTATTAAGATGATTTGAGATAATTAAACGAGGAAAATGTGTTTTATTTAGAGGTAATGCAATAATTTTTGTTAATTATTGCTATTTACTTCTTTTAATGATTTTTAAAAGGAGTAATTAATTTTATAATGGGATATATTTAATATAACAATGAAATTGAGTTTAAAAATATAATTTGAGTGTAAAATTGGGTTGAAATGGTTTATAAAATTTTATTACATAAGAATATGGTTTTTATGAAATTTTTAAAGTTAATTACAATGGTTTTTGTAATTAAAAATGTAAATTTGCCATTTAATTTAAAATAGAGAAATACGATAATAAAAATGTTTCAATAATATAAATAATCTTTTATTTGAGTGTAAAACATTTTTATTATCATGAGTATTGAGTTTCAAAAGTTTTAAAGAAGTAAAACTTGAAATAGTGTTAATTCCATTTGTTAGTATACATTGTAACATGAAATAAGAGATTAAGTAATTAACTTAAGTTAACTTCTTTTATTAATTTGGGCTAAAGCCCATTACCACTATCATTAGCTTGTAAGCAGAAATGAGTAATGAGAAAGAAAAATAACAGTACATACCTTTTTCTCTTTTCTTCCTCAAAATTCCAGAAGCTTGTTAATGGCAACAACCCTTTCTTCCTCTTTCAATCTATGCTTAAATTTGTCAAATAAAAATGAAAATTGATGATTTAAAATGTTAATTCTAGAGCTAAATTCAGGTAATCGATTTCTAAAACCCTTCTCTTCATCAAAATTCGTTTTTATAGTGATAATTGTTGATTTGCTTCTCTCCTTGTTTGCATGTACCTGTTCTTAGTTTTACAGGATTGGATGCTCTGTTCTTGACTAAAAGCTTTAATTTTTGGCATCTAAATCATAGTTCAATCTTCATGAAGGCAAGATGAGTGTAAAACTCACAAACTCTAGCTGAATTATTTTGCTCTTTGTTATTATCTTGTTTTTCAGTTTTCAAGTGTCCTGTTTGAATTGCCATAACTCTTGACTCGTGAATCGGAATTAGGTGATTCTTTTTTTGAATTATAGCTATGGCAATGCTCTACAACTTTCATGTATTGAGTTTTCTGTAATTTTGAGTTTTACTCTGTCAAAATCGAATTTTTCTAATGCTATCCCGAGATCAAAAGCAATACACGCTCTGTGGTTGAAGCTGAAATGAATTCAACCATGACTTCTTTGTTTCTTAACCGATTTTGATGATTTTAGATGTTCCAGAAAGCATAAATCATATACTATAACTTTCATGTATTGTGTTTTCTGTAATTTTGAGTTTTTCTATGTCAAAATTGAATTTTTCTACTGCTATCCCGAGAGCAAAAGCAATATTTGCTCTATGCTTGAAGCTGAAATGAATTCAACCATAACTTCTTTGTTTCTAAACCGATTTTGATGATTTTAGATGTTCCGGAAAGCATAAATCATGTACTACAACTTTTATCTTTTGAGTTTTCTGTAATATTGATGTGAGATATGTCAAAATCTAATTTTTCTACTGCTAACCCGAGAGCAAACCAATATTTGCTCTTTGCTTGAAGCAGAAATGAATTCAACCATAACTTCTTCGTTTCTTAACCGATTTTGATAATTTTGAATGTACCGAAATGCCTAAATCATTTACTACAACTTTTATGTTTTGAGTTTTCTGTAATTTTGAGGTTAGCTATGTCAAAATCTAATTTTTCTACTGCTAACCCGAGAGCAAAACCAATATTTGCTCTGTGCTTGAAGCTGAAACGAAATTGGCCATTACTTCATTTCTTAACCGAATTTGATAAGTTTGGATGTTTCGAAAAGCTTAGACTTTGTGATAAAAGTTTCATGTTTTCTGTTTTTTTGAAATTTCGAAGTTAACTTGGTCAAATCTGTATTTGTTTGTTGCTGTCCCGAGAGCAAAACGACAGCAATAATAATCATTGATTTGAGAATTGTATTATCTTATTTTTGCTCTCATTCTTGTTCGATTTCGATGTTGTTTTTGAGATATTTTGAGAGCTATGATGCTTATCAATAGGCTAGCTATATTTAGAGAATTTGAATTTCAAATTTAAATAGAATTTGAATTGATTTTGGGTTATTTGAATTGAATTCAAGTTATCGGTTTTGAGTATCTTTATTGTTTTCCATTGTTTTCGAACACGGTTTTCAGTAAACCATTTTGAAGTGATTTTTAAAATAAATGGACATTTCAAATTATTATATAGTATTTTAAAAATTATTTTTCTAATATATAAAATCTATTTATTTCCTATAATAAAGGAAGTTCAAACATTGGTTTTATTAATCTTTTCGAAAAAAAAGGTTTTAAAAGCTTGTTTTCTCTAGTAAACTATTTTAAATATAAAACATACACTTTTGCACCATTCGAACGTATGAGAAAGAAAATTAAATGATTTAGTAAAACACGTGGTATGGGACATGTGCGTTTACTATTTCAGTTAATTCCGGACTTGTACGATCGAAGCTATTTGAGATTAATGATTCTGAGATGTTTTGCCATTTTATGGCGTATTTTGAGTTTTATAATTCCTATTTATTGGAATTATTTAAGATGGCCAAGATTTGTCAAGTATTATGGTTTGAGATCTCCTATGTTCGAGTGTGTTCAATGAAAACCATCACGATGTTTTAATTACTTGCCAATGATATAAGGCACGCCTTGAGTATATGATTTCATATTTTGAGATTTATGGTTTATGAGGAACCATCACGATGTTTTCACTTGTCGATGAGATGAGACAAGTTACGATGCCATTTAATACTTGTCGATGAGATGAGTATGGTGTCTCCTTATCACTCGCCAATGAGACGAGGCGAGATATGATTTTCTAAGTTTTACGATATTCCTAGGGTGGCATCGACTATCGGCTAGTAAACTGCTAAGTGCGAACGTGTGGTATGGGACACACGTTAACACTTTTTGGGTTCCTGTCCGCGAGTTTGTGACACATTCACGATGTTTACCTAACAAAACTGCTTTGAGAGGTGTTAGCGACCTTGTCATGAGGATAAACTGCTTTGAGAGGTGTTAGCGATCTTGTTAGGGCTGACAAAACGGCTTGAAAAGGTGTCAGCGACCTTGTCATGAGGACGAACTGCTTTGGGAGGTGTTAGCGACCTTGTCTGAGGCTTCGACCGTCTGAGTTTAGCACGTGCAGCATTGCTTCAGCATTACAATCGGGGATTTGGCCAATCCGGATTTTCTAAGTTTTCTGTTTTATTGTGATTTCACATTTTTAAGATGTTTTATTACATTGATAGTCAAGTGCTATATGAGATGTTATATATTTGGTGATTTCAAATATGATGTTTTGAACTCTTATCGAGTTCCTTGAGTTATGAGTTTGGATAATTTCATGATTTTATAGGATATTCTTGGTTTTGCCATTTCGGCGAGTTGAGATTGAGATTTATATACATTTATACCGATGAGATGAAGTATAATTGAATTTGAAGATTCATCTATAATTGAGTTTTAGATCATCCTATTTAAGAATGTTTTATGTTTTCCATTTTGGCGAGAGTTTGTATTGATGTTTCTCCTTTTGATGAGATATGGTTCATGGAAACCATGTAGACATTTTGGGATATCGCCGATGATATGAGGCACTTGTGTTTGATTTGACAATTGAGTTTGAGTTACCTCTTTCGAGGTATTTGGTCACTTAAGTAGCGTTTGTTACTTAAGTGTTGAGCTTATAAGTTTATCGATTCATTCTTCTCTTTCGAGAAGAAGTATCTTCATGTCTGTTCTGCTTCATATTACCGATATTGACTAATTTGTGTAGCTAGACTAATCCGTGTATTTATACTCGGGTCAGATCGAGTTGTTTCAGGTATCATTTATTGGACTTAGCTTGAAGTTGATGTTGGATATTAGCTCTTCTTTCTCTTGAGTAGTTTCTGTTCTACTGCTTGACTCTGATGTATTTACATTTGATTCGATGTTTATAGTGTGGTTGAGTGCCACCTTTATTGTATTCATATTGTATTGTACTGAATATGTACCAGTGTATATGTATATATATGATGTTGGTTACTGTTCTGTGATATGATTTACATTCAGTTATTGTATTTTGTTCTGATAGATCCGTTAGCCACCTATAGTTTTGGATTAAGAATTTACTGGGTATGTCGATCCACTTGAGTTAAAAAAAATTATATTGCATTTATCGACGTATTCAATAGATGTTTAAGACAAAATTATAGATGGTCGCCCTTAACCAGCCCTATTCTCCGCTTTAGTAGACAAAATTACCTGTTAATTCTCTTTGCTAAGGTGGGTCTTGGGGTGGGGCGTTACAGCATGGTATCAGAGCCATGGTCAGAACAAAGTAGTATAAACACAGAACAGTACGTATATCATGATACATCGAAGTACAATACGAGTGAATCATTGTCCTTTATTCGAGCTTGTTTTTGAATCGAGCATTTTTTTTTTGAGTTTTGGGATTTTTGAGATGGAATATGTCTAGGAATATATATGTATATATATATATTGTATTCCATAATAGAGTTTGATGTCATCTTATCTTATATAAAATCCTATTTGAGATTATTCTATTCTTATTTTTGTCGATACGAGTGAGTTCGTATTGATGTAGCTGATTGATTTCTTTGAGCATTCCTGTTGCATTCCTTTGAGAGTTGTGAATCCTATTGAAGGAATCACAACGATTGGCTTGTTGTGAGCATTCTAAGTTTTCTATTTGTTTCTACTTTAGTGAGTATTTGTTTATTACTCACTATCTTGAGATGTATCTGATTTGGGATGGATTGACTTATTTGATGTTAAGTTCGATCCTTTTGTTGTTATAGGATCCTATATTTATTTAGGCATCCTAATTTGTTTGGTTTATTATTTCTATCACTTTGGAATGTGAATGATGATTCCGAAGTTTCTGTATTCACTCTTGAGTATCGAGATGTTGATGATATGTCTCGAATTCTAGTCAAGGTGACTTTGTAGAGCTTTGCAAGTGCGTTTGGATTTGACATCCAATCGGGCAATCGAGTGTTGAGGTAACCTTATTCCTGGTTCTTAGCTCTTCGGTTATCCTTCCACGAGGATATCCACCGAGGAATGAGGTGAGTTTCTAGATTGTTCGAGTTTGATCGAGTTTATCATTCAGCTTCGTTTGAGTGTTCTTTTCAGATACTTAATCAATTTTATCCTTTGTAGCATTACTCCGTTTGAAGTAGTGATTCGTGGATTGTGTGCTTCTTCTCCTTCGAGAAGAATAGCTTGCTTATCCTATATCTTGATGATTTTTGGGAGTGGCTCTTGACATCGTAAGATTGACGAACACTCTATCTCCTTCTGATGATTTTGAGAATTGGGTATTCTGGGAATATCTCGATGCATTCTCTTAATGTTCTTTGGTTTGAGTTTTTGAAGCTATATATACATGAGTTTTAAAAGAGAAATTGGAGTTTGGATATATTTAAAAATCAAAGAATATTTTGAGAATATAATATATTTATATGAGTATTATTCTTTTATAGAAATAATTTAAGAGTGTTGGGTTATCCATCGAGTAGTTAAGAGTTCTGGTCGATACGCCTGATCAACGTTATCGATAGGAATCTCCTAAATGCTATAATGAGGCAATCAGACATGATGATTTGTATTTTAAAGATTGAGATTTTGAAAATAATATTTTTGAGAATAAATATTGAATTTATTTTTGAATGGTAATTGCAGCCATTGATTTTAGAGACGAGCATCGGAGTGGCGAGGCAGTTTTGATCGTTCGATCGACTCTGCCGCCAACGAATATATCTATTATTAGAGATTCAATGGCGAGGCAATGCCATTTATTTATTTATTTTGAAATTATAAAGATGAGAATATATGAGAATATTCTTGAGTTATACTTTATTGGAAGTATATTTTGAGATTTTTGAATCTATATTATATACATTGGATGTTTTTAGAGAAGAGTTATAAGAGGATTTGAAGATTGTTTTTAAACTATTTAACTGGTTTAATAAAAAGAGTAAAGAGAATTTAAACCCTTAATTTATTTTGAGGAATATTATTATGGATTTACAAAATTCTTTGAAAATTAATTTTTAAGTAAGAGAAGAAATTTGGAGTTTTAATTTGAGTTTTACATTACATACTAAGTAATATAGTAAGGAGTTTGAAAATTCTGAAATGTTGAAAATTGAGATTTAAAATTTAAAAGATATCGAGGAAAAAAAATCTAAATTATTTGGATTGAAAAGTAATTTGAGCTTATATTCTTGTTCTGGAGTTCACTCCATTCTTGTGCTATTAATAACGACGTGCATTTTCGCGGTCGTTCGAGTTTGGTGGCCTCGTGAGAAGCCATTTTGTGTGATTTATCTATCTTGTCTATTGAGTCTGTCCTTGTTGTGAGGATGTTATTTCCGTATTATTATGCGGAAAATTGTGTTGATGATCATTTTTGTTGCTTAGAGTTCGGGTTTGAATGAGTTTGCTTCCGACTCTATTCGTAGAGTTTTGAGAAATCTATCTTATTTGATATATTATTTGTTGAGATTTTTATTGAGTATTGATTCGAAGAAGGGATATCTTCGAAATTATTTCGAGTTACTTGGAAAATTCGATGGTTTGCTAATCACTAAATTAGCATTTGATGGGCCATTGGGTTAACCAAGTGAGTTTTTCCTTGTTTCTCTCTACCATTCTATGTTGAGAATATGAATGGTTTGAGTTTCAAGCTTGTCTTTTATCTTTTATCGAATGAATTTTTGTGTTGTTTACGGATCTTTTTCTAGAAAATTGCGGGGACGTAATTTTTGTAAGGAGGGAAGTCTGTAACAACCCTGGTTTTAACGATTACCTAAGAATATTAAATTATAATGGAGGTTATAATTTAATAGTTTTAATTAATAATAAATAGAGGATTTTTATTGTTTATTGGGAATATACAATATATTTGAGAATAAAATGAGAAAATAAAGTTTTGGAAACTTTATTAAGATGATTTGAGATAATTAAATGAGGAAAATGTGTTTTATTTAGAGGTAATGCAATAATTTTGTTAATTTTTGCTATTTACTTCTTCTAATGATTTTTAAAAGGAGTAATTAATTTTATAATGGGATATATTTAATATAACAATGAAATTGAGTTTAAAAATATAATTTGAGTGTAAAATTGGGTTGAAATGGTTTATAAAATTTTATTACATAAGAATATGGTTTTTATGAAATTTTTAAAGTTAATTACAATGGTTTTTGTAATTAAAAATGTAAATTTGCCATTTAATTTAAAATAGAGAAATACGATAATAAAAATGTTTCAATAATATAAATAATCTTTTATTTGAGTGTAAAACATTTTTATTATCATGAGTATTGAGTTTCAAAAGTTTTAAAGAAGTAAAACTTGAAATAGTGTTAATTCCATTTGTTAGTATACATTGTAACATGAAATAAGAGATTAAGTAATTAACTTAAGTTAACTTCTTTTATTTATTTGGGCTAAAGCCCATTACCACTATCATTAGCCTGTAAGCATAAATGAGTAATGAGAAAGAAAAATAACAGTACGTACCTTTTTCTCTTTTCTTCCTCAAAATTCCAGAAGCTTGTTAATGGCAGCAACCCTTTCTTCCTCTTTCAATCTATGCTTAAATTTGTCAAATAAAAATGAATATTGATGATTTAAAATGTTAATTCTAGAGCTAAACTCAGGTAATCGATTTCTAAAACCCTTCTCTTCATCAAAATTCGTTTTTATAGTGATAATTGTTGATTTGCTTCTCTCCTTGTTTGCATGTACCTGTTCTTAGTTTTACAGGATTGGATGCTTGTTCTTGGTTAAAAGCTTTAATTTTTGGCATCTAAATCATAGTTCAATCTTCACGAAGGCAAGGTGAGTGTAAAACTCACAAACTCTAGCTGAATTATTTTGCTCTTTGTTATTATCTTGTTTTTCATTTTTCAAGTGTCCTGTTTGAATTGCCATAACTCTTGACTCGTGAATCGGAATTAGGTGATTCTTTTTTTGAATTATAGCTATGGCAATGCTCTACAACTTTCATGTATTGAGTTTTCTGTAATTTTGAGTTTTACTCTGTCAAAATCGAATTTTTCTAATGCTATCCCGAGATCAAAAGCAATACACGCTCTGTGGTTGAAGCTGAAATGAATACAACCATGACTTCTTTGTTTCTTAACCGATTTTGATGATTTTAGATGTTCCAGAAAGCATAAATCATATACTACAACTTTCATGTATTGTGTTTTCTATAATTTTGAGTTTTGCTATGTCAAAATTGAATTTTTCTACAGCTATCCCGAGAGCAAAAGCAATATTTGCTCTGTGCTTGAAGCTGAAATGAATTCAACCATAACTTCTTTGTTTCTAAACCGATTTTGATGATTTTAGATGTTCCAGAAAGAATAAATCATGTACTACAAATTTTATATTTTGAGTTTTCTGTAATATTGAGGTTAGCTATGTCAAAATCTAATTTTTCTACTGCTAACCCGAGAGCAAACCAATATTTGCTCTGTGCTTGAAGCAGAAATGAATTCGACCATAACTTCTTCGTTTCTTAACCGATTTTGATAATTTTGAATGTTCCGAAATGCCTAAATCATTTACTACAACTTTTAAGTTTTGAGTTTTCTGTAATTTTGAGGTTAGCTATGTCAAAATCTAATTTTTCTACTGCTAACCCGAGAGCAAAACCAATATTTGCTCTGTGCTTGAAGCTGAAACGAAATTGGCCATAACTTCTTCATTTCTTAACCGAATTTGATAAGTTTGGATGTTTCAGAAAGCTTAGACTTTGTGCTAAAAGTTTAGGGGTCGTTTGGTTTATTTCGTATTTTATGTTTTGAGTTTTCAATATTAATTACAAAATATGAGAAGGGGAGGTCGGAAGGGATGAACGGAAGATTGGAGGGGACCACGAAGTGGATGGAGGAACGATGGAAGGATGAATTGTTGCTCGTGCTTCCGTTTTTCTCAAAACACGAAAAATGAAAAAAAGTTGTTTTCTATTTTGTGTGTTAAATTCATTTTCTAAAATTGTCATTTTTCATAATATACATGCGTTGTAAGTATTTTTGTATGGACGAAAACTCAAAACTAAAAACGGTAAACCAAACATAGCCTTAATGTTTTGTGTTTTTTTGAAATTTCGAAGTTAGCTTGGTCAAATCTGTATTTGTTTGTTGCTGTCCCGAGAGCAAAACGACAGCAATAATAATCATTGATTTGAGAATTGTATTAGCTTATTTTTGCTCTCATTCTTGTTTGATTTTGATGATGTTTTTGAGATATTTTGAGAGCTATGATGCTTATCAATAGGCTATCTATATTTAGAGAATTTGAATTTCAAATTTAAATAGAATTTGAATTGATTTTGGGTTATTTGAATTGAATTCAAGTCATCGGTCTTGAGTATCTTTATCGATTTCCATTGTTTTCGAACACGGTTTTCACTAAACCATTTTGAAGTGATTTTTAAAATAAATGGCCATTTCAAATTATTATATAGTATTTTAAAAATTATTTTTCTAATATATAAAATCTATTTATTTCCTATAATAAAGGAAGTTCAAACATTGGTTTTATTAATCTTTTCGGAAAAAAAGGTTTTAAAAGCTTGTTTTCTCTAGTAAACTATTTTAAATATAAAACATACACTTTTGCACCATTCGAACGTATGAGAAAAAAATTAAATGATTTAGTAAAACACGTGGTATGAGACATGTGCGTTTACTATTTCAGTTAATTCCGGACTTGTACGATCGAAGCTATTTGAGATTAATGATTCTGAGATGTTTTGCCATTTTATGGCGTATTTTGAGTTTTATAATTCCTATTTATTGGAATTATTTAAGATGGCCAAGATTTTTCAAGTATTATGGTTTGAGATCTCCTATGTTGGAGTGTGTTCAATGAAAACCATCACGATGTTTTAATTACTTGCCAATGATATAAGGCACGCCTTGAGTATATGATTTCATATTTTGAGATTTATGGTTTATGAGGAACCATCACGATGTTTTCACTTGTCGATGAGATGAGACAAGTTACGATGCCATTTAATACTTGTCGATGAGATGAGTATGGTGTCTCCTTATCACTCGCCAATGAGACGAGGCGAGATATGATTTTCTAAGTTTTACGATATTCCTAGGGTGGCATCGACTATCGGCTAGTAAACTGCTAAGTGCGAACGTGTGGTATAGGACACACGTTAACACTTTTTGGGTTCCTGTCCGCGAGTTTGTGACACATTCACAATGTTTACCTAACAAAACTGCTTTGAGAGGTGTTAGCGACCTTGTCATAAGGACAAACTGCTTTGAGAGGTGTTAGCGACCTTGTTAGGGCTGACAAAATGGCTTGAAAAGGTGTCAGCGACCTTGTCATGAGGACGAGCTGCTTTGGGAGGTGTTAGCGACCTTGTCTGAGGCTTCGACCGTCTGAGTTTAGCACGTGCAGCATTGCTTCGGCATTACAATCGGGGATTTGGCCAATCCAGATTTTCTAAGTTTTCTGTTTTATTGTGATTTCACCTTTTTAAGATGTTTTATTACATTGATAGTCAAGTGCTATATGAGATGTTATATATGTGGTGATTTCAAATATGATGTTTTGAACTCTTATCGAGTTCCTTGAGTTATGAGTTTGGATAATTTCATGATTTTATAGGATATTCTGGGTTTTGCCATTTCGGTGAGTTAAGATTGAGATTTATATACATTTATACCTATGAGATGAGGTATAATTGAATTTGAAGATTCATCTATAATTGAGTTTTAGATCATCCTATTTAAGAATGTTCTACGTTTTCCATTTTAGCGAGAGTTTGTATTGATGTTTCTCCTTTCGATGAGATATGGTTCATGGAAACCATGTAGACATTTTGGGATATCGCCGATGATATGAGGCACTTGTGTTTGATTTGACAATTTAGTTTGAGTTACCTCTTTCGAGGTATTTGGTCACTTAAGTAGCGTTTGTTACTTAAGTGTTGAGCTTATGAGTTTATCGATTCATTCTTCTCTTTCGAGAAGAAGTATCTTCATGTCTGTTCTCCTTCATATTACCGATAATGACTGATTTGTGTAGCTAGACTGATCCGTGTATTTATACTCGGGTCAGACCGAGTTGTTTCAGGTATCATTTATTGGACTTAGCTTGAAGTTGATGTTGGATGTTAGCTCTTCTTTCTCTTGAGTAGTTTATGTTCTACTGCTTACTCTGATGTATTTACATTTGATTCGATGTTTATAGTGTGGTTGAGTGCCACCTTTATTGTATTCATATTGTATTGTACTGAATATATACCCGTGTATATGTATATATATGATGTTGGTTACTGTTCTGTGATGTGCTTTACATTCAGTTATTGTATTTTGTTCTGATAGACCCATTAGCCACCTATAGTTTTGGATTAAGCATTTACTGGGTATGTCGATCTACTTGAGTTAAAAAAAATTATATTGCATTTATCGACGTATTCAATAGATGTTTAAGACAAAATTATAGATTGTCGCCCTTAACCAGCCCTATTCTCCGCTTTAGTAGACAAAATTACATGTTAATTCTCTTTGCTAAGGTGGATCTCGGGGTGGGGCGTTACACAGCCGCCCCTAATCTTCAAACGAAGTGGCGCGCGCATCAATCGCTGTCGACGCCCGATTGAGGGAGAGAAGTCGCGACCCTCTTGAGTTATGAAAAAGGGTCGAGACTCGATTTGTTGAATGGAAATGAAGAGAAGATGACTCGTGATTTCCTTCTGCATTTTTTTTCTTCAGCTCGGCCCTTATGATATTTTTAACGAAAAGATATAGGAGATTTGCAATTCAATAGGGAAAAGAAGACGTGATGTTGAGCTGAAATAATTGAGGGTTGCGTGTTTAAACGGAGAAGGGTGGCGTATTAGAGAAGGAAAAACAGTTGACTAGTCCAAATATATAATTATATTATTATTTTTTATCGTCTCGAATTGCACCATAAAATCTCGACCTCTTATCGAGGCATGCCGCTAGGCATTCATAATGCTATACCCCTATTCCAAACGCAATGGAAAAGGTTTCATTTCTTAATTCGATCGTATGGAGAAGATAGCTTTTTTAACCCAGTTATTATATTAAATTTCAATATAGAATTCAGCGCGTTTATATATCATACGATCACATGACAAATCCAAACGCTACAAAATTTTAAATCCAATAATAATACACTATTACGGATCCAATGGAACTAGTTTCGTCGAATTCCGAGACTGTGCCTCGGAAGGCTATTTTTAAATATCGATTTAAACGATATAATTTCAAAACTTAACAAAACACTTCCAAATTCAAGTTTAACACTTTTACTATATTCAGTATTATCAATATAAATTTTACAAGCCTTTAAAATATTTTTAACAGGCTTAAAACTGCAGATTGAACCATTTACCCAATTTCCAATTATTTAATTAGACAATTAAATCACTCAATAAATGGTTGTATTTGAAATTCAAGTTAGAAATTAACTTTTAAATATTTAAAATCAATTAAATATTCCAATTTCAAATATCCAAAATTCTGGGTCGTTACATTCCTCCCCCCTTAAAAGAATTTCATCCCCGAAATTACTAGTTAGGAAGAATGATTCAATCCCCGATAACTATTTTCTCAAATCCAAATAGTTTCAAACAACCTTCCAAAATAATCTTTTATTAAGACACACTAACCCTCTTTCTAACTTTTCAAACTTATCCATAAGTCCTAAACAATATTACTTACTTATCAATTCAAATTTAAATTTGAAACCAAATTTAGAATTATCAAAATTTTCTCAAAATTTTTCCAACTCCTTAAATTTTCGAAATTTTTTGCTAGCATCTCCTTTGCGCGGCTAGCTCGGTACAACCACAAAATGCCTCTACGGTCCTCCAGATTTCAAAAGAAAACAAAAGGCAAGTGGCTAGATCGGAAAATCATCAAATTTCATATGCCAATTTAAATACATACCTTTTGGTCGGGCAATTCAAATTTTATCTTCTGAAATCAAAATCATCAATTTTCCTTTGCTTTAAAAACACTTGTATATCCCACTTAGCAATAATGCTCAATCACAGAATTCAAAATCGTTTTATTCACTTCTTTTACACAATTTCAACATTTTCTTTACTTAAGCCCGTACGATGTACCTATACCATCCGTACGCAATATCAAATCCGATCGCTCATTCGATCACACAATTTCACTTTTGAACTAGTATCGTCCACCCGACTTCCTAGTGCGGACTCAGATCTGGTTTCTTGATCAAGAACCGTCATTCTCCTTGCATATCCATAACTATGATAGAGAACATCCAAAATCAATCAAAATCCATATCCAGGGTTCGCCGTCGAAAATCGAGTGAAAAATCCTAACTCGGATCGGTATAATTACCTCGAAATTCTGTACTCGAATCCGGATCAAATCACTATGCGAATAAAATAATATACGCACATCGTACGTAATTAGCCCCAATTGATTTTTCTAACCATATCATTTTTTTTCATATTCATTTTGATTGTTATTCACTTATCCACAATTATCCCATTTCAAAACTTTCAGTTTTAATCTTCATTCAATTATTCACTCAGTATTTTCCCAATACCAATTTACTTAAGAATTTCATTCTTCATTTCTTAAGTTCAATATAAATATTTCTTATATTTATTTTTACTACTTCACTACTGAAGTGTATACTTCAATTGAGTTCCAATTCCATATAAAATTCAATTTGCTTCAATTTATTAATTATTTTCAAATCTCAATACTTTTTCCCCAATTTCCATTTTCAATTCTACTTGGATTCAATTTGTCTTCAACTTTGAATATTGAATTTTATTCACCTTATCTCAACCCATATTTAATTAACCATTTCCTTTTATTAGTTTCACTTACTAATTTATCTAAAATCTCAAATAAAAGTTTATTTGCAAACTTTTTCTTCCTTTAGTTTCTTCGAACAATTCCTTCGATTTCACCTTACTTCACATACATACTTTTAAATTAGATTTCAATATTCAGTTTCAATTCTCATTGCTTACCAATTTTAAATCATTTGTCGTTAGTGAAAATTTTAAAAATTTTCTAACTCCCAATATTTTCGGAAAATTTTGGCAGAGTCTCCTTTGTACGAAGGAGCTTTTGCAATTTGACAAGAGATATAAATATATATACATCGACCCACACGGTCGGAAAATAAAAAACAAACAACAGTTCATATTTCCTATCTTTTTATTGCGTAGGCGTACCTTTATTTAGCATTTTTAAGCAAACGGCTTATTATTTTAGCAATTAGCGCAACCAAATCCAGCCACACGGCTTCCATATACCTGTACTTACTCAATTCAAACATGTAAGTGCCGTATATAGAAAATTTATTCACATTTCACTCATATTCAATAGCTAACACATGGATTTCATAAGCCATACATACCAAACAGCACTTATAAGTAATTAATAAGGTTTCAATCACCAATTCAATTGCTTTCACTTGGTATTCTTACCCTTACCTTCAATTTAAGTGATGTACAACTCACTTACTCACCTTCAATTCATTTATAATTCCAAGCAAACTCATATTCATATCAATTTGTATAAATTTCATTTTATTTTACTAATTTAATTCAATTAGTATACTCATTCAATCCATCATAAATTCTAATTTGCATTCACAATTTAATTCTGAATTTATTTTATTAATAACAAGGCCATTCAATTTATTTCTACTCACTTGGATATTATTTGCAATTCAAACCATCTTTATCCTAATCCAACTTCATTTCATTTGACAACACTTCAATCATATTTTAATTTATTAACACTTCGAGTTGAATTTTTACTTGAAACCCAAGTTCATTTCCAAACTCCATTAATAACTCACAATTCAACTTTTATTTAACCACTTTAAATCCCATTAACAAATTCGACTTACTAATTTATTCCAAATTAGTTATTTCTAATTTACTAACAATTTCCAAATTCACTTTCATTTAACTATTCTCCAAGTCAAATTTTATTCTAAACAAATTTCAAGTTTTTATAAGTTTTTCAAACCCATTTATTATTCCATAAACATTTTTAATTAACTTCCAGAGTTTTTAAGCAATTTCTCAGCACTTCAAAATCACCTTTGAAATCAATTATATCCAAAATCCTTTGGTATTTCTAAAATCAAACCCAACTTTTGCAAACAATTCCAATTTAAAAATCTCCAGACAACAATTTCTCTCTTGGAACTCGAAAATGAATATCAATGATGCTGCAGTCATCACCGAAGTTATTTTCCAACGACCGAAAGAGTTCAATGCTTTTATCTCTTTAAAACAATTTTCAAATATTTTTAATTTCAAATCTCTCCAGATTTCAAGTCCAATCCAAAAATATTCCTCAAATAATACCGCTATTATTTTTCCAAAACCTTTGGAAACATTTTCAATCTCAATGGAATTTAAACTTTTCCCAAAATTTCAAATTCCAAATCCATCCACTTCATATTCGAACATTACTCTGGAATTTTCATCTCAATTTATTTTCAAATATTCCTCTGTAATTCTATTTCAAATTATAAATCACATTTACAATTTACATTTACAAATCCCATTTGTATATGAATTTATTCCTTAGCTTTTAGTTATGATTTCAATTTCTTATTCAGATTTACACAACAATGATAATAATTTAATATTATCATTCCTAACAATCAAGCAATCATATATATAACTATAATAGTTTACGAAAAATTATTTCCTTTACATACAAAAATAATTTGGGTAAAATTATTTCATTTACCCTATTTTAAAACAATACTACGTCGAATTGTCATATTCAAGTGTTTAGAAACCCCTATCGGTACAGTTGTACGGACTGTTCCGACCAGAGTTCATAAGTCACTCAATAAATCAATCAACACAATATAAAACCATTTATATTCACTAACAAATACGCACTCATATCTATTATTACTCTCAAACTCATTCCTAGAGTACTATAGACTCTATTCTATGAGTAATCCCCACCAAAGCCAAGGTTCTCACTTAACCTTTCAGCTCTGATACCAAATGTAGCGACCCGCAAATCCGTACCCCTTGAGTTGATAATAACTCTTCCTCGTTCAACCCAAAGTGTACAAAAGAGCGAATAACTAGGGTAAAAGAAGAAGAAAGAGGTAGAAGAAGAAAGTAAAACAACATCAGAATCTTACATCGCAGCGGAATAAAATATAATAGATAATAACTGATCCTTTACACAAAAGAAACTATATCTGCACTACGCCATAAATGGCCTACTGCAACACAAAAAAAATGTTGGCTCAGGCCCGAAAAATGTTGCCATAGGTCTATGGCAACACTTTTAGGGTGATGCAATTTTTGCCGTTGCCTTAGACCTCAAAGGCAACATTTTGACTATCTAAGGCAACATAAGTAATATTGTTGCAATAGAACCCTATTTGGGTCTATGGCAACACCCATAGGTGCCTGTAGCAACATTCAAAAATGTTGCTATAGATATTGATTTTCTGAATTTGTGAGGCCCACAATATAGAGCATATTTGATTTTTTAATAGAAATAAATATTTATTTAATAAAATGCTATTTGCATAGAATTTGATATTCAAACAGTAATTTATTTAAATAAATATTTTATTTCAACATTTGAAATAGTATAAATTCCTGACTCCACTATTTTACAATTCATTGATATATAACACTGATATTCACATATACAGATATTTCTCACTACATCACTTAGTTCACTCATTACATATGCAGTTTCAATTTATACAGACACCGACACTAACAAATATATGACGAGCCGAAGGCGAGCCGAGTGCCGAGCCGAAGGCGAGCCGAGAAGCGGGTCCGGGCGCAGCGCCGGCGGGGGTCCGGGGCACCACACATACTTCTAAACCACCAGCCTCCATCCTCTAATTGCCTCACCAACAAACTATTTCAGTTGCCAAATCGTCTAATCACCTAATCACAATCGCTAATTACCCATTCCGACAACCCAAACATCTTCAAACTTTCACACTGCAAATTCGTAACAAAACCAAGCACCACCCTTGGTTGATAGCAAACAACATTGCTTCTCACTGCAAGCTATATATCTACAGATTTGGACCATCAACTCTAAGCAGACTGCTTCGCCTTTCATCATATTGGGACCATCATTAGCCTACAAAAGAAAAACCAAACTCGTTTACTCAAGCATTACAATTCATATAAATTCAATTCAATTCAATTACAATTCATACCCATCATACAACGGTGATTTCAAGCTTCAGATCTACTTCATTCACCCAATGATAGCATCGACTCTGCATCATACCATTAACTGGAACAACCATAGCCCGCTACATCACTTCACAGACCGCATCCAGACACATCGCCACTGCCTATCTTCTCATCGCATCCAAATACCCTAACACAACATTGACCCTATCCTCAAATGCTACAGATTTATTGTACGCAGGGCAAAACAGATCTGGACAAGTCCAGTTGCCATTTTTCGACTTCGCCACCTGCCCAAAAGTAGACGGCCACAGGAAGTCCGTGGTTCGCGACGGTCTCCCAGATGGGTTCGCCGAGCCATCCTTTGGGGTCGTGGTCGCTTTTGTCGAAGGTTTTGGACGTATCGGGATCAGTGAACTTATTGTTGATGATGCCGTGGTGAGAGGGGTAGAGGCCGGTGGCGATGGAATAGTGATTGGGGAAGGTGAGGGAAGGGAAGACGGGAATCAGGCCAGGAAAGGCTTCAGTGCCATTAGAGATTGAATAGAAATGTAATGGAAAACGAAATTAGGGATTTGGAAATGGGGGGAGAACGAAAATGGTATGAAAAGTAAAGCGGGAAAACGAAAATTTGGGGCAAATTATAGCGGTGATCCAGTTTAACAATTGGATTAAATGTAAACCGTTGGATCATATTCACGCGGATTGCTAATTTTATTAATTTTTTAATCTAAATACATCTATAGCAACACTGTGTAAAAATGTTGCATCGTGTTACACTTTTTTAGCTAGAGCAACACATTTTTATGGCTAAGGTAACACCATAAATACAACGTTGCAGTAGGACCAAAAATTTATATCTATCGCAACATTTTAGCTGGCAACACCATGCAAAAATGTTGCAGAAGGTCATTTATGGCGTAGTGCTGTGTATACATACATCATCAGAATACAACATCAGAGTACAATACAATCAACATCACAATTCAGGACAGTTATAATAACTTGTCCTTACAAAGCTGACTATACAACTTATGATACACAGCGAAATACATCAAATACGTGTGATACGTCTCGCCATCCAGCTCGTCTCTTCAGCTCCACAACATCCTATCCTGTATCTGTAATACTCGGTCTGACCCGAGCATTATAATAAAATAACACCCGAGTCAGTATGGAAAACCAGCGTGAGAAAACACACTCAATTGGATTATTAAAGTTTTCCAAACCCTTTGAAATCAAAAGCATCTCGTAAGACCACGCCACAAATAAACATGTCGGGTTTTTACCTTACGATAGCCAAAACACTTTTTATCAAAATTCTCTGATATTATAATAATGTCTATATACAAATACTTATTCAAATAGCCGAAATTGTTACATCTATTAAATTCCAGCTAATAGGTATACAAACAAAACCGTAAAGGCACGTAGGGAGAATGGATTTCCAACTAATGACTAGGCACTGGGGTACCACCTGTCACAGTACCTGGTCTAGATCAGTGTACCGTGGACCACGCATCCCCTGCAACACAAGACCGGAACTACCCCTTACTGGATAATTCTGAGTAAGATCACCCCACGGTTGGGATCAACAACCGCACCACTAAGCCGAACAAAAAGGGACATCTAGACAGGGATGACCTCACCTTAATGGGTGCTAACCACATAGCCTTGCTGCATAACCCCTGATTTTCAGTCATTCCCGGTTGATGAGCCTCGAGGCTAAGCGTTACCTTTTTAGAACATATCCCTTGGAATGCTCATCGTCCACCTGACGATGTTCCGAAAGAATTCATCCATACAAGTCCATCCCGGGTTCGAACGGAACCGAAGGCACTACTCCTACTACATCCACTTTGGAATCATCCTCAGGATTAGTAGCGACTAGACCTTGCACTTCACTGCTCCATCTTCGATTCCAAACTCATTTTCCCCACGAAAACGTACAAACCGGATCGAAGTGGTTTTCGGAAAATAAATCCCAATCCCGGTCTCTTCGAAACAATCAGCGCATTGGCCAATATTGATAGTCGGTTATTTAACTATCAATTAACATTCACAAACATCCATCAAACAATAAATAATTTTCCAAATTATTTATTTACCTCACAAAATATCTTCGCAAGATATATTTCCACTTTTCAACCCTTTGAAAACGGTTTCAAAAACCATCTTTCTCTCGCGGAGTAAATTCCCAAATATTTTCTATCTCCACTGAAATCACCAAGTACAACCACTTTAGATTTCTAAAATAATTTAAAATACTATATTATAAAATATACTTTAAACAAAACATTTAAATTAAAACTACTTTAATACTTTATTTAAAGATATATACTTTAAGAATATTTAAAATAAAAGTTAAGCCAAACTAAATTTAAAATAAGAGATTATGAAATTCCATACAAGTTTTTAAATTAAACTTTAACCAAACTATCTTTAAAACAAAACTATTTTATAAAATATAAATATTAATAATTATCTTTAAAATCATAATACTAGTCAAACCTTTCAAAATATTTTCCTTTAAAATTTAACAACTTAAATAATAATTTCCCAAAACATTCTTTTAAAATCAACTTTTAAACTTTTAGCTTATACTTAAAATTTAGCTTTGAAAACATTCTTGGCTATTCAGGGAAATACACTTCTCTCTCACATCTTTAAAAATAAATCACTATTTATTTTTAAAACTAATTTACCCATTCCTTTAATAAATTCCCACCATGAATTTATTCTTCCAAATACCAATGATATATTACTTCACCTTTATAAACCCAGTTTATAAATTCCATTGTCTCATTTTCCTTTTAAAATTCCAATTTCCAAACGCTTAAATCAATTTTCAAATTGATTTCCAATTGACTTCACTTTGAAATAAATTCCTTTACTTACTCCATTTATCTCAAAATCCATTAACTTTGGATTTTGTTTCTTCATTATGATTAAAATTATTTTAACTAAAATACCAATTTCAGATTTCCCAAATTACTTCTTTATCCTTTTAAATAAATTCAAACCTTGAATTTAAAAAATAAATTCTTTATTTCTTGATATAATATCACTTAAGTTCAAATTTCCATTATTTCTCTGTTTGCTCAAAATCCTCTTTTCCCCTACTCAGAATTTATTTATTAGGATTTTAAAATCACTTATGTTCTTCTCCGATTCATTCTTAAATTTATTCAAATTCTCTATTTTACTTGAAAATTTACTCTTTATTTTCTTTTCAAAAATCCAATTCTATATATTTTGATAGCTCAGAGTATCGAAATATATTCAAGCAAACCATAGCGTTCAATCTCAATTGTCAATATAATTCATTACAGAATATCAAATAATTATAACATAGAATTATTAGAACATTCTAAATAATTTTGAGGAATCCAGTTGGATCCCTCCAACCTATCTCCCTGCATCCACAGATGTTAGCACAATATAAAATACCAATTCCATTTCGAGGTTGAATATTGCGGTATATGGGTTTATAAAATATCATCCGCTATTATGCGGCGCATAGTGTCTCATCCGCTATATAATGCGGGAAATCAATCACTCCAATATATATATACTACTATTATATATATAATACCACATTCAATCAATCCAATCATTCACCAAATATTTAAATTTAACCATTTAAATTTAAATAAAACCCAGATGAGTGAGATTAACTCACCTTCGATTTTTCGTTTGCCATCCACTTCAATCTTCGTTTGATTCACGATTTTTGACCTTGTATAACATTTATAAGGTTTATTAATATTTGAAGTAATCCAAAAATCAATTTCCGTTTAATAAATTTGTTTGACTAATAATTTAGTTTTAAACTAATTTCCTATAATAAATAAGTTTTGTAACTAAAATAATTAAATTAGTTAATTAAACAAATAAATCACTATAATTCCTTATTTAAAATAAACTAGTAGATTTAAAAATGTTGGCTTTCCTTCTATTAAAAATAATCTATATAGGCTTAAAATCTAACTTTTATATAAAACATTATATTCCAAAATCTTATGTATATATATATATTTTCTGTTTTAAACCTTATATACATACATATATATATATATTTATTTAAAGTAAAAAGGGAAAAGTAAACTGCAGCTATACCTTACTGTAATAAATCTCTTTTTTTTTAAATCACATACATATGTAAAATGATCTATATACATACCCAAAGATCCAATTTTTCCCAAAACAACCTTTAAACTTTCTACCTTTCCAAAATCTTTTCCACGTATATGTATTAATTTGAATTAAATTAAATTAAAAAAATATAATAAAACTGCTACCTTACGACCTAGGAAATCAAATCAACAAACCCCTAGCAAGAAAGACGAACGCGAGACCCCCAAATCATCGCTGCCAAGCTTGACCCCGCTCCCACTGCCATCGCGGCCCCATACTCTACCCACTCGTGGCCCCAAACGAGCGTCTCCTCCCCTCAAACCATCGACGACAAGACAACTCCACCAGAATTACTCGCGACACACCCACTTGCTCGCGTACGAGCCCGTTCGCCATCACCTTCCACTGCGCTGTGACACAGCCGCCCCCTAATCATCAAACGAAGTGGCGCGCGCATCGATCGCTGTCGATGCTCGATTCAGGGAGAGAAGTCGCGACCCTCTTGAGTTATGAAAAAGGGTCGCGACTCGATTTGTTGAACGGAAATGAAGAGAAGATGACTCGTGATTTCCTTCTGCATGTTTTTTTCTTCAGCTCGGCCCTGATGATATTTTTAACGAAAAGGTATAGGAGATTTGCAATTCAATAAGGAAAAGAAGACGTGATGTTGAGCTGAAAGAATTGAGGGTTGCGTGTTGAAACGGAGAAGGGTGGCGTATTAGAGAAGGAAAAACAGTTGACTGGCCCAAATATACAATTATATATATATATATATATATATTATCGTCTCGAATTGCACCATAAAATCTCGACCTCCTATCGAGGCGTGCCGCTAGGCGTTTATAATGCTATACCCCTATTCCGAACGCAATGGAAAAGGTTTTAGTTCTTAATTCGATCGTATGGAGAAGATAGCTTTTTGAACCCATTTATTATATTAAATTTCAATATATATTTCAACGCGTTTATATATCATACGATCACACGACAACTCCAAACGCTACGAAATTTGAAATCCGATAATAATACAATATTATGGATCCAATGGAACAGGTTTTTTCGAATTCCAAGACTGTGCCTCGGAAGGCTATTTTTAAATATCGATTTAAATGATATAATTTCAAAACTTAACAAAACACTTCCAAATTCAAGTTTAACACTTTTACTATCTTTAGTACTATCAATATAAATTTTACAAGCCTTTGAAATATTTTTAACAGGCTTAAAACTGCAGATTCAACCATTTACCCAATTTCCAATTATTTAATTAAACAATTAAATCACTCAATAAATGGTGGTATTTGAAATTCAAGTTAGAAATTAACTTTTAAATATTTAAAATCAATTAAATATTCCAATTTCAAATATCCAAAATTCCGGGTCGTCACAAGGTCTTAATTTGAAACATAGATTTTATTATAATTAAATTCAAATTCGAATATTTAAATAAATTAAATATTAAAATTCGAAGACTCAAAAGAATACGGGTCGTTACATTCTTCACCCCTTAAAAGGATTTCGTCCTTGAAATTCCAAGGACGGAAAGATATAATAAAAGACAGACAATCAACAAAAGTTAAGCACACCAAAAATAGTATCACCCATAACCCCGGTCGGAGGTACGGTGCCTTATCCTATCCATTTTTATTTATCAAATTAAATTAGTTTCATTTTAAAATTAATAGGTTGAATTATAACCTAGAAATATTTTACTTAGTCACCTAACCTAAGCTCTGATACCATCTGTGACAACTTGGATTTTCAAACCAGTCAAAATCGCCGAAAACCCATCCGTTCTGAAACTACGAATGAAAACTACCATTTTAATACACAATATTTAATAAATACTCAACACTATTAAATGTATAGGATACAATTTCAATTGTACAAGTTATCAAAGTAATCAATTTAATCTACATGTGTGCTTAAATACAAAGAAGACTCAATATACAATAAATCTACCACTGCACAACTCTGATGAGAAAGACATCAATAACCTATTCCTACAAACTCAATAAACATGTCAAATGTGGAATAAAATAGTAAGAAGGAAAGATACAACAATACAAGATAAATAGCAACCAATAAACAGATAAACAGGAAAGAGTTATATTATTATTGGGGTTGCATCACTACCACTTGTAACTGCCTACATACCCCTATCTAGTTGGGTACACAATTAGATACTTAAGCCAACGTAGTTCTCCTACCGCAAATAGGACACAAGGAACCTACGATGCACAACAAATATGTAATTTCTAAACTCCCACTTAGGCTTAATCTTCACATTTAGATTCTTTAAATCTAATTAGCTTAATAATTTTCAAAATATAATCATTTTTGAAAATAATTTCTTCGGACTAAATTCTCATTTTCATTTCAAATTCCTTTTGAAATAATATATATATATATATATATATCTTTTGTATCAAATCATACTTTACTTAGGGATGTTAAAAAAATCACCTTCGAAATATTTATTTGCAAATCCCAAAATCTATAATAAAAACATATGCAACCAGACGGAAAGTTTCTCCCAATAACAAAGCAACTGGGTCCCAGCCTTAATACAATCGATAAATAAGAACATTCTCTATTCCAAGAGCGGACTACACCAAAAACGTATGCCCACTTTTTAGTTACAGGTTACCCGAATCATCAGTAACATAACAAATCATTTTATATCCCGAAGTGACAAAGCATTTTGCACTAATATCCACAAATACTTCCAAATTATATTGTTGTCATTTTCAAAAACCTTTTGAAATCATTTTCAAGCATCGGGTTTTTTTAGTCCTCGAAATTCTCTTCGTTTATAAAACATTTTTATAAAACCATTCTTTATATAAATCACATTTATATAAAATCACTTCAGAATATTAATTTTCAAATATCTCCTTTTCTTTTAAAGGAAAACATTTTATAACATTTCCATTTGAAAACCAACTTTCAAAGCAATTCATTAAATTTAAGTGAACCAATATTATCGCTAAACATCTTATATTCAAATCATGAAATAAATCACAAGGTGTTAGCCTACAATTATTTTCTACCTAGCCCATGCATATGGATAACTAATTGCTCGTAAACTGGTTGAGCAAACTCAACAATCAATAAATAATAATCAGCGCTCATAAATTGTCCAAGCGCAATCCAAACAACCAAACAATCAATCAACAACAATAATAAATAGCAACGCATCTATTTATTAAATAATTAATAATCAATATCAAACAGATCAATTATCGAATAATAATAAATCTATATAGTTTATAATAGCAGAATGAGGATTTGTCCTACTAATAAAATGTCACTAATATTTTATACTTCTTTAAACGTGTCAATAAACCACACTAGTATGTTCTATTCGTTAATTAAAATCTAACGTCGAAGACCGCGGGTCAAATGGACTTCATATGAGATAGTTAAAAATTTTTAAAGTTTAAACTTTTTAAACTTTACTAATTATTAAACTATATAAATAACTTAACAAATATATAATCTTACCCCACTTCAACATATAAGCCTAGCCCATTTTAGAACGCATGGCCCAAACTCCTGCTGCCAAAAACCAACCCGCTACCCTTCGTTCCTTCATTTCTTAATTGCATGCAAGGGTACATATTTATATGGACTATTTTGCGAACTATAGTTCAATGAATAGTAGTTCATTTCCTTCCCCTTGTTTTCTATTCTCTTGTCTGCACTATGCTTCCCTTTCCCACCTTCTCCAAACTCGAGCATACCCAGACCCACAAACTTCCTCTCCCTTCATGTGTGAATGCCTGCTCATCTCACGGCTATGCAAGCCTACACTTCTTCACTCAAACTCCTACACTCATGTACTACACATACACACACACTTGCACAGGAAACACATACATGGAAGCACGCACTGCACACCCTATACAAATATACATACACTCATAAACATTCACACACGTACATGCAATGTCAAAGGTAAGTGTTGTTGGGTGTTTTTTTTGCAGTGGAGGAAATAAAAAGTAAAGCGTGGATCCCCTTTACTCAGGTCGTTTTATTCTTTTCTTTTTTTCCTCTTTTTTTTCTTATGCTCACACTACCGAGCCTAACATGTGTAATGACCCGTAAATTTTAACGATTTTTATAACGTAATTAACTAAAATTTTGCTTAAAATTAAACAATTAAATTTAGTAATGAAAGTTTGATATTTGGTATGCTTCTATTGAAGCATAGTGAATGACAGATTTTCATTAGTAAATATGAAAGTTAGTTTTGTTGTGTAATTTCCAATTTCAATTTTTAATCAGTTGAAATTAGATGAAAATAAATTATTTTCGAAATCTGAATATTTTTATATAATAAAAATGTAAACTATTTTCTAAGTGAGACATCATAATTCGTTTCGTCAAATTTGAACTGCTCTAGCTCCGTTTATCTTATTTTCGACATTTTAGCAGCATTTTCGGCATCGAAAAATCAAGTTTTGATAGTTTGGTCGTATCGCTGATATCTATGTACCATCATGTTCGTCTCGTCATGGTGATCTCTGCAGTATATTCATTTTTGTATTTCGACGTTCGGTACACGGCGAAATCTGCAAAATGGTTATCCGTATCGGTACCCATTTTGAGCCTTTTGGTGTTCTTTGTCCTTTCAATTGCCCAACCGTGAGATAATGAATGGCCACTAGCATTTATTGTCTCCTTGAATTCAACAACTGGCTATCACTATTCCCTAGCTTCAATATATTGCAGGTTCATTTTCATTCAGGTCGTTCCTTTCTCATTTTGTTCTGTTCATTGCTCTAAAATAAAATAAGTATAATATAAAAATAATGTAAGCTTTCATATTTGTTGTAGCTGCTCATCTCCTTTTCATCTTCCCTTCCTCTTCACGTTAAACCCACGCACCACATTCTTTTTCCACGTGGCCTCGCTTCCCACCCACTAACGCCACTTGAAAACCTGCCATCAGCCCAACCCACGACCAAGACCAAACCCGCATGATAGCCAGCGCCATCCCCCTTCCCTTCATATGCAAATCATTCCGCCACCGAAACCAAGTCAGCATCCCACAACCCAACTTTACTCATGACCGCCTGCACCCCATACCACACACGCAACCCCACCTGACTCAGCATTCCTCTACCGCCCATCACTTAAGCACTGCACCGCCTTCCTCCAAGTGGCGGTCATCAGCCGCTTCGACGAGCACAACCTCGCCTCGCCTCTATCCAGTGCCCTTCTCTTCTACTGTTCTAAATATATAGGTTATATATTTGTTTGTTTTTATATTAGCGTATAAATATATATGTATATATCTAAGTTTATATATTAGCTTGCATATTTTAAAAGGATAAATTTTAGAAGTATATAATATGTTATGTTTGTGAAAATGTTAATATTTTGAAAAGTATATATATATATATAATATGGTTATTTATGTTAATGTTTAAAAAAATGTATTTAAAGAAATTTTGAAGGAAATGTATGGATTTTATAAATATTGATCTAAAAATATTATATATATATATCTTAATTTTAAAATATATATAGATATTTTGATTTCACTTGATGTGTTTAAGAAATAAGGATTTTGAAATATATATACATATAGATTTTGATTTAAATATATATATATATATATATATCTGTGTGTGTGTTTAAATTTAATATTGACTTTCAAATATATATATATATATATTAAAGATTTTATTTAAATACGTGTTTTTAAAATTTAGATTTTAAATATATAGCTATATATATTTGTTTCATCGGATCCATCGAGTTCAAGATCGTGCCAGCTTCGCTTTGCTTTGCTTTAGACTTGTCGTAGAGTTCGTGATTCAAAAATTCATAGCCTGCCGTGTGTCTAATCTCTCTAGCCTCGAAAGGTGAGCAATCACTCACGATTAACGTTCTTTTATTTAGTAAATTTAATTCACATGAAATTGCGATTGAAATATACTGTTAAATTTGAATTGTTAGTTATTTAATTGCTAAATATGATATGCCATTATCTGTAATTGTTTACCTATGACATATGACACCATAACCTGTTATACCTATTATATTAAATTTGTTGATTATGATATATGCCTGTCATTGATATATATGTCATTTTATGCTATTGTATAATCACTGCAAGTTCCTGTCAGTTAAAATTCCCTATGGGTTGAAATGATATATACCCGAACGATATTATAGAATAGGGGAAAATCGTTATGGGTTGAAATGATAAACCCAAGCGATTTTCATTGACTTTAAATTTTGGAATTGTGGGTTGAAAGGATATATACCGTAAATATTAAATTTTAAATTGCGGATTGAGATGATAAATATCCGTATCACTTGACCATAGGTTAGAAAACTATATACGGACACCATTGGTCTACTTTAAATGATTCCGGAATTTTGAAAGGAAATATATGGGTTTTGATATATATTGATTTTAAATTATAATATTATATTTTAATATGTGTAAAATTTAGATTTATAAATTTATATGTTTTGGAAATTTTAAAATTATAAGTTAAGTTTTAAAATGTAAATTATAAATTTTTACCTAATAACTTTATTATTTTTAAATATATATAATAATATTTAAAAGAGATTTAATAATAATAAGATTTAATTTAACAATAATTAATATAATAAAATTTAATAAGAATTTAATTTAACTAATATATATATATATATAATATGTTTTAACTATTTATTTAAAATTTATATTAATATTTCAAAATAGATTTTGTAAATAACTTTAATTAATGGAGGTTGGAATGATAAATTTAAATAAGAATTGATTTGAAATTTTATTTGTTAAGAATTGAATTTAAATAAGAATTGATTTATAATTATTTTTTTAGAATTGAATTTAAATAAGGTTAGATTTGAATTTATTGATTTGAGATTTTGAAAGGTATGATTTTATAACTTGATTTGATAAAAAGTGATTAAATGAATATTTCAACATTAAATAAAATTGAAATTGAATATTTTGTAATATGGGTTTTTATTGAAATGGTTATTAAAATGATTAAGTGAATATTTTCAAATTTAAATAAAATTAAAAGTCAAATTATGAAATATAAATGAAATTTATCAAATTTGGGTTATTGTAATTTATTTGAATATTTAGAGTTTGAAACCTATTCAATTGGAAGTGGTTTATAAATTAAAATGGTTTAATGAGAATCTGAATTGATTTGTGAAATTGGAAGAAACAATTCTAATTTGAACTATTTTCGATAAACCCATTTGATTTATATAAACTCTTTTAATAAATAAACTATTTTAAATCTATAACCTATTTTAAATATAAACTATTTTAATTTATAACTATTTTAACATATATACTATTTTCAATATTCAAACTGTTTAAGTTGGAAAGTGATATGATTTCAAAAGTGAATATGATTACGAGGGAGACGTGATTTTGAAATGAATATGATATTTTGATATGAAGTATAAACTGTTTGAAATATGAAATGACCATGGTGTGAAATAAGCGTTTGGTTGTTAAAGATACTGGGATCATATATTGTCATACTCTCTGCCAATACCAAAAACCACTTTAACAACTATGTACGTGATGGAGATTCTAGAACGAAGTATGATGGTTTGGCGACGATTCTATATGAGGTATTAACGCAGCCCTGACTCCCTCGAGTCAGCTTGATGTGAATAAAACAGAAGCCACGCCGGGCAAGTGAGGTCGCACCTCCGATCGAGCATGCTTCTTCGATACCATTCTATAACTTTGTGATTTGATTGGATGCACCATTGATTATGAGAGTGTGTCTCAAGGTGGGCGGTAGTAGCTGCTATGCGTTACCACCAGTCCGGATCCACAAACGGTAGAATCCTACCCTGGCATTGCCTCGCGTGCCTTGTCACATGCCTTATCGTGCTTTCTATGAGTTTGTTTTGTACCGTACCTATGGAGTGCCCTCTGGGTAAACCACCGGTTTGGTGGAGCTTACGGTACTGTATAGACTACGGGAATAAATAAAATGTGTTAAGAGGGATATAGGTAATGCCTTAACGTTATTTTAATACTTTACTGATAGACATATTATAATAGCGTATATTACTACATAGTAGATAGTTCCACGGATCCTTAGAGGATGGAAATCCCAAACATCCTTTAAGTTACTTGTATTTTGGTTGACATTTCACTTGAGTTGAATTTACTGGTATAAGAATGTTAATCCTGACTCGAGTGTTTTGTGTTTTGCTTTATGCTCGGTTCAGACTGAGTGTCACAACATTTGAGACTGACCTTTGGAGCTTAAAGCTTTTCTTGGAGATCTATCTGTTATCTATTCAGCTTGTAGTTATTTCCAGTTATTTTTGTTCAGTCTTGTCAGTTACTTTTTTATTAAAGACTACTCTGTATTTGAGATTTCTGTTGTATTTTGTTTTAAACTCTAATGTTTATATAGTAGCTTCATGAACTACTATTTCCCTATTCCGCTGCTTATTGTTATATTACTCTGTGTTTGTGATTCAGTGATTGATTTATTTACTGTATATGTTGAGTTTTGCCAAATATAAATTAACAATCTGTTGTTTTTAGCAATTCAAGTTTGACATGAGTGGATGATTGTCGATTCGAATGGTTTAAAATAGCAGGTCATTACAACATGTATGCAACCATCACCATTTTTCCCATGCCTCACATTCATGCCTATATATTTTCCATGCAAGCTCTACAGCTCCAACAATTCCCACTCCACTTCTCACATGCATGAGCAGTAAACCACATTTCCATGGGCTAAAACACAAAATGCCAAACCTTATTTTCCACTTTCAAATGCCTGCACACTTTTGCAATCTCAAGACTATGCGCACAATATCTTAGCTGAAACTTCTCTCCTCCATGACTCCGCCTACACTCTACTATTTCGAGTGCAACAAGAACGTAAAATGTAGATATCTTCGCCCTTTATAACTTTCCTGTTGGTGACTTAGGCTAATTCTTAGTGTAGAGAGAGTTATTGGAATTATTAATGAAAATAGAAATTTCTATTTGAATTTACAGAGAAGTAACAAAACAAAATGTGTCCCTTTCTCCTTTTTTGGTTCATTCGTGCCTGTGAACATATACAGGCAAAGATACTTAAATGCTAAGTAATGGAGTACAACCATTAAATGCAACATTTAATTCAAAGCAACAATAGTCAAGAGCATGTGTAGGCAAAGAATGGTGTTTGTTTAATGTTTTTATTTTAAACTTTTTTTGGGGTACGACGCTACACAATATCACATTCGTGTACTTGCTGTTAATGACAGAAATGAAAATATTATCGCACACAACAATCTGAGACAATCATAAAACAACAATAAAATAGACATGTTAACTTATCCTGTTTAGTTTCAAAAGTACCGATGTTTGCCGCAAAAAGCGTTAAACGAAAATTTTAATTATTTTCTAATTTAAAAATTATGGAAAAATCCTATAAATTAAATTAAAAATACATCATCAGAAATCAGGTCTTAATTTGAAACATAGATTTTACTATAATTAAATTCAAATTTGAATATTTAAATAAATTAAATATTGAAATTCAAAAACTAAAAAGAATATGGGTCGTTACAAAGATAGTTGATCAAAGAACTCTCCATTATAAACTAGTTGCAGTATATGAAATAAACAAATCTATATTAAGTGAATGATGGACCTTCGAATTATTATGCTATTATAGTAATGGCGGGAATAATGGAAGCATGTAATATAGCATTTATTGGTTGCATCAATTACGAAAATTGTGTTCGTAAAATGTACTGAACATTATTTATGAAATAATGACTATTTTTCGCTATCAATTGAAAAATAGACATAGCTATATTTCAATATGAATATTTGTTATGAAATAAAACTATAATGTGGTATTTGTTTTCGTAAAAAAAGTGATGCATTGGAAAATACAGAAGTATCTAATACTATACAGTTATTTTGGAATTAATGACCGAGCCATAATTTCGAGAAATAATTTTGTTATATGATTATGAATTATATGGTATTGGTTAATTATATCTCAAACAACTAAGAGCTATGCGCCTATTTAGTGGGAGCATCATAAGAGTTTATGAACTCTTTGGATTGATACATATAGATGTATGCGATCGTAAGTCTATTAACACCAAAAAGTTCCTAGTACTTTGTCATATTCACCGTTGAGTTATCACCGACATGGACATGTGTATTTGATATACATATAGTATGTCTATGGTAAACTAATAAAGTATAAGAAGTAAATAATATAACATACGATAGAAATGATTCGTTTTGATCGAATGGGTGAGTATATTGGAAAAGATTCTGACCTTACCTAAAAATGAGTAAAGATTCAATCTCAAAAGTCACTCCTCTATGTGATACATATTGATGCATCGATAAGGAGTAATCGAACTTTGTTGGACAATGTACGACTAATTGTAAGTGAAGCTGAGTTAGTTTCTTTTGATAAGGTTATATACTTAAGAGTAATACACAAGATTAATATTATTTCATCTAAATAACATTTTACAAAATCACACAAGAGAAGGGTTTATTATAAATTCCAACATATCATAGGCCAAGGAGTTGGCAAGTTGTGCGAGTTGAAAGATTGCACATAATTATTGTTCATGAGGGATCTTGTATGAAAAGACTGTCATTGGATGACATATTTATGTTCTCAACATAAGTTTTGTAAACTAAAATCAAATCAGTTTTATAAATAAAGAAATTCATAAAATGTTTATGAATACATATTCTGTTGCACTGGGAAACAATTATTGTTTCAAGAAATACCAACTCATTATGGGGGAATTTCTTTGAGGAATTATTGGTAGTAAAATGAATTGGATACGATCCATAGATAGAACTGATTAGATAAGATGAAATGAAATTTACTAACCTAAATGAACACATCATGCATATTAGAGTGTGTAATAAGTATTCTTATACACCGAAGATAACTATAAGTTTCTTATCAATGTCGAAAATAGATAATCCTCAGTTGTCAATTAAGCCATTAAGAGTATTGACTCTATGATATGGTATGATGTGCAAATTCAAAGGATTCCAAGTACGTTATCCAAATATGATTTTGGTTGTCGTATCCGAAAAAATATGATCCATTAGTCATGATTGTGTCTTTAAGAGACTTATGTAGTTGGAATTTAACGAGGAATGTTGATAAGAATAATCTCATAAATTTCAATTATTGAAATTAGCGTAATAGATTTGTTATTCAACGTACTCAAGTTATTTCGGATTTACTGACAAAATTGTCACTTGATAAAACTAGGTGTTTTGGTCTATATGCGCTGAAATAGAAAATTCTAAATAATAATTTAGAGTAGACTATTTGCGCATAACAACCAAAGTGTCGCGAAGTCAGTGGGCGTGATATAGAGGTTGTGAGTTTTCGGATATGATCCAAGAAATGATACGAAAGTATCATTTTATAAGCTTCAAGATTGAATCAATATTTTGATAGAAATACCAAATAGTTTGATTTTCAATCAAAGTGCAGAGAAAACGTGTATTCATAAGAAAGAATGTTAAAAGGTACGTTGATATTTCTAAACTATAAGTAAACAACACGTTGTTGATTTTAACGATGTACTTGGGTCAAATATATCTTAGTTGTTTCAATACTCAACTTTGGATTGTAAATGATGTCTTCTATTATGAATATAAAAGATATTGAGAATGTCCCAAATCGATATGCAAAGACACCTTATTAAATTGTTTAATACGGAACATGTGAGATAAGCTCCTTAGCATTAGCAATAAGAATTGCAATACATGTTATGTGGTCAATGATATCATGATTTGTTTATGTATTTGATACATGAAGCAAATATCAAATCTAAATTGATATCACCAAATGATTGTTTGAAGTGTTCTCGTACATTTATGAAATGCTAGAGAATTGTTTGCAGAAACAGAAACTCCTTATGAAGGAGTGTTCGGCCTCAAACTTCATAATATTGAGTATAATATGTCAATAATAAGTTCAAGTTAAGAATCTTTAAGTTGGAAATGTTGCAAATGAAAGACTATGGCTGATTCAATGAAAATGGCTAAGTACATCGCCTAGAATAGTGCTGTAATAAAGGCAATGTACATAGATATATAAGTGCACAGATTTATAACTGAGCCGATTTCAAATGTTGAGAATCTCATAACATTGTTATACGATAACAATGTTGCGGTAGAGTTTGTAACATAACTTAGAGCTCATTAGAAATTGAGAGACATACCCCGAATTGTTCCATATGATAAAACAGTTTATCACCATCGAAGAGAGTTGATTGACAGAGTAGATAATTAAAACATAATAGCATACACGTTCATAGAGGGATTAACCTAATTGGTTTTGAGAAAACCGATTGGAGAAGTTGGAATAAGATTCCATAATTGACTCCAAGTGCTAGTGGAAGATTGACAGAGTTAGGGGTATCCCTAGGAGCAATTATGTAATTTGTTGCATATATCTAACTCGTTGACCAATCTTGTTCGAAATAAAGGTGTTTTCTTTCTATTATATACTTATATAACGTATATTAATTAGTTAATTTAATTTAAAGTATATCTAATAGAAAATCCATAAATGGTATGTTTTGTGATAGTAGTTACAAAGTGTTGTAACCATGAGTAATTTATCAGAATGAAAACCAAAATCAAATATACTATTTTAAATATTCCTAGTCAAGATGTATCAAGGCTGGATATTGATTCATCTAACTTGAGATCAGATTACGTAACACTCTCCAAATGTTGGACAATGTATTACTCATGGCTATTGGGGGCACCAAGGGGTTACATACCGATAGTTATTGGATAACTATAGAATGACTCACTTGGTAGTTTTCTGTTAGATAATATAACTAAATTCAAACAAAAAATATCAATGTGACTAATTTACACAGTTCTCTCGACTTGAGAATACTGTCGATCTTCAATGTGGAAGCTCCTCTTTGATTGTAGTTAAATCGTTGCACGATGTCCATCGAACGACTATAGTTGGGTCGAGTGAAAGCATTGGAAGTGAAACAATATTCAAAAGAGGATTCGTTTCCTCAGTTATACGAGGTTAGTATCATGGTCAACTGATGTCAACTCAAAGTCAAAGTCTTTGGCCAGAGATGTTCGATTAATAATAATTGTTATTATTGAACTAAGGACTTTGTGTTTGGACTATAAAGTTGAATGTGGACGATATTGGAATTTTGACCAATACCCAATTTCATAAGTCCTAATGTGAT
This sequence comes from Allium fistulosum, assembly GCA_030737815.1. Classification (NCBI taxonomy): domain Eukaryota; kingdom Viridiplantae; phylum Streptophyta; class Magnoliopsida; order Asparagales; family Amaryllidaceae; genus Allium; species Allium fistulosum. Next base: position 432,185,439 of record CM060905.1, read on the forward strand.
ATAATTTTGACGAAGAGAATTGGTGTAAATAATTATCACTATCGGGTACAACTTATAATAAGTAAAATTGGATTTTACCAAAAGACGTGTAAGCGATAAATTTAGCCAAAATGTCACACCACTTGCTAAGTGACGTGTGAATGTTAATATTCGAATAGTTCGATATTAATCGCTGGTTGAATTTGCACCTTTGAGTCACAACACCATAATGATGAATCCTTTGAAAAACCACATGGTTTAACTAATATATAAAATGTTGTAAACTGATTAAATTAATTGATATTTGAGAATTATTAATTATTACTTGATGTTTGGAAGTTGTTTACAATATTAATGCAATTATAAAAGTTATATTTGCGCGTGTTGATACACGATATCGATGTAATTTAAAGATGATTGCATGAAATGATTTATGGAAATTTTATGTCATTTGATGACATGATTTATGGAAATTTTATGTCATTTGATGACATGATTTCTGTAAATTTAATGCATTCGATGACATATCAGGTGAAAAGAAAGAATTGGAGAGAGAGAGAGAGAAACAATCATGGGAATTAATTAAGGAAGATTTAATTAAAGAACGTGAACAGTTTCATTCTTTCAAATAAATCATATTCTCCAATACATTCTGTATGTACAATTCATTCTTTCTCATTCATTCTTTTTCTTTCTCTCCTTCTAACTTTTCATGGCAGAAAACAAAAAATTTTCCAAAAATCTTTCAACTCCAAATAAAAGATCAAATAAAAAAAAGAAAAGTGGTTCATTCACCTCTTGCAAGGATAGGATGGGGATCTTGAAGATTTGAGGAGATATCATCATTCAAGGTGTGACTTCTAGGCAACATCCTAAGGGTAATTCATTTTCACGGTGTGCTTCAAGCCTTAGGTAATAAGATCAAATCAAAAATCTAAGAGCTTTTTTTCATCATTCAAGTGTGATTTGATGGAAACTTCTCAAGGTAATTTATAATTAATTCATTTACATATTCTTTATATTCAGATGCTTGGATTTGTGTGATTTATTTATGTTTATATCGATTAAGTTGTAACATGAAAATTGATAACCCCTTTCTCAATTAAAAGTATGTCTATTATGTTCATTCATTCAAATCCATAATAATTTTAAATTAATTTCAAGTGAATTATATTTTATAATATTTACATACACAATTTCAAATGAGTTGTAATTTAATTCTTATTTTAAAATTACTTTCTATTGTTGCATTATCAATGATTAGATATAATCACTTTGAATATTGTTTAGCAAGCATGAAAGGTTTAGATCTAAAATTTTGAATGAACTTTTTATGTAATTTTAAATTATATATATATATATGTATGTATATCTTTTCTAAATTTATAGTTTTGTAAAATTTCTGAACTCTTGTTTTATTTCCAAACTAAAAGTTTAATTTAAGTTGTTAATTTAGAATGAAATGTAAATTGTTAATTGAAATTTTGTTATAAAGTTTTGGTATCATATTGCATACATATGATTGTGTAAATATATGTGCGCATACATATAAACTTCAAATATTTGTATCTTTAATTTCCAAAGTCTGATTTAAACCTTTTTATTTAAAATTGAGGTAATTACATATATCCATTAATTACTATTTAATGTTTATGTCATTGTATCTTAATACCTCTTACATGTAAAACAATGTTGTATTAATTGAATTTGTTAAAAAGGAAAGTGAATAAATCAATGGTACCACCTTTTCATTTCCTACCTTATTAGATCCTTATGTGATTGCATTCAAATTATTCTTATTTATTCCTATCTATGTCAAGAATCAATCTTACTTTATGTCAGTATTTTCATCATACAAATTAAAGTGTGAATATATTTGTTATATTCATTCTTTTCATATCTCACACTTAACTAATTTAGATCTAAATTAATAAAGAAAAACTTTCCATTAATTAATGTTATTAATTAATTCAATTGAAGAGAGAGAGAAGAGGAAGGTTTCTCCCTTTTCTTATTTTGACATATCTTCCCTTATTTATTGCATAGGTAAGAGAAGGAAGAAAGGTTCTCTAAATTCATTTTACATGTTTTTATTACATATATTAGCACTATTTATATATTCACACAAATGGATGTATTTGATACATTCATTATAATACTATAAATTAAGTTACATTCAAATCTCCAATTTAATAATTTAAATAAAATAAAGATTTTATTTAAAAGAAAATTTAGATAAGATCTGATTATATTTAGACTTCATAGGCCCATTAATGATCCAAAATGGTAATTTTTTTTGAAATTAATCTATTTCTTCCGCTGCGGGCTGGCCCAGTTCCAATAGTAACCACTAGTTGTCTCCCTTAGGTTATTGGAAAAGTATAAGTTTTGGAATAAAACATGTTTCTGTTTTATCATTGATTTTATGGACATATGGGATTAGACCATTAGATAAATACACACTCATACACATTGAGAAACAATGTAAATAAAGAAATTAGATTAGTAACTAGGAATAAAAATGCTTCAATCCAAAAAGCTTTAGGATATTGAGAAAATAAATTTAGCTTGAAGAGTGTCACTATTCAAGAATGACCATTCACTCTAGAGGAGATAACATGTATATGGATATGAAATGAATTTCCTATTAGCCAGGGATGAAGAAGAAGGCTTGCTGAATTTATTTCCAAATGTTTGACATCCCAAAGGATAAAGGTTGAGCAAGGAAAGCCTGGAGGATTGTTATTACCATTGGAGATTCCAACTTGGAAATGTGAGCATATATCGATGGACTTCATAGATGGGTTGCCCAAGGGTCAAAAGGGCAATGATGTTATTTTGGTTATGGTATATAGGCTCACTAAATAGCGCAAAATTTATATCGAAGACGACGAAGAGGTGGTTCAACTTCATGGAATTTTGATTAGCATTGTTAATGATAGGGACCCCATATTTATAGCGTATTTTGGAGGAGTCTACAGTTCGCTTTAGGAACCTCATTGAATCTTAGTACTACTTACCACCATAGACCGATGGTCAAACCGAAAGGGTTAATAGCATCTTGGAAGATTTGTTGAGAGCTTGGATTATGGACTTTTGAGGGCACTGGGAATAGCACTAACCTTTAGTCAAATTCGCGTATAATAATAGTCACCAAGCGACGATTGGCATGACACCTTTTGAAGCACTTTATGGGAGGCCATGCAAATCGTTCAATTGTTGGTGGGAAACCACTGACAAAATTTTACTCGGACCAAATTTAATTCGTGAGACTTCGAAAAAGGTAGAGTTGATTAGGCAGCGAATGAAGGCCGCACAAGATCAGCAGAAGTTATATATGGATAAGCGAAGGAAGAGATTGGAGTTTGAGGTAGGAGATATGGTGTTTATTAGCATTTCTCCTCTTTGGAAGGTTGTGAGATTCAGAAAAGTCAGGAAAGTTGGTACCGAGATTTGTTGGGTCTTTCCCAATTTTGAAAAGGATAAGAAGACTTGTTTATCGTGTGGAGCTACCCGATAAGTTTGCAGGAGTCCATAACTTATTTCATGTCTAGCACTTGAAGAAATGTCGTCATAACAAAGCCATCATGGTAGAGCCTAATCAATTATGAGACATGGAGATGGAGCCGATAGCATCCCATGCCACCACAAGCATTATGGAGCATGGAACTATGAAGCTCTACAATAAATAAATTGGGCTGGTTCGAATACAATAGGGAGATAATCTGACGAAAAGCTCATGGGAAACTGAAGAGAAGATAAGGACTTCTCATCCCGAGAATTTCACTGGTAAACTATTTCTCTCCAAATTAGGTTTTGGTTGCATCATAGTAGCTAGATTGGATGGTAGGGTATTGTTGCCACACTTTTACTGTCACTTTGCACTCAGATAGGATTTTTTTTGCATGTTTAGGATTTTTGCAGACATGCCTATATGTCATGACGCTTGCATTCACGCTAGGATTGAGCTTATCTATAGTATGTCTACATACATAATCATAATGCACTTTCTGGTTGAGTAGATGATTGTGTAGATAACATGGTTTTATAATATGGATTCTTAGTGCATGTTAAGCTATCCGTCCCTTACGGATTTCGAGGATGAAATCCTTTAAGAGGGGAGAATGTGACACCCTATAAAAATTAATAAGAAATTATGTAATATGAAAAGAATAATAAATTAATAAAAAGGCTAAAAATGAAAAATTTGTAAATATCGGAATTTGACCACAAAAGTTGTGCCATTATGTTCGTTGCGATTTTATGATCAAATTTCATATATAAAGTTTTGAAAACGGAGCTCAAACGAAAAATTTACCGACGATTGAAGTTTTCAGATTCAAATTAATTTAAATGGAATATAAATTCAAATAAATAATTAATGCCAAAGTTTGAAATTAAAAAATTAATGGTAGTTAGACTTGGGGGTTAAGTAAGCATTAAAATAAGTTAACATCAAATATTAATTAGGGAATTAAATAATAAATCAACGACAACTAAATATACATTCCCAAAATGCACTAACCGGTCGACCGCCTAGGTCGGAGCGGTCAACCGGTTGTTCGGTTGATCGATGGTCATGGTGGAGGCTAGGGTTTTCACACCGTGAACGGTTCCAATTTTATTATTTTGAACTGACTTAAATCAGCGGTTCTGGTATTTTCTAACCACTATAAATAAGAGTCTAGCCCCTTGCTTTTATTCACAAATTATTTGAGAAACTAAGCGAAGCTCTGTTGGTCTCTCTTTTCAAAGATTAGAAAATTGTCTAGGATTTCAGGTAAGAAATTTTAGATGTTTATTATTCAATTTCTAATCCTATTCTCCTCCATTCCTTAAATTCCTAAATTTAATTAATATACAATTCCTTTATCGTTTATTTCAAAAAGGAGAGTTCTGTAAGAGATTGAAGCAGGCGTAAACAAATCCAAAAAGGGAAGAGCTAAGGACTTCATGTGAGTGGAAATCTTAGTCTTTCTTATTTTAGTATTTGTATAATACAACTTGGATTTGATATATGACTTGAGGAATTTTGTTCACGAAAACATCACTAACAACCAAAAATTCCCCTAAAGCGAAATGTCAATTCTTAAGGTAAAATCTCAATTATTATATATTAATATAGTGGAATTGTGTAGTTATTGCAATTTCAATGTTACACGTTCTATTCCACTTCTTATCTTTTTCTTTTGATCCGATTAAGGGTTTTGAAAAGAAATAAGTTAGAAAATAGTGTGTAAGGTATAGATCTCTTTATTCATAGTTTGCATTGTCTATTTCCGTAATTTAAATAGAAATTCCCTTTTTCATTCTTATATGTAGAAGTTGAATAAAGCGTAAAAGGATTTGAATTGCAAATTCTAATGAATTGCAAATTCTAGTATAAAATAAGTTTGGTATGGATTCTATTTTTATACAAGTCTGTTGTTGATTAAGAGTATTGGATATATGGTATGTTTGTTGATATGGAATTGGACTTGTATAAATTTGAAGTTTTGACATTTAAATGATTAGTTTAAGGCGTAATCTTTGCATGCTTAGAAACATTTTAGGAACGTGCGTGTGTGTATTAGCATATAAATAATGTATAATTAATAGCGTATTAGTGGCGTAGTAATAGATTATTAATTAGTATAAAATCCCCATTAGGAAAGAAGTTGATAGTTAAGGCGAAATAAGGGTTATCTTGTAAGGCCTTAATATGGAATGCAGTGAGGTGTATGATAGTATGTTAAGTGATAGTAGATTATGACTAAGTTAAAGAAATATGAGATCAGTCAAAAGCACATAGAAGTCTGTCCAGCTAATTTAGCTACCAGTAGTGTGACTTTGGGCTGATGTGAGACATCACCTATAATCAGTACCAATAGAGGACATGAGGTTAGTCCTAAACTCTATTGGGTAAACTTGCTCAGCTAATTTGGCTACCAGTACTTGCTAATAGTTGGACTAATGTGAGACGTCAAAGTTTGGGTTACAGATCATAATACATAAGACCGACTTCGGGGTTGAAGGTAGTAAGTAGCTGGTTAAAGGCCCACCTCCTCCTTATTTAAGAAGTATTTAATGCTCAAGGTTAGCGGTTAGGCATGGTAGAGGATATCTCGGGAAAGGTTCGCTTTGTGTTTGAGGTATTAAGTGGTATTATAGGGTCCGCCTCTCCCATAAAGAAGTATTAAGTGACCTGATGAGATTTCATGCAATGCCAGCTAGATAGTATCAAAGAGGAGTCTGTTTGTACCAAAAATGGGCACAACACTCTTCGGAAGTTTTTGAAGAGATAAAATGAAGAATGTATAAAACAGAGATTATCTAACAAAAACTCCAACAAACAGAAATGTAAAATGCAAAGACAAGCAATTTAGAGTGGTTCGGCGTATAGCCTACGTCCACTATGAAGTTTTGATGATTTTATTGATTCTCTTTGACTGATTACAAGCGGTTATCATAAAAAACAGCGGATTACAGAATAGAATTCGAAATTGACAGCAAAGGTATGATGCAAGTCTTGATCCGGCAGAGTCTCGACGCTTCAAAATCAAAAGATCCCTTTTCTGTATGCTCTAGGGCCCTATTTATAGGTGTAGGAGGCTAAGATCGCGCTCAAATCTCGGGAGACTTTTTCTGGCACGTGAGTGGGCCCACGCAACCAACCTCAGAAAGTTTCAAGTCGATCTGTGATCGATACGAAGTCATTTCGTATCGATCAAGATGATGTCCAATTGAGCTTAAATTTGGTGGAGACGTTCCTCAGTATGTGTGCAACCTCCAGTGAAAATTTCATGGCATTTGGATTAGTGGATTGAGAGATATCGTCGATACGAAATGATGTTCTTTGTCAGGCTGTTTGGTTCGTCTCCATGGTTTCGAATCGATCCCCCGTATCGATCTCTGCACGTGCTCCTGAGATGGTGTGGCGCGCATACTTCGTTTCGATCCGGTATTCACTCCCTGTTGACCGCTTCGATTCCATGGATCTCGCCTTGATTGCTTCGATGGATCACACGTCATCCTAGTTGGTTGACTCGTTGGATACGAATAAGTCACTGGGCATGGATTCGAAGTAGACAATGACTGATGGTTGCGAGACACGTCAGTTGTCGATGGACACGAATCTGATCGATGCGAGCTCGATGGGTTCGAACATTTCCAACCTGATCGTTACGAAGTTTCGGGGACCTGCCGATGTAAAGCGGGCGATGGAGATGGATCGGATGGATACGAAATAAGGCTTCTCGATGGATACGAATAAGATACTCGGCCAATCAATACGAGTTGCTTTCATTTATCGATGGACACGAATCCGATCGTTACGAACTCGATGGATACGAAACGCGGCCACTTCCATCGATACGAAACGACGTCCCCTGATGGATACGAAATGGACACTCCTGATGGATACAAAAACATGCTTTTCCCTCCAACTTGTATCCATCACATCTTGAGCATATGAACTCGGATTGACTTGAAACTCGGGGCGTTGGCTTCCTTTGCTTCCCTAGTCATGTCCTATCAATTGTAGCTTGATCCGGACTCGGACAAAATTCAGCGACATCCATGACAAGCGATAGAATCCAATCAACTCCTTGGTGTCATGGCCTTGCCAAAAGGCGGGATAACATTTGCCCCCCAAAGCATGTCTTGTGAAAACATGATGTGCTTTGTAAAACCACAAGTTCGTGGATCGTTGTCAGTTTAGCCGGATATTGAATTTTGCATCGGTCCCTTCTTGAATCGATCTAAGATTCGAGATGAAACAGCATTTCGTGGTCTCTCCTGATTATCCTCTTGTATCGATTCCCTCATGAATCGATGCAGGAAGTTGGAAAGTATTTTTACGCATCGATGCATGCTGAACTGATGGATACAAATAATTATTCGTATCGATGGATTCTGATAGATACAAAAATCACGTTCGTATCGACAGACCTGCTCTGTCGTGAATCGATGGCTCATAACGTGGATGCTTCGAAACGATGGAGTCCAGTGTCTTCAGGTGGCTTTCTTGTGCGCTCCGAATCTATGAAGGCTGGTGGGCTCGAAACGAATGTTCGTATCGATGCGCTGTTTAACTGGTTGCGACCGGTCATGTTGACTGGGAGACGAATCGACCCAGTCTAACTCGAGGCTTCATATAAATACCTAGGACTTGTCTAATTTTCACTTTTTTTACTCTCTATTTTCACTGTTGCTCTCTATTCTCTTTTTTACCTTCGTATCGATAAACTGAGAGACAACTGCTTGTTTTCGAGTCGAACCAAACCCTCGGTTCTTTGAGTGTAATCGCTGAAATCAGGTAATGAACAGATAGAGTCATGTTAACAATGACGAATCTCGAGATCCCAGTCATCCTTCCTGCTTTTTCATCCAGTTTTCATGAATTTTAGATCTGGACGAGAGAAAACGAGATTGGGGGACGGTTCATGGCCATGGAGTTGAGATCCCTTGGGGAAGAAGGAGATATGGAGGAAATCACCCTATCTCCGTCTCGTGTCGATCTGAAATGGGATTATTCGAATCGATCTAGTCAGCATACGTTCGTATCGGTAGGGAGACGAGAGCGGCAATCATTGCGAAGCCATTGTCTTCAGATCGATGCGAAATTGGCGAATTCGATCGATTCGAATTGATTTGCCTCCGATCGACACGATTCTTATCGATTCGAACCTGATCGATATGAAGCGCTCTCACCCCTGCCTGACCGATACGAATGTATCGAGTCGAACTCGATCGATACGAAGTACCCTTATTCCAATGTGATCGATACGAACACATCTCCCATTCTGAGACGATCGATACGAATGTATCGATTCGAACACTGCCGGGTGCGATGCATGATTCTCATGACTCGATACGAAATGAAATGCAGCGATCGATTCCAACCTAAATTTGGACGAACTTAAAGAAATTTTGAATATCCAAACACTTGACTCCGACGAGATTCCGCCTTGCACAACTGAACTTGATCACCAAACCGACTTGACTGCCTTTCAGAGCTCGCCGATGGAACTTTTACTTAGCAAAAACAAAAAGTATAAAGAAACTTTAACTTGAGTCGATCGTTAATACCCGAGTGGCATGGTTGTGACGGTCAGCGATGACGGTCACTTCCGGTCTGACTTTCAAAGTTTCGTTTTTTGCATATTTCCTTTAACTCTGTAGCATTTGCTCAAATCGTGCACAACACTTGCACTGCACAACTCATTCATACACTTTACACTGGGGAATGCACGGGCTTTTTATCGTCTAATGATAGTTTCTCGTGAGTTAGCCAGCTATGGAACCGTCAAGTTCGCAGCAACAAGAAACTCAGAATCCAACCCCTTCCAGACTTGAGATCCCGGATATCGAGGCCGAAGTTATCGGTCCAGCTCCGGACGAGTTGCCTGACGCGTCCTTCATCAATAGTCCACCTGATTCTGTTCCGTCCAATATCTCCGAAGATATGCTAGGGAGAATATGCTTAAGGCATGGCCTGTCGTTGGACGATGTAATGTTGCCGGGGCCGGACGACAGACCGCATAATCCCCCGAAGGGTTATACTGCTTTTAATCGACATGCATGCACAACCGGTACACTTCCTCCGTTCAACGATTATATAAGAGAAGTGTTGGCTTACCTGGATATTTCTCCGTCTCAGTTACATCCGAATGGATATGCTTCACTCAATGGCTTGTTCATCGCATTTATGGAATACCTCTACCGACCTCCCCGTCTGACCGAGATAAGATACCTATTCAACTTCAAAAGTCGAACTGACAGCCCATCTTTCACATTCCTGGAGTCTGTAAGAAACTGCCAAGTTGTCACGAGGTCGTGGACTAGGCTGAGCTACTTCAAGTCGGAGTGGTTCTATGTCCGATGTCCTCCGGGGTTTGCCAGAAGATGGCTGTTCAGACGTGAGCATTGTCTTTTTCCCAAGTATTTGACAGGGAAATTTTCGAATGAAATTAAACTCATATCTTCTACTCCTTTTCTTTCAGCAATAATCCAGCGACTTGAAGGTGGCTACTATAAAGAGATAGTTCGGGTCCTTCAAGAAATTCCTAGTGAAGAAAGGAATATTGAATTGCTACTGACGGACCGAAATCTCAGAGTTCTTGGGTTGATTGAGCGGAGGCAGAGCATAAAGCTTGATGGCGCATTAAAGACTGTCTCCAGAGAAAAAGTCAAGCGGAAAAAACCCAAAGTCATAGTAATCGAGGAACCTGACTGCGAAAGAACTCATACTGATGAGGAGCCGCCGGTCGAGCCTGCTGGGGCAACCCCGGATTCTCATGAAAAAAGAAAAGGCAAGGCAGTGGCCTTTAAACAACCTAAATCCGGGAGGCGGAAGTCTGTGGTTTTACACCGCCCTCTTTCAGGAGTTAGAATCTCGGAGGCACCCTCCCTACAAGCCGAAAATCAATTCGAGGGGCTCGCTGACCTTCCAATTCCGGACCTCGAGTCCGCACAACATGACGTTGAATTGGATGGAGAGCAGCATACTTTTGACGTTAGCGAGCCTCTTCCTACTAGCGCGACCGACACTTCTGGTTGGTCCGGGGGTTTACACATCCATACACTCTTCACGGCACAACACAGTTTTCTAACCATAAATAGCATATCATGAATGGTTGTTAACTTTCCTTGTTTTAATTTTCAGGTACTATGTCTGGACGAGGTACCGTGTTGGGCAGTCTGCGTAACAAACGCCGTTACTACGAGCCACGCAGGAGAGAGGGAGAGAGAGACTATGACTCAGGCCACTCTGGTCAAGAGAAATCCGACAAAGACAGGGGATATGTGCACCGGTCCTGATCTCGCTCTCCTCCTCCCAGGACTTTCTTACCGCCCGCGGCAGTGGTTGCCCGTCCTCCTGAAGTGTCATGGCTCAAGCCGCCTTCTCAAGCTCCGAGGTCTGATCCTCCTCGCGGGACCGAAATAACCACCTCCTCAACTTCCACACCGGTCGCGACTGATTCGACCAGTGAAGGAGCGCTTAAACTGGAACAGATGAGGAAGGAATTTCCTGACACCTGCTTTGACGGCTACGTCTTTCCTCCGCACTTGAGAAGAATTCCGCCAACAGCTGAAACTACCATTCATGATTATGTCGCGGACATATTCTTTCAGTACAAGGAGTGGGCAAGGGCCACGAGGAAAGCATCCAAAGTAGCATTCGACCGGGGTGTTGTCATCGAAAAGTTGGAGAAGGAGCTGGGTCGCAAAGACCGAATCATGAAAGTGCTCAACACTGAGGCCGAGTCTTCCCGTAAGTCTGAAATGGAAGCTCTCAAAAAGGTCGATGAGGTAAACTCGGCCATGACCAGGATGAAACAAGAACACTATACCGCAATCGAGGACATGGGTCATAGGAACACCACCATTACTACCGAAAGAGACGCCGCTCTCAAGGAGCTTAATGAGCTAAAATCAAAGTTCTCTTTAATGGCAAAGGAGAAAGATGCAGCTAATGTCTCTGCGCAGGAGGCCTGCGATCAGGCGGTGGTGCTCCGGAAGGAGAAAGAAGTGGCCATGGAAAAAGTCCGTGAAGCTGAAGCTGGGGTTGAGGAGAAAGTACGGCAAGCAGAGGTCAGGATTGGCGCTGAGATAGAAGAGCTACTTGTCACTTATAATGCCAACGTGCTAAGGCATCAAGATCTGACATGGCTCGATGATTACCCAACGCATCTCTACAACGCCTGGAACCAACTGGTTGAGGAGGAAAAAACTGGGCACCCTGATGAAGCCATCGACGAATTCGAGCTGGAGAACCGCATACTTAATGATGACGAAAAGAAGGTTCTCCACGGCTTCGTGATTTCTCACGAGAAGGAGAGGCTTGGCGCCCAGTCCCGGGAAGTTGGAGAAAGCTCCGATGCTGAGCACCATATTGCGAGTTCCGAGATTGTTGTGTCATCTCAATCTGAGCTAACTCCAACGATTGTCTCCCATCCTATACCGGCTTATGATCCAGACCGACCACACTTGTCTCCTATCAGGGAGCATTCCTTTGAAGTCGTTCAAACGACCCTGACCCAAACCGAGGAAGGTACTCTGAACTAATCCCTTGTACATTTGGGCTGAAGAATGCGTATAGAAGTGTATACTTACAGACGTTTCCTTTCTTTGTTCAGTGATTGGAGTTGCACCAGCGGCGCCTCTCGTAGCCCAGGAATCATGCCAAGTGTCGGAGGCCATCATTTCTGAGGCAACTTCTGTTGTGGCTGTTGCGCCGGTCGAGGTAACTCAGGGGAGCTCACTTTCCTTAGATGAACAAATGATAAGTGAGCTCCTCGGTCGACAGAGTGATCCCTTTGCAGATCTACCATTCAGCCTGGGCGGATTCTCGTCTACTTCTGATATTCAACTCAGGCTACTACAGCACATAGTGAGGCCAGAGCGCAGCGAGAAGCAAGGATGTTGGCCGAAATCAACGCTGAGATGGCGGAAGCTGCGCATGGTGGCAGCACGGATGGCGGAGTAGTAGCGCAGTGCCCTACTCCCCTTATGATTGTATCTCCCGGGGGCACGCTCATTGATACTAGTGCGCCAGTCCCGCCTCCGGCTGTTGGTTCAGTTCCCACCATTCCTCCGGTCGGAAGCATCCCCGTAGATTCCAGCTCGGAGGATGATGTCGACATCATGCCTTCGTCCGAAGGGAGCCCGCCTGAGGGGAAAAGTTCTAAATGGAAGATCACCGGTGGCTCCAGCAGCTCCTTGAAGAAGAAGAAGAAGCTGAGGAGAAAGAAGGATTAGATAGACTTCTTTAGGCATGTGTTTCCCTTTCGTAGTCAGGAATTTTGTTATCATTTTTTTTATAGGCCGTGTTTAGACGCGGGTTCGGCCCCTGCTAGTAGGAATTTTTGGAAAGGCTTGTGTATAAACCATTGCTTATGATTAGTTGAAATAATATTTTGTCTTTTTGTTTCAACTTAAATTCCTTTTATGCTGAAAATGTTGCAGTGTTTGAACTTCAGTCCGATGTACTTGTATTACTTTAACGTTTAAGCGTAGCTTGTTTTGTTTGCCAAGCCTGGAAACCTTAAACTTGAGTTGTGATTGGAGATTGCATCAGAGCTGAACATCATACAGTTTCAAATAGTGATTAACACTTGCACCTGCCCCCAGTACCGGGGTTAAGTTATGATGACCAGCTTGTGACCGCACTGAGTGAGGACTGAGCGGTCGAACTATACTTGTTTTCTTATGAATCGTTTCATCCACGCTCCAGGGATATTATTCATCTCACAAGCAGTTGTTCACACTCTGGGAACTTGAGATTGCTGTTGGTGCTCCAACTCATATCCTGGGAGTTTGGAGTTAGTGTTCATACTCTGTTTCGCACTCTGGGAATACGGAGTTGATTGTTTATACTCCGCTTCGCACTCTGGGAATACGGAGTTGATTGTTTATACTCCGCTTCGCACTCTGGGAATACGGAGTTGATTGTTTATACTCCGCTTCGCACTCTGGGAATACGGAGTTGATTGTTTATACTCCGCTTCGCACTCTGGGAATACGGAGTTGATTGTTTATACTCCGCTTCGCACTCTGGGAATACGGAGTTGAATGTTTATACTCCGCTTCGCACTCTGGGAATACGGAGTTGAATGTTTATACTCCGCTTCGCACTCTGGGAATACAGAGTTGATGCAGGATTGTCGTGTGTCAATCCTATCAATATTGGTGTAATGGCTTGCCCCCGAGCTCGGGTTTCACTTAGCGAGTGGCCGGTCGTATCACAGCCACTCTCCATTTGAATAAGTCCCATTGCGTGGCGGGATTTAGCTCTTCGTGCATTGTGATGTCGTACATCGTACTTAATGAATCACAGCTCTGGCTCGAAGAGATGGCATTTTATTGCTGAAATAAGAAAATGCGGCAAAATCAGTTGCCTTATTACAAAATTCAAATTTCGAAATGCAGAAACAAATTGCTAAATAGAATGAAATAAATAAAGCCTGTCATGTGTAATAGCGACGAAGACTCTCGCTGTTCCAGGCCCTTGGCAAATCGAGACCGTCAACGGTCGACAGCTTGAATGTGCCATCTCCGAGTCTTCGTGTAATTACATATGGTCCTTCCTAGTTCGGCTTCATGTGTGAAGGAACTGGGTAGATTCTCTTGAGCACGAGGTCGCCGAGTTCAAAGGTTCGAGGTCGAACATTGGTGTTGTACAGTCGGGCGACCCGACTTCGATGTGCGGCTGCTCTCAAATCAGCCTCTTCCCGTTTTTCATCCAATAGATCCAAAGATTCGGCCAGTAGTATAGCGTTCGTTTTCGGATCATAGTAAGTCACGCGATGAGAAAACACTTCCGTCTCGACCGGAATAACAGCCTCTGAGCCATAAGATAGGGAAAACGGAGTGTGTCCGGTCGCGGTTTTGTGAGTCGTTCGATAGGCCCATAACGCCATAGGAAGTTCATCGACCCATTTGCCCCCGGCCTTTTCCAGTCGTTTCTTCAGGATGGATTTTATAACTTTATTGACAGCTTCAACCTGTCCATTCGCCTGGGGATGTGCGATAGCCGAGAACTTTTTATGGATATGAAACCGTTGATAGAAATTCTTGAATTCCGCACTCTCGAATTGGGCTCCGTTATCAGTGATGATGGTATGCAGGAGTCCAAATCGACAGATGATGTTGCGAACCACGAAATTTATCACTTTCTTTGTCGTAATGGTTGCAAGGGCTTCGGCCTCAGCCCACTTTGTAAAGTAGTCAACGGCAACGATGGCGTATTTCGCACCGCCTTTCGCCAAAGGTAGAGCGCCGATGATATCGATGACCCACATTGCGAATGGCTAGAGACTGACCATTTGGGTTATCTCGGTAGGCGGGGCTCTTGGAATTCGGGCATGTATCTGGCATTTATCGCACTTTCTGGCATAGTTCGCCGCATCTCGGTTCACTGTCGGCCAGTAATACCCATATCGGAGTATCTTCTTAGCGAGAGCTTACCCTCCGGTATGATCGCCACACTCTCCTTCGTGCACGTCATGTAACACTCGTTTGATTTCCTCGTGGGCGATACATCGGAGGAGAGGAACGGAATAACCTCTCCTGTACATGACTCCGTTCTGGATGACGAATCGTGAAGCTTTTCGTAAAATTTGTCTCTTCTCATTTCTATGCTCAGGCAACGTCCCATTCTCAATGTAATTTCGATACGGAGTCATCCAAGACTCTTTACTGGGAGCGGTTTCAAACAAAAAGTTCATTTCTATTCGATCGATGCTCGGAGAGGCCAAAGTTTCAACGGGAACAAGTCCCATTTGCTGCGCTTCACCTGTACTGGCTAACTTTGCCAATGAATCGGCTTTTTGATTGCGTTCCCGAGGTACATAATAAATGGCATAATAATCAAACCGATTCAGTATTTTCTGAACTTGAGCCAAGTAAGCAGCCAGCCTTCGGTCTCTTGCTTGATATTCTCCTCGCACTTGACATACCACTAACTGTGAATCGCAATAAATTTCCACAGCGATAATTCTCAGATCTCTAGCAAGTTTTAGGCCGGTTAAGAGGGCTTCATATTCAGCTTCATTATTAGTCGCACGAAAATCGAACTTTAAAGCATAACATATGGATCGGCCCTCGGGGGTCTCAAGTACAACCCCAGTGCCCGAACACCGGTCGTTTGACGCACCGTCAGTATACAGCTTCCAGATGTATTCGGGGGATTCACTGGTCTCGGGCAAGTCTTCTGGAACGGTAAATTCAGCTATGAAATCTGCCAGGACTTGTCCTTGAATGGCTCTCCGCGGAGCGTATGTGATATCAAATTGGCTTAGCTTAATGTTCCATTTGAGTAACCTCCCGGACGTCTCAGGTCGAGTGAGGACCTGTCGTAACGGCTGATCGGTGTACACAGTAAGAGGATAAGCTTGGAAGTAAGGGCGGAGTTTTCTTGAGGAAATGACCAAGCAATAGGCCAGTTTCTCCAATCTCGGATAATTTTTTTCGGCTCCTGTTAGCCGCTTACTAACATAGTAGACCGGTTTCTGCACTTTGTCTTCCTCCCGAACTAGAGCAGCACTGATCGCATGTTCTGATACTGCCAGGTAGAGGTACAATTGCTCGTGGTCGACTGGTTTTGACAAGATCGAAGGTGTGGAAAGATGTTGAACTAGTGATCAGAATGCGCCTTCACACTCCGTGGCCCATTCAAAGTTTCGTTTTCCCTTCCGGATCAGATCGAAGAAAGGAATGCATTTATCGGTGGACTTTGAAATGAATCTGCTCAATGCTGCGACCTTTCCGTTGAGGCTCTAGACTTGCTTTATGGTTCTAGGGGTTTGCAAATTTCTTATTGCCCAGATTTTCTCAGGGTTTGCTTCTATCCCTCGAGCATTGACAATAAACCCAAGGAACTTTCCGGACGCGATGCCGAAGTGGCACTTCAATGGGTTAAGCTTCATTCCATACTCTCAAAGGATGCTGAACATCGAATTTAAATCTCTGACGTGATATGTGGAGAATCGGGACTTCACCAGCATGTCATCCACGTAAACCTCCATGGTCTTCCCGATCTGATTAGCGAACATCCGGTTGACCAAGCATTGGTATGTTGCTCTGACGTTCTTTAGACCAAATGGCATGACTTTGTAACAGTAGAGCCCCAGATCGGTTACGAAGCTGGTATGTTCTTGGTCAGGCAAATGCATGGGTATTTGATTGTAACCAGAGTAAGCATCCATAAAAGATAATAATTCGTGTCCGGCCGTCGAATCTACGAGCTGGTCAATTCTAGGAAGCGGGAAGCTATCTTTTGGACAAGCCTTGTTCAAGTCAGAGTAATCGATGCAAGTTCTCCATTTCTCATTCGGTTTTCGAACTAGTACGGGGTTGGATACCCATTCTGGATACAAGGCATCTCGAATAAACCCATTCGATTGTAATTTATCAATCTCCTCCTTAAGGGCGGCAGATCTCTCTGGATCCATACCGCGCCTTTTCTGCTTGACCGGGACATATCGCGGATCTATATTCAGGGAGTGACTTGCAATATTCGGCGAGATCCCGCACATGTCAGAGTGTGTCCAGGCGAAGACATCGAGATTCGCCCGAAGAAATTCAACCAATTCCTGCTGTGTCTGCTTGCTCAGTTGAGACCCAACTTTCAGCATATTTGAATCATCATCCTCACTGATTGGGACGTCCACAGTCAGTTCGGCCGGAGAAGCTTGACTCTCCATAGATTCGTCTTTATCCTCATTGTCCCTAGGGTCAAGGTCTTTCAGGAATTGGTTGTGGTGCCCGGGCCGAGGCCCAAGCATCAATTGTCAATTATCAATAGAACGGACGCAGAGAGATTCCTCTACGCCCTTCCCCTTCTCTTTACGTTGCACCCCGCGCAGCTCAGCAACATAACAGGCCCTTCTCATAGCCTGATCTCCTTGAACGACTCCAATCCCACGGTCGGTGGGGAACTTCAGAGTTAAACACCATGGGGCGATAGCCGCCCTAAACTCAGCTAGGGCCGGTCTGCCCAAAAACACATTATAAGGTGAATCAATCTCTAAGACAACAAACTGTAACATCCGGACTCTCCGGCGTTCTCCAACCCCTAACTCAACCAGTAGTTCAGTCACTCCAATGGGTATCGTGGCACTCACGTTAAAACCGTGGATTCGGGACAGGCAAGGTTTCAAGTCCTTTGTCTCCATTTTCATTAAGTCGTAAGCCCGTTTAAGCAAGATATTCACAGAGCTTCCACTGTCAACCAGGATCCTCTTCATCCAAGCAAGACCTACCTGGGCAGATATGACTAGTGGGTCGATTGTAGGGGCTTCAACCTTATCAGCGTCTCGGCTCCTGAACACGATATCATCAGATATTATCTTTTGTTGTTTAACCGGGGTTCCGTCTTCGCAATTACTACAACACTCGAAGTCCGCATGCTTGATAGAACTAGCATACGACTCCATTTCCCCCCAGCTTCTGTCTGCTGGGTGGGGACCACCACTTATTGTGTTAATAACCAACCTCCTGCCCGCACGGGCTGGTTCCTCCTGTCTTTCCTGATTTTGTGAACGATTTTGATTTGAAGGGCCCGCTCCACCAGACTGCGGCGCCCGTACAAACTGATCTAATTTCCTCTCTCTGATTAACTTCTCGATGAGGTCCTGCAAATGTCGACACTCATTGGTATTGTGGCCGTAGCTTTCATGGAATCTACAAAACTTCCCTGTCTGAACCTGTCTCTCCGATGAGGGCTTCGGAGCAGGTTTCTTATACTGTATAGTGTTGCAAGTCTGTAAGTATACGTTCTCCAATGATGTGTTTAACGGTGTATATTGTCAAACATTTGAGCCCTACGTCATGGACCTCGGTTCTGGTCTCTTTTCTTATCCTGGCCATTGTTTCCTCTCGGCTGGGTTTGTTTGTTCTGTATATTCAGTTGAACATTCCCGGAACTCTCACAGGACTGTTTAACTGCTACATTACTCTGTATTCCCTCAATACTGGGCCTCGCATCGTCCTGCTTCCTAAACTGTTTCGCGTCCTCTTGCCGTAAGAACTGAGCGGCTTTGGAGTAAAAACGGTCCAACGATGGGGGTGGTTTTTCAGCTAGCCAGTTCCCAAACTCAGAATCAGGATCAATCCCCTTGGTTAAAGCCATCAAGATCGAGTTATCGTTGGGATTACTAATTTCAACACATGCCGCGTGGAACCTTTCTAAGTAACGCCTGTGCGTCTCTCCATGAGCTTGAGTGACACTGGACAGGGTATTAACGTCTTTGGGCCTAGCAACATGCATATGAAACTGTTCTACAAACCTCTTGGCCAGTTGATCGAACGAAGAAATAGACCTAGGTGGTAATCGCGTAAACCACATCGTCGCGATTCCCCCCAGAGAGATGGGGAAACTTCGACACTTCACTGCATCGTCAGCTCTTGCAGCACTCATCGACCACTCGTATTTCAAAATATGTTGATTTGGGTCACTATTTCCTTCATACATTGGGAGAGTTGGCATTCTGAATCGCCGAGGAGGTTCAGCGTACAATATCTCGTCTGTGAAAGGGGTATGACTACGAGAGATTCCCCAATCATCATTAGTGAGCCCCTGACTCTCGCATATCATCTGACGTATCATGGTTGATATATCTGACACCGGCAAATTCTGAGTGTGCTGAGCTAAGGTGTGGTCGGGTTCCACAGTGCGAGTCTGGACCGGGCGCTGTCGACGGTCCGTATTTTGCCTCCTTGGCTCAGCGTCTTCTGGGACATACGGTTCAGGAGTATGTCCGCGCTGTTGATTGTTCGGCTCTAACTGATTCCGGGTATCAACCCTTGTTTCTGCCGCGGCAGTTGTAGCGCGGTTGTCCGTGGTGTACTGTGGAGCAGTGCCTCCTCGTGTTGAGGGCCCTGTTTGAAAGCTGGTTGACGGTCCTGCCCTTAACTTTCCAACGGTCAAGGCGGCTTGATATCCGGTAGTTTGAGCGTGACTTCCTTCTAGCCGGGGACGGGTAGACCTGTGGTGATAGTCAGACGAAGCCGAACTCTCAGTAGATGCACGGGAAACATTATCCCTCCTAGACCTTCTGCGGCTTTGGTGGTTTAGTTGGTTGGTCAATTCAACATTGGCGCGCAACTGTTCAGCCAACTGTTGCCGGCTCTGGGTCAGTTCTTGGAGCAACACTTGGAACTCTTGTCGGGTGACCGGTCCGGATGGATCCGAGTGAGCAGTGTTGTCTTGATTGGAAGAAGGCTGCTGAGTAGGGTTCTGTCTATCCCGTCCCTCTTGATCAGCGGCGGTAGCGGCAGGCGGTAGCGGCAGTTCTTGTGCTAACCATTTTCAGTGATGGAGTTCTTTCCTAGATTTTACGCAAATCTGAATAGAATGGTAGGATTCCGGATCAGATATCTGGATCTTCCTCTTGGATTTATGCAACCGGTATCGACGGTAGATCCAAGGAGCAGGAGAAAAAACTGGTTTTCTCAGTGAAAGCACCAAAGTGTTTGTACCAAAAATGGGCACAACACTCTTCGGAAGTTTTTGAAGAGATAAAATGAAGAATGTAAATGTAAAACAGAGATTATCTAACAAAAATTCCAACAAACAGAAATGTAAAATGCAAAGACAAGCAATTTAGAGTGGTTCGGCGTATAGCCTACATCCACTATGAAGTTTTGATGATTTTATTGATTCTCTTTGACTGATTACAAGCGGTTACCACAAAAAACAGCGGATTACAGAATAGAATTCGAAATTGACAGCAAAGGTATGATGCAAGTCTTGATCCGGCAGAGTCTCGACGCTTCAGAATCAAAAGATCCCTTTTCTGTATGCTCTGGGGCCCTATTTATAGGTGTAGGAGGCTAAGATCGCGCTCAAATCTCGGGAGACTTTTTCTGGCATGTGAGTGGGCCCACGCGACCAACCTCAGAAAGTTTCAAGTCGATCTGTGATCGATATGAAGTCATTTCGTATCGATCAAGATGATGTCCAATTGAGCTTAAATTTGGTGGAGACGTTCCTCAGTATGTGTGCAACCTCTAGTGAAAATTTCATGGCATTTGGATTAGTGGATTGAGAGATATCGTCGATACGAAATGATGTTCTTTGCCAGGCTGTTTGGTTCGTCTCCATGGTTTCGAATCGATCCCCCGTATCGATCTCTGCACGTGCTCCTGAGATGGTGTGGCTCGCATACTTCGTTTCAATCCGGTATTCACTCCCTGTTGACCGCTTCAATTCCATGGATCTCGCCTTGATTGCTTCGATGGATCACACGTCATCCTAGTTGGTTGACTCATTGGATACGAATAAGTCACTGGGCATGGATTCGAAGTAGACAATGACTGATGGTTGCGAGACACGTCAGCTGTCGATGGACACGAATCTGATCAATGCGAGCTTGATGGTTCGAACATTTCCAACCTGATCGTTACGAAGTTTCGGGGACCTGCCGATGTAAAGCGGGCGATGGAGATGGGTCGGATGGATACGAAATAAGGCTTCTCGATGGATACGAATAAGATACTCGGCCAATCAATACGAGTTGCTTTCATTTATCGATGGACACGAATCCGATCGATACGAACTCGATGGATATGAAACGCGGCCACTTCCATCGATACGAAACGACGTCCCCTGATGGATACGAAATGGACACTCCTGATGGATACGAAAACATGCTTTTCCCTCCAACTTGTATCCATCACATCTTGAGCATATGAACTCGAATTGACTTGAAACTCGGGGCGTTGGCTTCCTTCGCTTCCCTAGTCATGTCCTATCAATTGTAGCTTGATCCGGACTCGGACAAAATTCAGCGACATCCATGACAAGCGATATTTGGAATCCAATCAACTCCTTGGTGTCCTG
The DNA here is from genome assembly GCA_030737815.1 of Allium fistulosum. Lineage (NCBI taxonomy): Eukaryota > Viridiplantae > Streptophyta > Magnoliopsida > Asparagales > Amaryllidaceae > Allium > Allium fistulosum. The sequence goes on from CM060905.1 coordinate 432,206,743, forward strand.
GCCTTGCCAAAAGGCGGGATAACAGAGTCCGCCTTGGGATAGGTATTAAATGACAGGGACCTGCCTAGAATGAAGTATTAAATGGTCAGAGTCTACCTAGCTAGTTCCCATTAAGGAGGTGTTAAGTGACTTTGATACCATCTCTTACATTGTTAGGACATTATTGTCGGTAGATGGATGAGACTGGGAATGGCCTTTGGCCTAAAGTTGAAGATGGTTATTGGGTTGAAAGGACATGGGTTATGGAATTGGACTAGAAAAGCCTTAGGGATTGTAGTTAAAAAACTTGTAATATGTTAGGATGCGTAAGACATATTCTTGTTTAAATTATACTATCCAAGTACTATTATAGAAAGGCTCAAGATTTTTATTCACCAGAAATTGTTGTTCTGACTCCCTCCTCATTACAACATAGGTTAGAGAAGGTGATGCAGATAACGAAGGCAAAGGCGAAAGCGATGAGTGGACTTGTTGTAACGACCTGCCTTTTTGGACGTTTTAAGTAGACACACACGTCGAACTCAAACCATTCAAAAGGGCAGATTGTTATGGGATAAATAAGAAAAAGAGAAAGAATTAAAACAAATACAGAATCTCGCAGCGGAATGACAAAATATAATAATCAAATAACAGTTCATGAAGCTGTTTTATAAATACATTTGATTATTCTTTTACAACAAAATCAGAGTTACATAAAAAAGAAATAAACAAACAAATAAATAAATAAATGCAGCGGAACAACATGATGCAGTGGAATACATATCATAAATAATAATAATACAAATTTTCGTCTTCATCCTCCAGAAATAAGGTCTTCAACCCTGAAATGCTCAAGCTGACCCGAGCGAATTGAAAAAAAAAACACTCGAGTCAAAACTAAAAGATCTTATGTAAGTTAAATCAACGGTAAATATGAGTGCGACGGCGTCAGAGATGTTTACGGGGGTTGACATCTCCTATCCAATGTCTAACGTGAGTGCAATAACTTAAGAGATGTTTGGAATTTACATCTCCTAAGGATCCGTTAAACTATCTACTATGTAGTACAATACGCTATTATAATATGTCTATAGTAAAGTAAAAGTATTAAAATAGCGTTAAGGCGTTACCCATATCCCCCTTAAGACATTTTATATATTCCCGTAGTTTATACAATACTGTAAGCTCCACCAAACCGGTGGTTTACCCAGAGGACACCCCATAGGTATGGTACAAAACAAACTCGTAGAAGGCGCTCTAGGGCATGTGAACACGGCACTCGAGGCAATACAAGGGTAGATATTCCAATTGGGGATCCGGACTGGTGGTAACGCATAGCAGCTACTACCGCCCACCTCGGACACACTCCCAAATCAAATCAATGGTGGCCACCAAATCAATCACAAAGTAATAGAATGGTATCGAAGAAATGTGCCCGATCGGAGGTGCGACCTCACTTCGCCCGGCGTGGCTCCTGTTTTAGTCACATCTAAGCTGACTCACGGGAGTCAGGGTCACGTCATACCTCATACATAACTTGTTCGCCAAACCATCCTACTTCATTTCTTGAATCTCCACCACGTACAAAGTTGTTAAAGTGGTTTTCAGTATTGGCAAAGAGTATGACAATATCCGTTCACGGTCTCATTAACAACCAAACGCTTATTTCACACCGGATGGTTCTTTTACATTTCAAAAAGTCAATTCGCAAATATATCAAAATATCATATTCGATTTTCAAATCATATCTCTTTCGAAGTTATATTCACTTTCAAAAAGTCATATTTTCACAATAGTTTACAACCCTCATTTAAAAACTTCATATTCAAATCAAATATGTAATTTAAATCTCAACTTAGGTTATAATATCATTTAACCTTATTCAATTTAAATCGAGGATTTAAAATATAAACACATCCACTTAATTTAGTTTGAAATTTAGAAAGATAGTTTAGATAGTTATAAATAGTTTTACATAGTTGTAAATAGTTAAAATACTCAAAATTAGTTTAATTATAGATTAGATATACTGTTAAATTGATTTAAGATAGTTAAATAGATTTAAAATAGATTAAAAGAAAATTTAAATAGATTTAATAGCTTTAAAATAGGTTAATTAGATTTAAAATAAGTTAAAATGGGATAAATTAGTTTTAAATAAATTAAATGGTTTAAAATAGGTTAAATGATTTAATATAGTAAATATAAGTTAAAATAGTTTAATAATTTGAAATCTTAATAATTAGAAATTTTAAAATAATATATTTTTAAAACAGTTTATATTAACAAGATGAATTTGAAATTAATATCAATTTAAAACTATTTATTTTATTTCAACACATCTGAACCATTTCAATTTCCAAATCAACAAACCCAATTGCAAATCTTTCAATTCAAATTTTAAATAAACCATTAAATTCTATATCGATTGCAATCCATGTTAGAAATATCAATTTAAATTATTCCAATTTCAATACATTTCAAAGTTATATTTCAAGCAACTCAAATAACTCAATTCTGACAAATTTCACTTATATCTCAAATTCGACTTTTAAAATTTCAATATAATTTCTTAAAGCAATTCCTTTAAACCGATTCACATTTTAACATAAAACTTGATTTTTCAATAATAATGCGATTTATATAAATCAAATTTTATTTCAAAATATCATTTAATTAAATTCAAAAATTAAGGATAAAAAAATCATTTAATTTAACCAATCCGGTGTCTGTATATAATTCTCTACCCTAGGGTCAAGTGATACAGATATTTATCATTTCAATCCGCAATTTAAATTTTTACGGTTATATATCATTTCAAACCGCAACCCCGAATTAATATTAAAAATCCATAAAATCGCTCGAGTCTATCATTTCAACCCATAACGATTTTCCCTAATCTATAAGTCGTTCGGGTATGTATCATTTCAACCCATAGGGAACTTGCAGAGTGATAACAATATATAAATTAAACATAACATCCAATCTTCCAATATCAACAATCAAGCATCCATCATAATCATCATTCAGTTCAACCAATAAATATCAACAATTAACTAATTATCAATAATAGGTATTTAACTGGCAGTTTAAATTCAATAATAAATTAAATGGCTATTTAATTCAAATAAATTCAAATTAACTGAAATGACGATTTAAATATACCAAACATCCATGAATAAATTTCTAATCACATCATAAATTTAATCTAACTAACATAAGAAATCTTAGAAGTTGTGAGTGGGTTAAAACACTCACCTTCGATTTTAAATCGGATTAAAATCCAAAATAGGACCTAAGTTTGAATTGTCACAGAATTCGTCCAAACCAGCGTCAAAATGTCCGGAATTTCAATAAGATCCCTGCAAAACAAACCGCGTGTGAATCCGAGTTCGTATGCAAAAGATATTAAAGTTTGAAGATTAACGATTTAAATTTTAAATAAAACAAAATAAAGAAGAAGAACTCGCTACCTTCATGCCACGTCACCGGTCAACAGTGCATCATCCTCCCTCGTACATGAAACCCTAGCAGCCGCTGCCATCGTTTTAACCATAAACGCACGCCATAGGCGATCGATCGCCGAACAGACCTCGCCGACTGCACTCCCTCCTCTGGCCGACCTCTCCAGTAGGCGCGACATCCCTTGTCCACGAACGACGCACCCCCAAACGCCGGCCGCCACCATTATAATAAACCCTAATTGAATTACCAATGACGATCCAGCCGTTAACTCCACCTATGAACCACCCAGATGAACCACACGCGACAATCTCTCCGCAGTGGTATCCTCAATTCGATGATCAGTCACCGATGATCAACCCTCGATGAACGGCCGAAAATGAACCATCAAATTCTAGGCACACAGAACCTCAAATTGAAAAACAGATTGCAAATTTGACTTGCGCTTGTCGAGAGCTTCGAAATAGTATATAATTCGATATAATTTGAGTAGTTTTAATTTTTGGATTTGGTTTTGATTTGCAATCGAATTTGAGGGTTGTGAAGTTTGAATCTGTTTCTGCCATTGAGGAGAAGAAGTAGACAGGTGAAATGTATGTACTGAAATGAGGAATAAGGAATAACTAGGGTTTATAACATGCTATTTATAGGCAGATCAGAAATAGAAATGAATGTACCAGATTGATTTGAAAATTAAACGATAAATGACCCGAAAAGCCAGTTTCGTTTCCGAAATGTAAATGGGTCATCCCATATATCAAAACAGATGTTTTGGATAGTTTTAAACCCAATGGAACAGGTTTCAAGTCCTAATTCCATCGTATGAAGAAGTTATGTTAAAATCAACTTATTTCAAATTGATTTCAATTAAATTAATTTCTAGGCGTTTCAAGCCCGTCCGATCAAACGACAAGTCCGATCGATACGAAACTTGAAATCCTACAATAATTCACTGTTATGGATCCGATGAACCAGGTTTCATCGAAATCCGAGTCAGTTGCCAAAATGGCTATTTTCACATTAATTAAATTAATATTAAATTAAATTAAATCAGTTTTTAAATTCCGACTCTATAATTAACAAATTTTATCACTTTTGATTACTTAGACATTTATAATAATTTAAAACAAATTTCCATGTTAATTAAATGTTAATTATTTCACTAATTACCATGTTTACTTTCAATTTCAATAAATTCAGTAATTATAAATTTAATTTCCAACAATTTCATTAAATTGACCTTTCATCCTATTATTCAATCCATTTATTATCAAATGGATGAAATTAACATTGGCTCACGATTTATTACATTAATATTTTACAGTTTCATCCAAATTTCTATTAACGTAATATTTAGTTCCATTTAATTGCAATAAATCCAATTATTATAATTTAAATTCCAATAATTTGATTAACTTGATTTCAAAGCTTTCTATCCAATCCTTGATTGTTCTATGTATACCTTTAACATAGGTTTCTATCTAATTACATTCATATTCTACGACCATTGTCTTAATCCATTTTAACGCTATATCTAATTTCATTCATTGCAATTGATTTTCAATTTAATTTAACTGACTAAATAAATAGGTAACATATAATAATTGTTACCGTTAACTTTAATCACACTTATAAGTTATTATTAACAAACAAATGTTACAATTGCTTACATAACACTGATTTTATTCAATTACATTAATTATATACTATTCCATTAATTAATTCAATATTTACATTTGGTTTCTTATATTCAATTTATAATCAAGCATAACATTTTAAATCATTTCAATTAATTGGAATTTCATACAAATTGTAAATAATTAACTTTAATTAACTTTTTTGCATTTCATTTTAGTTATTATTTCATTAAATAGTTTACAATTTTTATTTCTCTCAACATTAAATCATAAAATCTTATTAAATTAACAAATTTCAATTATCGAAAATTACGGGTCGTTACACTTGTGGTAGTTATCTATTTATTTACTTATGATGTTTTTGTATTTCTAATGTACCCATTTAAAATTGTTGATGTATTTTATCATATCACACTATGAATATTTGGCGTTGTTATATGGTATTGTGTTGTACTTTTCTTACAATTGAATTTTTAGTAAAATGGGTACTATTTCTGATATTATATTTTATCCTTCCGCTATAAGATTTTGAATGTGTTGATAGATAGCTCTACGTATTATTCTTTGTATCAATTTTACCAACTAACAACCAGCTTTGGAATGGGTCTAAGGTTCGATGGACCTTTCCTGGGTCAAAAATTAAGCTCGTTTCAAGATGGCTTGTTACACCCAAGGCCCAAAATAGGCCATTATACTTGGGATCACCTTTGTGCTTACTTCATCTTTTGGGTCAGGCAGTAGCTAGGGTAGAGTACTTGATTACCCAAACCCAACGTTTGAAACTACTTTTCTAGACACCCTACCACTAGACTTTAATATGTTAGCCCTAATACTGCTAATTTAGACTGTATAGGTAATGGGCTTCGACTTCATTGATGAAACTGGGCCCACACGTAGTAGGTTAAATGGATGAATTTAAAAAAAATGATTTTTATATCTTATTAGGCTTATGATGTCTAAATTAATTTAGATCTAATAAATTAATTCCAAAGAAAATCTTTATTTTATTTAATTAATTTATATAAAGATTGATTTTATTATATATGTAGTATATAATGTATACGTGTATCAAATACACACATACGTGTAAAGTATATATGCAACATATGGATGTTTATATAGTTTATTGTTCCCGTATATAAGTGTTGGAATTTACCCTACAACGGACAAATCTTCCCCTTTATATAGATGTTTGTTGTCCATAATCAATTTATTATTATATACATATACATATACATATACATACACATACACACATACATACATATATACATACATACATACACAAATGTACATACATACATACAACATATATAACATATACATATACATAAATACATATATATATATATATTTAAATTTGAATTTTTCGACCAATTTAAATAATTCAAATTAATATTTAAAATATCTTAGTTAGACTTAGTTATTTTTGAGAATAAAATGAGTGATCCTCCAAAGGAGGAGAGCACTTATATGGTTTTACTCCACACTTAAATAAGAAGTTGTCAACTGGCCTAGCAGGTAAAAAACTCGTAAAAAGAATAAAAGAGAAAAAGAAACCCACCCTCCTTAAAAAGCATTAGAAAATAAACATCAGTTAGTTAAGGGCCTCATCCCACCACGGTGCAAAAGAGAACAAACATCAAGTATATACAAGAACATCCAAAGTAGTTGCAAAATACCTAGTAGCATGTAACACCCTGAAAATTTAACGAGAATTTAATAAGAAATTTAAATTTAAATCAAACACGAACTAAAATGAAATTTTTATAAATGTTCTAATTTGGCTATGAAACTTGCACCGTTGCGTTTGTAGCAATTTTCTGGGCGATTTTCATATATAACACTTCGAAATAAGAATTAGCACAGGAATGTTACGGGCATTGGAAGAAGTGAAAATAGAATAAAAACTTAAAAATAAGAATTTACCAATTAAAACTAGGACCAGTCGACCTAGAAAGGTCGATGGTCGACCGGTAGTGGTCAACTCATGGCAATAGGAGGTCAACCGTTGACTTGGAAAAATCGAAGGTGATTAGCTACTTCGTGACATGTTCGAACGGTGATGATTAGTTACGTGGCCAAGCCGAGATGAGCGTAAGTGATGACCCTAAAGATTCTCTAGGCTAGAATCAATGTTCTAAACTAATTGCAAACCCTTATAAATTTAAACCTAACTTAACCCTAAAACCTACAGAAATGTTTACAGTAACAAAACTCTACCTAATTCTCACCCCTCTTCTAAACCTAAAATTCTTCAAAAATCAAAATAAAATCAATCTAGAAGAACATGAGCAATTGGATTTAGATGGAGTAAGCGGAGCTAACATATGGGGGGATATTCTCAAGCAAAGCAAATAGAAAAAGCTTAAGCTTGAGGTGAGCAGGAACAATTTTGATTAGATGATTATTACAGTTAGGTTTAAACTATTATAATTGATTTATGGTGGTAGTAAATTAAATATTGAAACTATACAACCCTGATTTGAAACCTATAACATAGGGTAGAAATTAAAATGAGAGTAATTTGATAAACCTAACATTGATGATAGTACACCTCTTTTATTATTAACATGTAAAACCCTAAAGTACTAAACCCTAAATTGAACTTGATATTGAAATTGAAAACATGGAGTGGTCAAATTAGCTTTAAGGTTCACTATAAAACTGCAATCGACAGGATTTAAATGAAAATCAATAATCGACATTAAAATCATGCAAACCCTAATTTTAGCCTACGATCACTCAACCATTGATCCCCAACAATCGATCGGTTAGGGGTAGCGGTCGACCGGTTGACACGTAAAATGTAGAATCTGAACCTCGGCCTAGGGCTCAGGTTAGTAATAAAAATTATATAAATTAAGAAAAAAATATATATGTTAATTGTTTGTTTTAGCCTATTTTGGGGTTAAGTGTATACGCTAGAGATAGTAGAGAAGCTAGTTCCCTATCATAGGACGCTAAGTCATTTCAGTATTGGGTAAAATATTGCTTACCCAATTGAGAGTTGACTTATCGACCGGGGAGATGTATTTTCGCAATATAGGCACTCAGGTGGATGTTCCACGGTGGATGTTCTCCGGTAGATGTGCAACACCGACAGATGCCGGTGAGTGAGCCCGGTGTTAGCAGGTGATTCTTTACAGACAGTCAGACCCAGTGCAGCACGATAAGTGGCAATATAGGTAAAGAAGTGGCCCAATAGTAATGGGAGTTCTTGTATGCACGGTTCTGACGTGACGTGATACAAGTGGACACCGGCGCAGTACGATAAGAGGCATTACACTATGATCGAGAGGTAGACGCGGGTGTAAACGATAAGACAATTCGGTGAGTTAGTATCTCGGGTTCTCCCTTTTTAGGTGCAGTTATGAGTTATGGGTATTTATGGAGGAGAAGTTCCCATAATAGCCCATGGGCGGTGTTTTCTTATTTGGGTAGCTCTAGGAGCTATGGCCGATCATTAGTTGTGAGGTTCGATCCGTTGTTTGATCCTTGTAGTAGCCTACACATGTTGTAATGTAGGTATGTATTAGACAAGAGCCCTTAGGTAATGGACCTTAGGAATTCACGGACACTTGTAGTACACCCTATGTCATATAGAGTACAGTTAAAATTAACTACACATGATCATCACATATTAAGCTTGTACTCATTCACTAGACTTTTGTCTAACCCACCCTTTTTCCTTCCATTTTCCCCACCATAGGATGCCAGGTCAGGAGTTGATTGGGCATAGTACGTGGAGAAAGGAGCTTCACGTTGGAGTTCTCATATTCTTTCTTGTCCATTATATAGTTACTTATTATATTAAAAGCCTGTAAAACTTATATTGTACTTTGAAAATAGTGTATATGGCAATTAAGTATTTTGGAGACTATTTTTCTGAAATGTCTATTTTTTTGTATTTATATTTTAATTTCTTCTGTTGTGAGATCTGAAAGTGTAGAATGTCTTAAAATTCACCAATATAATTATCTCTGTAATGTTTTAAAAACCCAACAGCTTATATTTCTTGGCATGACGCAAAGTCCGAAAGTCACCCTAAACTTTAGTTAATATGTCGGTAAGTGCGGGTTGTTACACATCATGTTGATACCCAGCTCATCCTTGGAAATGAGATGCTCGAGCCAAGCCGCTCACATCAACAACTTGAATTGAAAAAAACACAAAAGACAATATATAACCAATATATATATACATATATATATATATATATATATATACATACACACACACAAGGTTTTAAATCTCCCCGAGATCAGTCGAGATGAAAATCCGAGATATTAGCCAAAATCCGAGATTTGGCAGCTTGGTTAGTTATAAGTCTTTTAAATATCGCCCGAGACAGCCGAGATATTTGCCCGAGATATTGGCCAAAATCCGAGATTTGAAACCTTGCACACACACACACCTATGTGTATGTGTGTATAAAATAATTATATACATACACACGCACACACATATATGCAAGCAGAAGAGTGGAAACAAGTATGATATTTAGTAACTTAGGTATGCATAATTTAGAAGAGGAAACATATGCTTTTGTCATTAGAAAATATTTACTCGATTTGGTTTAGAAATTTCAAAGAAAAAGTGTTTTACTAATGATTTCTTATCAAAAATATTCCAAGTGTCTAAATTTTCGAAAAATCTTGCCAATGTCTCCTTTATGCGACTCGTACTAGGAAAAATCCAAAACAAAAAAATAGATATACACGGTCGACACATGATCGGTAACACAGTATATCAATCACAAACACCCACACGTGTATAATATCCAAATATTTACTTATATATACCTTATAAAGTGCATACATCACATAACATACACACTTTTTAAGCATTAAGCCGTACCTTCAACATAACATATGAGCGCATATATTAGTGTGTTCGACAACTTTTCTGAAGCAAACATGAGCGTGGAAAGGACCAAAAGCAATTTATGGGCTATCTAGTACTTACATTAACTCAAAAAGAATATGAGCGCATATATCTATACTATACTATTATTAGTGAGTTGAATTTCAAGCTCACACAGGCCCCCTTGAAATTTGGCAACCGAACGGTCACGTTTATACCTTTTCTTATCTTCCTCCAAACCCTAGATATTAATATTTTCTTCTATTCGTTTCCATCTCTCCGCTTCTTCCTTATACTCCAAGCCTTTCTTCGACTCTTCAATCGCGTCTTCCCCTTTCTTTCTTTTTCCTCCTCTTTAATATCCTCGAACCCTAAATTATAATTTAAAAACTGGCGGTCAAATTAACACTCCTGAATTGGCCGATGTTTACCTCTACCATACGATCGTCAGATTGCTTTTGGATTGTTCTTCCTCGCCTCCATCGTCCGCAACAATGCCTAGGCTGAAAAGGCATCACTCTCTCTAATTGTCTAGATCTTCTTCTACTAAGGTATGAATTTGTTGTTATCGTCTTTATTCATTGATTTGTTGAAGTTTGTTGTTTTTTTCTTAATTCCAATGTTTGGCTATTTTCTGTCGATTTGATGTTGTATGCTATGGATTCAAAATCAGCGTTAAGTATGTCATCTTTTTACTCCTGGGTTTTATTGATGTCCAATCAAATTGATGTACTAATTTTTTTTGATTTTGACAATACCTGATCTAATATGCTCATGTCATGTAAGCTTGATATTTGATATTTATGAATTAATGATATTAATATGAATTGTAATTAGTAATTGTAACACATCTTATGATTGTAAAAAATGACCATGAAAATGATGTTGACAGTATAAATTATTAACAGCTATGTATTAATAGATATACTTTATATATTTAAAAGGAAGCAGTACAAATAGTTTATTATGAAATTAGTTTTATCAATAATAATATTAAATTTAATGTAATGATCTCCCATCAACCACGATATCAGTAATATGGGTGGCTCAACTAAAAGTGAGATTGTCATTTGTACTTAAAGGAAAATTTTGGTCCAACCCTAAGATTATGATCAGTTACCTTTAGTTTAGTTAACCACAACTGTACACGATGGAAAAATCTGTAGATAAGTTTAGAATACAGGTGCCATAGGTGTCTCTCTTAATGTAGATTATGCCACTAAAGTTTGTATAATGATGCAATATTAGTGATAATACACATAAGAGATGAAGTGAAATTTCTGACATGTTGAAATTAAATGAATAAGTCTACAGCCTTAGTGTAAGATGGAAATTAAAGCAAATTTTTTGTGCATTAATAGAAAGGCATAGAGAGAGAGGCGGGGGTTTATGCTCCTGTGTTTTATTAATATCATTTGTACACATATACTTGCATAGATTCTATGTTAGCTACTATAAAGTTAACTTTTAAGACAATAGCCATGGAGACTTAAAATAGACCCAACAATATATAATAGTTTGCTGGTGAACCCCCTTTAGAATATATAGCATGATTGAATTTACTTATTTCTTTGGTCCGTAGAGTTAAATGAAATGTTAGTACTTTTAGATAGCTGTCATTTGCACATATAGTTTTCTTATTTTAACCAACTTTTGGATGGCTACAGTGAAAGTATACAAAAAGTTCAATCATGTTATTGCATTGCGTTCTTTATTTGACATAAGAAGTGAAGATGGTATTGATAAGCTTAGAGCTACATTTCTTATTACTACCAATACTTACTTAAAAGAAAAATATATGTTGAGAAGAAGACAAGTTAGCCAGCAATCTAATTTTGAAGCTCCTTTCTTCCATTAAAAAATCCATCAAAAGCTTAGTTAAAAAAAAGCAGGTATCAAAAGCCAGATTACTAAAGAATTACATCGTGAAAAAAATAACAGGATCAAACATTCAATTTATGAGCAATAATCTAATATTTTCAAATGAATTACTTTATTAAGGGTGTCTAAAACTTTATATGAAATTAGTGTATTTAAGTTTGTGTCGCTATTCCTAAGCAATAACCTCTCGAATTCAACAAGTGTGAATCACAGCCATACTATTTCGTCTATGGAAACATCTACCATGACATATTGAAAAGTGTATGGAGTAGTGAACAAAATTAATATTTGTTTGTAGAGCAATATTTGCTTACAGCCTTCTCCGCTATGATTCAGGTTGATTTTTGAGTTCAAACTATGTAAGGGATATAAATTTGTGTAAAATTGTTCAAAAAGCTTGCTTCCATGCCAAAAACTTGATTGCATGGTTATTTACATTGTGCATAAAAGTGCATGGTATTGTAAGCCGGATACTATTTTTGTTGCAACTATGTATTCTTTTTGTACCTTTGTTTAAGAACCTTACGACATCATTGTCCTCTTAAAATAAAATTATAGTCTTTTTTATCCACTGTTAGAGTGAATTTTTGTGGGTTAACTTTTTTCTTTTAAAATTTGATATTATAAATATACATTTTATTAACTTACACACTGTAAAAATAGATTTTATGATCCTAAACTAATTATCTTTCTTCATTTAAAGAGTAAGAATGCAAATTGTTTGTATCTTTAAATCTGCATTGGATGAGAGTTTGATGGTACGATATTTAAAGGAATGGAGTTATGTGCTTATATTAGTATTGAAAATATGGGTTTGGTTCAGGTGAGTCAAGTTTGACAATATAAAGTTACACTTTTATTTTTGATATATCCTTTGTTTTTTTAATTTGTAGATTCAAAAAGATGCTTTAATTTATTTAAATGAAAGCCTTGGTAGTCCAAAGAGATTCCTTTTAACTATGGATAGTTTGGGAGTTTGTGTATTTAAGCTTTAAATTTAGAGCATGTAAAATAAATATTTCTGTTCGCTTCAGTAAGCCATAACGAGTTAACATATTTCAATACTAATCATGATGATACAATTCAGCACTAATCTTGAACTAATCATTAAGTTATTTTAGTTAATCATGTTTAAATGATTTTAACTTAAAAGTAAATTATGAACATTATAACATTACAATGCAACTTCTCGATGCAATTTAAAACTATCAAAATGCTATCGAAGCATAAGTTAAATTTGTAAAATGAAAAATAGATGATCTTTCATCCATCCATGCAACTATACTGTTAAAATAAGGTATCATTCAGGTTACTGCTTTCCTTGATGAGATGATTGCTCATTTATGTGAATGATGAGTAAACATTTTGGGTTCAAAACCAAACTATGAACATACTTTCTACTGTGTTCAGATATGCCTAACCTTTTTTAGTTTATACTAGCTTAACCCTTCTACATCTAGCGCGAGAATAATTTGTTCAATTGTGATTAATTCATACTTTTGTTTCATACTCAAAAGCAACCTAATGTGTCTTTTACAATAACCTATTATATAGTATGCGATAAGAACCCTCTATACCTTAATCCTTTCTAGAGTTGTGTATTTCACTTTAGAGTTGTATAATACACAATGAAAAATCAAACTTTGTACATAAGCTTTTATAACATTTTGGTCTATCTTATGCTGCTACATTTGTTAACATGCATGCGGGCGTGAGTGTGGTCAACATATTCTAAAGTCTGTTTATACTTCATATGGAACAAGCAACGCTTGACCATTAAATCGAATTCATGTATTTTTGTGTGTGTGTGTTCTTATCTAACTATTTAGGACAATACTCACTTGACATCATCCAACATATGCTAGCAAATATGAGTATAGTTGTACCATGGTTCACAAACAAACATAACTGTCCATCTTCAAGCACAAAAGCAAGCAATTTCCTCATATAAAAAGAGTTAAGAATACAACTTCACTGTCTTTTTGCTTAATAATTTTTTTTCCTTTATATAGTGCAGATCCAGAATTTGCCGGTGTAAGTCTTTTAGAAGCATCCATTCAACACAATATGAGGATCTTAAGAATGAGTTGTCTCTTACCGTAACACTGAAAAGCAAACTTATTAATGCATTATATAATGACTACAATTTTGGATATGCATATAAAGTAAATAACACACACAATACATTAGTATTATTGGGGTATGCATATAGGATGGACAACCTTCAAGTTATAGTCACATTCTTAAATACTACTTTGAAAATAGTATGTCATTTTGCATAATATTTTCCAACAATAAACAATATATTTGATATGTAATCTTTTTTCTTTATTGTCTTTGTAGGGTGAAGTGATGTCGTTGGTGCTTCATGTTTCACTCCTTGCATATGCGCTCTTCGTTGTGTTAAAGCGTTGTTTCAAACCACCATACAAGTAATGGTGATCTTTCTTTTTTCAAAAAGTAATGATGTTTTATCTAATTTACATTCATTTATCTTTCTACGGACAGACAATTAATAATCTTATTTTGATTATAATACATAGAGAATGGTTAATAAACTCATCATTATCAAAGATTTAGACTTTATTTATTATTGCGATTCCCAGAGTTAAGTTAGGTGGGCTTCTATGTAGGCTACCACTTCAGTATAACAATTTTCAAAAGAATTATTATCAATAATACATAATATTTCAGTACGACTTATGACATGGAGTATGAGCATTATTACTACTTGATGTTAATTGCTCCCTTTTGCTCTGTTGATTTTGTAGGTTTTCTATTTTTCAGAGTGCCCACTTTATATCCAAAAATATATGCATTACTCCTGCTACCACGTTTGTTACTGAGATTGCTTTTTTGGGGGGAGATGAGTTTTTGTGTGCTTGGTTATGAGCTTATTATTTTAAAAAGAATGATTGGTGATGAACATATTATCTGAAGATGGATATGGTTACAAATATTTTATATTAATGGAGAATTCGTGTAGTGGTGGGGGAAAGTGTGATGTACCATTTTTGTTGTATTAATTATCATTGAATAAAAGATCGATTTTTGCTGTATTAATACTCATTATTGATAATTAATGTGTGAATCCAATATTGGAGAAAAGTAGATGGAATCGCATGTGCTAGATTTGGAATTAATTTATAGCTTCGAGAAGGATTTTGAAGGAGTTGAGATTTCCAGAAGGATCCACGAACTTCATAAAGTGTTGGCCATGTTATAGAGGATGTGTTCCATTGGCAAGCAACAGGCATAAAACCTACAACTAGCCCCTTCCCAGGTGGTTTACTCTTAAGCTATCCATTTTCCCTTAGATTATCCATTCAAGCTACCAAAAGTGTCTTTCACAACCATAGTTTTCCATCCAAACATTAACAGTGACGCAACATATCTTTGAAATTCTAAAGGAGCACTGCAGCCTTGCCTTTACTATGTTCAAGGTACCTTCTTATAGCCTTTTTTTGTCAAAATGATAGTATTTAACACATGGCATATATATGTGGAATAGGTTCTATTGTTCATATGTTCACTTCTAACAGAAATAAACATAGATAATTTGTTGGTTCCAAAGATTGTTTACATGTATAAGACTGATAGAGAACCAAGTATGAATAAACTACTCACACGTGGACTCAAGAATATGCGATAGGCTAATAAGCCTACAGTAATTTATCATATTATGCTTTTTATTCCATGTTGTATAATAGTAAATAATGTCTGTGTTTTTGTTGATTGCTATTAGTGTTATCCATGTTCATCTTTTTTGGTTTTTATATTATTTATATAATTATCAGGACAAAGTTCAAATACCTTCCTATACGCATTCCATTATAAGTGTCATTATATTATTATTATTTAGTTGAATTAAAAAATATGGAGATCCACTAATGCGTGCAACATGAGTACGGAATAAGTTTTCATTGACTATTTATGGCTTTTAGTTTTACAAAAATATTTATATGATGTATGTGCTATGATTAAGCATCTACACGTATTATTACTATGATCATACCATCCATATATTACTAATACCATCTATACGGAATATTATCTTTGAAATTCTAAAGGAGCAATGCAGCCTTGCCTTTACTATGTTCAAGGTACCTTCTTATAATTTTTTTTGTCAAAATGATAGTATTTAACACAGGGCATATATATGTGGAATAGGTTCTATTGTTCATATGTTCACTTCTAACAGAAATAAGCATAGATAATTTGTTGGTTCCAAAGATTGTTTACATGTATAAGACTGATAGAACCAAGTATGAATAAACTACTCACAGGTGGACTCAAAAATATGCTATAGGCCAATAAGCCTACAGTAATTATCATATTATGCTTTTTATTCCATGTTGTATAATAGTAAATAATGTCTATGTTTTTAAGTTGATTGCTATCAGTGTTATCCATGTTCATCTTTTTTTGTTTTTATATTATTTATATAATTATCAGGACAAAGTTCAAATACCTTCCTATACGCATTCCATTATAAGTGTCATTATATTATTATTATTTAGTTGAACTAAAAAATATGGAGATCCACTAATGCGTGCAACATGAGTACGGAATAAGTTTTTATTGACTATTTATGGCTTTTAGTTGTACAAAAATATTTATATAATGCCTGTGCTACGATTAAGCATCTACACGTATTACTACTATGATCATACCATCCATAAATAAGCTTTTAACACTAACAGTGCTAAATTAATCTTAGCTATTAATGATTTAATGTCATCTTATTAGTACCTTTTTGTACATTTTTATAATTTTGTGTAGGGCTGTTATGGTAACTGTAAATTTACCATTACCATATCATTACCAGTTAATCGGTTAACATTTTAAAATAAAGTCGGTATACCAGCATAATCGGTACGGCAACGGTAAATTTACCATTTTTTATGGTAAAACACCGATAATATTTTTTCAAAACCAGCAGTAACGGTAATTTACCAGTCCATTCATAATACATTGATATTCACGTAAGATGTTATATTACGGGCATTTAGAAGCAAAAAAATAGTTCAATTTATTTTATTAATTTAACTCAAATGATGATAAATACACTTCTTTTCTATGTCCTTTATTAAATGACTCAATGAGATATATAATGAAGCATCATTCAGTGTAAAAATATATCAACTTATTATTTTTCTAGACAAACGGTAATTTACAATTACTAGTGTAACAGTTACCAGTTTATCGGTATACCAGTCAATCGGTAACGGTAATGATAAACAATTTTAGTTTACCAGTAGTAACGGTACAGTAACGGATTTACAAAATGGTAACGGTAACCATTACCATAACAGAAGAGAATACATGTTGTACGATAAAATGGCTAACATAATTATGCATATTTCAAAAAATACGTATATATAAATATAAACTAATGTATCATAAGAAATTCTGTAAAGGAAGCGATTTTTATTGTCTCTAAAATAATGCCATTTATATGTTAGCATAAATTCATATGATATAAGTACTAAATATTACCCATTCTCAATGTACACTTCTATATACTTGATGATAAATGTTAATAAACTTGCATCATCCATAATTCATTATAAAAATAGAAATTTACTAAGCATGAAAGGAAAAGAATTTTACTAAGAAGCATTTTTGCACGCTTACACATTGGATATGCTAGATGTTTTGTTGGTAAAAATTATTTTTGATAACTGCTCATAATTCAAGCAAATATTATCATAATGAAATATATTTTTTCCCTTTCTTAGTAAACTTTAACTTTCAAATTTATTTTTTTCAATCCGTGTGCGTAGCACGGGTTCACACTAGTTTATATATAAGGTTAAAAAAATATAAACAAGAGTTAGTGTCCTAATAAAATCGGTAAATCAGAATAATCATGTGCAGCCCCCTCTACCATGTAACGACCCAGAATTTTATCACTTTGATTTTACAAATATTTAATTAGTTTTAAATATTTATTTGGGGTTTTTTTTAAAATATAATAAAATCTATGTTTCAAATAATTTTTCAATTTTTGATGATGTATTTTTAATTTAATTTATAGGATTTTTCAATAATTTTTAATTAGAAAAATATTAATATTAGCGTTTGATCTATTTTACGTCGAATGTTGAAATTTTTGAAAATTAACAGATTTTGATAATTGCTGTGTTTTATTGTTGTTTTGTGATCTTGTCACATTTTTGTGCGTGATCGTATTTTATTTTCTGTTGTTCGTGGCTCGTATGAGAATGAGATATTGTATAGCGACGTACCCCAAAACTTTTAAAATAAATTTAAAACAACTTAGCCAAAAACCTTTTACAATCGCCTTTTCCCCGTCCATTCCTGTTCTTTTCCCAACAATTTGGTGGCTTTGCATTAATTTGTTATCCTTGCTCTTCCTTAGTTGTTGAGTAATGTTGCCTATATACATATTCACGTGCATGGATAGGGATGGACATTCATTCACTTTCACATTTTACATTCCATTTTTTTCACGCATGAAAAGGAAAATGAGGTATAACAAAAGATAAGCATGCATAAAGCAAAAGGGGATGGTCATAAATTTTTACACTTTTTCATTTTCTTCACAAACTAAAGATTCTTGGAGCTTTCGTTTTCTTCCTTCTCTGCAAATTTCTATGTGTGCATTGCATATAGGTGAGTGAATATATGTGTGTGTGACTGAGTTATTTGTGTGTGGATACATATTTGTGTGGTGTGCAAGCATGAAATGGGATTTGATTTTGCTTGCATGTATGGAGCTGTACGTTGTTAAATGTTTTGGCTTTTCTTACGTGAGAGAACAAGGTGGAGAGATTGGAGAAGGCTTGGCTATAATAGAGTGTACATGACCATGTATAAGCGGAGAAGGTAGGAGAAGTTTTGGTAGTTTGCATGCGTCTGGCCGTGTGTATAGGAGTAGGTGCATGGAAAATGGCATTTCAAACGAAGAAAGAAAGAGGAATGGGTTACTGTTCTTATAACTAGAATTTGCAATCTAGTCCATATTAATATGTTCATTTGGATGCTTAAAAGGGGAGTTTATTTTGCTGGCATGAAAGATTGGGTAGTGCGTGGGTGATGTGGGCCGTGGACCTTGATGCTTTGGGTAAGGATAATTTGAGTTTATTTGTTTAAGTTTTATAAAATAAGTGCATTGATTTAAAATGTAGTAATTCACTCATATGAAATCTGATTAACTCGTAGGTATTTGCGTCGGACTCATATCGAGTACAACATTATAGTGTACTTGTTAATAGATTTGGAAATGTATAAAATTATGACATAATAATAAGGACTGAATTTAATTACGTTATTTTAATTAATAACATTGTTAAATTATTATATGTTAATTAATGATATTTAATTGGCCAAATAAAAACCGTACTATTAAAGTAAATAGAATAGGGTAATTTTGACACCTATTTAGCAAAATAAAACATCATTCTGTTAATTAAATTAATTGGTCATTTAATAAGCAGAATGAATCCATGTTCTACTATTTTATGGATTTGGACATCTAATTACATGTCATTAACTGATATGCCAATTTGAATAAGTGTTGTGTTAACCAATGATGGTTAAATGTTGAATTTTATTTACATAGACGTTGATTATGTAAATATCGGTTATTAATTACTAATAGTGTTTTAAAGATAATTAATTATTGTTTTATAATAATGATTTAAAGTTAATTATTTTATTAAAATAATTATTTAAAGTTAATTCTTAAAGGTATTTAAGAATATTTAATTATTGCTTTAAAGATATTTAATTATTGTTTTGAAATGTTTTAATTATATTTTAATTATTTATTTAAATTTATTTAGTTATATTTTAATTATCAATTAGGTTATTTAATTATATTGATTAAAGTTATTTAATTATATTTAAAGGTTTATTAATTATCATATTGATAGTATTCTAGAAATAATTAATTTTAATATTAATATGGTTTTGAAAAATAATTAATCATCGTATTAATAATGTTTTGAAATTTATTAATTATGTATTGATAATGTTTGGAAATAATTAATTATTATATTTATAATATTTTGGAATTAACTATTTATTATATTAAGGATGTTATGAAATTAATTAATTATTGTATTAATAATATCTGAAGTAAATTAATTATTATATTAGTATTGTTTTGAAGTTAATTTATTAGTATAATAATATTATTTAAAATTAATTTAATATATTATTAATGACTAAATTTATTGTTTTTAATACGAAGAAAATTAAGTAAAATAAAAATAAGTGTTTTAAATAACAAGTTGTTATTTAAAAAGTGTTTTAAACGATTGATTTGATTATCAAAGGAACTTTATTGATTAAGGTTTATGAAAGAGTTGGTTTTAAATAATAAAAATTTATAGAAAGAGTTTTATAAATTAAAAAGGGATCTTGAAATTTGGAAAGAAATTTTATAAATAATTTTGGAAATTTATCAAAAGTTATAAATAAACTTGGAGATTTATGAAGTGTTTTATAATTGGATTTGGAGTTTAAGTTAAGGAGATTTCATAATGGAAGAGATTTATTAAAAGGATTTATTAAAGAAAATTATAAAAGAAATTGAGATTGAATTTCCCTTAACCGACCTTCTTAATTATGGTGGTATGGACATTCTGCCATGCATAACACCGAAGGAATAGTGTTTGGAGTTATCCTTATCTCTGTTTTAAAAAACACTTAAGTAACAACCCGGGATTCTGGTCATTTAATTTTGAATATTTAATTTATTTTAATTACTTAAAATATTGGTTTAAAAGCTTAAAAACTCAAATTAAATTATAGATTGTTTAAAATCTTTAAATTGTGAATAATTATTTGAATAATGATTTAAATATTTGGATTTTAGATTGAATGTTAATCCTATGAATTAAATGGACTTGTTAATTTTTTAAAATTAAATAATATCAGTAAGTTCAATTTATAAGTTATTAACAGTGATAAATGGTCCAAACGAATAATCAGAAAATTTATTTTTATTTTTACGGCTCGAATTCTATTGACGTATTTTTAATTTATTTTGTTTGATTTTTCCATGATTTTTAATTGGAAAAATATTTAAGTTGTTGTTTGACGATTTTTCGGCAAACGGCAGTGATTTTGTGATTTTTCAAAATTCAATAACTAGTGTATATTATTCTTGTTTTAGGGTCGCATCGTTGTTCTAAGCGCGACCAATTTTTGTTTGGTCATTCAGGGTTCATACGCAGACAGAGATCTGTGCGATGAGATGCCAGAAAATCTAATTTAAACTATAAACATAACGTACACACATCACACACTTGTGTCTCCCTCCAGTACTTACTTCTCTCCCTTCAAAAAGATTTCAGAAGCAAGAAAAAACAGAGATCTCTCATATAAAAATTCAAAAAAAAAACAAATAGAATGGAAAACTTGTATTTTTGGATCTAGAAAGTATATATCTTTAAGATGTAGTTTCGTAGGAGGTTACGATTGAGGCTTATGCAGTTCGACATTGATGTCGTGAGTTGTTGTCGGACTAGGGTATTATTTCCAAGGCGATTTGGGCGGAGTTAGGTGACGTCATGTATTGCTTTGGGGTTATCGTGCAAGGGAGCTTTGTTGGTGAGATTTTGGGCAAGTGCAGTCGATTATAGGGAGGGCGCAATGTCGCACTACAATAGAGGAAGGGGTAATGTTGCATTTTTATTTTTGGGGTGGAGCGTCGTTTGATGGTGACTGATGCATAGAGGAAGCCTAGGGTGGGTCGCCGGTGAGGTCGGAAGTCAATTTCATGGTTGAGGGAAGGATAAAAGAAGGATGGAAGGTTTGGCCATGGAGAGTTGCTTCGGAGCGGGAACAGTAGGGGGGAAGAAGAAGGATTTGAATTTTAATTGGGTAATTAACTTATTAAATTAAGGATTTGTAAATTAATTGTTTTTAATTTAATTGAATCTTATAAAATGTATATCTTTTCCATACGAGGTCTAATCGAGATGAAACTTTTTACTCGTTATGACGATAGCTTCGTGATGAAACTGGTTTGGTCTAATTTGGAGCAAGTTGGAAATTTGGGCTAAAATCGGACGTCGTTCGTTCGATTTTAGTTCAAAACGGTACACTTCAGTGAGTTAAACTCGCTCTTTTTGGATAATTAGTATGTTTATAGTAAATAAAAATTTATTTATGCCTGTTTGGATTGTTGAATTTGCTCATGTTGAATTTGGTTTAGGATCACGATATAGCATCCCGAAATGCTATTATATTGGTTGAAATTGATCTAGGATCGCGATATAGCTTCTTGAAATGCTATTAGATTGGTTGAATTTGATCTTGGATCATGATATAACATCTTGAAATGCTATTAGATTGGTTGAATTTGATCTAGGATCATGATATAGCATCTTGAAATGCTATTAGATTGTTTGAATTTTAAATTTGTATTCAAACTTGTTTTAAGTAATGGATCATATACGAGGTGATAAATTGATATTGATTTTGATTAATATAATTACTTTGTTTAAAATTGTAACGTAGTTAATGTAAGTATACTTCTTAGTGTTATCTATTTGGCCAAATAGACATCGTTTAATAAATGTAAGGGTTTATCTTTGAATGACATTGATTAGCAGAATAAATCTCCATTCTGCTATTATATTAATTTGGACATTTATTTAAGTGTAAATTGATCGTTGATTATGGATTTGTTTACATACATGCTTGATTACATAAATACCAGCAAATTGACTCGAGAAGTTTTGGAAGGTAATGGTAGCTTGTTAAGTGCCAATAAGTGCCACTAGGATTGCTGAGCCTTTCTAGATTCGAAAATTAGGATTCGATTAACTTCTAATTTTATAAATTGGAAGAGAAATGTTTTAATTATTCCTATATATACAAAGAGCTTTATTGACAATTAATTTAAAATGTTTGTAACAAATTATTTTTGTAAGTTAATTACTATATTATCTATAGCGTTTTAAAATAAATTATTTTATTTATGTTTTTGAAGAAAATTATTATTTTGTTATTAGTTATTTAAAACTAGATGATTATTTCATTAAAAATATTGTTGAAGATAATTAATTTTATTTAGAAGGTTGTTTAAAGTTATTTTGTTTTATTTACCTACTGGAGATGTTTTAAAGGTTTAAGAGTTTATTTATTATATTATTAAAATGTTTTTAGTTATATTTCTTTTTATTATTTAAAAAGATTAAAGCTAAGTTTATGATGTTTTAGTTTATTTATTATAAAATAATTAAATTGTTATAAAAGGATTTCTTTTATAAAAAGGATTTATGTAAAGGAGTTTAAAAACTTGGAAAGAGAATTGAAATTGGAAAAGAAGAAAGACTCTAAATGATTGTGGAAAAGAGGAATTTTATAAATAGGTTAGGAGATTATAAAAGAGTACCTTTGAAAATAAAACTTGAAGATTTATTAGGAACCCTATAAATAGATTTTGGAAATTTATAAAGAAGATATTTTAAACTAGAAACAAATGATAGTTAAAGGCAGAGAGGGTATTCTTTGATATTTGTACCTTTGTTTATAGGATATTTATGTTTTATCATTCAAAATATGATCTTCAAATAAGTAAATCATTCTACGTGATCGGTTAAGATAATTACACTATTTTGTAAGTATATGAAAAAGGTTCTTTAAGTTTCGAAAAGAATGATTTGAAAATATACTTATACCATTAGAATAAGTACCTAAGTATCAAAAATATTTTGTTTTGTTAATATACTTATTTTGTTGAGATAAGTATATGGAAGTGATTTTCAAGTAGTTGAAAAGTGATTTTAAATTTATGAATGTGAGGCTCAGTAGGTTCCATGGGAAATGAAATCTTTGATTTGAATGTTTGTTATTCGATAGTTAAACAATCGACTATCGAAATTAGACCCTAAACGTAACTTTGAAAATATATAGAAGAAACACGTGAGTTATATGACATAGTCATCTACGATGATGTTGTACTGTGCGTATAAATCTCATCTCATTCTCTTAGGACAATGATAACGAATTCCATCCACCGACGGTTAGGAGGTGATCTCCACTCTTATCTTTGACTGTTTATTTCCTAAAGAACCGGGGGTGAGTTAACCATGAACTATTAAATGTTGTTTCGAAGAGACCGGGATCAGGTATGTTATCCGAAAACCACTTCGATCAAACAAATGAATTTCGAAATGAAGACATCTTGAGGATGATTGGAATTCAGAGATGGAGCTCTCAAGTGTTTCGTTCAGTCCCTAAACATACTTGTATGGATGAATGCTGACATTGCATTGTTGCCTGAAGGGCGGTATTAGCATTCCAAGTGGGAAGTGCTATATAAAGGTAATCGTGGCCTCAAGCCTCATCAACCAGGAATGACTAAAACAGGGAAGATGCAGCAGGGCTAAGCGGTTCGCTCCCAAGTAGGGTATGATCATCCCTATCTTGAGTTGCTATTATCTGTTATATTTATGCTTCGGGGCACATTAATGGAGGGGTGATCATATTCGGTACAATCCAGTAAGGGGTAGGCCATTCCTGCGTTGGCAGGGGATCCAGGCGAGGTCCTCGGTGTTATTTTATCTAGAGATGCACTGTGACGGGCGGTACCCCAGTAGCCCAGTCATTGTATGAAATCCATTCTCCAATAAGCGTCGTACGGACTTAGTTGTGCCCAACTATGCTGAAACGTGAGATGCTAGCATTTCAGCTATATTCATATTTTACTTTGACCCCATACATTATTATAATATAAACGGATTTTCTATAGAAATTGTTTTTGGTTATCGTAAGGTAAAAACCCATCCACGTTTATGTGCGGCGTGGTCTTACGAGATACTTTTGATTTACAAATGGTTTTCTAGAACTTTAAAATCCAGTTGGGTGTGTTTTCTCAATCTCGTTTTCCAGACTAACTCGGGTGTTATTTTATTATAATGCTTGGGTCAGACCGAGCATATTTACAGATTACTTTGGATGCATTAGAGCTCAGGAGATGAGTTGGAGGTCTTCAAATCGTATTCTCATATATGTTTATTTTCCTCCACTTTGTTATTGAAATTATCAACAATTGTGAGGACTGGTTGTTGTACTCTGATGGATGTACGTATATAATAGTTTCTCTTTTGTAAAAATCATTGATATTATATTATATGTTGTTCCGTTGCGATTATGAGATTATGTGTTATTTTTAGTTTCTTTTCTCTTCTTCTTCTCTTATTCTTTCTTCTTTCTTCCCCATAACTATCTGCCTTTCTGTTCGATTTGGGTTGGGATGTGTGGTTTATCGTCAGCTTGAATGGTACGGAAAAGCGGGTTGTTACACCCGATATTTTGGACCATTCGCATCCATTATAAGTGTATAGGTAGACACTCATGCCAGAGTTGAATTTCTCAAAATACCGCGTTGTTAATTTAAATTTGGCAAAACTGAACATATACAGTAAATAAATATAATCACAGATCACAGACACAGAGTAATAAATGCAGCGGAAATAAAAGAGATAGTAGTTCATGAAGCTACTATATAAATGTATAAGTTACATCAGAGTTAGAACAGATACAACGAAAGAGTAATACGATACATCAGATACAAATCAGAATACATCACTGGAATCATCGAATACCGAAAGCAGAATAGATGGCTGGATCTTCAAGCAAAGCTCCAACTTCAAAGGTGAGTCTCGAATACTGGTACACTCAGTCTGACCCGAGCGTAAAGTAAAAACACAAGACACTCGAGTCAGGATTAACATTCTTATATCAATAAATCCAACTCAAGTGAAATAGCAATTGAAATACAAGTAACTCAAAGGATGTTTGGAATAACCATCCTTTAAGGATCCGTTAAACTATCTATTATGTAGTAGTGTACGATAAGTAGATAATGTCTATCAGTAATATAAAGATATCAAAATAGCGTTAAGTCATGGCCCATTCCACCCTTAACACATTTTTATTCCCAAAAGCATATACAAGACCGTAGTTTCCCCAAAACCGGAAGTCACCGGAGGGCAATCCATATACTAAAGGTACAAAACAGATTCGTAGTGGTCGCGAATAAAGGGATACAAGTATGACAAGGCACATGAGGCAATACCCAAGGTAGTGATACTACCGTTTGCCTGATCCGGACTGGTGAGAACGCAACGCCGCAACGCCCACAACATCGTGAAACAACACTCCCAAAATCAAGGGTGCACCAATCGACAACAAGTAATGAGTAGTTCGAAGAAGTGTGTCCACTTGAGGTAGCTAATCCTCCATTGGCCCGGCACGGCTCCTGTTTTAGTCATTTCCAATTTGACACAAGTGTCAAGGCTATCCATTATCATTCTCTTTCTTCAGTCAACACGTACATCATTCCAACCACTTCATTCTGGATCATCACTCCGCGCATAGTTATTAAAGTGGTTTCGGTTTAGATAGAGAGTATATCCATTATCGATCCCGATCTCTTTAATAACTTTCGTAATTATTACACCGATTGGTCGTTTATTTATTTCAAGACCAAATCAATTCAATTTCAAATAGAATTCGTAAACCAACAATTCATTTGTCTTTTCAAATCAATTTCCATAATTTACGTTTCAAAACTTCCAAATTACCATTTCAAAATCTTATAATTCAATTTCAATTTCTATTTAAAACAATTCAAATATTGTTTCAAGTTCGTATATAGGTTTCATTCCGAAATCATTTAAATAAATTTTATTTAACATTCAAATCAATTTAAACTCATTTATCGATTCCATTCAATATTCGTTAAGTTACTTTATCATTCAAAACAATTTCTATTAAATTTCCAATTCATTAAATCCATTATTTAAATTCAACTTATAAATTTGAATTAAATTAAATTGATCAAATCCAATTCTTTAAATTTCAAGTCTTACATTAATTTCAATAAATCACATTTTATTTCTTGTTAAAGAAATTCAATTTCAGTTATTTACTTTCTTAAATAATTTTCCAAAAACTTAATTAATAAAGAAACTCAATTTCAATTATTTACGAAGTAAAATTCACTTGTTCAAAGGTTCAATTTTTCTTATTAAAGAATTCAATTTTTATTTAATCATTAAATAATTCATTATTAAATAATTCAAAACTTAATTATTAAATAATTTCGAAGTTTAATAATTTCAAACTTAATTTATAATTTCAAACTTAATTATTAAATCATTTCAAACTTAATTCAATCATTTCTCAAATTAAACAATATTCTTTCATCAATTACATCGTTAATATTTTGTTTCAGATTATTAAATATTAACATTTTCCTTTCATTAAAAATTCAAATTTCAACTTCATTTCAAAACCATATTATTTATTCAAATAAAATCTTCATTTTAATTTTAAATCAAATTATTGACCAATCGGGTTTTATTTAATTCTCTATCCTAGGTCAAAGTTCAATTTGGGTATTTATCATTTCAACCCGATTCCAATTCAATTCAAAATCAAAACATAGCAAAGGGAACTTGCAGTGTGATAACTGGGATGGTGTCAAAGTAAATAAACAAGCAATAACAACAATCAATAACAATCCAATAATCAATTCAAATAATCCCGAAATAACCGTATTAATTCACATTGTTGTTTGTGCGAATTAATATAATTATTTCTAGAATCTACACTATCATTTCATGTAGATTAAAGATTATTACATTACGGTTTTTCACTTGTCATTCGATTTCAATTTATACTACAACAATTAATCCAATATACGTCGATGGTTCAAAGTGTAATTATCACTATTCTACATGTAAATTAATTTAACAATTAAAAGGGGTCATATTCAACTAATCAAATTTAACATATAAATCAGTTTTAAAATTGTCAACTATCCTATATCAATTTCAATTCTGCATACTATTAATCACTTAACATTAACAAATTTACGTCCAAAATAAACATCGAACAATCAATCAATTATCGGCTACTAGATTATCATTTCATAATTAACAGTTAATGGTGTAAGATGTCATAAGTAAACAGATACAGGTGATAGCATATAAAGCAGTGTAAATAACTAACAACAACATATTTCAATTATCGTTTCAATTGAAATCAAATTTAATAAATAAAAGAACGTTAATCGTGAGTGAGTGCTCACCTTTCGAGGCTAGAGAGTAGAAAAGAACACGACGCCCACATGGATCTGGATGCGATCACATATGAAGGAAAGCAAAAGGCTGCTGTGATACATTTCAGACAATGACGAGACACAAGCAAAGCACGATAGACACGAGTTGGCGACAAATCTGGTAGATAAGAAAGAGATGGAATCAAATCAAAATTGGATCGACGAAGATAGTTGATATAAGTGAACCTTATATATAACCATAAATGACTAACCACATACAACCCATAATTATAAATAAACAACTAACTTCAAAATCTGTATATATACATCTATAAGTAAGCCACAATCACAACTTTATAACTTCACCAATATATATATATAACTATGTAAAGTTAACAATTAAATTAAACTTATATAAAAATAAATATC
Organism: Allium fistulosum; assembly: GCA_030737815.1. Classification (NCBI taxonomy): domain Eukaryota; kingdom Viridiplantae; phylum Streptophyta; class Magnoliopsida; order Asparagales; family Amaryllidaceae; genus Allium; species Allium fistulosum. Next base: position 432,235,051 of record CM060905.1, read on the forward strand.
TATACATATCAATTTTATAAATTTTAGCTTCATACAAAATTAGTCCTTGTATATAAATTTTGCTTTCTTCAGCTAACAACAATACATACAAGCTAATATCACTTTAATACATACAGCCGCAAGCATAGCTAAAGCGATTTCTCAGTATAATATGTATAAACCACTCTTCAAAATTTAACAAATTGATAGTATATTTTATAGACGCCAACATTTTTTTTAAAGCTATTTCATCGTGTATGGTATTTGTAGATAGATAACGTGCTTTCAGACACATAAGAAATTTAGGCTGGCCTTTTATACTTTGGTTCTGTGACTATATTATATATAAAGTACAACTTATATAAACTTCCTATACCACAGAAATTAGAAATTGTATATGAAAATCATTAAACAACCTATACCACTATAAGTATATAACTGTTAAACTTATAGATATTTGTCCATGTTGTCAAACAGAGCAACAAACTCAAATTGAATTTTATACTTATAGAATTTTTTTTTTCATATATGCAAACTTTATATATACTGCCTATAAACCAAACTCGTATACAAAACATTATTACATACGAATATTTATATACAAAACGCTATATACATAAACTGTAAATATAACAATACATGCATATCAATAAACAATACTTACATAAAACTAATATATACTATTATAAATATACATATAACCTGTAAAAATGAAACATATAGCATAGATAGACTATATAAAATATATGTACAGCACATAGATATAGGCTGTCATTCACATATACCTTTATACATATAACCTATTATATTTTACAGCTGTTACATATATTTATGTAATGACCCAAGATTTTAGGAATTTATTTTGACAAATATAGGTGAATTCAAAATAATTTTTGAATTAAATTTTGGAAGGAGATTGTTATGGCTTGATAGTGTATCAGTATGTGTGTACATGTGTGCACAGGGTATACACATGAACTAAAGCTAAAATCTCTGAACTTTAAGAATAAATACATATTGATATGTATGGGAATAAATATATATATATATATATTAAATCTTTAAAAGCTGAATGCATAAGTAAATATAAATATATGTATGCAACTGAATATTTTCTTAAGTATACATGTGCATGTGTGTGTCCATACAGAATGATATATATATATATATATATAAATATATATATATGTGTGTTAATACTAGAGTTTAAACTAGTGAAATAAAATATACAGACACATTTTATTATAAGTAGAAATAAAAAGAATGAAGATATAAAAAGAACTAATTCTCTTATAAATAAATGTAGGAAGTACATACCATTTACATGAAAGCTAAAAATAGGAAAATAAGATAAAAACAGAGAAGTTCTTGGTATAGGCAGAATTAGAAAAGAGTATTTAATAAATAACAAAACCAAGTCACATTTTTAGCATGATTGTAGACAAAGGAGAAAAGTATTTTCTGAAAAGCAATTTCTGAAAGAAAAATGTAACCACTTTTCTCTTCACCCAAATTAAGCCGGGAAGGGGTAAAACTTTGGGTTAAAATGCAGATAACATGATTTTCTGGTGGGCAAAAATGGCTTTAGCCAATACCCAAAACCCTAAGAGAAACCCTGTATATATATATAAGTATATACAGCAGCCTCCTCTTCTCCTCAGAAAAGAATTTTGAAAAAAAAAGGGAAGAATCATAAGACAAGGGAAGAAAGAGAGCTTGAGGATAAGAGCAGGAGTTCATCAATTAATTAAGGAAACAAAGAAGAGAGCTAGGTGAGAAAACTCACTCAAAAATCTAAGGCAATAAGTCCTAATGTAGGCAGCCAGATAAAAGTATTTTTATTCAAAGAGTATTTTCATATATGAATGTTTATCTGTGAATGTAAACCTAAGTATGTTTTGATTTTCTTTGGTTGATCATTTGTTTTATTATAACCAAGTTTTATGTGTTGTTAGCATACATGTCTGTTTTATACACTCAGATCTCTGATATGTTAATGTTTAGGGATATAAATAAATACCCAGAAAATAAAATGTTGAGAATAGGCAAGTAGTATTGGTTTTGGCTCAACCCAGAAAGATGTAAATAATGTTGAGCTGCAATATACTCATGTATAAGTGCTGAGGCTTGAAATAGAAAGGAATTAGGGGTGCAATAGGGTTGCCTATGTGCTGATGCTCCTGATTCAATAAAATGCATAGCAAACAAGATTTTGTGATTCAGTGAAACCAGATTATTCTGAGTTTAACTCAAGCACAAATGTTTGCAAAAGAAAAACTTCCCCAGAAGCTATAAGCCAATGTTAGTTGCCTAAACTCCTTTTAAAAATACCAGGATGAATATCTATATATATATATACACAGAACCTTATTTTGTAGTCACCAATGGCTGTTTGCTTGTTGTTTCTGTATGGTCATGAATAATAGGAGATACCATGATATGGATGTTTTAGCTAAATAAAATGAATCACTGAATGGTTTATCATGAAAAATCAAAGGGGTTATTATTAACTTAAATCTGATTAGGAAATTGGGGTCAAGAACACTGCAGGAATGACTTGTGTGCTTGAGTAACATAAGTTGACACATGGCTTGTTTAAGTCCTGAGATCTTTGTGTAATGGAGTGAATTAGTTCATTACAGTGTGTCCATTGATTCATAAATATTGCAGATGAGACCAAGGATAGATAAATATACCAAGGAGATAATACTTGAGCAGATGAGAAAACTAGAGTTTTTCCCAGATTTGAAATATGAGGATTGAATAAGTGATTTAACTCATATTAGTTATTTTCCTGTTTGGTATGAATGATTGTTTGTCTATGATTGAGTTGTATGCTTGGTTGTATGTGCCATATTCATAAGTGTAGTCTCTGGAAAGAAAGTTAAAGTGTGCACATGCACAATGACACAGAGCATGCACACAAGCATTTACCTGATTCTAAAGGACAGAACCTCATGTATTTGTACTTAATTTGATTTTAACCTAATTAACAAATTGCTTTTGTGAATTTTCTCATACCAGACATGTGTCTGACCCTAGTGTGCTAATGGCATCTGGGGTGTCTCATTTAAAATGAGGCAGTTTCAAATGCTTTTTCAGGGATTGCAGCAACTAAGTAGGAGTAGGAGCAAGGCCTTGAGAAGAAGATATAGCATGCTAAAACTTAGTTAGATAAGAGCCTAAATGTTGAAATCTGCATGTATTGACAATTTAAATTGCTACTTGTATTAAGTGTTGAATATTGGATGGATATTTTGTTAGGCATTTTGTTAAGAGATTGATCTGTATCTGGAAACTATGAATTAAGTTAAATATCTGTTATGTTTAAAAGTATTTTAATCAAAATCTTGTAAGTAGATTTAGCAAGAACACCATGTAAAAATTGAATGATTACATTTTATAAATGCATTAGTCAATCATGAATCTTTGGAAAGGATTTAAGTTTTGGAAAATCTGGAGAGTTGATTCTCAGAAAATTTAAATGGTTTTATTTTCTAATATAGCCTATGTATGCAAAAGAAATAGGCATAGATTAAATGTTTTATGTGGCTGCAAGGTTTCTATAGTTAAACTTGTCTCATACAAATGTTTCATGTCCTATTTTTAATTAGAGAAAGGATCTGTAATAAGGTAGATGGAAGCCAGATTCAAATAGTTGCAGATATATATGCACATAAATATGTTTAGTGCAAACATTACCACATCTTTTTCTTTGCACTTGTAATAGGAATCTGGATTTCACTCAGATTTTAACCAAATGCATTTTTAAGGCCAGACAGACCTTATAAGAAGAAATACAAACCTGAATGATGATAAGCACTTCTATCATCCTCAAAACCCAAGAACCTTACTCTTAATTCATATCAATCCTGAAGCCTTCCAGGTTATAGGGATGGGATTCAATAATGATTAAGCATGGATTATTATTTTGTATGATGGATCTTGGGCAAAAATAAAATATATATATGTGCAGATAGGTAGATAACAGATTCCAGACTGCACAAAAGGAAAAAAAAAACCCAAAAAAAAAAAAATTGTGTTTGAACCGACCAGCATAGCACTCGAACTCGTGACCTTGCATGTATAAGTTAGGCGCGTTTCCATTACGCCTAGATGTTGCTTGTGTTTCCTTAGGATCCACTTTATTTTATACTGATTTTGACACTATTCAGAACTTAACACAAACATCTATATTAAAAGCTTGTTTACTACTGATTATTTCTTGATCACTTCTTAGTTAGTATAAACAGACTAATGTGTTTGTTTCCAGTGGATTGTTTGATCAAAAAAAAAATATATGAAATAAATTAGCAATCCAACATCCTCTTGTTTTTCAAAACTCTGATTCAAACAAGAGAGGCATATACATCCTCACATGTATGTGCTTATCTTTGTGAATGTACTGATATACTTATATTGGTCGATTATTGTGATCCTGGATATATTTTGGTTTATTGTAGAAAGATGTTGACCCTGAGAATTATATTTGTAATGGATATATCTATATATCCTCTTTACCAAAAAAAAAAATTTTCCTTATGAAATTAGAATAGAATATAGGAGGGTCATTTCAGTTGAGAGAAGTAGTCTAAAATGACTACTAAGTATGAACCTAGTAGTCATTTTAGACTACTTCTCACTGAAATGACCCTCCTATATTCTATTCTAATTTCATAAGGAAATTTTTTTTTTTGGTAAAGAGGATATATAGATATATCCATTACAAATATAATTCTCAGGGTCAACATCTTTCTACAATAAACCAAAATATATCCAGGATCACAATAATCGACCAATATAAGTATATCAGTACATTCACAAAGATAAGCACATACATGTGAGGATGTATATGCCTCTCTTGTTTGAATCAGAGTTTTGAAAAACAAGAGGATGTTGGATTGCTAATTTATTTCATATATTTTTTTTTGATCAAACAATCCACTGGAAACAAACACATTAGTCTGTTTATACTAACTAAGAAGTGATCAAGAAATAATCAGTAGTAAACAAGCTTTTAATATAGATGTTTGTGTTAAGTTCTGAATAGTGTCAAAATCAGTATAAAATAAAGTGGATCCTAAGGAAACACAAGCAACATCTAGGCGTAATGGAAACGCGCATAACTTATACATGCAAGGTCACGAGTTCGAGTGCTATGCTGGTCGGTTCAAACACAATTTTTTTTTTTTTGGGTTTTTTTTTTTTTTTTGTCCAAGATCCATCATACAAAATAATAATCCATGCTTAATCATTATTGAATCCCATCCCTATAACCTGGAAGGCTTCAGGATTGATATGAATTAAGAGTAAGGTTCTTGGGTTTTGAGGATGATAGAAGTGCTTATCATCATTCAGGTTTGTATTTCTTCTTATAAGGTCTGTCTGGCCTTAAAAATGCATTTGGTTAAAATCTGAGTGAAATCCAGATTCCTATTACAAGTGCAAAGAAAAAGATGTGGTAATGTTTGCACTAAACATATTTATGTGCATATATATCTGCAACTATTTGAATCTGGCTTCCATCTACCTTATTACAGATCCTTTCTCTAATTAAAAATAGGACATGAAACATTTGTATGAGACAAGTTTAACTATAGAAACCTTGCAGCCACATAAAACATTTAATCTATGCCTATTTCTTTTGCATACATAGGCTATATTAGAAAATAAAACCATTTAAATTTTCTGAGAATCAACTCTCCAGATTTTCCAAAACTTAAATCCTTTCCAAAGATTCATGATTGACTAATGCATTTATAAAATGTAATCATTCAATTTTTACATGGTGTTCTTGCTAAATCTACTTACAAGATTTTGATTAAAATACTTTTAAACATAACAGATATTTAACTTAATTCATAGTTTCCAGATACAGATCAATCTCTTAACAAAATGCCTAACAAAATATCCATCCAATATTCAACACTTAATACAAGTAGCAATTTAAATTGTCAATACATGCAGATTTCAACATTTAGGCTCTTATCTAACTAAGTTTTAGCATGCTATATCTTCTTCTCAAGGCCTTGCTCCTACTCCTACTTAGTTGCTGCAATCCCTGAAAAAGCATTTGAAACTGCCTCATTTTAAATGAGACACCCCAGATGCCATTAGCACACTAGGGTCAGACACATGTCTGGTATGAGAAAATTCACAAAAGCAATTTGTTAATTAGGTTAAAATCAAATTAAGTACAAATACATGAGGTTCTGTCCTTTAGAATCAGGTAAATGCTTGTGTGCATGCTCTGTGTCATTGTGCATGTGCACACTTTAACTTTCTTTCCAGAGACTACACTTATGAATATGGCACATACAACCAAGCATACAACTCAATCATAGACAAACAATCATTCATACCAAACAGGAAAATAACTAATATGAGTTAAATCACTTATTCAATCCTCATATTTCAAATCTGGGAAAAACTCTAGTTTTCTCATCTGCTCAAGTATTATCTCCTTGGTATATTTATCTATCCTTGGTCTCATCTGCAATATTTATGAATCAATGGACACACTGTAATGAACTAATTCACTCCATTACACAAAGATCTCAGGACTTAAACAAGCCATGTGTCAACTTATGTTACTCAAGCACACAAGTCATTCCTGCAGTGTTCTTGACCCCAATTTCCTAATCAGATTTAAGTTAATAATAACCCCTTTGATTTTTCATGATAAACCATTCAGTGATTCATTTTATTTAGCTAAAACATCCATATCATGGTATCTCCTATTATTCATGACCATACAGAAACAACAAGCAAACAGCCATTGGTGACTACAAAATAAGGTTCTGTGTATATATATATATATATAGATATTCATCCTGGTATTTTTAAAAGGAGTTTAGGCAACTAACATTGGCTTATAGCTTCTGGGGAAGTTTTTCTTTTGCAAACATTTGTGCTTGAGTTAAACTCAGAATAATCTGGTTTCACTGAATCACAAAATCTTGTTTGCTATGCATTTTATTGAATCAGGAGCATCAGCACATAGGCAACCCTATTGCACCCCTAATTCCTTTCTATTTCAAGCCTCAGCACTTATACATGAGTATATTGCAGCTCAACATTATTTACATCTTTCTGGGTTGAGCCAAAACCAATACTACTTGCCTATTCTCAACATTTTATTTTCTGGGTATTTATTTATATCCCTAAACATTAACATATCAGAGATCTGAGTGTATAAAACAGACATGTATGCTAACAACACATAAAACTTGGTTATAATAAAACAAATGATCAACCAAAGAAAATCAAAACATACTTAGGTTTACATTCACAGATAAACATTCATATATGAAAATACTCTTTGAATAAAAATACTTTTATCTGGCTGTCTACATTAGGACTTATTGCCTTAGATTTTTGAGTGAGTTTTCTCACCTAGCTCTCTTCTTTGTTTCCTTAATTAATTGATGAACTCCTGCTCTTATCCTCAAGCTCTCTTTCTTCCCTTGTCTTATGATTCTTCCCTTTTTTTTCAAAATTCTTTTCTGAGGAGAAGAGGAGGCTGCTGTATATACTTATATATATATACAGGGTTTCTCTTAGGGTTTTGGGTATTGGCTAAAGCCATTTTTGCCCACCAGAAAATCATGTTATCTGCATTTTAACCCGAAGTTTTACCCCTTCCCGGCTTAATTTGGGTGAAGAGAAAAGTGGTTACATTTTTCTTTCAGAAATTGCTTTTCAGAAAATACTTTTCTCCTTTGTCTACAATCATGCTAAAAATGTGACTTGGTTTTGTTATTTATTAAATACTCTTTTCTAATTCTGCCTATACCAAAAACTTCTCTGTTTTTATCTTATTTTCCTATTTTTAGCTTTCATGTAAATGGTATGTACTTCCTACATTTATTTATAAGAGAATTAGTTCTTTTTATATCTTCATTCTTTTTATTTCTACTTATAATAAAATGTGTCTGTATATTTTATTTCACTAGTTTAAACTCTAGTATTAACACATATATATATATATATATATATATATATATATATATCATTCTGTATGGACACACACATGCACATGTATACTTAAGAAAATATTCAGTTGCATACATATATTTATATTTACTTATGCATTCAGCTTTTAAAGGTTTAATATATATATATATATATATATATTATTCCCATACATATCAATATGTATTTATTCTTAAAGTTCAGAGATTTTAGCTTTAGTTCATGTGTATACCCTGTGCACACATGTACACACATACTGATACACTATCAAGCCATAACAATCTCCTTCCAAAATTTAATTCAAAAATTATTTTGAATTCACCTATATTTGTCAAAATAAATTCCTAAAATCTTGGGTCATTACATACACCCCTCCTTTTAGAAATTGTGTCCCACAATTTTCCTAAGCTTAAAATAATTTTAAACTTAATTCAGAGAACAAGTATATTCTCTACCAAATAGATTCTTAGTTCTATACTAACTAAAAAAATATATTCATCCAAAATAAAGAAAACAATCAAAGATCAGAATTACCTTAATCTGAAAATAGCTTAGGATAATTCATCCTAACTTTGTCTTCTAATTCCCATGTGCAATCACTAGGATCTAGACTCCACTGTACCTTCACAAGTTTCAGAGATTTATTCCTCAACTTCTTCACATCTTTTGCCAAAATTCCCACTGGATCCTTTTCATAAATCAAATTAGGATTTATCTGCACTTGAGTTGGGGTTTCAAGAATTTCTGCCTTGTCATGGACCCATCTTCTCAATTGGGATACATGAAAAACATCATGTATACCTTGCATGTTTTCTGGTAATTCCAACTTATATGCCAAGGGACCAATTCTCTCCAGAATTTTGTATGGTCCAATATATCTTGGGGTTAATTTGCCTTGTTTTCCAAACCTCAACACATTTTTCATGGGTGAGATTTTTATGAAAACAAAATTTCCCACTTCATATTCTACTTGCCTCCTTCTCATGTCTGCAAATTTCTTTTGCCTATCTTGAGCTGCTGTCATTCTTCTTCTTATCAACTCAATTTTCTCCTTGGTTTCTTGTATGTACTCAGGTCCTAAAATAGACCTTTCTCCTGCTTCTACCCAGCAAACAGGTGACAAGCAGGGTTTACCATACAAGGCTTCAAATGGAGCCATTCCTATGGTGCTTTGGTAGCTGTTGTTGTATGTAAATTCAACTAGATGAAGATAATCTTCCCAGTTGCCCCCAAAATCCAGTATACATGCCCTCAACATGTCCTCCAAAACTTTGTTTACCACCTCAGTCTGCCCATCTGATTGAGGGTGGTAGGCAGTACTTAAACATAGTTCACTTCCCATTGCTTCTTGAAAGCTTCTCCAGAATTTTGAAGTGAAGATGGTATCCCTATCACTCACAATGGTTTTGGGAATGCCATGTAACCTTACCACTTCTTTTATAAAAATTTGAGCTAGTTTTGGTGCAGTTCTTTCTGACTTGACTGGGATGAAGTGTGCTACCTTGGTTAGCCTATCCACTATCACCCATATGCTTGTATTACCTCTCTTAGATCTAGGCAGTCCATCTATGAAGTCCATAGATATGTCTTCCCACTTCCACTGTGGTACACTAAGAGGTTGCATCAACCCTGATGGTCTTTGAGTTTCAGCCTTGACTTGTTGGCAAGTCATACATTTGGCAATGTATTTAGCTATATCAGATTTCATCCCCTTCCACCAGAAGTCTCTTTTCAAATTTTGATACATTTTTGTGTTACCTGGGTGTATGGAGTATTTACTTCTGTGATATTCATTCAATATCTCCTTCTTCAATTCTATGTCCTCTGGTACACACATTCTATTCTGGTATCTCACATAACCATCTTTATCAATGTGGTGTTTCATCACATCCTCCCCTCTTGAGAGGAGCATTCTCTTCTCTACTAAGTGAGCATCTTGTTCTTGCATTTTTCCTACCTTCAGAATTAAATCTGGTTGAAGTGTCATTAAGCTTAACTTCCCTTTATCTTCTTGTGCACCATGCATCTGCACACAACCATTCTCCTCAATCTCTAACTCAGTTAGCAAAGACAAATCTTTAAATTCTGCTATCATCATCATAGCCAATTTAGCATGCTGTCTACTTAGAGCATCTGCAACTTTGTTTGCTTTGCCTGGTGTATAGAGTATGTCAAAATCATAGGCAGCTAAGAACTCCACCCATCTGTGTTGCCTCATGTTCAAATCTTTTTGTGAAAACAAATATTTTAGAGACTTGTGGTCAGTGTAAAGTTCAAACTTAGTGCCTAATAAATAATGTCTCCAAAGTTTTAAAGCATATATCACAGCTGCTAATTCGAGATCATGTGTGGCATACCTTACTTCATGGGGTTTTAGTTGTCTGGATGCCTATGCAATGACTTGGCCTTGTTGCATCAACACTACACCCAAGCCAAATCCACTAGTATCAGTGTATACCACTAATTCTTCATTTCCATGTGGTACCTTTAGAATTGGAGCATTCACCAATGCCTCCTTCAACTGTTCAAAAGACTTTTCACATTTTTCTGACCAAACAAAAGCTTGGTTCTTCCTGGTTAGGTTAGTGAGTGGTGTAGAAATTTTTGAAAAATCTTTTATAAACCTTCTATAATACCCTGCCATCCCCATAAATGACCTCACTTCACTCACAGTGCTTGGCCTCTTCCATGCTTGAATAGCCACTATTTTATTGGGGTTCACAGAAATTCCTTTGGCAGATATAACATGGCCAAGAAAATGTACTTCCTCCTTCCAAAACACACATTTTGAAAATTTTGCCTTTAAATCTTTTTCCCTTAGCCTAGACAGAACTAGGTGCAAATGATGCTTATGTTCTTCCACTGTCTTGGAATAAATCAAAATGTCATCTATGAAAATAAGCACAAACTTGTCTAAACAATCTCTAAAGGTTCTGTTCATTAAATCTACAAAATAAGATGGTGCATTGGTCAAGCCAAATGGCATAACCAAAAATTCATACAACCCATACCTAGTGTTAAAGGCAGTGTACTTGATGCTTGATTCTTCCACCTTCATTTGATGAAAACCAGATGCTAAGTCTAGCCTAGAAAATACTTTTGCCCCTACTAATTGATCAAAAAGATCATCTATTCTTGGCAATGGGTATTTATTTTTAATAGTTACTTTGTTTAATTCTCTATAATCTATGCAGAGTCTTAAAGAGCCATCTTGCTTCTTAACAAATACCACTGGTGCTCCCCAGCAAGAATTACTTGGTCTTATAAAACCCTTTTCTTCCAATTCTTCTAACTGTTTCTTTAGTTCATTTGGCCCCATTCTAGTTGGCTTTTTAATCACTGGGCTTGCTCCTGGAACTAAATTGATCTGGAATTCTACTGGTCTATGGTGTGGAATACCCTTGACCTCACCAAACACATCCAAATATTCATTGACTATGGGAATTTCTTCAATGGTTAGTTCACTGAAATCTTTTTCTGAGTCAACTAAATGATATAGTTTTCCTTCCTTAGCTACCTCACATAAAACTGTGATTCTCTGGCCTCTAGAATTTTGCAATGATATGGTGGATGAGTCTAAATTAATTATGGCTTTAAATTGCCTTAACCAGTCTACCCCCAATATAACACCTATATTTGGGTAATTCAAAACATATAAATTGGAAATAAAAATATTTCCCCCTATGTTTAATCCCACATCCACACAAATCATATTTAAAACACTAGAACTCCCCAATGGACTGTGTATATGCAATGGGGTTTCAACCAATATGCAATTCAGTTTTAGCATTCTAACCAGTTCATAAGAAATTAAGGAGTGAGTTGCCCCAGTATCATATACTACTGTTATGGGTATGGTACAAATAAGTAATGTACCTTCCACTTGGCTATGGTTTACAGTGTTACTCTCCACTGTGGCTTTGCCTTTTCCTTCCAAATTTGCCAATTTGCCTTGCTGTTTATATTCAGGACAATTCCTCTTCATATGCCCCTCTTTCCCACATAGATAGCATTTGAAAGCTCCTCCTTTCAATTCTGGACATTTTGGTTTGATATGCCCTTCCTTTCCACACTGATGGCACACAATTTTCTTCTTGTCTTCCTTAGCCTTGACATCTCCAGTGCTTTTGTTACTAGCCTCTTCTTTCTTTTTATCATAAGGGTGATACCTCCCCTTACCTTTCTTGTTATTATTGCTCTTAAAATTTCTGAACTTCTCCCTTTCCTTGTCATGCTGTTCCAACCTCAAAGCTAAGTCTATCACATGATCAAAAGTCTTGTCTGCACATGCACAATGACACAGAGCATGCACACAAGCATTTACCTGATTCTAAAGGACAGAACCTCATGTATTTGTACTTAATTTGATTTTAACCTAATTAACAAATTGCTTTTGTGAATTTTCTCATACCAGACATGTGTCTGACCCTAGTGTGCTAATGGCATCTGGGGTGTCTCATTTAAAATGAGGCAGTTTCAAATGCTTTTTCAGGGATTGCAGCAACTAAGTAGGAGTAGGAGCAAGGCCTTGAGAAGAAGATATAGCATGCTAAAACTTAGTTAGATAAGAGCCTAAATGTTGAAATCTGCATGTATTGACAATTTAAATTGCTACTTGTATTAAGTGTTGAATATTGGATGGATATTTTGTTAGGCATTTTGTTAAGAGATTGATCTGTATCTGGAAACTATGAATTAAGTTAAATATCTGTTATGTTTAAAAGTATTTTAATCAAAATCTTGTAAGTAGATTTAGCAAGAACACCATGTAAAAATTGAATGATTACATTTTATAAATGCATTAGTCAATCATGAATCTTTGGAAAGGATTTAAGTTTTGGAAAATCTGGAGAGTTGATTCTCAGAAAATTTAAATGGTTTTATTTTCTAATATAGCCTATGTATGCAAAAGAAATAGGCATAGATTAAATGTTTTATGTGGCTGCAAGGTTTCTATAGTTAAACTTGTCTCATACAAATGTTTCATGTCCTATTTTTAATTAGAGAAAGGATCTGTAATAAGGTAGATGGAAGCCAGATTCAAATAGTTGCAGATATATATGCACATAAATATGTTTAGTGCAAACATTACCACATCTTTTTCTTTGCACTTGTAATAGGAATCTGGATTTCACTCAGATTTTAACCAAATGCATTTTTAAGGCCAGACAGACCTTATAAGAAGAAATACAAACCTGAATGATGATAAGCACTTCTATCATCCTCAAAACCCAAGAACCTTACTCTTAATTCATATCAATCCTGAAGCCTTCTAGGTTATAGGGATGGGATTCAATAATGATTAAGCATGGATTATTATTTTGTATGATGGATCTTGGGCAAAAATAAAATATATATATGTGCAGATAGGTAGATAACAGATTCCAGACTGCACAAAAGGAAAAAAAAAAACCCAAAAAAAAAAAATTGTGTTTGAACCGACCAGCATAGCACTCGAACTCGTGACCTTGCATGTATAAGTTAGGCGCGTTTCCATTACGCCTAGATGTTGCTTGTGTTTCCTTAGGATCCACTTTATTTTATACTGATTTTGACACTATTCAGAACTTAACACAAACATCTATATTAAAAGCTTGTTTACTACTGATTATTTCTTGATCACTTCTTAGTTAGTATAAACAAACTAATGTGTTTGTTTCCAGTGGATTGTTTGATCAAAAAAAAATATATGAAATAAATTAGCAATCCAACATCCTCTTGTTTTTCAAAACTCTGATTCAAACAAGAGAGGCATATACATCCTCACATGTATGTGCTTATCTTTGTGAATGTACTGATATACTTATATTGGTCGATTATTGTGATCCTGGATATATTTTGGTTTATTGTAGAAAGATGTTGACCCTGAGAATTATATTTGTAATGGATATATCTATATATCCTCTTTACCAAAATTTTTTTTTTCCTTATGAAATTAGAATAGAATATAGGAGGGTCATTTCAATTTAAAACCCAACATTTTTTTAAAGAGAATTTAAACCCAACATCAAATATAAAACTTGTCATCATAAACCGAAACCAGTGACCCAAAATTGTTTTCAAAGTAATATGTATATGTGAACAAAATTATCACTTTATTACAGATATATGTCGTATATATCTATACTTAAAATTTACACTAATATATATATGTGTGAAATCTCAATCAAAAGGAAGGCAGCAAGCTTTTCAAACCATATATGAACAGACTATATAAAACATATCTACTTACAGTATTTATAAACTACTATAAATATATATAAAATAAATTACCTCGAATAAAGAATAAACGAAAGCTTCGCATAGGGCGAGAGGCGATGGAAGGCTCGGGCTTTCGGCCTGGAGTTGTGTAGTCGGTTGGCTGAGAGGTGGGTTGGAGGGGAATTTGATTTGTGGTGACGTGGCTCCATGGGATGAGCAAGGCGGAGGTTATGGCGACGTGGGAGGAGGAGCTCGATCTTGATGGTGGCGGCACAGGTGGAGGTCGTGACGGATGTGGAAAAAGAAGGGGTGGGCTCGCTTGGAAGAGAGAAGGGAAAAAGGAGGGAGAACTGTAAGAATTTTGAAGGGAAGCTCGGTGGAAGAAGCACAGGGCGAAGGTGGGTCGGTTGAAGACCGATGGCTATTGCCCAACAACAATATTTCCCTTTCTTTTTTTTTAACCATGGCCGAAAGAAGAAAAAAAAAATAAAGAGCAAGAGTTTTTCAAGAAGGAGGAAAATGAGTAGCATATGAATACGAAATCTATAATAGGCTGATGTATATTTCGTTCATAATGACAATGAAACGAACCAAGTCCCCAAACCAATTAAAACCAAAGGTCACGACTTTAATTTCGGTATAATAAAAGCAAGTGAACATGTATGTGGAGAATTGAAAGGGCAAAGGAAACCAAAAGACACGAAGTGGGTATCGATACAGAATCGTTCTTCCGATTTTCCAACGCGTATTGGACAGCAAAAACAGAGATATGAATATACCATGGCGATCAGCACGACGAGACGATCAAAACGTATATAAATATCAGTGGTGTGATTGAATTATAAAATTTGAATTTTTCTACTGGCGGAAAGTGCAAGAAAAACGTAAGGAAATAAGATCGACGGAGCTAAAGATGTCCGAATTTTGAAAAACGACAAACTGACATCTTGCTCAGAAGATGGTTTAGAATTTTTCTATGTAAAAATATTTAGGTTTCAGAAACATTTTATTTTCATCGCTTTTTAACTGATTAAATTGAAGTGAATTTACGCACGAAATAAATTTTCATATTTTCGAACGAAAATTTACAAGTTGCTGTGTTTAACTAGACGTATTCCAAATATTAAATTTTATTTCAAAATTTTATCGTTTAAAATTTTCACAAAATTTCAACTAATTACGTTATTAAAACAGTTGAAATTTACGGGTCGTTACACTCTCCCCCACTCAAAACTTTTCGTCCCCGAAAAGGAACGAGGTAGGAGAATAGAAACAAACAGGAAGAAAAAACAGATTTGAAATACAAAATAACAATTAATTTAAACCATATAAATTCAAATTTAAATTAATTGATATTCAATAATTTATTTAATCCATTTGATTTCACTAAAATCAATCTCAACTGTTTCTAAATTCATTATCTTATTATCCAATTATCTTAAATTTACAATTTCTAAAACCATAAATTTGAGTAGTCTTTTATTATAATCCTATTTTTTTCAGCAATTTAAATTCTTCTTTATTCCAAATTATTGTTAAATTTATTCTACTTAATATATCTAATCACATATATTTAACCCATATAAATTAATTTAAACCATAAAATTTCGATTTAAATTAATTTATATTTACTAATTGCTTTTAAATTCAAGGTATTTTCATAAGTTGATCAAATTTCAATTTATTAATTCTTTAAAAACAAATTTATTTCATTATTGACTGAGTTTTACTTATTATCCTATCTAACTCTATTAACATCTTTATAATCAAAATTTAGTGTATAACATTTATTATAAACACTCAAATTTTATTTATAAATTCAATTTATCTTGTATATTATCCAATTACATTTTAACTTCTGAATAATTTAGGTAAGTTATTTTGAAATGCAATTTAGTACTATATAAATAAAATTTCAAATTTAATTATTTCAAGTTTAAATACTTATTCAAAATTTAGCTTTATTTATAATTGGAAACATCTTTTAACATGATTTTTAAGAATTAAATTTCCGTTTAATTTCAAACCCTTTAGAAATAATTATGTATATATAATATATATTAAATCAAATTAAATTTAAAATAATGTACCCATATATATATATAAATCAAGTCGTACTTAAGAAATTTAAATTAAATATTTTTCCCAACAAAACCGTAGCAAAGCTACAGAATGGTTTCTCCACTTCGAAACTTGAAAATGAACGTCGAAGATGCGGCCGCCATCACCGAAATTATTTTCCAGCGACAAAGAGAAGAGTACTGTTTAAACATTTTAAAATTCATTAGAAATGATTTCTATTCAAAATACTTTCGATAATATATACTTTAAAATTTTAAAAACCAAAGTTCGAAATCACCGGAAACTAAATTCTCAAATTTCTGAATTAAATTCATTTCAAATTCCAAATCAATTTATAAACCGCATTTATAAATTTATTTAGAACAATAAATGATAATCAAATATTATCATTTCAAACAAACAATTTAATTAACCTATTAAATTCCAGAAAATTTTACTTATATTTTCATAATATAATCAAACAAATTTATTTCGTTTTCCAAATTTGAAAATAATATTGTGTCAGTTTGCTCTGTTCAAGTGTTTTGGAAATCCTATCGATAGCGTTGATCAGACGAATCGATCGGAAACCCAAATCAACATCAACAACTCAAACAACACAATATATTTTAAAACGTTTTAAATATTAATTTACAAATACATTTCTTTGCTCGACGATACAGGAATGAATTTTCAAAATAAGGATAGGGATTCAAATTTGATGGACTCAAATTAAAGAGAATTCTGATTTGAATACAAGTTCGAAAGAAAAGATAAGATGATTCAATTAACAGAATCGAAAGATGGATAAGCGTATTTAATTCACGGGCAACCTTAACCGGGTCGTCCGTAACTTCAAGAATAAGATCGATGCTGAATTCCGAGGTAAATCAACACTCGATCTCAAGAGATGGAATTCAGGTATAGCAGGGAATAAATAGCATCGTAAACCGAGGATACAGAAATCACCGGTAAATCGATGCTTATTATAAAGGAGTTTTGCTCCTTTACGAATCATTCGAAGATTGGCGGGACCGTCGGTCTATTATAGATATCATTCAAAATGGAGTTATGGGGTGCTCCAGAATTGAAAGAAGACGAATAGTGAGGGACACGAATGAATTTTTTTGGAACCGCAGGGAATGTTCCAAAATTCAAAGGAATCGAGTCAAAAGGAAGAGATTGAACTCGAATGAGAGTGATTCTGTAAATACATTTACCTTATATGTTGAGTTTTGCCTAGAGCTACCAAAGCTCTGGTACCAACAGTAACGACCCGATATTTTGGACCATTCGCATCCATTATAAGTGTATAGGTAGACACTCATGCCAGAGTTGAATTGCTCAAAATACCGCGTTGTTAATTTAAATTTGGCAAAACTGAACATATACAGTAAATAAATATAATCACAGATCACAGACACAGAGTAATAAATGCAGCGGAAATAAAAGAGATAGTAGTTCATGAAGCTACTATATAAATGTATAAGTTACATCAGAGTTAGAACAGATACAACGGAAGAGTAATACGATACATCAGATACAAATCAGAATACATCACTGGAATCATCGAATACCGAAAGCAGAATAGATGGCTGGATCTTCAAGCAAAGCTCCAACTTCAAAGGTGAGTCTCGAATACTGGTACACTCAGTCTGACCCGAGCGTAAAGTAAAAACACAAGACACTCGAGTCAGGATTAACATTCTTATATCAATAAATCCAACTCAAGTGAAATAGCAATTGAAATACAAGTAACTCAAAGGATGTTTGGAATAACCATCCTTTAAGGATCCGTTAAACTATCTATTATGTAGTAGTGTACGATAAGTAGATAATGTCTATCAGTAATATAAAGATATCAAAATAGCATTAAGTCATGGACCATTCCACCCTTAATACATTTTTATTCCCAAAAGCATATACAAGACAGTAGTTTCCCTAAAACCGGAAGTCACCAGAGGGCAATCCATATACTTAAGGTACAAAACAGATTCGTAGTGGTCGCGAATAAAGGGATACAAGTATGACAAGGCACATGAGGCAATACCCAAGGTAGTGATACTACCGTTTGCCTGATCCGGACTGGTGAGAACGCAACGCCGCAGCGCCCGCAACACCGTGAAACAACACTCCCAAAATCAAGGGTGCACCAATCGACAACAAGTAATGAGTAGTTCGAAGAAGTGTGTCCACTTGAGGTAGCTAATCTTCCATTGGCCCGGCATGGCTCCTGTTTTAGTCATTTCCAATTTGACACAAGTGTCAAGGCTATCCATTATCGTTCTCTTTCTTCAGTCAACACGTACATCATTCCAACCACTTCATTCTGGAACATCACTCCGCGCATAGTTATTAAAGTGTTTCGGTTTAGATAGAGAGTATATCCATTACCGATCCCGGTCTCTTTAATAACTTTCGTAATTATTACACCGATTGGTCGTTTATTTATTTCAAGACCAAATCAATTCAATTTCAAATAGAATTCGTAAACCAACAATTCATTTGTCTTTTCAAATCAATTTCCATAATTTACGTTTCAAAACTTCCAAAATACCATTTCAAAATCTTATAATTCAATTTCAATTTCTATTTAAAACAATTCAAATATTGTTTCAAGTTCGTATATAGGTTTCATTCCGAAATCATTTAAATAAATTTTATTTAACATTCAAATCAATTTAAACTCATTTATCGATTCCATTCAATATTCGTTAAGTTACTTTATCATTCAAAACAATTTCTATTAAATTTCCAATTCATTAAATCCATTATTTAAATTCAACTTATAAATTTGAATTAAATTAAATTCATCAAATCCAATTCTTTAAATTTCAAGTCTTACATTAATTTCA
This sequence comes from Allium fistulosum, assembly GCA_030737815.1. Classification (NCBI taxonomy): domain Eukaryota; kingdom Viridiplantae; phylum Streptophyta; class Magnoliopsida; order Asparagales; family Amaryllidaceae; genus Allium; species Allium fistulosum. Next base: position 432,254,121 of record CM060905.1, read on the forward strand.
ATAAATCACATTTTATTTCTTGTTAAAGAAATTCAATTTCAGTTATTTACTTTCTTAAATAATTTTCCAAAAACTTAATTAAAAAAGAAACTCAATTTCAATTATTTACGAAGTAAAATTCACTTATTCAAAGGTTCAATTTTTCTTATTAAAGAATTCAATTTTTATTTAATCATTAAATAATTCATTATTAAATAATTCAAAACTTAATTATTAAATAATTTCGAAGTTTAATAATTTCAAACTTAATTTATAATTTCAAACTTAATTATTAAATCATTTCAAACTTAATTCAATCATTTCTCAAATTAAACAATATTCTTTCATCAATTACATCGTTAATATTTTGTTTCAGATTATTAAATATTAACATTTTCCTTTCATTAAAAATTCAAATTTCAACTTCATTTCAAAACCATATTATTTATTCAAATAAAATCTTCATTTTAATTTTAAATCAAATTATTGACCAATCGGGTTTTATTTAATTCTCTATCCTAGGTCAAAGTTCAATTTGGGTATTTATCATTTCAACCCGATTCCAATTCAATTCAAAATCAAAACATAGCAAAGGGAACTTGCAGTGTGATAACTGGGATGGTGTCAAAGTAAATAAACAAGCAATAACAATAATCAATAACAATCCAATAATCAATTCAAATAATCCCGAAATAACCGTATTAATTCACATTGTTGTTTGTGCGAATTAATATAATTATTTCTAGAATCTACACTATCATTTCATGTAGATTAAAGATTATTACATTACGGTTTTTCACTTGTCATTCGATTTCAATTTATACTACAACAATTAATCCAATATACGTCGATGGTTCAAAGTGTAATTATCACTATTCTACATGTCAATTAATTTAACAATTAAAAGGGGTCATATTCAACTAATCAAATTTAACATATAAATCGGTTTTAAAATTGTCAACTATCCTATATCAATTTTAATTCTGCATACTATTAATCACTTAACATTAACAAATTTACGTCCAAAATAAACATCGAACAATCAATCAATTATCAGCTACTAGATTATTAGTTCATAATTAACAGTTAATGGTGTAAGATGTCATAAGTAAACTGATACAGGTGATAGCATATAAAGCAGTGTAAATAACTAACAACAGCATATTTCAATTATCGTTTCAATTGAAATCAAATTTAATAAATAAAAGAACGTTAATCGTGAGTGAGTGCTCACCTTTCGAGGCTAGAGAGTAGAAAAGAACACGATGCCCACATGGATCCGGATGCGATCACACATATGAAGGAAAGCAAAAGGCTGATGCGATACATTTCAGACAATGACGAGACACAAGCAAAGCACGATAGACACGAGTTGGCGACAAATCTGGTAGATAAGAAAGAGATGGAATCAAATCAAAATTGGATCGACGAAGATAGTTGATATAAGTGAACCTTATATATAACCATAAATGACTAACCACATACAACCCATAATTATAAATAAACAACTAACTTCAAAATCTGTATATATACATCTATAAGTAAGCCACAATCACAACTTTAAAACTTCACCAATATATATATATATATATAACTATGTAGAGTTAACAATTAAATTAAACTTATATAAAAATAAATATCTATACATATCAATTTTATAAATTTTAGCTTCATACAAAATTAGTCCTTGTATATAAATTTTACTTTCTTCAGCTAACAACAATACGTACAAGCTAATATCACTTTAATACATACAGCCGCAAGCATAGCTAAAGCGATTTCTCAGTATAATATGTATAAACCACTCTTCAAAATTTAACAAATTGATAGTATATTTTATAGACGCCAACATTTTTTTTAAAGCTATTTCATCGTGTATGGTATTTGTAGATAGATAACGTGCTTTCAGACACATAAGAAATTTAGGCTGGCCTTTTATACTTTGGTTCTGTGACTATATTATATATAAAGTACAACTTATATAAACTTCCTATACCACAGAATTTAGAAATTGTATATGAAAATCATTAAACAACCTATACCACTGTAAGTATATAACTGTTAAACTTATAGATATTAGTCCATGTTGTCAAACAGAGCAACAAACTCAAATTGAATTTTATACTTATAGAAAGTTTTTTTTTCATATATGCAAACTTTATATATACTGCCTATAAACCAAACTCGTATACAAAACATTATTACATACGAATATTTATATACAAAACGCTATATACATAAACTGTAAATATAACAATACATGCATATCAATAAACAATACTTACAGAAAACTAATATATACTATTATAAATATACATATGACCTGTAAAAACGAAACATATAGCATAGATAGACTATATAAAATATATGTACATCACATAGATATAGGCTGTCATTCACATATACCTTTATATATATAACCTATTATATTTTACAGCTGTTACATATATTTAAAACCCAACATTTTTTTTGAAGAGAATTTAAACCCAACTTCAAATATAAAACTTGTCATCATAAACCGAAACCAGTGACCCAAAATTGTTTTCAAAGTAATATGTATATGTGAACAAAATTATCACTTTATTACAGATATATGTCGTATATATATATACTTAAAATTTACACTAATATATATATGTGTGAAATCTCAATCAAAAGGAAGGCAGCAAGCTTTTCAAACCATATATGAACAGACTATATAAAACATATCTACTTACAGTATTTATAAACTACTATAAATATATATAAAATAAATTACCTCGAATAAAGAATAAACGAAAGCTTCGCATAGGGCGAGAGGCGATGGAAGGCTCGGGCTTTTGGCCTGGAGTTGTGTAGTCGGTTGGCTGAGAGGTGGGTCGGAGGGGAATTTGATTTGTGGTGACGTGGCTCCATGGGATGAGCAAGGCGGAGGTTATGGCGACGTGGGAGGAGGAGCTTGACCTTGATGGTGGCGGCACAGGTGGAGGTCGTGACGGATGTGGAAAAAGAAGGGGTGGGCTCGCTTGGAAGAGAGAAGGGAAAAAGGAGGGAGAACTGTAAGAATTTTGAAGGGAAGCTCGGTGGAAGAAGCACAGGGCGAAGGTGGGTCGGTTGAAGACCGATGGCTATTGCCCAACAACAATATTTCCCTTTCTTTTTTTTATAACCATGGCCGAAAGAAGAAAAAAATAAATAAAGAGCAAGAGTTTTTCAAGAAGGAGGAAAATGAGTAGCATATGAATACGAAATCTATAATAGGCTGATGTATATTTCGTTCATAATGACAATGAAACAAACCAAGTCCCCAAACTAATTAAAACCAAAGGTCACGACTTTAATTTTCGGTATAATAAAAGCAAGTGAACATGTATGTGGAGAATTGAAAGGGCAAAGGAAACCAAAAGACACGAAGTGGGTATCGATACGGAATCGTTCTTCCGATTTTCCGATGCGTATTGGACAGCGAAAACAAAGATATGAATATACCATGGCGATTAGCACGACGAGACGATCAAAACGTATATAAATATCAGTGGTGTGATTGAATTATAAAATTTGAATTTTTCTACTGGCGGAAAGTGCAAGAAAAACGTAAGGAAATAAGATCGACGGAGCTAAAGATGTCCGAATTTTGAAAAACGACAAACTGACATCTTGCTCAGAAGATGTTTTAGAATTTTTCTATGTAAAAATATTTAGGTTTCGGAAACATTTTATTTTCATCGCTTTTTAACTGATTAAATTGAAGTGAATTTACGCACGAAATAAATTTTCATATTTTCGGACGAAAATTTACCAGTTGCTGTGTTTAACTAGACGTATTCCAAATATTAAATTTTATTTCAAAATTTTATCGTTTAAAATTTTCACAAAATTTCAACTAATTACGTTATTAAAACAGTTGAAATTTACGGGTCGTTACATTACACGTAGTATCAGAGCTTAGGTTGAGCGAACACCTAGGCTTTGGTGGGTTTCACTCATTTGAGATAGGTTAAGTGAGACCTTAGGATGAGTTTGAGTGTGTGTGTCTATATATATATATATATATATATATATATATATATATATATCTGAACATGTATTTGTTAGTGATATTAAAATGTTTTATATTGTGTCGATTTATCAGTTGAGTGGTATGAACTCTGGTCGAGGCAGAAGGAACAATTGTATCGATAGGGGTTTCTAAACACTTGAACAAGGCAAATCGACACAGTATTGTTTTGAATTTGGGTAAATGAAATAAATTTACCTAGATTATATTTTTTATATGGAACGAAGAATTTTTAGAAAATTAATATAGTTATACATGTGTGTTTGGTTGTTAGAGAATGATAATATTCAATTATTATCATTTATTGTTTGTGCTCAGGTAGTTTATGAGCCTTTATTGTTTGTTAAATTTAATATGAATATCTTGTGAATTCGGTTTCACAGTTGACTATAAGGTGTTCGAAGATAATATTGAGTTTCATTTTAAATTTTAATAAAAGTTATCCATTATAATCTATACTAAGACAACAATGGTGAAATGATCTTAGATAAGAAGCGAAATTATATAAGTTGGATTTAGAAATATAGATTATAAATAAGAATTTAAAACTGAGAATTTGATTACTCAATCCCAGAGATTTAAAATGGTTTTTCAAGTTGTTATGAGGAATAATAATAGTATTATTGAAAAGTGATTTGGAATAGAAATTTTCTTTAAATATGGTTTATAAATAAAAATGGACTTAGACCAAGAAATTTAGAACTTAAAAAACGGTGTTTGGAAATCGTTTTCAATTTTTTACGGAAAATAATAATGGTATTATTTTGAAGATATTGATTAGTAGAAATATTGAAAAAGGATTTGGAATAGTTAAAAAGCAATGAACTCACTTCGGTCGCTGGGAAATAATTTTGGTGATGACTGCAGCATCATCAGCATGCATTTTCCATGTTCTAAGTGAGGAATTACTACCGAAATAGAAATTTGTAATTTAGTTGTTTTGGGAAAAACAAATTTGTTAAATTTTTTGGAGGATGTATGATTTGTTATACAAGGGATTTATGTACATATTATTATTTCAAAATAATTTGAAATAAAAACTGGATGTTTAAATTCTAAATTCTACAGTTAAGTGATATTATGTACCCATGTATCATACCCATTAGGATATTATGGTTTTTGCATCTCGTTTGAGATGTTGTTAGGTAATTTTCATTTATCTAAATGAAATGGAATTTTCGACTGTTTTGAATGGTCGGAAACTTCCAGTTTGAATTGGAAAACTAAGCTAAGTGTTTTATGAAAACATAAGAAAATAAGGTTTGTAACTTATAAATTTGAAGGGACGGAAATTTTAAAACAAGATTTAAATGTGTTGAACATTAATATTAAGTAAACAAACCTATTATATATATACTCTTAGGGAATAGAAGAGTATTTTGCAAGTATAAACTCGAGTTATAGAATGTTAATAGACTTGAGAAATATTTCTGAAGTAAAATATTGATTCCTTGGAAGTAATAAAAATTCTTGGGAAATATTTATTAATGAGATAAATTTTTACAAAGTGTTTGTAGGCTTAAAGTAATATGTTATAAAATGGTTAATAAAATGAATTCTAGAACTAACTGAGAATATGAACCTAAGTTTAAAATGGATAATAAACTTAAGTGCGCTTCATAAAATGTTATAATAAACTTAAGTATGGAGAAGCTGTAAGATGAAGTCATGGCTTTTGAAATGTGTATAAACTTGAGTTTTAAAGTATTAATAAAACTAAGTTGTGTTTTATAAGATGTTTATAAACTTAAGTTGTGAAATATTTGAGTTCTTAAGTAATGTGTTCTGGAATGGGTTAAAATAAAAATAGTGTTTAATGAAAATAGATTTATGAAATAGTTCATAAATAATTTTAGTATTAAAAGGGATATACTAAGATATAATAAATGTGAATTAAAATAATTGGTATAGTCAAGAAAAGTAATTTTGAAATTGAGCTATGAGATGAAATTTAACTTAAGTAAAGTTAAATAATATGATTCATGAAATGGTTTGTAAATGGATTTTAGTATTAAAAGAAATACTATTGGAAAATTATGTTTGATTAAAAATTGAATGTGAATAAAAAGAATTTGGTATAAATTAGGGATCAAGGAAGTAAATACGCAAGTTGTACGTAAATCATTCTATTCATAACTAATTTGATCCAGATTCGAGTGTATGATTTCGAGGTGATGTACACCGGTCCGAGTTAGGATTTTTCACTCGATTCTTGACGGCGAACACTTTATATGGATTTTTGATTTGAATCCAAAGTTTTCTATCATAGTATATGGCTATGCAAGGACAACGGTGGTTTCTAATCAAGGAACCAGATCGAAGTCCGCACTAGGGAAGTCGAGTGGACGGTACTAGTTCAGAAATGGAATTGTGTGATCAAGTGAGCGATCAGATTTGATATTGTGTATGGATGGTTTATGTGCATCTTATGGACTTTATAATAATTATAAAAATATTTAACATTTGGAAATGAAAATTATTTGGTTGGATATATTTGAAATTGAGATGCAGGTTTATGGAAGCAAAGGCTAGTTTAACGCCTTTGGTTTTATGAATGAGTTATTTGCCCAACAAATAGGAATGTGTTTATATTGTCGTTTGAATTGATGATTTTATGCCCCAGATATGGGAGGCCACTTGGCTTTTTTTCTTTTGTTGGATTGGTCTGTAGTTGCGATTTGTAGTTTTTCCGATCGAGCCGCGCAAAGGAGACGCTTCCGAAATTTTTCGTAATTCTAAGACTTAGAAAAATTAATAACCTATTCCAACTAAGTGGTTTTGAAAAGTTAAAGGGTTTAAATACATTTTCCTTACCTTGACCATTTCGGGGATGAAATTCTTTTAAGGGGGAGAGTGTAACAATATGGGATTTTGGTCATTTAATTTTGAATATTTAATTTATTTTAATTACTTAAAATATTGGTTTAAAAGCTTAAAAACTCGAATTAAATAACATGATTGTTCAAAATATCTGAATTGTGAATAATTATTTGAATAATGATTTAAACATTTGGATTTTAGATTGAATGTTAATTCTATGGATTAAATGGAATTGTTAATTTATTTTAAATGATAAATAATATCAGTAAATTCAATTTGTAAGTTATTTACAGTAATAAATGGTTCAAATGAATAATCAAAAAATTTATTTTTATTTTTACTACTCGAATTCTATTGATGTATTTTTAATTTATTTTGTTTGATTTTACCATGAATTTTAATTGGGAAAATATTTAAGTTGTTGTTTGATGATTTTTCGACAAACAGCGGTGATTCTATGATTTTTCAAAATTCAATAACATGTGTATATTATTCTTGTTTTGGGGTCGCATTGCTATTATGAGCACGACAATATTATTGTTTTGTCATTCGGGGTTCATACACGGACGAAGATCTGTGTGATGAGATGCCGGAAAATATAATTTAAACAATAAACATAACGTACACACAACACACACTTTTGTCTCCCTCTAGTACTTAATTCTCTTGTTTCAAAAAGGTTTTAGAAGCAAGAAAAAACAGAGATCTCTCATATAAAAATTCAAAAACAAAACAAATAAAATGGAAAACTTGTATTTTTGGATCTAGAAAGCATAGACCTTTAAGATGTAGTATCGTAGGAGGTTCTGGTTGAGGCTTATGCAGTTCGACGGTGATGTCGTGAGTTGTTGTCAGACTCGGGTTATATTTCCAAGGCAATTCGGGCGGAGATAGGTGATGTTGTGTGTTGTTCTCATGCAAGGGAGCTTTGTTGGTGAGGTTTTGGGCAAGTACCGTCAACTATGGGGGGCCGCAACATCGTGCTACAGTAGAGGAAGGGGTAATGTCGCATTTTGATTTTTGGGGTGGAGCGTCGTTTGATGGTGACTGATGCGTAGAGGAAGCCTAGGGCGTGTCGCCGGTGAGGTCGGAAGTCGATATCATGGTCGATGGAAGAAGAAAAGAAAGATGGAAGGTTCGTCCATGAGGAGTTGCTTCAGAGCCGGAACAGTAGGGGTGAAGAAGATGGATTTGAATTTTAATTGGGTAATTAACTTATTAAATCAAGGATTTGTAAATTAATTGTTTTTAATTTAATTGAATCTTATAAAATTTATATCTTCTCCATATGAGGTCCAATCGAGAAAATTTTTTTGCGTTGCGCTCGTTATGACGGTAACATCACGATGAAACTGGTTTGGTCCAATTTGGAGCAAGTTGGAAATTTAGGCTAAACTCGGACGTCGTTCGATTTTAGTTCAAAGCGGAACACTTCGGTGAGTTAAACTCACTCTTTTTGGTTAACTAGTATGTTTATAGTAAATAAAAATTTATTTATGCCTGTTTGGATTGTTGAATTTGCTGGTGTTGAATTTGGTCTAGGATCATGATATAACATCTTGAAATGCAATTAGATTGATTGAATTTGATCTAGAATCATGATATATCATCTTGAAATGCTATTAGATTGGTTTAATTTTATCTAGAATCACGATATAGAATCTTGAAATGCTATTAGATTGGTTGAATTTGATCTAGGATCGCGATATATCATCTTGAAATGCTATTTGATTGTTTGAGTTTTAAATTTGTATCCAAACTTGTTTTAAGTAATGGATCGTATACGAGGTGATAAATTCATATTGATTTTGATTAATATAATTACGTTGTTTAAAATTATGACGTAGTTAATGTAAGTATACTCCTTGGTGTTATCTATTTGGCCAAATAGACATCGTTTAATAAATGTAACGGTTTATCTTTGAATGACATTGATTAGCAGAATAAATCCCCGTTTTGCTATTGTATTAACTTGTACATTTATTTAAGTGTAAATTGATCATTAATTATGGATTTGTTTACATATACGCCTGATTACGTAAATACCAGCAATTTGACTTGAGAAGTTTTGGAAGGTACTGGTAGCTTGTTAAGTACCACTGGGCTTGCTGAGCCTTTCTAGATTCGGAAATTTGGATTCGATTAACTTCTAATTTTATAAATTGGAAGAGAAATGTTTTAATTATTCCTATATATACAAGAGCTTTATTAATAATTAATTAAAAATGTTTGTAACAAATTATTTTTGTAAGTTAATTACTATATTTTCTATAGTGTTTTAAAATAAATTATTTTATTTATGTTTTTGAAGAAAATTATTATTTTGTTATTAGTTATTTAAAACTAGATGATTATTTCATTAAAAATATGATTGAAGATAATTAATTTTATTTAGAAGGTTGTTTGAAGTTATTTTGTTTTATTTACCTACTTGAGATGTTTTAAAGGTTTAAGAGTTTATTTATTATATTATTAAAATGTTTTTAGTTATATTTCTTTTTATTATTTAAAAAGATTAAAGCTAAGTTTATGAAGTTTTAGTTTATTTATTATAAAATAAATAAATTGTTATAAAAGGATTTCTTTTATAAAAAGGATTTATGTAAAGGAGTTTATAAACTTGGAAAGAGAACTGAAATTGGAAAGAGGTTAGATTCTGAATGATTATGGATAAGAGGAATTTTATAAATGGGTTAGGAGATTATAAAAGATTACCTTTGAAAATAAAACTTGGAGATTTATAAGGAACCTTATAAATAGATTTTGGTGATTTATAAAGAAGATATTTTAAACTAGAAACAAATGATAGTTAAAGGATGAGAGGGTATTCTTTGATATTTATACCTTTGTTTAAAGGATATTTATGTTTTATCATTTTAAATATGACCTTGAAATAAGCAAATAATTCTAAGTGATCGGTTAAGATACTTACACCATTTTGTAAGTATATGGAAAAGGTTCTTCAAGTTTTGAAAAGAATAATTTGAAAATATACTTATACCATTAGAATAAGTACATGGTTATATTTTCTAAGTATCGAAAATATTTTGTTTTGTGAATATACTTATTTTGAAGAGATAAGTATATGGAAGTGATTTTCAAGTAGTTGAAAAGTGATTTTAAGTTTATGAATATGAGGCTCAGTAGGTTCCATGGGAAATGAAATCTATGATTTGAATGTTTGTTATTCGATAGTTAAATAGTCGACTATCGAAATTAGATCCTAAATGTAACTTTGGAAAGATCTAAGAGAAACACATGAGTTATATGGCACAGTGATCTCCGATGATGTTGTACCGTGTGTATAAGTCTCGTCTCATTCTCTTAGGACAATGATAAGGAAATCCGTCCACCAACGGTTAGGAGGTGATATGCGCTCTTATCTTTGACTATTTATTTCCTAAAGAATTAGGGGTGAGTTTACTGAGAATTATCGAATGTTGTTTCGAAGAGACCGGGATCGGGTATGTTATCCGATAACCACTTCGATCCAAAAAATGCGTTTCGAATTGAAGACATCTTGAGGATGATGGGAATTCAGAGATGGAGCTCTCAAGTGTTTCGTTCAGTCCCAGAATGTACTTGTATGGATGAATGTTGGCATTTGCATTGTTGCTTGGAGGGCAGTGTTAGCATTCAGTGTGAGAAGTGCTATATAAAGGTAATGGTGGCCTCAAGCCTCATCAACCAGAAATGATTAAAACATTGGAGAAGCAGTAGGGCTAAGTGTGTCGCTCCCAAGTAGGGTATGATCATCCCTATCTAGAGTCGCTATTATCTCTCACTTGTATGCTTCAGGGCCCATTAACGGAGGGGTGATCATATTCGGTACTATCCAGTAATTGGTAGGCTGATCTTGTGTTGGTAGGGGATCCAAGCGAGGTCCTCGGTGTTATTTTATCTAGAGATTGCACCGTGACGGGTGGTACCCCAGTAGCCCGGTCATTGTATGGAATCCATTCCCCAATATGTGCCATACAGACTTAGTTGTGCCCAACTATGCTGAAACTTGATATGCAAGCATTTCAGCTATATTCATATTTTACTTTGACCCCTAGACATTATTATAATATAAATGGATTTTCTATAGAAATTGTTTTTGGTTATCGTTAGGTAAAAACCCGTCTGTGTTTATGTGCAGCGTGGTCTTACAAGATACTTTTGATTTTCAAATGGTTTTCTAGAACTTTAAAATCCAGTTGGGTGTGTTTTCTCACGCTGGTTTTCCAAAATGACTCGGATTTTATTTTATTATAATGCTCGGGTCAGACCGAGCATATTTACAAATTGCTTTGGATGCATTGGAGCTTAGGAGACGAGTTGGAGGTCTTCAAATCGTATTCTCATATAATTTTATTTTCCACTGCTTTGTTATTGAAATTATCAGCAATTGTGAGGACATGTTGTGACTATTGTTGTACTCTGATGGATGTATGTATAGAACAGTTTCTCTTTTGTAAAAATGTAACGACCCATCTTTTTTACAAATTTCACCTTGTTTCACTTGCTTTAGATTTAAGTTTACTAAATTCAACGACATAATTCGACAAAATTTCTACATTTCAACTCATATATTAATTCAGAAGTTTCGACTATTCAAAATATCTAGATATTCCATTTTATCTCAATAGTTGAAACTATCAATCAACAAACAACAATATTCACAACCAAACATTTCAATTTCATAACCAAGTATCCTAATTATTCATTTTATTCTCCTTAATACACCATTACTGAACTAGTGTTTAGTCCATAAATTAAATCAACAATAATTAGCCAATGCTTATAAACTGATTAAATACAACAAATCAACAATAACTATAATAATTAAATACTACCATTTCACAAATCAAACACATTACAAATAACTATAATAGTTATAAAATTTTTATTTCTTTATATATAACATATAATATTAGGAAAATTATTTCATTTCAAAACTTATATAAACATTTTATAACACTAAAAATACACACTCTCGTATATACACTCAGACAACTCATTCTAAGATATTACTACCTTATCTCTAATGAGTTAACCCCAATAGGCTAAGGTATGTCTAAACCTGGCTCTGATACCAACTATAACAACTCAACTTTTTGGACGGTTCAAATCGACAATAAACTACACATGTCAGACTCAAACCATTCAAAAGGGAGGATTGTTAATGGGGTAAATAAGAAAAAAAGGAAAACAAAACACAGAATATCGCAGCGGAACGACAAGATATAATAATCAAATAAACAGTTCATCAAGCTGTTTTACAAATAACATTTGATTACACTTTTACAATTCAAATCAGAATTATACATACATAAGAAATAAACAAATAATGCAGTGAAACACATAATGCAGTGGAATAATAAATAACAATAATATACTGAATCTTCATCTTCGTCCTTCAGAAAATAGTCTTCAATACACTGAAAAAGCTCAAACTGACCCGAGCGTAATGAAAAGACAAAGCACTTGAGTCAGAACTAAATGATCTTATGTAAGTCAGATCAAAGTAAGTAAAATAGAAATATTAGTCCAATGGTTTTATAGATGTTATGGGATTTTCATCTCCTATCAAGTGTATAACATGAATATAATTATTTAAAGGGTTTCAAATAATTCGAAATATCAATCTTAACCATCTAATTAAAACAAATCTGAAGTTTAAATTAACTTAAACCCTTCAAATAATTCAATTTCAAATATAATCCAAATTCAAGAAATTATATGGGTATATGTCATTTCAACCAGTATCAAAAATCAACATTTCTAAATCAATGAATACCGCTTGGGTTTATCATTTCAACTCATAACGATTGTCCCCTAATCTATAAGATCGTTCGGGTATGTATCATTTCAACTCATAGGGATAGACATAAATAACATCCAATCATCCAAAATGTCAGCCAATAACATCCATCCAGTCACCCAAATATCAACAATTGAACATACAACACAATCATTATTGAAATCAACCAATAACTACCAACAATTTACTAGTTATCATTAACAGGTATTTAACTGGCAATTTAAATTTCAATATTAAATAAAATGGCAATTAAATTCAATAAAAGTTAGATTTAACTGGAATGACAATTTAAAATATACTAAACAGCAACCAATTAATTTCTAATCACATCATAAATTCAATTTAACTAACATAAGAAAATCTAGTAGTTGTGAGTGTTTGCTCACCTTTCGTGGCTATGAGGCGATGATAAAAATAGGGCAATATGGAGATTCCTAGCAAAGATCCAAATGCAAAGCAAATCCAACAAAGCTTAGACACGAACACGAATCAATAAACAAGTTTCAACTACTTCCAAACAATCCAGGAGCCAAACTATTGACAAACCTTAAACTAGGTCCTCTTTAAGAAAATATTCGGACCAGAATATTACTGAATTTGTAAAAGTGACAAACTAGAAAGTTTTTAGAAATTATTTTATATCCACTTTTAAAAAAAGATTCATTGAAAAATATTTTGTCTTGAGGAAGTTATGGTCAAAACAAACAGAGGTGTTTTCTGAGTTGAAAATCTGAGTTCAAAAATACTTCGAAAATATTTGAGTTTTTGCCACAACAAATTAAGGAATTTGAAGAACTTATCTACAAGAAAGTTGAAGCCACTAGAAAAATAAATGGTTTGAAAAAAGAATCTCATAATTTGGTTCATTGCTGAAGGATATATGATTGATACAATATGGGGTATTTTTGGCCAAAACTGGACCCGAGAAAGGACTTGAAAAATGGAGTTTTTGATATAGAAATATTCGAAATGGAGTTTTTGATATAGATATATTCGAAATGGGAAGAGGGTTCAAAAACAAAGTTGTTGCCATTGAAATTATACACGGTTTAAAAAAAATTGATTTGGAGTAGTTTAGTGGAATATAGAAGCCATGGAAAGAAGGGGAAGAAAGAGGGAAAATAGGGAAGGGAAAAAGAGGGGAAAAAGGAGAAAGAAGAGGAGAGGGAAGGTGGAAGGTGGAAGGAGATGGCCTTGGAGATGGTGGAGAGGGCGGCGGCTATAGGGGAGGAGGAAGGGTTGAAGGAGAGGAGGAAAGGAGTTTTGATTTGTGAGGTTTTTGGAGTTTTAGATCTAGAGTTCTCTGTAGATTTTTAGGAGAAAGAAGAAGTTTGCAGAGAAAGTTTCTCAGGAGAAAAATTATGTACGTAGATGTTAATAGATAAGAAACATAAGGTCGTAGGCAAAGGAATGGTCACATGACTGACTAGAGTCTCTTGGTTAACCAAGGCCCATTAGACCAAACAAACCCAATATGCCTTAGCCAAATAAAACACAACTGAACACTACCAATCCATGTTAATTTTTCACAGTAATTCAAATTTTTATAGCAATAGGAATTTGATTTTGATGAAACGAAAAGTGGAGGGAAGATTAGAATTCAGTCTAGTATCAATAAAAAAGAATAAATTTTTAAACTCAAATTTAATTTTTTCAACCAAAAGTCAATCTTTGACTAAGTTTGACCAAAATTTGAAATTTCACAAAAATTTTATTCTATTAAATTTGGTTAAATAAAACACACAACATCACAAATTCAAAAAAAAATTATTTAATTTTTATTTAAATTCAAAAACTGCCATTTTAAAGTTGTTAAAATATACGGATCATTACACTTTATCTTAATTAAAGGATGTAATATCAATTACTGCAATATTAATTTGTTTCCCTTATCATATTTAAAAAGTTAAATGCCATTAACTACGCATCCAATTCTCATCCAATTACATTCAAACCTATGTTATCATCCTTATTATTCAATCAACAATTCCCTATGAATTATATTAACATAAATTTACATTTTATTACATTCATTATTTTACCGTTAACATCTTTTACCATATTAACTGCAATAATTAATTACATAAATTTTCATTGATTTCCAAATTAATTCCAAACATATTAAATAATGAGATGATAAATGAACAATTGTTACCTTTAAGTAATTTAATCATATTTATAAGTTTATTATCTACAACAAATGTTTTGACTACTTACTCATCACTGATTATATTCAGTTTCAATTAACAACATATAATTACAACATCCAGTTGCCTTAATTCCATTAATTACCCATTTAATATTGAAATGGACAAATTAATGAGAAGATAATTACAACCATCGTTTATAATAATAGTTTATATCCATTATCTTATCATTTACATCCAAGGGTCATAACAAAATGATTTTATATTATATATTAACCTATTCCAATCAATTACATATAATTTCATCATTAAATGCATCATTTAATTTATTTCATTATTTACAATTATAACCAAATGACCTTAAAATTATATCCATTGATTGAAATTGGATTAAAATGGTTATCAATTACATTAAATCAACATTACTATATTACATTCTAATTATTTTATCATTACTCATAAATTTTAATTTCTTACCATATTAATATTTCAAAATCTTATTAAATTTAATATTTTAATTACCGAAAAATACGGGTCGTTACACTCTCCCCCACTCAAAACTTTTCGTCCTCGAAAAAGGAAAAGGAGGAATTATGGGATTAATATATTTTATTCAGAGTATTCAATTTACAAACAATTAACATAATTAAGTATTTTAAATAAAATATACTAATTAATAAACAATCAAGTCTTCATACTCATGTTTACTAAAATTTGAAAAAATACTTTCACTTCCACAAAAATTTTCTAAGTCTAAAATTCACGGAAAATTTTGGCAGTCACCTTTGTACGGAGAGGTCCGGAAAATAATAATAATATCAATAATAACCATATATATATCATATTTGAAAATAAAATATCCCAATCACGGGAAAACAATATAATATCGCTAGAAAACCATAATCCGAAAATGTACCTATTTGTCGGGCAAACAACGCTTATTTATGAAACCAAAAGCAGTAGCTATTGCTTCCATAAACCTGTATTTCACTTATATAATCCATAATAGGTTAATAATCATGCAAAAAGGGAAATATTTAAGTTGTTCAATTTGCAATAAAAGCAATTCACTATAAAACATATACAAACAAACAATACAACCATTATATGCAACCACAGAATCCATCATACATTCATAGCTACCAAAACCAATGGTTTGTTTAGTTCAGAAACTTTTAATCGTACAAGGGTGACGAATAAACTATCAAGTGTATCCTACGCTCAACAGCCTTTGGTAATTACTCAATAGACTATCCATACAACCTTAAACAATTAGAAGTATCCTTTCCAAACATCTCATAAGCCAAAACAGCCAAGAATTTCCACACATTATTTAAGTTTATTTAATTGGTTTCTTTTCACAACATTATTTACCTTTTTTCTTTTCTTTTTCATTCATACAATGTCGTTTTCTTTCTTTTATGTACTTACATAAATTATTTCACAATATTAACTTACATTCATAACATTTCTTGTACATCGAAATTCTTATTTAGAAATAATTTCATTGAACACTTCCATTACTTATGTTTTACTTGTATAATATTCCATTACATATTCTATTAACGTTTCAACTTATTAAACATTTTTGGTAAGTTATATATATATATATATATATATATTAGGAATGTAATTGAATGTTACACAAGTTTTTGGTATTCGCCCTTGAAGAGAAAAGAAATATTTCAATATATCTAAAAATTTAATTAAAACATTTAACCACATTCACTAAGAAAGAATATAAAATATATTTAAAACATCTTCATAGCATTATGCAAGAATTTTCCAAAAACGTTAAAAAATGTTAGAAGTTTATATCAAAACATTAGGATAAGCCCTTTTTTTAATAAAGGTCCTTAAAGCCAATAATTTATTAGACTCATTATTTTAAAATAAGTATGACCCTAGATTATTAAACTGAAACTAATAGTATACTCAAATCTTACATTAAATATCCAAATCAAAGTATAAAATTTAATATCTTCATAATTGATTTTACACACTTGTTTAAAATGAATATTCAAATCATGGAAAAACATTTATTATGGTTTAATACAAAAATTCAAATAATGAATAAACCTATAATTTTTGCTGTTAGTGCTTCGAAATCAAGTAAATATTTCAAACCATAGTTCCAAAATAGAGATTCAAATTTATTGGTCAAGTATATTACTATAAATAAAACTTCGCAAATCATTTTTTTTCATTTATATACTATCTTTAAATTATACATTTAAAGAAACTTATATAAATTTTACTTGAAATATTCATTTGAAAACTTCATTTGCAAATCAATCATCTTTAATACTTTATGGAAAATTTTCATCTGTAAAATTTCTTGCTTCATTTATGTAACGACCAGAATTTTCGATAATTAAAAATAGTTAATTTAAAAAGATTATCTATTTTAATGTTGGAAGAAATAAAATTTATGACATAGGAATGGGAAGACTAACTAGAATGAAGTTTTATAATGTAAATTAATGTAATGGATTACAATTTGAATGTAATCTCAAGTAATTGTAATAATTGTAAGTTATAATTGATTATAAATTTAAAATTAGGAATAAAATTAAATGTTATATTAATTGATGAAATAATGTGTGTATTAATTGATAATTGGATTAAAAGGGTAATTGATAATTTAAATGTTGTATTAATTAATGAAATAGTATGTAATAAATTGTAATTGAATAAAAATTAGTGTTGTGCAAATAATTATAACATTTGTGTAGACAATCAACTTATAAATGTGATTAAATTAAGCTAAAGGTAACAATTGTTATTTGTTACCTATTTGTTTAACTTGTTGAAATCCAATTAGAAATAAATTGCATTAAATGTAATTAAATGTTACGTTAATGTGAATTAAGGCGGTAACTGTAGAATATTGAGGTAATAAAATGTAAATTAGGGTTTGTTTTACCTATTTGACAATAAATGATTGAATAAAAGAATGAAATCAAATTTAATCAGTTTATTTGAATAGTTGAAATTGAACACTGTAATTAGTGTAATATTTAACACTGAATTGATACGTAAATTTGTTTTCAACTATTGTAAATGTTCTAGTAATCAAAAATGATGAAAACTGTTAGTTATTAAATTTGAAATTAAAAAGTGATTTAATCAATTTAATAATAATTTATTTATTTAACATGAAAATAGCCATTTTGGCCACTGTCTCGGATTTCGAAGAAACCAGTTTCATCGGATCCATAACGGTGAATTATTATAGGATTTCAAGTTTCGTAGCGATCAGACATGTCGTTTGATCGTACGGACTCGGAACACGTAGAAATCAATTTAATTGAATTCAATTTGAAATAAGCTGATTTTAAAGCTATTCTTCATACGATGGAACTAGGACTTGAAACTTGTTCCATTGAGTTTAGAACTATCGAAAACATTTATTTTTATATATGGGATGACCCACTTTCGTTTTGGAAATGAAACGGGCTTTTTGGATCGCTATTCGTCGTTTGTACAAATTCGATTTGTGTTTATTTTTTTATCGAGCTTTGTTAATATAAATAGTTTTTCTAGCACTAGCAGCCTTTGTATTTCTTATCATTATACGTACTTTTCTGTTCCTCATCTGATTCTCTTCTGTAATGTCAGATAACCTTATTGCAATTCCAAATTTAATCAAAATTTCAAACTACTCGAAAAATTCAAATAAAATATAAAATTGAAAGTTCTCGACGATACGGATCAGGGTCTGGTGTTCGTTTGTCGTAATAGTGCTTCAACCATCAGAAAATCGCAGTCAAACTATGAAATCGCGAAACCTATTTGCCATTTTGGGCGTTTCGATTTCGGCATCAATCACTGAAATTGACTTGTGGGTTTTGTGGAGCTCGCTGCGTGGAGTTGGATGGTAGTGGTCGCATGACCTGAATTTGAGTGTGGTGGCTAGAATTTTCGATTTAGGGTTCGAAAACCCTAGAAATTGGTGGCGGCCAGAGGCATTGTAGGTGATCGGACCTTGGGGCTTTGGAAGGCAGCGGCGAGACGTGGTGATTGGCGATGGTGCCAAGGCGTGCGGCAGCGTGTAAGGAAGTTGGTGGTTGGTTAACGTGATAGGCTGTAGGCGATTTTTGGGTTCGACTTCGATTTGTTTCCACGTGTGACCATTAAGGTAGGTGACGTTCTTTTTAATATTATTTAATTTATTTTTATATTTTAAAATCCAAGTGTTCTAACATCAATAACTTTCTCATACGAGCTCGGATCCACGTGCAGTTTTCTCCGTTGCGATCGTATCGAAATTCCGGACAATCAGAGACTGGTTTGGTCGAATTCTGAGACTATTAGATTTTGGGCGTTATTTTGGATTTCGAATCGATTTGAAATCGAAGGTGAGTGTTTTGACCCACTCACAACTACTAGATTATCTTGTGTTAGTTAAATTAAATTTATGATGTGATTAGAAATTAATTGATTGATGTTTGGTATATTTAAATTGTCATTCTAGTTAAATTTGACTTTTATTGCATTTAATCATCGTTAAATTTAATATTTAATTTAATTGTCAATTTAATACCTGTTAATAATAATAAGTTATCTATCGATGTTTATTGGTTGATTTGGATGATTATTGTGATGGATGTTTGATTGTTGATATTGGATGACTGGATGTTATATTTTATATTGTTATAACACTGCAATTCACCATGGATTGAAATGATACATACCCGAACGATCATATAGAATAGGGGAAAATCGTTACGGGTTGAAACGATAAACCCAAGCGATTTTCATTGAAATAAATTTTGGGATCGCGGGTTGAAATAATATATACCGGTAAAAATTTAAAATATTTGCGGATTGAAATGATAAATATCCGTATCACTTAACCATAGGGTAGATGTAACGTCCCAGATTTTCGCGTTCGAAAATCGACATCCATACTTTACATCGTACTCGAATGTCGTAGATTCGAGCGTTCAAATCCGAGTCGCCGGAGCTTATAACACAGTTAAGTAAATAACACAGCGGAAGAAATGAATAATACATTGATATACAATATCTGATACAACAGAATGATACAATGAATATCAATATACATCAGAGATATGATACAACAAATAGCAGCGGAAAAGAAAACGATAACATCAGCAGCGGATAATCTCCATCTTCAAAGCACTAATCCAAAAATAGCTTGAACTCCCAATAACGATACACCAAGATAAGCAAGTGCAGTCTGATCCAAAGACTGAACTAGCTCCAGATAACCTACTAATCTGACTATCTAAAAAATCAAACTCTAGACTGCTCGTGTAGAAAAATTTTGAGCATCCAGAGTTTAGGAAAGAAACAATAAACTCCGGATCAGTCATGGGACTGGTGTGAGCAACAAAAACAGTTTATCTTTAAAACAAATAGTAGAGAATTTTAAAGTCAATTCGCAAATGCTTTTGGAAAATGAAACTACCATAAGACCTCCCACCACACACACAATGCAAACGCAGAATTGGAGGAGATTTCTTCTTATGATAGTCAAAGATGCTTACTACGCAAAATCAAATCATTTGATATTATTACTAGTGCATAGTGTAGAAAACAATTTCGAAAGTAGAATATAAATCTTAGCCAGCATAGACATTTCGCACTTATGCCTACTATAGCTACCATGTTCAATAGCAGGTTACCACCACATTCCATGGCAGGTAATACAACTAAAACCGTACAGGGCTCGTATTGTTTTGTTTGGTTTTCCAACAAATGGTCAGGCTAAGGAACTTCCTATTCCACGAAAGAAACGCCTCTGGCGGGACGTTCCGAGAACCAACTGTTCCCTGCCAAACAAGGCCGGCAACCCCTTTTCCCAAGGGATAAAAGAAACCTCAGATATGCCACCCCCGGTCCTTTGGGACCTTTATCCGAGCGCTCGATAACCAACATCACACATCATAAAGAAAGTGTATCCACATGAGTAAGTATCTGGGCTCCATACCATGATACTACCCTTTTTCAGAAGGAATGGTCATACCCTAGGGAAGCTACCCCTGAAAACCTTGCCGCACAATTCCTGTTTCGACCATTACCGGGTTGTGAGGCTCGACGAAGTCTCGTCCACAAAGCTACGCTTTTTCAAAAAGCCACGCTTTGGGTCAACAGATGATCAACCTACGATCACAAAGATAAATTATCAAACAAATGATCATATCACAAATGATCAAACACTGATCATCACACAGCAACACTCAGCATGCCACATTACCAAATTGGGATATATCGCTGATAACTTCAACTACATAACCTCTGAGCTCGTACGTCTCAGAGAAGGGTGTTAAGCTAAGAGAATAAATTCTCCGCCACCAAACAGATATGTATTTGAAAGAAATCGACTTTATATCTCAAAGTGTAATGTCAGACATGTAACCATACAAGTCTGTTCCGGGATCGAACAGAACCGAAGGCACTTCTCACGAAGCCCTTGCAATTCCGGATAACTTTCAATCACGTCCGAACTTCCCGTCACAAAAAGAGTGATATAAATCTCTATACCGGCGCGACTCAGTGCAGAGACATTCGACAGGTTGTCCTTTCATTTTCGAAAATATCCGGTCTTCAACACCGGTCTTCAAATGCGATCCATATACGACGTATCACTATTCGGAATGAGTTATACGACCCAAAGGTCCTTTCCCGGCTAACCCGAATAGTGAGCGAAATATTTAAAAACATATGGATATTGGAATTTCAATTAAGTCACAATTTTATACCCGCTTTCTTTTCAAATGGTTTAACAAATTACCATTTTAATCTTTTTAAACAAAAAGATTCAATTCACAAAGTTCACTTAATTTCACAAAGATTCCTTCACAGATTTTCCAAATCGATTTCCATTTCAGTTTAATTAATTCGTTAAATCTTTAAATCAAAGATTTAACTAATAGCTTTCAAAACAATTCCATTTCAAATGGTTTAAACAAAACATCATTTTAAATCTGTTAAAAATAACAGATTTGATTCATAGCTTTCAAAACAATTCATAACTTGGAAAATCCATTTTTCAATTTACTTGAAATTCCTTTAATTAACTGGAATTTCATTTCTTATCTGAAAGCTTTTATCCTTTTAAAACAAACAGTATCATTTCAGAAAATCTGATTCATTCATACAAGTTGAAATCCTTGAGTTAAATTCAAATTCCCAAAATTTTACTTTTAAAATGGTTTAAATTCATATAAACACATTTATATCATCTTTAATCAAAATTTCCAAACTTGAGTTCAAATTTAAATCAAATTATTTAAATTTTCAAAACTCGATTAAGCTATTCAAAATAACTTTTATCTTTGAAATTCTATTTCAAAAGCTTTTCACTTTAAACCCAAATTTCTAATTTCAAAATCAATTGAAATTAAAATTTCAATTTTAAAAACATCAAATTTAACTTTATCTGTGACTTAACCGATTTCCACGTGAAATCCATATTGGTGTGTGTAAAGGTGTAGTCCAGGGGTTTAACACAATAGTGCAACACAATGAATCATCACAGATTAAAATACAGGATATAGTTGATAAACGATATAAACTATATCGCTTATCTTTTATTCACAGATCACAGATATATATCACAGGTAAGTAAATTACAGATCACAACATAAATCAGGATGTTATCACAAAGCATCATATATCAGGGATATCAAACAATTCAACATTCTATAGAATCCAAACATCCATAAGTAAGGTCAAGCATTTAATAATCATTTATAAACAGGATTAATTAATCGTTTAATCCTAATAATTCAATTAATTCCCAGTTAAATGAATTTATTATCAGATTCTGATTGATTGATTACAAATCATTAATTACCAATCTATCCAATGATTTTCTTAAATTAATTAACTTGGATTTATCAAAATATCCATAATTAATTACAATAAGCGATTAATCCTTAATTATTTTCATTAAGTAATTACATTTAACAATTTACAATTGATTATCTAAATTAATTAATTCAATTAATTATTAACATTAATCACTTAAATCAAATACTTAAAAATCCTTAGTTAATTATCTTCATTTACTAATAATATTTCTTAATCACTTTCTTAAGAAATTATCTTTGATTAATTCATTATTAATCATTTCAAATTATAAATTAAATCTAAATTATTTATTTATAAATTAATAAATAAATCATTAATTTCTTTTCTAAGGAAATTACTTGCATTTATCATTATTAATTAAAATTGATTACCCATTAATACTCGTTAATTTATCCAAACATTTATTAACCATTCTAATTTACTTAATAATTTATGGATTACAAATCAAATTCTAATCTTAACTTAAGTTTATATTTAAACCTCTGTTTTTAAAACTTGTTTAAGTTAACTTCCATTTATTTCCAAACTGAAATATATATTAAGTTTTACAGTATATTAAAATTTAATGAAAAATTGTTTTCTTAACATTACCTTTAAAATGCAATACTGCTGTTTGGAAACAAACCCGAGTACTACACCCTAAAACCCGAGGAAAGCACGATAATTACTCGAGTAAGGCTCGAGTTTCCCCATCTCTTTCCCGCGTTTCCCCCTACTCTTTCTTCTTCTTTTTTTTTCTTTTAAATTAAGTTACAAATCAAAGCATCAGTATTCACCCGAACGAACTCAAATGCAAACCCGAAGTGATCACATAAATTCCTCGAGAACGACTCGCGACCCAAGATATTCGACATCGCTGACCCAAGATATTCGACATCGCTGACACCAACGCTTCACCGTGCACGTGCACGGTGGTTCGCCGCCCCTCTGACAACCCCCATCGCCTCCCACAAACCACAAATCATCTTCTCACTGGGAATCAATACCCGATTCAACAAGAAAAACTCGAATTCGAAAGTATGCCTGTAGCTCGAACCAGCACTCAAACATCCCACCGAAAATCGTCATATTCTACAAACACAGATCACCGAAAACGACGCCACTTCGTCCACGCCTCGCCGTTACCCTCCTCGACCATCTCCTAGAAGCGCGCACGGCTCGATCAAGCTATGGCAACGGAATCAAAATTTACAGTTCATAGGAAAAACTCGAACTAAAACCCTATTTGCGATTCGACTTAAAATTCTTGCATTGAATATTTTTTTTAGCATTTTTCCTGTGATAGAAACTCCCTAAGCTTGCTTCACAATAAGTTTCAAAAATTAAATTTTGTTGAATCAACTGATATTGACAAAAACGCATCTTTTATTCATTTTTGAACTGCACCTTGGATGCTTACATAAAAATCATCATTTTTATATTAAAAATCTTAACTTTGTATGTTAAGTCAAGATACGAGATCAAATTTACAAGTTTAAACATTTAAATTTTTAATGGTTGTTTCCTTTCTTACTACAAAACTATGTAGACAGTATTTATAATTTACTGTCATGCTTCGAAAACTATTTCCAGGTTATGTTTTCAAGTTTAACAACTTTCTTAGGTGAACCTTCTAAATTAAAATTGGTTTAGACGAAGAAATATTAGTTAAAGAGATTATTGAATACCATGTTGATTTTCTACTTTGAAAACCAAACAGAGAACAAGTGATGCACACAAGCATATATATGACAGAGTTAAACTTGAAAGATACTCAACTAAGCATTCTTAAACCAAATCCTACATATACAAATTTAATTGAACTTAAAACTTGAAAACAGGTTGTTTACTCACATAGACAAAGCATAACATAGATTCAAGCTTTTAACAAGTAGATTTGCTCACCTGAGAAAATTGTAGACAAAGAACAAAGAACAGAGGATCAGGTTTTGAAGCTTCTATTATTATTATATTTTTTTTTAAATCCTGGAAAATGATTTGAACATGGAAGCTTGCATTTGTTTTTGATCTGAAGTTTGTTTTAGTTTGAGATAACATTACTTCGGGTTTGCTTCCATTTTTACTCAGTTGAGAAGGGTCGAACTAGAATGGATAGTTTGATATATAGAAAGAAAAATGTACAGGTTATATTGTTTTTATATACAATGGGTATGGCTGATAGTTACATAGGTTGTGTACTACAAGCGTTGCTTAGATGTGTTATAGGTAAGGCAGGTATAACATCTTCTTTTTGTTGAAGTGATGCTGCATTTATTAATTTTTAGCTTCATTTATTTATTGTAAATTTTACTTCTATTTCTAGTTTAAATGTTAATTATTATTATTTTACTTCATAATTTATAATTCATCATATATACAATATTTAAATTTAAATGATTTAACAAATTTTAATTACGATCCGGGGAAACTCGCTTACTTTATCAATTAATTTACTATTTTTATTCAAAATTTCAATAAATTATTAATTTAAATTAAATTTAAATCTGGGGTCGTTACAGTAGAAAATTATATACAGACACCGGATTGGTTAAATTAAACGATTTAAAACCCTTAGATCTTGAATTTAGTTAAATGATATTTTGAAGAAAATTGATTTATGTAAATTGAATTTTTTTTTTAAAAAAATCCAAGTTTAAATGTTGAAATTGGAAAATTGGTTTTAAATTGAAATTTTAAGTTGATTGAAGTATAAATGGAATTTATCAAAAATGAGTTATTGTAAATGGTTGAAATGGTAACTTTGAAATCTATTGAAATTGGAGTAGCTTAAATTGATATTTCAAGATTGGGAAATTGGGTTTTGACTTGAAATCTGGATATGGTCCAGATTTGTCGAAATGAAAGAAATAGCTAAATTTGATGTTAATTTCAAATTTATTATTTTAATATAAAACTATTAAAAATGTTATTTTAAATTCTAATTAGTAAGATTTTCAAACTATTAAACTAAGTTAAGCTATTTTAAACTATTTTAAACCATTTAATCAATTTAAACTATTTTAATTTATTTTAATCAATTTTAATATATTTAATCCCATTTAATCTATTTTATTCCTATTTTAAACTAATTAACCCATTTCAATCTATTTAATTTTTTAAAAAAATCTATTTAATCTAATTCAAATCCATTTAATCTAATTTAAATCTATTTAATCTAATTTAAATCTATTTAATCTATTTTAAATCTAATTAATCTAATTTAAATCTATTTAATCTATTTTAATTCTATTAAAACTATTTTAAATCTATTTAAACTATTTTAATCCACTTTTAAATTATTTTAAAATGTTTCAAACCATTTAAATTATATTTTCAAACTATACTAAACTATTTAAACTATTTGTCACTATTTATACTATTTTCTAAATTCTAAATTGTAAAGTGGAAGTGTTTATATTCAAATCCCTGTTTTAAAAGCAAATATGGTTAAATGATGTTATAACCTAAGTTGGGATTTGAAATGATAGTTGCTAATGAAATGACATATTTGAGTAAAATGATGATGTTGAAATAAGGATTTAATTAATCTATTTTATCGATAATTTCAAAAGTGAATATGATTTCGAAAGTGATATGGTTTGAATTGAATATGATATTTTGATATCAATTATGAATTTTGGAAATTTAAAAGAACTGTAACGACCCGGAATTTTGGTCGTTAGATTTTGAATATTTATTTATTTTAAATGTTGAATGTGGATTATGAATTGATTTTGAAATAAGAAGATTTTGGTTAAATCAATATAATTAGTTAAAATTTCAAATATGGCAGTTCAATTGGATTTGAATAATAATAATTAAATATTTGGAATTGGGATAATTTGGGAATCTGGATGTAAATGGTTATGACAATGGTTCCTAAGGTTTATTTTAAGTCTAGTTTGATTTGAATTTTATTATTCGACTTTTGGATGGAATCAAAAGTCGATAAACTAAATTTGGAATTTTATATTAATTTAAAATGGAATTTAATATAATAATGCAAATAATCAGATTTTGATTCGAAATGAATCAAAATGATTTCTAATGTGAATATAAATTTTGTATCATTTATAATAAGGTTAGTAAAGTTTTTAAAATGGAATTTTAAATGATTTCGACAAATTTCGAAGTCGTTCGATTTAAATCGACGAGTTAAAATAGCCTTCCATGGCACAGTCTCGGAATTCGACGAAACCAGTACCATTGGATCCGTAATAGTGTATTATTATCGGATCTCAATTTTCGTAGCGTTTGGAGTTGCCATTTGTTCGTACGGGTGAGAAACGCGTTGAAATTTAAATCGATAATTAAATATTTAAACTCGATTCAAAAAGCTATCTTTCACATACGATCAAATTGGCTTTCGAAACACGTTCCATTGTATAAACCGGAATGTTTAAATGCGTTTCTAGAATATTTTAGAAAATTATTATCTTTAATTATTTTTAAGGAAAAAAAAGCATTTATTAAGTAATTATGGTATTTAATCAATTTAAAGATAAATTAGCATTTTGATTTCTAAAGGAAATTTTATTATAAGTATTCGATATAATAACTTTATATTAAAAGGAAATTTTTGATTTAAGTTACCCAATATAAACTTTTATAGTTTTTTTCAAAAAGTACATTTTGAATAAATTATTTAGAAACTTATTTTAAATAATTGAAGCATATATTTTGGAAGTGATTTCCAGGAAATGGGAAGTGTGCTTAAAAATAAAAGGGAGTTTTATTTTAAAATGTTGGAAGAAATTTACGGGATTCAAACGTAAATTTGAATTGAGATAAATCAAGCAGGATTTATAAGGAGAATTCTTTGGTTTATTCTGAAATGGAAATGTATTTCCCTGAGAAGCTAAGTATGTTTTAAAGCAGTTTTTTTAAGTAAAAGTTAAAAATTTTAAATTTGTTTTAAAAGAATATTATTTTTATTTATATCTATAAAATGGATTTATTTAGAGATAGTTTGGTTAAAGTTTTATTTGAAACTTATGTAGAAGTTTGTAACTTTTATTTTAAAATTTAGTTCGACTTAACTTTTATTTTAAAATTAGTTTTTATATTTTATAAAAATAGCTTTACCTTAAATATTCTTAAATATATTTTGGGTAAAGTGATTTAATTATTTTAAATCTTAAGTGTTTGTACTTGATGATTTCAGTGGAAATAGAAAATGTTTGGGAAATTTATTTCCGTAAAAGGAAGTGGGATTAAACTGTTTTCAAAGGGTTGAAAATAGAAATATATCTTGCGAAGATATTTTGAGGAAATCATGAATTTGAGAAATTACCTATGTTTGGTGGATGTTTGTGAATGTTTTGATAGTTAAATAACCGACTATCAATATTGGCCAATGCGCTGATCGTTTCGAAGAGACCGGGATCGGGTTTGCTACATTACAGCATGATATGGGGTTCTCGCTTCGCGTTTGGTGGCGAACGGGAGACTCTTACCCCTACATGTCCCTTTGAGGTAGTATAAGGCCTTGGGTTGGTTACGAGTCGAGAGGCTGGCCGTAAAAGCAAATTCGAGGTACCAGTGAAAGCCACGGTGGGTCTGGGATGGTTGAAAAGCCTATCAGAGCTTAGGTTAGCGATAACCTAGGTTTTGGAGGGAAAAATTACTCATTAGTAATAGAGTCAATAGTACTCTAGAAATGAGTTTGAGTGTAATAATAGCTATGAGCACGTAATTGGTAGTGAATACAAAAACAGTTTTTATATTATGATGATTTATCGGTTGAGTGTTTATGAATTCTGGTCGGTACGGGAAGTACAACCGCGTCGATAGAAGTTTCTAAACTCTTAAACAAGATAAACCGACATAGTATTGTTTTAAAAGGGGTAAATGAAATAATTTTACCCAAAATTATATTTTGATATAAAAGAAATAATTTTTGAAATTATTGTATATATAATTGGATGGTTGCTTGTTAATATTATGAGAGTCTTAAATTTGAAATGATTTATAACCAAATAAATTTCTATAAATGACTTATCCAAAGAAGTATAACTAAAATTTTATTTAAACCAGAATTTAAATCCCGGAAATTTTGAAAAGGGTTTTAAATGAATTTAAACAAAAAGTTTGGGAATTTAAAATCTTGGGAATGTTTGAAATGTTTTCCAAAGTGTTTGAGGGCAACAATGGAGTATTATTTGGAAAATATTTTTGAATGGAAATTGATTTGAAGGGATTTTGTGGAAGTAAAGAAGCACTGAACTCACTTCAGTCATGGGAAAATAATCCTGGTGATGATGGCCACATCATCAGAATTGATTTTCAAGTTTCTAAAGTGATGGATTTGCTACCATGGTGATTGGTTATGATATTTGTTGGACTTGTCGGGTATACAAGTTGTTTCAGAAATTTCAAGGGGGAAATTTGTTTTGGTAAAACCAAGTATTTTGGAATCAGGGGATTTGATTTGATATATCAAGAGGGTATGTGATGATTATTATTTCAAAATGGTTTTGAAATAAAGCCGGGCAGTTGAATTCTGGGAATTCCATTTAAATAATGTGAAAAGTTAAGATGAATCAACTATTGAACTTATAGTGAAGTTGATTTAAATAAGAAAGAAAAAAATGAAATTTTAATCCTGGAATTAAAATTTCACTTGAGTAAATGGAAGTGATTAAAATATGTTTGCATTTAACTCAGGATAAGTTAAATATAAAATGTGAATTGGAATTGAATTTAATTGGACATAAAGTTGAAATGTAAAATGATTATAATTGTGGATTATAATTGTGCAATGAAGTTTTATACCCTTAAGTTATTAAGTGTTATATATATAATCTGGAATTGTGATTATAGGATGAAAATGACTCATGTGAGCAATATAAGCTTTTAAATAGATAAGTTGTTGAACTTATGAATAGGAAATGGAATTGTGAAACCAAAGTAAAATGGTTGGTATTTTATGGAAAATCCAAATTTAAATCCCAAAATGAAATGTAAAATGAGATAAGGCAAAGAAGAATATAGAATGTGAATGGACTTAAGTTAGTGAATATGTTTTGAACTTATAGATGGAAAAATAAAATTGGATCGAATTGGATTTAATTTAAATTAAAGGTAATTGAGTTGAATTTAGATTAAGTTGAAATCAAAATTCAGTTGTGTTATGAATAGTATTGAATGGGATTAAATTCTTACTTAAATCAGTAAGGAAATGATATGAATTAAAGTTGGCTGAACTTGAATTAAAATTGGAAAAGAACTGAATTGAAAGAAAATTTAATTTAGTTGAAATGATATTGAATAATTAAATTTTCACTCAACTGAATTCAAAAGGAATTGTATGAAGATGAATTTAGCGTAAGCTAAATTAAATAAAGAGAAGTTGAAGATGAATCTAGAGTAAACTAAATTAAATGGAATTTGATTGGATGAGAATCAAATTAAAATAAAATAAAATTGATACAAGAAGAAATGGAAATATTGTGAAATTCAAATAACTTAAGCAAATTGGAAAATGGATGTTGTCGAGCTTAAGGAATGGTCTTGAATGAACCTGAATGGATAATGAAATGAAATGCAACTGAAGGGATTTAAATTAATAATGTAATGAAAAGGAGAATGTTTGGGTTGTGAATAAATTCCGAATGGAATAAAATTAACATAGATTGTGTTGGAATTAGTTTAAAATGGTTATAAGTTTAAGTAGTTGTTATTTGTATAAAAAACATTAGAATTTGCATAAGAAATTTGTCGTTGGACATAAAAGAAAGCAAGTGAATTTAAGGAAGCAAATAATGTTGGTTTTTGAATATATTGGAATGGGCTGGAATTTAATTAAGTGGATTTGCATAGAAATAAAAGGGAATTAGGAATGTGATGCAGATTAACCAATTTGGAATTGAATAGAAGTAAATTTATGTAAGTAAGGCATATAAACCAAATTGTTGTGAATATGAGATTAAGTGGTACAAATATGAATTGTATGTAGTAAACTTGAATGTAAATCATTCGAGTGAAATAAAATGAAGTTTGGATTTGTTAGGGAAACTAAAATAGCGTTGAACCTTGTGGTTGCTTATAAAGACGGATAACATGTAGGATTGTGAATTTTATTTGTCTGGGCTATGTAATTGATGTGTTTGGCTAGTTAAATGGATGGAATGTTGTTAAAATTTCATATTTATTGAAAACTTATGTGCTTGTTTGAGTAAGTACAGGTACGGGAGGCAATCGATAGAATTGGAGCGCGTAAATGCAATATAAATTAGCCGCTTGCTTTAAAACGCTAATATATAAGGTACGCCTACGCTATAAATTGGGAAATAATATATATATTATGGAATATTTTGTTTTCCGACCGTGTGGGTCGATGTATATATTTTTATGTCTATTGTGATATTGTGAAACGCTCTCCGTACAAAGGAGACGCTGTCAAAAATTTTCAAAATTTTTGGGAGTTAGAAACTTTTTGGAAGTTTTGAAAATTTTGGATTAACTAGAAAGTGATTTTTGATATGAGGTTGAAAACAGGGTTTTTGAGTTAGCAATGAAGCAAATGGTGTTGGGATTGAGCTAAAGGTTTTGGTGAAGTGAATGTGAGTTTTTAACTAAGTAGGTTTGGGTAAGTAAGTGAGCTTAGTAGCATTTTCTTGCCTTAGCAAATTTCGGGGATGGAATTTTTATAAGGGGGAGGAATGTAATGACCCGGAATTTTGGTCGTTAGATTTTGAACATTTATTTATTTTAAATGTTGAATGTGGATTATGAATTGATTTTGAAATAAGAAGATTTTGGTTAAATCAATATAATTAGTTAAAATTTCAAATATGGCAGTTCAATTGGATTTGAATAATAATAATTAAATATTTGGAATTGGGATAATTTGGGAATTTGGATGTAAATGGTTTCTAAGGTTTATTTTAAGTCTAGTTTGATTTGAATTTTAATATCGGACTTTTGGATGGAATCAAAAGTCGATAAGCTAAATTTGGAATTTTATATTAATTTAAAATGGAATTTATTATAATAATGCAAATAATCAGATTTTGATTCAAAATGAATTAGAATGATTTCTAATGTGAATATAAATTTTGTATGATTTATAATAAGGTTAGTAAAGTTTTTAAAATGGAATTTTAAATGATTCCGACAATTTCGAAGTCGTTCGATTTAAATCGACGAGTTAAAGTAGCCTTCCGTGACACAGTCTCGGAATTCGATGAAACTAGTTCCATTGGATCCGTAATAGTGTATTATTATCGGATCTCAATTTTCGTAGCGTTTGGAGTTGCCATTTGT
Source organism: Allium fistulosum (assembly GCA_030737815.1). Taxonomy (NCBI): domain Eukaryota; kingdom Viridiplantae; phylum Streptophyta; class Magnoliopsida; order Asparagales; family Amaryllidaceae; genus Allium; species Allium fistulosum. Next base: position 432,286,000 of record CM060905.1, read on the forward strand.
TCGTACGGGTGAGAAACGCGTTGAAATTTAAATCGATAATTAAATATTTAAATTCGATTCAAAAAGCTATCTTCCACATACGATCAACTTGGCTTCCGAAACACGTTCCATTATGTTCGAAATACGGGTAAAACATTATAATCGCCAGGTGGCACGTGTGATTTGGAGTTCGTTTGTAAAAGCTTGTTAAAATTTGAGAATATTAATAAAATAATATTTTTATAAATGTATATATATACGTTTAAGCCAGAGAAACCCTAGTTAGGTCTCTAAGCCGCCGGCTAAACATCAATGGCCGAAAACGAACGCTTTTCCCCCTCGTTTTTTTTCCAAATCCAATCACTTTCATCAAAGGTTCCCAACTAGAGAAACATGGAGATCGACGAGAGCTTCCTATCCATACGGGCGTGATCAAATTTCGTGCAACGTGGAGAGCAGGGGATTGCCGCGTTCAGCGCGCGTATGGGGTGTTGCTGCGTCACGTAGGGGTGACCGAGTTCAACTATCCTATGGCCGATAGTGGTGTGCGAGATGCTCTTCGTAGGGGTGGAGTTTGATCGTCGATTAGTGCGTCGTAGGGGCCGCGATGACCAACCTAAGGTGGTGGTCGATGGGTGCGCTCGAACCAGGAAGACGCATTTGAGAAGAAGAGTTTTCAGCGACCGAGATTTCTCAATTCAAATGTACGGCCCGATCTTGATTAGGTTAAATAAGAAAGAAAGATAATTTATTTATATTAATATACATTCGACCTTTAAAAATCTATAACGTTTGCATACGTTGTCAGAATTCGATGAAACTGGCGGCTCCGGAATCGCAGCGACGAGCAGGCCGCTGTGGTGCAGATTTGGAATCGTTTTGAGCATGTGGAAATTTTGCATTAAATCGAACGTGCTCGATTTAATGTAAAATTTAAACGCTCGACAAACTCAAGGTGAGTTAATCTCACTCACATCTGGAATTTCAGCTGATTTAAATAGTTAATATTTAAATAATTGTGTGATTGGTTGAATATGAATATTAATATCAGTCTGGATTGATATTTGCAGTTGTGCTAACATCTGTGGATGCAGGGAAACAGGTTGGAGGGATCCAACTGGATTCCTCACAATATAGAAATTTATTCATAATCTGTGATATGATTCACCGATATCCTGTGATAGATTGATTTGGAATTTTGTTATGCTGTGTTATAGTTGGATAATATAATTTGGTATTTTAAAATATCAATAAAATGAAATAGGGATGTAAAAGGGAAATGAAAAAGGATTTTTGAGATATGAATTTAAGGAAATTAAATTCAGGAATTTGTTTTGGAATTTGAATTGTTTTTGAGATGGTGTTTTAAAAAGGGAATGAGGAATGGAAATGTATAAACTGGGCTTATAAATGAAATGGGATATTTATCGGTGGATAAATTTTGAAAGATAGATTTTCGGTGGGAATTTCTATAAGAAGTGCAAGTTGTTTAAAACAATAGAGATATTATTTTTAAAGGATGAAAAGTGTATTCTTCCTGGAAAATGAAGTATGTTTCAAGAAGAACTTTCATTGTATAAACCGGAATGTTTAAATGCGTTTATAGAATATTTTAGAAAATTATTATCTTTAATTATTTTTAAGAAAAAAAAGTATTTATTAAGTAATTATGGTATTTAATCAATTTAAAGATAAATTAGCATTTTGATTTCTAAAGGAAATTTTATTATAAGCATTCGATATAATAACTTTATATTAAAAGGAAATTTTTGATTTAAGTTACCCAATATAAACTTTTATAGTTTTTTTCAAAAAGTACATTTTGAATAAATAATTTGGAAACTTATTTTAAATAATTGAAGCATATATTTTGGAAGTGATTTCCAGTAAATGGGAAGTGTGTTTAAAAATAAAAGGGAGTTTTATTTTTAAAGTGTTGGAAGAAATTTATGGGATTCAAACGTAAATTTGAATTGAGATAAATCAAGCAGGATTTATAAGGAGAATTCTTTGGTTTATTCTAAAATGGAAATGTATTTCCCTGAGAAGCCAAGTACGTTTAAAGCAGTTTTTTTAAGTAAAAGTTAAAAGTTTTAAATTTGTTTTAAAAGAATATTATTTTTATTTATATCTATAAAATGGATTTATTTAGAGATAGTTTGGTTAAAGTTTTATTTGAAACTTATGTAGAAGTTTGTAACTCTTATTTTAAAATTTAGTTCGACTTAACTTTTATTTTAAAATTAGTTTTTATATTTTATAAAAATAGTTTTACCTTAAATATTCTTAAATATATTTTGGGTAAAGTGATTTAAATTATTTTAAATCTTAAGTGTTTGTACTTGGTGATTTCGGTGGAAATAGAAAATGTTTGGGAAATTTATTTCCGTAAAAGGAAGTGGGATTAAACTGTTTTCAAAGGGTTGAAAATAGAAATATATCTTGCGAAGATATTTTGAGGAAAACATGAATTTGAGAAATTATCTATGTTTGGTGGATGTTTGTGAATTTTTTGATAGTTAAATAACCGACTATCAATATTGGCCAATACGCTCATCGTTTCGAAGAGACCGGGATCGGGATTAATTTCTCGAAAACCACTTCGATCTGGTTTGTACGTTTTCGTGGAAAACGAGTTTGGAGTCGAAGATGGAGCAGTGAAGTGCAAGGGATAGTCGCTACTAATCCTGAGGGTGATTCCAAATGAATGTAGTAGGAGTAGTGCCTTCGGTTCCGTTCGAACCCGGGACGGACTTGTATGGATGAATGCTTTCAGAACATCGTCAGGTGGACGATGAGCATTCTAAGTGATATGTTCTAAAAAGGTAACGCTTAGCCTCAAGCCTCATCAACCGGGAATGACTGAAAATCAGGGGTTATGCAGCAAGGCTAAGTGGGTAGCACCCATTAAGGTGAGGTCATCCCTGTCTAGATGTTCCTTTTTATTCGGCTTAGTGGTGCGGTTGCTGATCCCAACCGTGGGGTGATCTTACTCAGAATTATCCAGTAAGGGGTTGTTCCAGCCTTGTGTTGCAGGGGATCGGGCGTGATCCTCGGTACGCTGATCTAGACCAGGTACTATGACAGGTGGTACCCTAGTGCCTAGTCATTAGTTGGAAATCCATTTTCCCTACGCGCCTGTACGGTTTTGATTGTGCCCAACTATTGCTGAAACGTGAGATGCAAGCATTTCAGCTAGATTCTATTTTACTTTCTATAGACACTATTATAATATCAGACGGATTTGATAAAAAGTGTTTTGGCTATCGTAAGGTAAAAACCCGACATGTTTATTTATGGCGTGGTCTTACGAGACGCTTTTGATTTTCAAAGGATTTTTGAAACTTTAATAATCAGTTTGGATGTATTTCTCTCACGCTGGTATTCTAGACCGACTCGGGTGTTATTTTATTATAATGCTCGGGTCAGACCGAGTATTATAGATTACAGGATATGATGCTGTGGAGCTCAGGTATGGAGCTGGAGTCCGAGATGTATTATTCGTACTTGTTTATTCCGCTGCTATGGTTGTTTGAAATTGCGAGCAAGTTGTGAGGCAAGCTGATATAACTGCCAGGCTGATAATTGTTCTTTACTAGAGATATACTCTGATGATGTATTGTATATAATAGAGATGGTTTCATTTTGTGTCAAGATCTGTTATTATTTATTATATTTTGTTCCGCTGCGATTGTGAGATTCTGAAGTTGTTTAGTTCCTTCTTTCTTCTATTTTCTTTCTTTTTCCTCAACAATCTGTCTTTTCCGGCACTCGATCGTCGGCATATTATACTGTGGTGAATTTTGTGTCGATTTTCGAGAGTCCAGAAGGGCGGGTCGTCTCAAGAACCATCCGGTATGAAATAAGCGTTTGGTTGTAAAAGAGACCGGGATCGGATATTGTCATACTCTCTGCCAATACCGAAAACCACTTTAACAACTGTGTATGTGGTGGAGATTCCAGAAATGATGTAGGATGGTTTGGTGTACGATTCTGTATGAGGTATTTACGTGACCCTGACACCCGTGAGTCAGCTTAGATGTGACTAAAACAGGAGCCACGCCGGGCCAAGTGAGGTCATTCCTCCTAGCGGACATGCTTCTTCGATACCATATTATGATTTTGTGATGATTTGGTGGCCACCCCTTGATTTTGATTATGGGAGTGTGTTCCGAGGTGGGCGGTAGTAGCTGCCATGCGAATTAGCGCGCCATTTTCTATCTAGAGTTTGGAATGTTTGAGATGAAGTGGCTTGCCTATTATCAAGCCACATTCTGTGATTCGAAGAATCCTATTTTAGGTACCCTAATTTTGACTGATTTGTTGTTTCTTGTTCTTGGAACGTTAATGATGATTCCATAGTCTCTGTATTCACTCTTGAGTTTTGAAATGTTTATGATATATCTCGAATTCTAGTCATTGTGACTCCGTTGATTTCTGTGAATCCGTTTCGGGTATAACACCCAATCGGGCAATCGAATATCGACTTCATCCCGATTCTTAGCCTTTCGGTCATCCTTCCACGAGGATGTCCACTGGAGAAATGAGATGATTCATTGAATTTATTTGATATTGCCGTTCTTACCCCTTTTGAGATATCCACTTTGGATACTCAATTGTTGATATAATTTGTGGCATTACTTCACTCGAAGTAATGATTTGTTGTTAATGTTACTTCTCCTCAATTGAGAAGATATTTACCCTTGCTTTTATATCTCATTTCTCTCTTTTTAATCTATTGTGTGGTGCTAGGGTCATTCTTCAGCTTGACCGTACACCGATTTTCCATAAGCTACGAGTCGCGGATGATAGTGTTACTCTTACCGCATTCCGTACTCGTTATGAGTCTTGTGAGTGGTTCGTTACACTGTTCGGAATAATGAACACTCCAGTCTATTCCATCAATCTTGAGGATCGAGTATTCTGGGAATATCTCGATGAGTTCTATTTGTGTTCCTTGATTTTTAAGAATAAGTGATAAATTGTGTTTTCAAATTTTTCAAAAAAAAAATTGAAGATATGTTTCTAAGAGAAATTGGATTTTGTTTTTGAGAAAAACAAAGAATATTTTGAGTATTATATATGAGGTATTTTTTTTAAAGAAAATGAATTTTTGCGTTGGGTTGTCCATCTAGTGCTTTAAGAATTCTGGTCGATGCGTTTGGCCAACGTTGTCGATAAGAATTTCCTAAACGCTGTGATGAGACAGTCAGACACGGTAAATTGAGTTTTAATAAGTAAAGTTTGAAAATGATTAATATGTTGGAGTATAAATTTTTATTTTAAATGTTTAATGAAACCATTGAACCATAGTGAGTGTTGGATGAGTGGCGAGGCAGTTTTGATCCTTTGACCAACTCTACAGCCAATCAATGGGGCCATTCACTATAAAATCAATGACGAGGCAATACACTTACATTGTTTAAAATTTGAGAATTGAATATGAAATTTGGTAAGTAAAAGTGAATAATTCTAATTAAGGGGATGTCATAATTAAAAGAAAATACCATTTGATGCTTTGATTAATAAAATGGGTATTTAAGGTAAAATAATACTTTGGTTTGAAAAATAAAAATATTAATTGAATGTTTTAGTACAAGTTATTAATGATGACTATAAAAAAAATTTGATACTTATTTGTTTGAGTAATAGTAGAGGATAGATATAAAACTCTATCTTAAGAGAAAATAAAGAAGTGTTAGTTTAGAACATTTAGTATAAATTTGTGAGCTAGTTTTTGTTTAAACTTAAATGGTATTAAAACATGTGGGTTTGAAATTGAAAAATTCTTTTGAAAAAAAGTTTGAATTAATTATCAACTTTAATTAGTTTTATGTTGATAATTAGATGGAAATTTAATTTTTGTGAAAAGTGGAAATGTGAATTTGGATTGTTTTGATAAATGAACAATTCATTTAGTATAATCTTTTTAAATTGTGAGAATAATTTTAAACTTTTTATATATATCCCAAAAATTTATTTTGGTGGATAATCAATAATTATCTCTTCCAAAATGAGTTTTCAAGTTAATTGTTTTAAAGTTGATTTGGAAAGTAATGGAGATATTTCCACTTAATAAAATGTTTTATGATGATTACATAAAGTTGATCATAATTTTGTATGTTTTAGCTTTCCGAGGAAGAATAAAATCATTTAATAAAGGATTTAGCAAAAAAGCTTGTTTGAAAATGTAGTTTAAGCTCAAAATAGTTTGGGTAAATTTCAAAATTTTAAATTGAGTTAAAAGCTGAAATTTTGTTTGGAAAAAGTGCTACACTAAAACAACGATAACTTGAGATTTATAACTCCAAATGAGTTCGATCTTTTTGTAAATGAAAGAGTTTTCAGTAAGCTATAAAGTTTCTTTCCACTTTAAAAGATTTTGCTTTATTTTTACTGAGTCTGAAATGGGTTTGAAGGTGGATAGACAGTTCTGCCCTATTACAAAATTCTCGAAGATATAAGCTAAAAGTAAATTTAACATAACTTTCAAACTGTAAATTCGATTTTGATGATCTTTATATTGCTGGAAATCTTAGACTGAGTAGAACAACTTTCATTTTATAAAAAAATTCAGATTTGGTTGTTTGATGGGTAAAAACATGTTTACTTTATAACAGGTATGAAATGAAATTGATCTATTTCCCTTAATAGTTAAGTGTAGTACTTCTTATTTATGAATATGAACTATTATCATCTATTTGAGTTAAGTACTGGTGAAAGGGTATAGCTGGACTATATATTTTGAGCAAAAAGAATATATATAAGTTTGTGCAAACTCGCTTAAAATGCTAAAAAGGAATGTATGTTTTCGGATTAAATTTGTTTAAAGTGTTAAATGATGGTATATATTGTGTTTCCGACCTAATGGTCGATTGAAATGACCCTCCTATTTCCACCCTAATTTCATAAGGATTTTTTTTAAGAGATGATATATAGATATATCATTCATTACAAATATATTTTCCAAGGTCATTTTCTTTCTCCAATAAACAAAATATATCCAGGATCAAAATAACTTACCAATATAAATATATCAGTGTATATCTAATAACATACACATACATATGAAGATGTATGTGTTCCTCTTGTTTAAATTCAGAGTATATACTTTACTTTTTTTTGTTGTACAAGAACATTCTGTTTGATTTAGATTTTAGCAATTCAGATTAATTATTGTATCCTGATTTTTGACCATAGAATCCACTGGAAACATGTACTTTAGTCTGTTATTCTAATTAAGAAATGATCAAGTATTAATCAGTGGAAAGCAAGCTTTTAATATGGATGATTGTGTTAAAGTCTGGATAGTACCAAACTCAGGCTAAAAGAAAGTGGATCATAAGTGAACACAAGCAACATCTAGGCGTAATGGAAACGCGCCTAACTTATACATGAGAGGTCACGAGTTCGAGTGCTATGCTGGTCGGTTCAAACACAATTTTTGTTTTTCTTTTTATTTTTCTCCTGTATGTTTGAAATCTAAAATCTACCTATATCAGCACATATATATTTAATTTTTGCCTATAATCTAACATACAAAACAATATTTCTTGCTTAATTATTTTTAAAACCCTTTCCTACAATTGTTCTAGGAATTTATGTTTATAATTTTTGCCCAAATATCAACATGTACACAGATATACATGTACATGTCAAAATCTTTGCTCATTTTCCAGAAAACTGGGTTCAAATGGTTCCATGCTTCATTGATTTGAAGTGAACAATTTGCCTGACCTATGGTCTAACCATGTGGTTAATCTGACCATTCTTTTATTAGCATTGTTGCCAGGTTTTGTTTGTTCAAACCAGTTTACATTGCTTATCTGTCTTAAACTTTTAAAGATGATTGTGGTGAAACAATTGCTAAATGTACTAAGCTTTTGAAATGCATTTTTATTTTCAAAATACAATCTATCATGATCAACCAATACATCATTTATTTGAAGCTGGTTAACTCATGTATCCTGTATCTGCTACACACTAGTTCAAAGCAATGGAGATACCATTCATTGCATTCTGTCTGAAGCCTTTAAAAACATTTTACTTTTCTCAATACGATTCAGAAATGAATTCAAACTTATTTATAAAGCATTTCAGTAAAAAGGAAACTAAAAATCCTTATAAGTTTACTTCTAGCTAAATCCAGATTATATTCTAAAACTCAGTGCTCTGTTATGTCTCAAGATTAACTAATACATAATATAAATTATGCAAAACAGTAGCTCACCTACATATGCATATTTCTTTTCCAAACATCCATATCAATACTTAAGATCATTTCCTTGTTTCCCACTCAGATATTTCTTTTAGATTTTAAACCTTAGTGCATAACAATATATTTAACATGATACAACTAGTCCATCTAACCATAATAGAATTCATTACATGACTGGAAATCTTAGAAACATAAATTTTTTTTCCTGAATACATGCAGATATAATCAATTTAAGCTCTTATTGAAACTAGCTAGCATGTTCATTCACTCCTCCATAATAGCCATAACTTCATTTTTACTTAGTGCCTGGGTTACCTGAAAGAGCATGAGTGGCTGCCTCATTTTAAAATGAGACACCCCATATGCCATGAGCAAACAAGGGTTAGATCTATGATCTGGTATGAGTAACATCAATACATTCATGATATTAAGCAATAGAGAATATAAGAGCACCAATTAGTTATTTAAGCAAATTCCTGCAATCAATTACTTTAACATAGTATAATTAAGTTGGTTCAGGTATGATATATTCATTTATCATTCTTACACTTGCATACATAATCATGCAAACATAATTATCTATTTGCAACAATTGCATTCACTGGAACCATCTTGGTTCCATATCATTCAACCTAAGAAATATCCATATTCCTATTTCTTCATTTACAGGTTGTATAATTCAATTTAAATCCCTGCCTCATCTGCTATTAAGGAATCACAAGGACACATTGCAATGAACTAATTCACATCATTGCACAAAGATCTCAGGGCTTAAACAAACCATGTGCCAACTTGCATACTTCAAATATGACAAGCATTCCAGCAGCCTTCTTGGCCTTCCCTTCCCTAGTTTATTTACTAGTGTATTGTCTTAAATCCTATCATCAAATATGCTAAGTGAACATGTCACTGCAAACATGGAAACATCCATAATCTTCCCTAGCATAATTCTCCTCAGAAATAAGCAGACAGTTATTTCCTAAATGGGGTCAATATGTCTTGATCTTAGTAAAATATAAGAATATTTTCAACTGTAAAAAGAGGCATGGCATGTTCTTATTATATTGATCTGCAAGCCTTTATGATTGATTCAGATTCAGGATCTGGTTCAATCATAATTTTAGCTTGTGAATTTCTTCTCTTTTTTTTGATTTGATTAAGGGCTCAACACTTAGAAAATTTCTATTGCACCCTTAACATTTTTCTTTTCAAGCCTCAGCACTTATACCAAGTATAATGCAGCTCCCAACATTTTTTTTTGTAAAGTTTCCATGCCATAGATCTATAACAGTTGAGAGTATTCTCTATATAATTTTAAGATCCTAGACTTTAACATTTATGAGTATAAATAAAACAGTATGATACACATCCAAAGACAAATGTCTCAACCAATCAAAGATCATCAAAATCATCCATATTAAATCATATCAGATTTAAAATAAGACATCCAAAAAGCATTGATGAAATCACATACATCAAAACCAAATATATATATAAATGACAATATAAAAAGTGGCTGCCTCATCTCAGGTCTTAATGCCATGAACTCAGTGAGGTTACTCACCTAAATGTTTCTTCTTATTAATCCAGAAAATCCTTGTATGAGTATTTTCTCCTTCCTTCCAATATTTTTCTTCTTTTCTTATTTTTGTGCAGCTCGGGGTAAAGATAATTCTACTGCCTATTTATATGCATTTTTCCACTAGGGTTTTGTTAAAACAGAATTCCATTTCTGTCCTGGCTAGCATCATGCATTTTTCATTCATAATACCCCGGCCATATTAACCAATTTAAAGGCTGCATTTTTTTTTTCTTTTTACTTTTCAGAAAATGGCCACTCACCTAGTCATGTTAAAAGTGTGACTATCTTATTTTATATTTTAATTATTCCTGAGAATCCCCTTTGCTATTTTTGCCTACACAAGCATATTAACTTGTATCACATTTCATGTCATTTTAATGTTATAGTTTCACTTGCTTATATATATATATATACTTTTCAGTACTTAAAAAATGTATATTTGTATACATGTCTTATCTAGGCTTATTTAATTCCTCTTTAATTTCAGAAACATAAGCTCCTATATGTATACAGGTTTACAAATCCTTATAACATATATATGTATAATTTTCTTTTTCCTGGGTTTTAAATAAAATCTGTTTACTGATTTAAAGTAAAACTTACTTTTCTTATTTCTTAAGATGATCCATATAATTCCAGAAATCAAATATCCATGTTGCAAAATCATGTTTGTATTGCTTTTTAATTCTTGTTTTAAATCCAAGAAATCTGGAGTTCTTCCTTGTGCCATTTCAGTGTGCACGTGCACACATATACTTGCACACTATTTATTCCAGAAATTTCACCATATTTAAATCTAAATATTTCAAAAATTAAATCATTTTACAAAAATGATTTTTCAAAAAATTTTGGGGTATTACATCGATGTATATTATATAAATCATTTTTGTATTATTGTATATGGCCCTCCGTACCAAGGAGACTCCGCCGATTTTTCCCGAAATTTCTAACACTTAGAAAATTTGAGAAACAAATTGAAAAAAAATATATGTTGTAAACTAGAGAATACCTATGGAAGAATTAGAGAATAAATAACATAACTTTATTTACTTTATTGAAGAGTAATGAATTTAAATTTAAAATCTAAGTAAGAAGTTTTGAAAATTTTCAAGTGTTGAAAATTGTGGTTATAATTATATTGAATTTTGAAACTCTAAGAATTTTTTATTGAGATTTTATACATATATTTTAGTTCCTTGTGTTTATCTTACTCTCGTGTTATTTTCTAACGACGTGCATTTATACGGTCGTTTGAGTATGGTGGCCTTAGAAGAAACCACCTTTTGGTTTTTTTATCTTGACTCTTTTGTGTCTATCTTGTAGCGGTGTTGTTCCTTCTGTAGTGTCATACGGAAAATCATATCGATAATCAATTGTTTGTTAGAGTTCGAGTTGGAGTTGTGCTAAATCCCAACCTTACTTGAGGAGCTTATGAGAAATCAATCTCATTCGATTGGTCCTTTGTGTAGCATCTTGTTGTGTTCTCATTTGAAGGTGAGACACCTTCGAAATCTTATGTGTTGCTCAGAAAATTCAATGGTTCGCTAATTCTAATATTAGCACTTTGGAAACCATAGAATTAATTGAGCAAGCCTTATCTTGGTTTTCCACCATTCTATTTTGAGAGTGAGAGAATTTTTAAAACTCGAGCTTGTCTATCGTTCTTTTGATTGATGAAATTAATAGGTTGAACATAAACTCTTCTCTAGAAATTGCGTGGACGCAATTTTGTTAAGGGGGGTGTCTGTAACAACCCTGGTTTGGAGGTTACCTATCAATACTAAATTATAATGATAATTATAATTTAGTATTGTAAATTAAAATAAAATTGGAGAAATTACATTGTTTATTTGGATAAATAATAAAATTGGAATTAAATTGTGTAAATAAAGCTTAGAACTCTATTTTATTTGGTTTGGAGTGATAATAAATGAAATATGGGCTTTAAATAAAGAAAATGACTTTATTTTAGAGAAAATGAAATAATTTTATTAATTATTGCCCAATTGCTTCTTTTAATAGTTTTTAAAAGAAGTATTTGATTTTTAAGGTGTTTTATTTAAATAAAAAGGTGGAAATTGGTTTTAAAATATGTTTTGGCTATAAATTAAGTTTGGAAATGGCTTGAAATATTTTTCTAAGTGAGAAAAGTATTTTTATTAAATTTTATAAGTTAAAAATATAGACTTTTGCATTTTATTGCGAAAATAGTGCATTTTTGTGAAATAAAGGAATTTAATAATAAAAATGTTTTAAAAATATAAATTTATCTTTTTATATGATAGAAAATGTTTTATTTTATATGTATACAATTTTTCAAAATTTACTTTTGTAAAACTTGAGAGAGAAATGCATTTTTGTTTGTATATATGTGATAAATGCACATATATTGTTGTGTTGATTAATTTTTAGGCCATGCTAATTTATTTTTATTTTTGGGTCCATTAGCCCATTATCTTTTAGCCTAACTTGAGAAAGTGAGGAAAATAAAAATAGCCGTATGTTCATTTCTTCAGTCTATCTTCTTCCTCTTCTGCCTGTAATAAGAAAATAAGAAACCCTCTCCAAAAATTGCAAAATCCAAGCAAGTTTCTTCATTAAATTCAATCAAATTAAAGTCTTTTTACAATCTAGTGATAAATCAAAGGTAAAAAACTCTAAATCACTCAATTTCATCAAAGAATTTCTTGTTACAGTGATGTTTTTCTAATTTTACTGTATGTTGTTCTTGCATGTTCTCTATCTACTTCCTATAGGCTTTTGAAGACCAAATTCACCCCCAAGCTTCAATCTTGCAACCTAAATCCGGGTATTTGCCTCCATACAGCAAGGTAAGTTGTAATACTCACAAATCCTAAATGAGCCATGCTCAAAATTGCAAGAAACCGTAAAAAAATTAGCTATATTTGTACATTTTTGCTGTTGTTTTTCTGTTCAAAATCAGTTTCATACTGCTACTTTGGAAGCCTGTAACTTTTGATTTCGGCAACGAAATGCTACCGTATTTCTTGCATTTGGTAGATTGCATGTTCAACTTCGGTTTTGACAAATTTGGTTGAAAAGTAATGTCATTTGAGTGTTCAAATCGCTGCTTTAAAATCAACAAAACTCAAATTTTTGTCAGTAGAAGTTGTGTTTTCTGAGTTGCTGCAAACATGGCCTGAGTCCATGTTTGAGATAGCATAAATCTTTCATTTCATACTGAAATTGCGTGATTCTTTTTTTGTTTGAAAGATAAAATTTTGTAATATAATTACACCAATTTTCAAGTGATTTCGACCTATATAGCTTGTAGAAATATGCTGCCCAACTTTGACTTGGAGCATGTTTTTGCCCTGCCTGGATTCAACTTTGAGACATCATAACTTCCTCATACTTTATCCAAATTGCATGATTCTTCTTTTGTTTGAAAGATAAAGTCTTCTACTATATGTTTACCTATTTTGAGCTCAATCGGATACCGTTTGGTGCTCTTTTTTATGCCTGAAAGTTGAACCCGGAATGGATTTTTAGGCCTGGGCACATTCTTGTTGAACTGTTACAAACATGGTCTGAGTCCATGTTTGCAACAGCGTAACTTTTCATTTTCTTTTGGAATTCATTGATTCTTTTTGGTTTAAAAGATGAAGTTTTCTACTTTATGCACACGAATTTTTAGTTCAATCAAAGGTCGTTTGGCCACCTGTTTTATGTCCGAAAGTTGAACCCAGAGAAGATTTCAGACCTGGGTATTATTTTGCCAAGTGTTTTTGTTCATTTTTCCGTCCGATTTTTGACTTTTACTTCATGTTTTGTGATATTTCTGAAATTTTTTGAGGGCAATGATGCCTATCAATAGGCTAGCCAAGTTTTGATGAATTTGAAATTCAAATTTGAATTGAATTTGAATTGAATTTGAACGACAGTTTTGAGTGATTTCTTTGATTTGAGCACAGATTTTTCCAAACAATTTCGAAATAATTTTTAAAATAAATTAGCATTTAAAATAATTATTATGTAATATTTTTAAATTATTTTAAGCTACAAAATCTATTTATTCTCTATAATAAGGGAATTTTCAAATATCGTCTTCAAAATTGATTTCGGAAAATGGTTTTAAAAGCTTGTTTTCTCAAATTTTATATATAAAATACACATTTTTGCACTATTCGAGCGAATGAGAAGGAGAATTAAACGGTTTGGTAAAACACGTAGTATGAGACACGTGCGTTTATCTTATCGGTTAATTCCTGACTTGTCCGTTTGATCGTTTTGACCTTCCGGTCGAGTTTACCGATGACATGAGGTACACTTTTTACTACTTTGAGTGTGAAATTTACTAGCGATTAGCAAATTGTTTACTGCGAACGTGTGGTATGGGATGCACATTAACACTATTCGGGTTCTTATTCGAGAGTTTGTGACACATTTTCCATTGCGGCGTGCCAGTACTAGACCTTCGAGTCATTCCTATTGCGGTGTTTGCCATTGCAGCATATTTGTCTTCGAGACGTTTGCCATTACGGCGTATTTGTCTTCGAGACGTTTGCCTTTGCGGTGTATTTGCCATTGCGGCGTATTTGCCATTGCAGTGTATTTGTCATTGTGCGTTTTGCCTTCAGGCAAGATACCTATTTGAGATAACAGTACTTGGCAAGGCTTTGGCCACATGCACGTGCAAACACTTTTGAGATGGTTTCTTTGACTATTTTCCCTAGTGTATCGCCCCTTTCCGGAATTGGTCCTTTGAACCATTCGATATATACTTGTGGCGATTACCTTTTGGGAATTTGAACTCTTGGAAGTTTTATTTTTGAGATTTGAATTGCCTACACTGGCGTTATATGAGATTTGCCTTTTTGCGTTTACTTGAGATTTTATTCTCCTCTTTGGAGATGTATTTGCCTTATGGCGTGTTTGAGATGAGATCTCTTTATGCACGTTTTGGGTTTGCAAAGATGGCGGGTTTAGGTTTTCCCCTAAACCATATTTGATGTTTTATGAATGTCGATGATATGAGGCTCGCTACTTTTAGCGTTTTATGGGTTATTTTATCTCTTTTGAGATTATATGTTTGTGTAGTGATACCATATTATCACTTGATGTAATCATACACTTTAGTTATCCCTTCTCACTCGAGAATATTATCACATTATCCTTATGCTTATAATATCGCTTATCCTTGTTAACTGATTTGTTTAGCTAGACTGACCCGTGTATTTTATACTCGGGTCAGACCGAGGTGTTTCAGGTTAGGTACATTTGGACTTAGCCTATTCTGCTTCTGCACGGACTATTCTGCTAGCTCTTTTTGTTATATCTTTTTGTGTAGTCCTTTTTGGTTTACTACTCTGAAATGTATATTCTTTTGACTCGTGTTTGTATTGTGGTCGTCATACCGCATATGTGATGTATCATTTTGTATACTTTGTGATGTATCTGTATATATGTGTATATATGGGATTATCTGCTGTTTTGTGATGTGTTTTGCATTTGAGTTGTTGTATTTTGTTCTGATAGATCCTATAGCCACCTATGGCTTTGTATTAAGTATTTATTGGATATGTCGATCCATAAAAATGGCATTGTCGACGTATTCAATAGATATTTAAGACAAGGCTATAGATGGTCGCTCCTATCCAGTCCTATTCTCTACATTAGCAGAGAGTATAACCCAGTAATACTCTTTGTTAATGTGGGTTTCGGGGTGGAGCGTCACAGTGTACGATTCTGTATGAGGTATTTACGTGACCCTGACTCCCATGAGTCAGCTTGGATGTGATTAAAACAGGAGCCACGCCGGGCCAAGTGAGGTCATTCCTCCTATCGGACATGCTTCTTCGATACCATATTATGACTTTGTGATGATTTGTTGGCCACCCTTTGATTTTGATTATGGGAATGTGTTTCGAGGTGGGCGGTAGTAGCTACTATGCATTACCACCAGTCCGGATTCGCAATTGGTAGAATCCTACCATGGCATTGCCTCGAGTGCCGTGTTCACATGCCCTATCGTGCCTTCTACGAGTTTGTTTTGTGTCATACCTATGGAGTGCTCCTTGATAGCCCACCAGTTTATGATGGAGTTTACAGTATATGTATATACTACGTCATTATATAAAATGTGTTAAAGGGAATATGGGTAATGTCTTAACGCTATTTTAATAATTTACTTTACTGTAGACATATTATAATAGCGTATTGTACTACATAGTAGATAGTTTAACAGATCCTTAGGAGATGGAAATCCCGAACATCTCTTAAGTTACTGCACTCACGCTAGACACTAGATAGGAGATGTCAAACCCCGTAAACATCTCTGATGTCGTTACACTCATATTTATTTAATGTTGATTTAACTCACATAAGATCTTTTAGTTCTGACTCGAGTGTTTTTTCTTTTCAATCCGTTCGGGTCAATTTGAGCTTTTCGGTGTATCGAAAACCGCTTTTGGAGGACGAAGACAAAGATTTAGTACTATTATTATTTATTTTATTTATTCTACTGCATCATACTATTCTGCTGCATTACTTATTTATTACTGCTATGTACTCTGATTCCGTATTGTAAAGGTGTAACCAAATGTTATTTGTAAAACAGCTTCATGAACTGTTTATTTAATTATTATATTTTGTCATTCCGCTGTGAGATTCTACGTTTTGTTTTCTTTCTTTCTCTGCTTTTTCTTATTTACCCCATAACAATCTGCCCTTTTGAATGGTTTGAGTCCGACGTGTATGGTTTATCATCGATTTAAACTGTCCAAAAAGGCAGGCCGTTACAATTTATAAATACCACATAATTTTTTTTAATAACATCTTTATAAATATATCTAAACTATTTGAAAACAATTATTTACATCATTACTTATATTTAAAAAGAAGTTATTAAAAACCTTAAATCCATTATTTATAAATTTTATTAGTTTTAAATCTCAAATTACTTTTAAACATCATTAATAAATCAATAATCATTAACTTTAAATATGTTTTATTTAATTAATAACTTCTCACAGTATTTACAACACTAATAGTTTACTACTAAACCATGTTGTACATAAATAAAGACTATTTTAAACATTTTAAAGTATTTAGAAATGGAAAAAATGACTAAAATATCTTTTATATAATACTTTATAAAAATAATTTTATAACTCGATGTTTTAACAGGTTTATCCTCGTTCTTGCAGACTCTGGTCGTATGTTGATCAGGCGTAAGACTAGAAATCTCCAAGTACATAGTAGACCTATTTCAACTCCCAGTTAAAATACTTAAAAACAGGTATGATGTAACGACCCAGATTTTTCGTTGTTCGATTTTGAATATTTAAATTGTTTTAAATATTGAATTTGAATTATGGATTGATTTTGAATATGGAAATTTGGTTTATATTTATAAAATAAATTCAGAATTTAAATATAGCAATTTATTGGATAATTTAATTATTGAAGTTTATAATTGAATATTGATTAAATTATTATATCTTGAGTTTTAAGCCCGATAAAAATTATTTAAAGGCTTGTAAAATTTATATTAATAATAATGAAGATAATAATACTTTTAAAATTGAATTTAAAAGTGATATGTTCAATTTTAAAAATAGTTTGTTCAATTTTAAAAATAGTTTGTTCAAATTGACATTAAAATAGCCATCTGGGACTCAGTCTCGGATTTCGACAAACCAATTCAATTGGATCCGTAATAGCGTATTATTATCAGATTTTAAATTTCGTAGCGTTTGGAATTATCGTTTGGTCGAACGGTTTATAAACGCACTATATTTAATATCGAATTTAATATAATAATTGGGTCCAAAAAGCTATCTTCTCCATACGATCGAATTAGGACTCGAAACCTTTTCCATCGCGTTCGAAATAGGGGTATAACATTATAAACGCCTAGCGGCACGCCTCGATAGGAGTTCGAAATTTTAAGCATCTTTTAAAATGAAATATTTGAGAATTAAACAATATTTTTAATTTTGTTTAAATCAAATCCTACCGTAGATTCGTTCAAATCAGAGGTGATCGTTCCTTTTACTGTACGCTTCCCTTCCTTTTTTTTTAAATCATGTCTCCTCTATCAGTTTTCAAACCCTCAGAGAGACATTGAAAAGAAAAAATAAATAAATACTGTTTTATAAACTCAAACTCGAACTCAACTCAAAACCAAAATCAACAGACATAAAAAAAGAGAGAAGGAATCGTGGTTTGCAAAATAAAGGTTCGATCGCTAATGAAAAATGCGAATCATATGAAATCGAGCAGTGGAAAAATGGGGAGGGCGACAATCGCGATTTGCTGAGCGATTTGAGCGTAGTTGATATCTTCGAGGGTAGAGTCGTGTTTCACGTGGCGAGGCAAGTCGAAGGCGGAAATATGGGGGGACGGCGAACGAAGTCGTTCGATGTGATTTTTCTTTTGGCCGAACTTGATCTCGAGTTGGAGGCTCAGCAGGCGAAAGAGGGGGGGGGGTCGGTGATGGCGCTGTCGAAGTGTGATCAGTTCTGGTCGCGTTCGTCGATGTGGGGTGTTCTCAATGACCAGGATAAGTTAGGGCCTAAGCTCGTCGAGCTCGGGGGGAAGGTATGGTAATGGTGGAGTTGTTCCAGGAAGAGGCTGGCTTCGAGGTTCTCATTCATGCAGAAAATAAGGGTTGCCTATAGTTGATCGTCGAAGTATCATCTGGCAGTGCTCGCGATCGGTTAGGTAATTATAACTTTGCAATTTAAAGTTAAATTAAATTTATTAGTAAGTGATTAGTCAAAACTGAAGAAATCAGTTAGAAATTTTAAATGAAAGTGAAATCATTAATTTATATACAAAATCTGCTTATATGAGGTTCAATCGAACGGAAATTAGTCGGTTGGAATCAATGCTATGGAATATGAGCAAAGAAATTGAGAATTGGAACGAATTGCCATTTAAAAATCAAGGTGAGAATTCCTCACTCATTTGGATTACCATATTTAAATTTAAATGTTTAAATTTAAATTTGTTGGATGCTTGATTGACTGATAAATTTATAATTATCTATTGGATGACTATCTATATATAGTAGTATATATACTAGTATTTGGAGTGATATTCCCGCACATTATAGCGGATAAGACCCTATGCGCCCCACATAATAGTTGATGCCCCTATATACTGCGATATCCCTTTCGAAGTGGGATTGATATTTTTTTATTGTTGTCTAACATTTGTAGATGCAGGGAAAACAGGTTGGAGGGATCCAACTAGATTCCTCAAATATATTAGTATTTTTCATATATATAAAATGCTGGATGATTGTGTGCTGTAAAATTTTAAATGTTAAAATAGCATGGAAATAAATTTTGGATATATTAAATACCATAAATTATTTTAAAATTTATAAATAATTAAAAGGAGATTTTTTATATAAAAATATGTATATCGGAAATCAGATTATTTAAAAGAGATTGGGTTGAATAAGAAATGGTGAATTCTTGATCGTATTAAATAAGGCGGGAAAACATCTTAAATAGAGAATTTAAAATAAAATTATAAAGAAATTTTTAAAGACTTGATTTTAAAGCGATATTCGGGAAAATATAGAAAGAAGTTGAAATCGATATTAAAAGTAGATTGGCAAAAATAAATGGAATTCATAAGAAATTGAATTTATAAAGAGAATTTATAAATGAGATTATTTTTAGTGGAACTCAAAGGAGTTATAAATTTTTTATAAATGAAGTTTATAAATAAAGGAAAGTGATATCGGATGATAAGTTTGGAATATAAATTTACGGGGAGAATTTATATTTGAATATGTGAATAAGGTGAGAGGAAGATAACGAGTACTATTTTTTTGAAGTAGAAATGGTTAAGGAGACTGAAATGGAGTGATGTGATAGAAATCGAGAGGGATTATAAATTGGAATTTGGTTATTAAGATTTAAGAAATATATTTTTATAAGTTAAGTTTTAAATTTTAAAAAGGAAATTTTTATTTATTAAACTGTGTAATTTAATGTCGGTTAGGATTTAAATAACTCAGAAGTTAATTTTTCAAATACTCAGTATTTATTTAATAAAATCATAAATTTTTAAATCTGCTTTGGAAAGTAATATTATATAAAGTGTTTCAATATTTTAAAATAATTATTTGGATATGTCTAAAAAAAATTATTATTATTTTTCTTTTAAAAACTTATTTTCATTTACATATGTATATATAGAATTTTTGGGAATTGTTTTAAATTTATTTATAAATCTTCTCGAGAGTTGGAAATGATTATTTAATGGATGGGACTAATAAGAGAATTCTTCAAAAAAATGGAATTGGGAAGAGAAGTAGGAAAATCTCTGAAGTCGTTAAATAAAAGTGAAATTTAGAAAATGAAATAGAATTCATAAGAAGAACACAGGGAATTGAGTTTATAAGTAAGTATAATTGATTTTGAAAATATTAAAGAAATTAATTAAGGAATTCTGAAATTTATAGAATTCGTTATTAACTGGTTAAGGAATTTACAAATAAAGTTGTAAATGTTTTTGGGAAAAGGAATAAGGGATAACTAGAATACTTCCTAAGTGTTGAATATTAGATGAAGTGGGAAAAAATATTCTAAGTATTGGGAAGGGGTAGAATATTACTTTGAAGAATAAAAGAATTTGAAAACTGTATTCAAAATGTTGAGGTATGGGACGTAATTTCTTACGAAGATAATTTGGGATAAACTCTGGGAAAGTTGGATTAAGACCCGATGTCTGCTTTTGGATGTTTATTGATAGTTACGGCTATCAATTTTGGCCAATTGCGCTAATATTTTCGAAGAGACCGGGATCGGATTTAATTATCCGAAGACCACTTCGAACCGGTTTGAACGTAACGAATGAATACCGTGAAGATGATGAAGACGGTGATTCGGTTTGTCTAGACCCAGGGCAACTTGTATAGACAAATGCTATTAGAACATCGTCATTGGAGGACGATGAGCATTCTAAGAGAAATCGTTCCTTGAAAGGTAACGCTTAGCCTCGAGCCTCAACAACCGGAAATTACTAAAACAGGGGAGAGGCAGCAAGGCTAAGTGAGTCGCACCCAAGTAGGGTATGTTATCACCTTTCTAGATGTCCTCGGAAACCCTATTTATCTTAGATATGGGTATACATGAAGGAAGAAGCGCTCAATGGTAAAGGGTGGGAACACCCGGGGTGATAACATAGTCGGTCTATTCAGGTTAGGGGTAGGCCGATGTAACATCCCGCCTTTTTGTACGCTTTATGCAGACACACATGCCGACTCAAACCATACAGAAGGGCAAATTGTTATTTGGGGTAAATAAGAAAAAGATAAAGAAATAAAACAAAACAGAATATCGCAGCGGAATGACAAAATATAATAATCAAATAACAGTTCATGAAGCTGTTTACAAACCATTTGATTATACTTATACAATACAAAATCAGAGTTACACATATCAGAGATAAACAAATAATAATGCAGCGGAACAGTATGATGTAGTGGAATAATATAGTAAATAGTAGTAGTACACGTCTTCGTCTTCGTCCTCCAGAATAAGTCTTCAAATCCTGAAATGCTCAGGCTGACCCGAGCGAATTGAAAAGACAAAACACTCGAGTCAGAACTAAAAGATCTTATGTGAGTTAAATCAACGTTAAATAAATATCAGTGTAAACGACGTCGGAGATGTTTACAGGGTTTGACATCTCTTATCCAGTGTCTAACGTGAGTGCATTAACTCAAGAGGTGCTCGGGATTCACATCTCCTAAGGATCCGTTAAACTATCTACTATGTAGTAATATACGCTATTATAATATGTCTACAATAAGATACACTATTAAAATAGCGCTAAGGCGTTACCCATATCCCCCTTAACACATTTTATAGGTATGCCAATAGTCTATACAATACCGTAACTCCCCGTAAATTAGAGCCGCCAGAAGATACCACTGTGACACCCCACCTCTATACTCACACTAGCCAAGGACACTACGGGGTAATGCCGTCGGCTAGCATGAAGAATAAGGCTGTTGAGGAGCGACCATCTGTGTAATTGCTTTGTGTTAGTACCGATATGTCAGATAATGATGCAGCGCACCAATGTCACGAGATCGAAGCTGCTCCAGAATTCATGAAATTCCATAAGTTGCGGAACTTAGGTCGCTCATGACCTAGTGAAGGTCGCTCGCGAGGTAACACTTTAAGCACCAAAGCATTGGATTTAGGTCGGCCGCGACCTAGTATGATGATAGGTCGACCAAGCGACCTAGCAAGTGGGGTTATACGACCTAACGAGGAACAAAGGGGAATTGATACTTGGCAAGGTACGAAGCGATCTAACATTTCCGGACCAGACTTAAGTCACAAGCGACCTACTTAGATCGCTCAAGTTGATAGGTCGTTACTCCATAGGTCGCGAGCAACTGCATTGAAATTCCTAAGTCGAAGATTCCTATGTCGCTGAAGCTATGTTAGGTCGTTACATGTTTAGGTCGCAAGGCTTGATAAGTCGCATTGATTATAAGTCGCTCGATCTTATGCCGCGTCTCTTCCATGCAGCTACTGAATTTTAGGTCGCTCCAGAAGTTTTAGGTCGCGAACGACCTATCCTAAGTCGTGCAGTCTTTAGGTCGTTGAAGCTGATTTTCTTATGCCGCTTGAATGCTTGGTCGCTAAAGTTCATATGTCGCTCATTCTTAAGTCGCATGAGATGCTCAACTTTAGGTCGCTCGAAGATTTCCAGAAACCACTTCTTTAAGTCGCTCAAGCTTAGGTCGCGTGAAGAGTTACTGAAGCTACGACCTAATTAGGTCGCGTGAAGGATTCCTAAAGCTGGATTGACTTATGCCGCATTACTTCTTAGGTCGTAGGTCGTTGAGTCGCTTTGGGGTGTTGTATTTGTATTCCTTTCTTAGGTCGTAAGTCGTTTGTATGTTGTATATGTTATGTCGTTATGTTGTAAATATGTTAAGTCGTTTGATGTTGTAATGTTTAGGTCGCGTCTGTCTTAGGTCGTGAGTCCCTGTTTGTCTTAGGTCGTTGCCGACCTATGTGTTGTAATGTGTTGTGATGTAAATGTCAAGTTGTAATCCGCCTATAAATATGGGGTTGTGTCATTTGTAATAGTTAGTTGATTTTGAATAAAAACCTATTTGTGTGCTTTGTGCCACTTCTCAAATCGGTAGTTGACTGTGATCTCCTATCTCCACCTTCGGCATTCGAGTGCGCTCGAATCAATGATTGTTGAAGCCGATTCACGGTATCTAGTGCGCTAGATCAATGTACGAAGAATCGTAGATCTTTAAACACGGTATCGTGCGCGATCAACGTGTTTGAGATAGCTAGAATCCGGTATCTTTGGATCAATGGATTGGGGCCATTTGGTATCTTCAATTCCCCGATCGCTACTTTCACCGATTCATCCGTTTTGTTATCCGCTGCTGCATCATTTGGTATCAGAGCTAGACTTAGCCAATCATAGCTAAGCCGAGTCTTTGGAGCCAATTTCTATTGAAGAGGCAAGATCGTGCATCACTTTATTATTCAAGGAGAAGAGTAGAGCCAAGTGTTGGAGCTAGAAGCGAGCTTGTTCAAGATTGTGCGAGATTTGTTCAAGTCATGAGCTAGGAGACGAATTTATCCAAGTTCGTTGGGCGTCAATTTTGAGATTTGAAGTTTTGGAGTTCAAATTAAGTTGTTTGTTTATTTTGGGTGTTCGTGAGATTTCAAACAAGTGGGGAAGTTTGATTCGAAAACTTTTTAGATCAAAGTGAAGTTTGTGTTTAGATCTGTTGAAGATTTGATCATGCCTCCGAGATATGTTAACCGTCATCATAGTTTTGCAGACTTGTATGGGAGTGAAGATCCTGAACAGATGAAGCAACGTATCGATGAAAGATTCAATAAGGGTTTCGAAAGATTGGAGAGAATGAGTCTGATATGAATCGAAATCAAAGGAGAGTATCGCCACGTTATGATAGAGAAAGAAGAGAATCATCTTTGTCGATAAATCGAGATCGTGGAGTTCGAGACAATCGTGATTATCAGAATGAAGAAAGAAGAGCTTATCGTGGTTACGAGCATGAGTCATATTGTGATTATGAAAGATGTCGAGTAGAGGAAAGAAAAAGTAGAGAGGACGTGCATTGTCATAGAAGAGTCAATGTTCAGAATCGACATCGAAGCTCATCTAATTTTGAAGAAGATAGTTATGGTGATCGTGTTCACTTTCGATATCCAGGTCAAGGGCAAAATCGATATAGAAATGTTGAAGAGAATGGTCATACACGGGAATCAAGGAAGGATACGGAGATTCCAGAATTCCGAGGTGGTCTACAAGTAGAGGAATTCTTGGATTGGTTATCAAAGGTTGAAAAGATTTTTAAACTCAACAACGTGTCAGAGGATCGTCAAGTTAAGTTAGTTGCTACAAGATTGAGAGGAAGAGCTATGGATTGGTGGCAACAAACTAAATCAACCAGAAAGAGAATGAGGAAATCCAAAGTTGTCACATGGGATAAGATGAAGAGGATGATGAAGGCAAATTTCTTACCCTACAATTATCAAACTCGTGTGAACCAACAATTGCAGAAGATGAGACAAGGGAGTCAAGGAAAGGGTGTGGTTACAAACTCCAGCAATCAGAATAAAGGCGTTAATTGCAGTATAAGTGTTTCTAAGAGAGTCAACGAATCAGTTGTACATGAAATCACTAAGACAAATGTTGATGACCGAAGTAAGCGCTATCATTATCAGGAGTCTAGCCATAGAAGTATTGAATGTACGGAGCCCAAGATGAAAGCATTAGTTGTCGAAGAATGTGAAAACGAGGATGTGGATGATTCTACCGAAAGCGAGCCGGAAAAGGAAGAGGAACCGACTAGCCCATTATCTTTCAGCGAAGGTGTTGAAGAAGCAGAAGGTAGTGCTGAAGCGTTGGTTAGGTATGAGGCAAGTGAAGAACTTAAAACTCCCGAGGAGGTTAAACCAATGTTAGAAGAATTTGAAGAGGTCGGTCCTATAGAATCATTCGAAGAATTACCACCGAAATTTGACAACGATGAAGGAGTTTTGTCGGGAGATGAAGGATGTAACTTGTTGAGGAGGACTGCTGAATTTGACTTTTATCAGCCGCCGAAATTTGATGATGATGAAGAAATTGAGTCAAAGTATGTGGATGTAGAAGTTGAATATTCTTCACCGCCGAAGATTGATGTCAATAGTATGGAACAAGAAATTGTGTTCGGAGTTGAGGGAAATTACTTGATGATGGAGGAGTCTTGTTTAACACCTGAGCTTATGGACGAGCCAACTAAGTGTACATTCCATTGTTTCCGAGAAACCCGAACAAAGTAAAAGTGAAATAGAAGAGAAGGCAGAATCAGATAGTTTATTATCTTTGGAAGAGTTCGTCAATACAATGAAAGATAGTGATGAATTATCATTGTTGATTGAATCTGGAGAAAGTTCTGATTTTGAGAATCCCGAAGAGATTGAAGTATTTGAGGAGTGTGAAGATGAGATGTTTGAGGAACTGCTTGAAGGGACTAATCTTGTATTTTTGGAAGGGTGTGAAAATTAGCAATGAATTGTTTGTATTGACCGAGCAAGGAACGAGTAAAGATCTTGATGTTTTTGAGGAAGTTAGATCAGAATTCGATGAATCTGAAGACGAATATCCTGAGAAACTACTCGAAGAGTTACCACCACTACAGGACATTCAACCTCACACTAGACTAGTACCAGATGCTATTTTACTACAGAGATCGTATGATCTTCAGAATCTGAAAGAACAGGAAGAGTTGAAAGGACAGGATAAAGAGAATGACTGTCAGTTGGAATGACCTGATCATGTCCGCACTGCTGACGTTATCAACGACAATTGCTGGGAATCGTTTCATGAAAATAAACATGTTGAAGGAAAAGCGAGTGGGAATTCATTTCAGTCAGGGGAAATTGATGCAACACATCAAGGGAAGATTCTAAATGAGGACACACCTGAACAAGATAAGGAAAGACGAGAGTCTGAGCGTGAGTCCTCACACTTTTTCGGTCGTGATTTCCTAAGTCGTTCCATGATTTTAAACTTCCTTATATCGTCTCACATTTTCGATACGTTTTGGTTCTATATCACATCTTCCTATTGGCATAAGCAATATGGTATACGACACTATTCTCATGAAGTTCTGTGCTACATGAATTGGATATGGCACCTAGTGCTTAGTTCATTCCACACTTTTTCATATGTCATCTCCCTCAGATCACTTCCTTATGGCGCATGTCTAATGCCACGTCTGTTTTATGCAATACGTTCCTTATGTCGAGTCGCATCATCAAAGAGTCAAGACAAGATTAATCACAAGAGTGGTTATCACCAGAGCCACATCAAACCAGATAATGAATGAAAGACAGCGTCTCGAAGAAGAAAAGAAAATGGATTCGGGACAAATTCGTTTCAATCAGAGGTCGATGATGCCGCGCAATCTCGCTCGTAGGCCCTAGGTCGTTCACGACCTAACGAGAAGGATGATGAATTGCACCTGCGACCTAAAGCGTTGGGGTTTGGAACGTTCAAACATTTGATTCCGTACCATGAACACAAATTTTTCAAGGAAGAAGTGCTTTTAAATTCGAGGACGAATTTTTACCAACCAGGGGATTATGATGCAACGCACCAATGTCACGAGATCGAAGCTGCTCCAGAATTCATGAAATTCCATAAGTTGCGGAATTTAGGTCGCTCATGGCCTAGTGAAGGTTGCTCGCGAGGTAACACTTTAAGTACCAAAGCATTGGATTTAGGTCGGCCGTGACCTAGTATGATGATAGGTCGACCAAGCGACCTAACAAGTGGGGTTATAAGACCTAACGAGGAACAAAGGGGAATTGAAGCGTGGCAAAGTACGAAGTGATCTAACATTTCCGGACCAGACTTAAGTCACAAGCGACCTACTTAGGTCGCTCAAGTTGATAGGTCGTTACTCCATAGGTCGCGAGCAACTGCATTGAAATTCCTGAGTCGAAGATTCCTATGTCATTGAAGCTATGTTAGGTCGTTACATGTTAAGGTCGCAAGGCTTGATAAGTCGCATTGATTATAAGTCGCTCGATCTTATGCCGCGTCTCTTCCTTGCAGCTACTGAATTTTAGGTCGCTCGACCATATGTCGCTCCAGAAGTTTTAGGTCATGAACGACCTATCCTAAGTCGTGCAGTCTTTAGGTCGCTGAAGCTGATTTTCTTATGCCGCTTGAATGCTTGGTCGCTAAAGTTCATATGTCGCTCATTCTTAAGTCGCATGAGATGCTCAACTTTAGGTCGCTCGAAGATTTCCAGAAACCACTTCTTTAAGTCGCTCAAGCTTAGGTCGCGTGAAGAGTTACTGAAGCTACGACCTAATTAAGTCGCTTGAAGGATTCCTAAAGCTGGATTGACTTATGCCGCATTACATCTTAGGTCGTAGGTCGTTGAGTCGCTTTGGGGTATTGTATTTGTATTCCTTTCTTAGGTCGTAAGTCGTTTGTATGTTGTATATGTTATGTCGTTATGTTGTAAATATCTCAAGAATCTCAAAACACCAAAAAGAACCACATTCTTTAAATTATTCACCAAAACACAAATATTGACAAAACATAACAATGCCAATCCAAGAAAATTGGTGAAACGCAAATTCTAGAAATCACAACCAGAAATCCAGAAATCACAAAGGGGGAGGCCTATCACAAACGGGAGCATGAAAACTCGCCAACACGTGTATCACAAATGAGACACTATCCCATGAACCGAACATCGATGTACCTAAAAAGATATGCCCCATGCACAGTCAAACATCGACGCACCTGAAAAGGTACGCCCCATGTATAATCTAACATCGACACACCTGAAAAGATACTCCCCATGTATAGTCGGACATCGATGCATCTAAAAAGATACACCCCATGCCTAGTCGGACATCGATGCACCTAAAAAGATACACCCCATGCCTAGTCGAACATCGATGCACCTAAAAAGATACACCCCATGCACCGACATATCGAGCCGAATGCTCCACGATCGGTCTAAAGACCATGGGTCGCTAGCCCATAAAAATGAGACGAAGCTCAACAGAACGGGGTATAGTCCCCCACGCGGACAAAGAGACATCGCACATCGCTAGTCTAAATCATAAAATGATCATCATCGATCATCAAGAAGTGTCGATTACACTAAGCTAGTAAATAAATGAGTTTAGCTTCATGTCCCATAACCACTGGCTTAACTTAAATATTTATGAACAAATTGTAGATTTCCACTCGAAAATTGTCACAAGAGTTCAATCGAACAAGTCCAAGAATTAACCGACGAAGTAAACGCAAGCGTTTCATACCACTTGTTTTACTAAGCCGTTTAATTAGATTTCTCATACGAATGAGGTAAAGGTTTGTATATACTAATAGATTGGAAAACGATTTTATAAACGAGCTTTGTATTTAAAAGTAGTGTTGAAATCGTGGTTGTGAAAGAGTTTGAGTATTTACTACTAGTATAGAAACCTTTGTATTTTAAAGTGACAAATCACAGAAATGATTTTAGAAACAATCAATCACCAAAAATTCACATACAAAGACATGAATCAAATCCATAGAAATCGATACTGAATCCATCAAAATGGATATTACCAAAAATCCCGAAAAAGAAGTCATCAAAGTCGATAAAAGTGATAACAATTGATCGGAGCAACTAAAATCGATAAACAATGAAAATTCAATCAAGAAAAGCCTAAACAGAAAAAACACACAGTTCCAGACATCTGGGGGGTCCATCCAAACGTTTGGATTTAGGTTTTGGAAATTCCAGAAAAACCCTTCCAGACGTCTGGTTTGGCAATCCAGACGTCTGAAACCCTTTCAGACGTCTGAAATTAGTCTCTGCCCTTTTTTTATTAATCTGCATGCATATATTTTTGCTCCAGGTCCAAACCGGACGTCTGGACTTGATCACCAGACGTCTGATCACCTGGTCTGGGCAACAATTTTCCTAGGCCAAAGTGGCCAAAACGTATCTGAAGCGATCAGACAAGCAACGACGACTAAGGATTTACGCCAAGCGACAACCTAGCCTTAAAGGCTCTTCGATACACCCCGAATATCAATGTCCAAATATCCATAGAAGGATTTTCATAAAATTGGACCAAAACACCAAAAATTGGAAAATTTACCAAATCAATTCAAATCAAAAGTAAATGAATATGCACAAATGTCAGGAATTCATACCTAACAACAATGATAGCTATAGACGTAGATGTGAGTTAAAAAAATCACCTTTTTCAACCCAAACACAAATGAGAAGCTTTGAAATCAAAAGAAAGATCAACCACACTTCAACTTCAACTCTAGAAGCTCCAATCTAAGGTTACAACGAATAGTTCCTAAGTTAGGTCATAGGAAATTTCTGAAATTGGAGAGAGATTGAGATGGAGAAGAAGAGGAGGATGCTTACCTAAGCTTCTCATTGATTTTGGAGCTAGAACTTGAATTTGCAAAGGAACTAGGGCTTAGAATTTTAGTTTCCAATCTCTTACCCCATTTTTCTAAAGCTTGAAGTGTTAGGAAAATAATATAATGAATGAAGAGGAGAGGGGGTGGAGTTAGGATATAAGATGAGTTGGGTTAGTGGGCTGAAAGCCAAACCAAAGCCCTAAGTGAAAAATAGCAAAATTCACTCAACTCCAAACATATCGATGTTTATACTCAAAAAGGCCGCAAACGCCATTTTGGACTCAATGGAAATGGTCTCGAGTCCCAGTTCGACTGTTTGCAAAAAGTGACATTTCGGACTTGAATCCGACTAACGATGCTATATTTAAATAAAACATTTAAATATACAATCGTAAAATATGCGGGTTGTTACAACCACATAGGTACGACATAAAACAAACTCGTAGAAGGCGCGCTAGGGTAGATGACACGACACAACTAGGCAATGCCAGGGTAGATATACCAATTACACTTCCGGACTGTTGGTAACGCATAGCCGCAACTACCGCCCAACTCGAAACACACTCCCGAAAAAAAAATCGAAGGGTGGCCACTGAATAAATCATAAAGTTAGAATATAGATCGATGGAGTGTGTCCTCTCAGAGGAGCTACCTCATTGGCCCATCAATTGCTTCTTTTTTAGCCACCTTATGCTAACTCACGGGAGTCGGGTCCACATATATACCTTATTTAGGATCGTCGCCACCATCCTACTTCATTCTGGAATCTCCACCGCGTACACGGTTGTCAAATTGGTTTTCGGTATCGACAGAGAGTATGCCCATATCTGATCCCGGTCTCTTTGCCAACCAATCGCTTATTACACACCGGATGGTTCTTTTAAATTTCCAAAACCATTTCATAGTTGATATCAAAATATCATATTCAATTCAAATCATATCATTTTCAAAATCATTACTCATATTTACCTTTGAAATCATATCACATTTGAAATCATAGTTCGATAATTATATTTCCTTTCAAAGTAAAATTCACAGTTTATATCGAAATATCGTATTCTCAAAATTATATCACTTTCAAATCATATCGTTTCAAAAATCATAATTTCTTCCAAAATCATATTTCCCAAAACAAGTTAAGTCCTTGCTTCAAAATCATCATTTCAATTTATTATAACATTCAAAATTCCAACTTAAGTTATAACATCATTTAGCCTTATTCTCTTTTTAAACCAAATTGAAATGAATATAAACTTTTCCACGTACTTAGTTTGGAAATTCAGAAATTTGTTCAAATAGTTATAAATAGTTAAAATGCTCTAGAATAGTTTAATGATAGGTAAAAATATTTTAAATTGATTTAAGATAGTTAAATAGATTAAATTTAGATTAAATTTAATTTAAAATAGATTAAATAACTTTAAAATAGATTAATCATATTTAAATTAAATTAAAATGGTTTACTTTGTTTAAAATAAATTTAATTGGTTTAAAATAAATTTAATTGGTTTAAAATAAATTAAAACAATTTATATAGTTAATATTGGTTAAATAGTTTAATAAATTTGAAAATCTTAATAATTAGAAATTTTAAATAATATATCTTTAAAACAGTTTATATTAAAATATGAGTTTGGAATTAATATCAAATTAAACTATTCATTTCATTTCAACATATTTGGAAAATTTGAAATTTCCAATTCGACAAACCAAATTTCAATAAACTATCGAATTTCATATCGTTATATCCGTGTTCAAAATATCAATATGGATTACTCCAATCTTAAAATATTTCAAAGTTATTTTCAAACAAATTCAATAACTCAATTTCGATAGAATTTCATTTGTACATAAAAGTTTAACTATAAACTTCCGATTTACTTTCTTAAAGAAATTCCTTTTTAAACCCATTCGCATTTCAACACAAACTTGATTTTTCAATAATACTTCGATTTACATAAATCAAATTTTATTTCAAAACATAAATTGATTAAATTCAAAAATTTAAGGATTTTAAAATCATTTTATTTAACCAATCCGGTGTTCGTATATAATTTTCTACCCTAGGGTCAAGTGATACGGATATTTATCATTTCAATCCGCAATTTAAACATTTTACGGTTGTATATCATTTCAAACCGCAATCCCAGAATAAATAAAATCCATAACGAACTTGCAGTTTATAACGGTATAAAATACAACATCCATTCAGCTAACATCAACAATCAACATCCATCACAATCATCATCCAAATCAATCAATAAATATCAATATAGAACTGATAATCAATAACGGGTATTAAACTAGCAATTTATATTCAGTAATAAATTAAATAACGATTTAATTCAGATAAATTCAAATTAACTGAGATGATGATTAAAATATACCAAACAGTCATAAATAAAGTCCTAATCACATCATAAATTTAATTTAACAAGCATAAGAAATTTTAGAAGTTGTGAGTGGGTTGAAACACTCACCATTGAATTTAAATCGAATTTAAATTCAAAATAAGCCCAAAATTTGAACTGTCTCATAATTCGTCCAAACAAGCGTCAAAATCTCCAAAATTTTGATACGATCCCAGCGGATCAAACCGCGCGTAAATCAGACCTCGTAGGAAAAAGTTATTCACGTTAGAAGATTTGAAAACAAAATTTAAATAAATAAAATAAGTTAACAAATATACAAAGCCACGTCACCATTCAATTTCGTTGAAACCCTAGCGAAACCTCGCGCACTCACATAGATGGAACGACAGCCGCCACCTTGAAATCTGAATACCTCCGCCACCACGACGATCTGAGACCTGATCGACGATGCTCATTCACTCGCGTAGACCACGCCGACCACCCCAAGCTTACGCGAGCCTCCCAGCTCCCCTAGAACGTAAGCGATGCCATCACGTAAAACGAGACCCTCCGGCGAACTCGTTCGACTCTGAGACCAACTGACCCCATGAATGCGAGCTACTCGCCATCCTCAACCCCCTAGTGTTCGCCGATCACCCTCCGGACGAAGATCCACCGCACGATCAAACCCCTACCAATGGACGGCCGGAATTTGTTTTGCGAATTCTGGATGAACGGTGCTTCAAATTGAAAAACGAATCACATAATTGAGATGCGCTCGTCGAGAGCTTCGAAATGGCATATAATTTTTTAGGGTTTTGAGGAGTTAAATTTCACTACACCAAATCATTGATTTTGTAACATTTTATATTTGGTAATTTCTAACACTTATAAGTGTTATAAACCACCAACAATAAAAAAATGTTAGTATACCCAAAAAAGCGTTGGTAAAAATAAACAGCCTTTTGTATAAATTTCGCATTATATTGATTATGATTCCTAACATAAATAAGTGTTACAATGCTTGGTAAATCTGTAAATAACTTATTGAAAAGGGGAGTTTATGTAATTAATCCATATATCCTCTTTCCTCACGCTTACCCATTTTTGGCCGCATAACTTTCAATTGAATTTAGGGTTTCTCTTCTCACCAAAATCACGCCGACTTCAACATTGACTACCGACGCCGACTGGATAGACATTTTGTTGACTCCGACATCAACAGTTTCGATAACTCATGGCTTTATTGGATCATTAGCTCGACCGAATTGACATCTCGAGGCCACTGTTCCCGTGGCGGCTGGATCGGCTGATTTTGAATCCAGGAGATGCACTTTTAGACGATTTTGAATCCAAGTTGAAGCCAGAAGTATTCAACTACTCCAAAATATTAGTGGAATTTTGTTGCATAAAAGCGTTAGAAAATATATGTAGATTTACAGGAGAGAGAATCATGGATGATTCTTTAGGTCGATTCACTTTTGATATGATGCTAGCGTGGGAGATGCCCAGCTCCGTCGACAGAATCTTTCTCAGTTAGTATATCATTTTCTTTTGTGAGTCGAATCAATGCAGTGATGAAAGTTAATGAATTAAAATCCTTTACAATGTTTTATGGTTAGGAAGGAATTGCAAAGGAATCAGAAGATAAAAAGGCTATTTTAGTTGGAGAGCACATCAATGATGATATCCCCCTTTTCTACTCAAATATAATGCCATTACTTGTGAGTAGTTCATTTATGATCACTTCTGTAAATTTTTAGTCATTTCTGATTCTATTATTTATTAAAAAATGCAAAATATATATTTAGATAGAGAGATGAGTGTTGGAGAAGAAGCATTTGAATGGTTGGGATCTTTGTTTCCCTTGTTAGCCGATGTCACAAATGCACGCTTCACATATGAAACTCTCATGGCACCTGCTTCAAACAAACTTCACTTTACTGCTTATGATAGGTTTATAAAAGAAATAGATAAGTGATTCCCAACTAATTGAGCTATCTTAAAAAGAAATAAGATTTTTTTTCTTTAATTTGGTAACAAATTTCTTTTTATGTATTTAGGTGTAGACTATACTTGCAGAACCAATCTGCGCCAACTGGATTTGAACCAACGGATGATGAATTTGTACTACATGTAGAAGGAACGGCTAGCAGTTAGGGAGTGGTTCGACATATAGGAGCAACTAGCTAGCCACGTCCGCAGTGTTAATTCGTTCATATATTTTTCTATTTTGTTCCATTTTACTTTGTTATGGAGATAATAAATTCATGAATTCTAGATTCTTACAAGCATCTTTAAATTTTATTTCAACATGGATTGAATGAATTTTCTAAAATGCCTTTTTGAGTTTTAAATCAAAATTTGAGAATCAAACATAATTGGAGAGATTTAATCTACAACGTGATTCAAATTATAAGATTTTTATAATCATTAGCTCAGATAACCAACTCATAGTAAACACTTTATGGATAAGAATTGATGATCCTCTATTTGTTGCCTTTTGATTTATTTGTAAGATTCTTTTTCATGTAGTCCATTGGATGTTGTCAAACTATTGTCAGTATAGAATTCTATTTACCTATATTTCAATATGTAAATTAATATAGCTTTGTTTTTATGGTATTATCCATTTGGGTTATATTAGAATGGTGGTGCATTTTTGAATAGTTTGCACTGGTTGGTTTCTTAGTGATTAATGAACGATACTTATTTTACAAATCAAAATTTCGTTAAGTTTTGTTTTTGGGTTCAGATCTATCTCTGTAGATTGGACATAAACTCGATGATTTGACAACTTTTGAATGTTGTACTTATCCGGTTACAAAAACCAGGAGAGCCTCCATTTTTTTAGGGTCCATTTAATACTCCAGTCAAGAGGAGTCAAGTGGCACAATATGTTTGATAGATTACATGAAATAAGCAATTGAATAAAGCTGTCGTGGTGGCCAATGGCTACGTATTATATTCCTGCTTTTATTGTACCTTATATTTTGGATTTACCAACCTTTCCACTCTTAAACGTCATGCTGGTTAGTCTATATGCTTATCATAGATTTGTGCACTTGATGTCTCTCTCACTGAAACTTGGTCCCTTCTATATGTTTCTTCATTATATATCTCTTATCGGTTAATGTTTCATGTTTTTTCTTTTGGCAGGGACGTGTTGTGGAGATATTTGGTCCAGAGGCTTTAGGGAAAACAACACTAGCTCTTCGTGTAATAGCTAAAGCACAAAAAAATGGAGGTAATGCTAATGTCATTGATGTTGTTATTACAATCAAGTATAATGCTTGTTTATGCTAGTGAAACAGCTATATTGTTTCCAATTGCTTGGTTCATCTTCACCTCTCTGTTATAGACAAATTTGTCTCATAAAAATTTGTTTCAAAGTTTCAAAAATATAGTTTAAACATTGTTTGAAATGGGATTTTCAAATATGATTTTTGAACGTTGAATTAACTTTGAGATAAGGTTTTTGGAATATGCATATGAAATATAATTCAAAATATGTTTTCTGAACTTTTAATTTTTTGAACTAATTTTAAACAATTTGTTTACATTTTTAATTTGGGTACATTTCACACCTTTCGAAAACATGAATTCAAAATTGTGAATAGATGAGAAATATTAACTGCATAAATTTTGAATGTGAATAAAAATGATAACTCATACGATATCTAAATTTTTAACCAAAAAAAAATATAGAACTAAATTTTATTTGAAAGAAAATGCTTGAAGTCCACTTTTCTAGAATTTAGATATGCACCACGTCAAAACAGTAGTAGTAAACTTAAGCCTGCTCATTTAAAAGAAGTGTATGTGGTGTGTTATGTTACTAAATCAAAACTATCAATTTTTTAACCATTTTCTTTATGGTAAAAAGTTGAGTTACAAAAGCAGGTAATGCTAGTTTAAGAATTATAACATGTTTTGTTGTGTCCAAGGGTGTACAGGTGGGAAATGAGAGATTTTTTTGTATTAAATTAACCTAGGTTATATGCTTTTTTTACTGTCCATTTTTTCAATTTAGTTATCTCAAAATGTATATTATTTTCAAAATCATTTTCACTAAGAGAATAAAAATTTAATGTAATGGATTTATTTATGATAATAGAGGGAAATTTATGGGAACATTAAATTACATATCTTAAGTACATTAACAATTCAATTTTTTGGAGTTGTTATTTCATTATTTCACTATGAATCCTTGTGAAAAATATAGATGTCCTGTAGTAAAATTACAAAAGAGTTTCTATTTGTCTTTACAAAAGAGTTGCCATTTTAGGTTTTATCTTCAGAATTTGAAATATATGTGGGGATGATTGGTTAAATTTATCTATTTTCTTTTAAGGTTTTCCATAATTTTAGGCGCACATAAATAGTATTGTAACATAATCTAAGAATGGTAAAGAGATGCAAACTTTATGTAAAATGTAAAATGGGTTAGTTAAATCACTTT
Source organism: Allium fistulosum (assembly GCA_030737815.1). Taxonomy (NCBI): domain Eukaryota; kingdom Viridiplantae; phylum Streptophyta; class Magnoliopsida; order Asparagales; family Amaryllidaceae; genus Allium; species Allium fistulosum. The sequence continues at coordinate 432,322,038 of CM060905.1, forward strand.
ATGTTCAGATTCTAAACACAGCACTACAAGAAAAGTATATTTTCTTAGCAGTTGCAAACAGCGTTTTACATTGGTTCGCTGTGAGAATCAATTATTTTGGCGGTGAATTTCTAAATTCCTAACCCTAACGCTGAGATTAAGCACCAACATTTTACTTTCCCTCCCTCTATGTCCAACTATTCCTTAAAAAAGACTTCCCCAAAATATGAAATTACCGATCCAAACAAAACTACAAAAATTTCAATCACAAACTCTTCCTCTGACCTTAATTCTCATCGCCTATAGCTCGTCTGTGGAAGAGAGTTGGCGTCTTCATCCTCATCGTCGATGCAGTCGATTGGATCCCTTCGTATTCGTCCCTGTTGCAGTCGATTTGCGTTCCAACTCTCTTTGGCTCTTAAATCATTGCGATGAGCAGGTATAACACTTCCTCTTGTTCGATTTTATATGTTTTATTTTATAACCGAAATCATTTTTTTAAGTTTCATGTTAATTAATAATCGTTGATTGATTTCAAGTTGGTGATTGATGTGGCTTGGTGTGTTATTTTGATTTTATTTCAATTTTGAACTTTAATTGATTATTTTGATTTCAGTTTCATTTTTTGTGCCTGACTTCTATTATGATTTTGAACTTTAATTATGACGGTGTGAATCTAGATGGATGTTTTGGTAGCAACAATGATTGAGTTTTTACATTTTGGCGTTGGAATAACATAAAATAAGCATCCTAAAATGCTCCTTGGAATGTTCCAAAAATAAGTTTTAGTTAATTTAATTAAGATGCATAATATCTCTATAATAATTGGTTTTAAACAAAAACTTGCTCATTGAAACTAGATCGACATTGCTAGTTGAATTACAACATAGAGCAGAAATTTTTCATGAAGCAGATATGAAACTACATTAACAACAAATTAAAATGTAGCACAACATGCAATAGTAGAGGCTATTTATATTTGATTAACACAAATTTTCTGAAATTTGATATGATTTAATTAATTAATTTATTTTTATGTATTTTTTTTCGCTTATGAAAGGTGTGCTCTGAAAATCATAGCAGAGTATGTAAGTAGAATTATATTTGGCTTGTCAAAGGATTATCAATATATTGTGTATTATAGAATTATATGTATGAAAATACACTTCAAATTTATCAATATGTATGAAAAAGAAAAGAATCCAACTCTAAAAAAACTTATCTCTAGTCCATGAATTCTGAAAATGTTCAATAGTTAAGTCTTATTTGGATATGTGATGTTTTGATTTCTAAGAAAACCGTCAAAAAAAATGATGGTCAAATATTGAAAACATATATCATACTCGATAGACATTGCAAACTATAACAATTGAAAACTAGTTTCCCTGGAATTTGAACTTAGTTTAGTATAATCGGACAGTACCTTTTGCTGGTTTTGGGCTATAATGTGCTTCATGATTATATTCATTACTGCTTTATTAAGTACCCCTTCATCCCATTTTATTCAAAATTCAGCTTGCTTTGTAATGTGCTAAATGATCGTTGGAATCTTTTTACACCAGGCATGTATAGTTGTCAAAATTGATGGGTGTTGATGAGTTTACTTTAATTATTTTCTTTGTTAACTGAATGAATGTTAGCTAAATGATGACAGTGTAAACAAGATAAGTAAGCCCATTAATGGCAAGTAGCTTCACCCACTATGCATCTTGCTTGCTTGATCATTTTGCGCTTGTTGTACTTGTTGTGATATCATTTATAGCCCTTGCTCATGTTTGCTTGCTTGTCATATCTATCTTGCTTGTTTGAACACTTATCTTCGGCAGCTGATTCTTTTATCCAGGAGCTTTATCCTTGGTAGTTTGATCTTTGCATCATGCTCCTACAACTGTGTTTTACGACCTGCTTTTGTGACCATGTTGTTTATGTCCTTCTCTTAGCTTTCTGTTTATGTAGCAGTGTCAGTTCTCATGCCTGCAGTTCCCACGACATGCAGTTCCTATTTTCCCACAGCTTCCTAATGCTCTACTACTGCTCATCTGAATCGCACTGCCTGTATTTTGGCTTTCCATCTGCACATAGTTATGCATCTGCACCACATTTAGTTTTGATTGCATCACATTCATTTGGATTTCAATTGCACTTTACTTCTTAGTGCAATTTCCATTAACATAACCATCTCTTTTGTCTGCATATTGCAGCTTTTTTATGTACAAGATTCTCATTTTTCATTTTACAAGATCATTTTTTCGAGAAATTATGGTCTATACTATTTGCTTGCACCTTGCTTTCAGTCTGACTCATGTTTTCTTGGGTCATGCTTGTTGATCAAGCACTTGCATCTATTCTCTTGTTCATGCTCTCTTCCCACTCACACTTGCATTTTTGGTGCTTTCTCCTTTCCGACGTGATCTTGCAGTTTTTCCAGTATGTTTATGCATGTTCTCCTTGTTGTTTCTATGCCTATCTTGATTTTATTATGTACCATGCTAGCAGGGCAAAATTTATCTCAATTTTAGTTTTCAAGTCCGACACAATTCCCCTTTTTACGGATGGTAAACAATATTATATAGTGCATATAGTCATATAACCAAGGTACATATAGTATATCTTTACCTTTACTAAATGTTTTATGAGTTAGTGTAAATACTTGCGTACATACTAACAGTAGAAACTGACTGTCGATGCTAGCTTTGTTTTGCCTAATTACGTGATGAGTATTGGATCCAGACAACTCAGAACAGTTAATGAGTCTTAAACGATTGTCTGGGACCGATCAAGTATCTTGATTTAATCAAATATGGCCATGTGATGTCTGCAATCTAAAGAGGTAGTATTTATTTTCATTTTTCTTATATCAGATCTTTTAATCATTCAGAAATGCATTGTTATTCTCTTCCATATATATATTTTGATATAATAACATTAATTATAACTCAATTGGCAGCTGTTTTGAATCTTCTATTCTGGCCTGTTTCTTTTGCCTTCTGCCTTTCTATTTACTTTAGTTTAATCTTTCTCAAAATGCTTTTTTACAATACATTTAATAGCTATTTTAAAGTTGTAAAGTTTTAATTACCAACTACCGTTATGGCAGTTGTTTTCAGATGGAAAATAAAAGTGCAGGCACATGGAAATTTATTGCTTCTGTCATGACTCTTGTGATTATGTGATATCTTTTGAAACCATGGAGTCAAATACCGAAGCCTAGTTTTACTTTATAGGAACTTCACCAACCAAATTTTGAATATATTGGAATTTTAGGTATGTTTTGCCTGGCAATTCTTACTTCAAACAGCGATATTTCAGTCTAAAAATAGTATTATTATACTTGTACATATATGTGAAATGGAACAACTGAATCAGTTTACTGATCAAACTGATGTTTGACTCCATGTTTCAGTGTCCGTTGAAATAGTCATCTTATGGGAATATTTAGATATTCTACAAATAATATTTTCATATAATAATTCTTATATAATCAACTTACTGATTGATTTTAGTGGGAAGTTAATCAACTTACATCGGAGAGAGATTAAACTTATTGATTTCAGTGGGAAGTTGTATCTTGCACCGTTGACCACTGTTGGTAATCTTCCTTTTAGAAGAATCTGTAAAAGCCTAGGTGCTGATATAACTTGTGGTGAAATGGCAATGGGTACAAATCTTCTGCAGGTTTGTTTTATGACCATTTCCTTCTGCAATCCATCAGTTTTCATGGCTTGGTTGTTATCTGGTAATGTTTTATTCATCTGCTTATTTAAAGTTTCAACTGAGACTCAATTGATTGATAAAAATAAAAAACCGATCTTCAGTAAGCAAGCAGACTTAGTACTGCAAATCCCAAGTTCATCCTCCATCTTGTGCCATGTTAAAAATAGAAGGTTGCCGTATTGGGTGGTAATGCTCTATTCACTGTCCTACTGTATTGCAGAAATAATGCATTAAAGTAGAAGTATAATCGGATGATATAGTATTAAACAAAGCAAGCTAGATGCAATGTAATTCGTAAACCTCCATAGTAGATAACATATATCTGGAAACGGCTAAATTCAGAAATAAGAAATGTTGGTCAGTGGGTAAATGAAACTGAAAGGACCACTTTATTTTTGGTAACTAATTTAACGAACTGAATCGTATGCAGTAAGATTTCTTCTTTGTAAATAGGGCAGTCGTACGTGTTATGTTTAGGTTGAAGGGTATAAATTTTAAAATATGTAGTAAGTGGGACATTAGTTTTTTTATAAACAAAGACAGTATATAACAAAGGTAATAAGAAGCACAATAAAATAAAAGCGGAATAAAGTTGAATAGAATTGTTCTGATTAAAAAATAAAAGCACGGTAGAAATTTAACACTTTAAACTGCAAAAAAGAAAATTAAATATTCATAGCATGAACTATATCATTCAAATTCATCAATGGTAAGGGAACCAAAGCTGAAATATGGCGTTGACCATGGTAAAAATATCTCTGTTAGTTGATAATATATGTCCAGTAGAAGGATTTAAGTATGATCCTAAACTTTTGGGAAGACCAAGTTGATAATATATGTCCAGTAGAAGGATTTAAGTATGATAATATATGTCCAGTTAGTTGACACTTAACACAGTTTATGTTATGGTGGGAATGCTTGAAAATATCTAACACATAGGATTTTCTTTTTAACAGAAGTATCAAGAAAAAATTTATAACCTAGTCCATAACTAAAAGATCCAACTGCGGATAAACGGTAAATAACTCATGGTTTTAAATTCAAATAAACCTTCCCACTTGTAGAGGATATATGGTAATAAGGTTTGTTTGCCGTTATTTTAAATTAATCAAAGTCGAATTAATATAAATTATGATAATATGTTTGGTAGGCATATCTGAGTTTTTCTAGAGATTTTGGATGACCATGGAGATGCTTAACAGCCATCATTAAAGTATTAGGAATCGTTTCATAACTCGAGTATATTTTAAAATCTCCAAATGACATCATTTTTAGAGTTGTAAACTGATGGAGCTAAATTGAACCATCAAATATATTAAGATAGATGATTTCTGCTGAAAATTTGGTATGCATAGTAATTGTGAAAAAAAGGGACTGTTTTACCATTTCAAATTCGTGGGGATGTTGATACTAGTATGTATTTTAGTTTCTGCATGTTTCTTATAACATCCATAGATGCTGATGTTGGCCGTTGCATTCACAATCTTCAATTCACCATGGCCAAAAGACCATTAAAAACCTATTACATAAATCTCTCATGTTGACCAGACTTGAAAATGAGCTTGCAGTTTTTAAAGTGCACGTATTCAATTTTATTTTCCCACTATTTGTGCTTGCCAGCTTTGAAAGTGTGCAAGATAATCATGTAGTAATTTACCTTGAAAATAAATTTTCACTTAACACCCAATTAATATATTATCCATCTAATTCACATAAAAAGGAGGAGGCTAAGAAATTACATTTAAGGAGTTGAATATCTTATTAGATATAAACTTTTTGAAAGGGTATTTCACCTACGATTTTTAATTCATGTCATACATTATCACTTCCAATTCAAAAATTTATCGTATAATCATTCTCATCATGGTTCAAGGATCTTATTACGTATGCTTCCTTTGCACCTAAAGTGATAGAGGTAGTACCGCCAAAATTTTATGTGTCATATGTAATATTTCAGGCACTGAATATCTCAATATTAGTGTTGGCTTATATAGCACATATTAGCATTTGGCATGAACCTATTTCCCTTTAATATAGGAGTGGCATCTTAATTCATAGGTGTAATATAGTTGTACAAAATTGTTGTGCAGGAATGAAGCTACCAAGTAGAAAATATTGTGTGCTTCTACACGAATATGTGATACAGAGGTAAGGACACTGAGGTAGTTTTGAGGTGGGATGTGCAAGTAAGAAGAAGAGCTACTGCAGTAGATCTTCTAGCAGGCAAGTGGGACATGCTGGCAGGATACCGAAGATAATGATAACTTGAAGAAAGAATAAGTAGATGGAGTCAGAGCCCAGTTACACATAAACCTCGATAGCCTAAATGCAAATAGCCCAGTTACTGATCATATGAACTATCGCGTCAAAGCGGACTTCTCCTGCCATCAAGTATGTTACCCAACCTATTTTAATTTATATATTTATCACAAACTTCTTAATTTATTGGATACACGAATACATAGTTAATATTATCAACTGAAGAAGCATCTCTTCGAGTTCCCTCTGTTTGCGGTAGATCGCTACATACAACAACCAAAATAAAATCATGCATTCGGATCTAATTTTTTAAAATAAGGATAAAACAATAAAGAGACACTTGTCTTGTGGATGTTTGATCTGTAGTTGCATCTATGAATTCATGTTGGATCTAATTTTTTTAAATAAGGATAAAACAATAAAGAGACATATTGGTTCGGATTCATCTATGAATTCATGAAAAGAGTACTTTGGTTAGTTATGAGAAAGGAGAGTAAAATTAATCATAATTTATGCAGCTGAAACAGGTGGATGCGCACTGAAATATTGTGATATTCATGAATGTTTCACAGGCCATGTTTAACTTGTGAATGTCTTTTAAGTGATGGCTGGTTATATTATACCTGACCTGAAATTGTGCTATGTGTGAAGTAACCATACATGCAAATTGCAACTCGGTTTTCAATGCTGAGTTGCACTTGCAACTCAATTTTTCGAAACTGAATTGCAAATGCAACTCAATTTTCAACTGAGTTACAATTTGCAACTGCAGTTTTGAAAAACAAAATATGCGTATTACTTATGAATCTTTACTTAGATAGTTTATTATGTAGACTCCAATATTACATTCAACTGACACCTACTATGTGCCAAATTCTTGCTCTGGCTAGAATTATTCAATTAATTTAATTTTGTCTTAATAATCGATCATTCCCACCAATTGAACGAATAAGCAATTTTCTTCTTCACTTATCTCCATGGTTGATTAAAAATGGCTATGTCAGTCATGATTAACAAGATTTTTTGTTTAAATAAAAGTGGACGGTGATAGCATTAATGCTACTATCTGTCGGGATCTTTTATATAATTTCTAGTTAAAAGAAAATTGACCGAGTTAATTTTTTATAAAAGTTAACTAAGTTTACAAATAATGTCAAACTTCTACATAAAATAATTATGTTAAGCAATTTTTATTAAAATTAGAAATATGTATAAAAATTAAACACATTTGTAAAAACTAACTTAGGTTTACACAAATTAAGTAAGTTGACTAACAGTTTATAGAAATTATATAAATTTAACTAATTTTTATAAAATTTAGCTATGTTAACTAAGTTTATAAAAATTCACTAAGTTAACCAAGTTTTATAAAAAGTAAATAATTTTCTAAAAATTAACTAAGTTTTATAAAACTAAATTTATAAAAATTAACTAAGTTATATATAATTTTAACTAAGTTAACCAAGTTTTATAAAAATTAAATAATTTTTAAATATTAACAAAATTTAATAAAAATTAAATAAATTTATAGAAGTGAACTAAGTTTCACAAAAATTTAATTAAGTTTTATGAATATTAACCTAATTTATAAAAAATAGCTAATTTTTACAAAAGGTAACTAGGTTTTATAAAATTAAATATCCAAATTTTATAAAAATTAAATAAGTTTATTAAAATAACTAAGTTTATAAAAATAAGTAGAGTATAATTATCTTTTGTTTAACTGAACTTACATCAGTGTTCAATTTTGATTAACAACTTGGTTACCCATAATATAACTTCGCTCTTATTTTTGATGATCCAAGCTAAGTGTTGTATTTTATATGTTAATCATACTTGCATCTATATGTAGTTGTAATTTTAAAAGATCGCTTTTGTTAAAATTAAGGAGGTCTGTTTGCATTGAGTGAAGTTGAATGTTAATTATTAACCAGGTTGACTAAGTATTGATCAGATGATAGACTGTATCCTACTTGTTTCAAGAAGTGAAAGGAAAGTGGGACTTGGAATAAATCATCTGAAATTTGTTCACTTTCATGTTCAATACAAGTTGCACATATATTTTGGTTTTTGTAGAAAGTATTTGAACATTTGTTTCATATTCCATTAATCAGACATATATACTTTGGTATTGAGTTTAAACTCTAACTTTGAATTCTTGGATCAGCATACACAATGTACTACTAAAAACTTTGTAAAAAAACACAAAAATCACTTTAGTTTTTTATGCTACTATAAGGAATCACTGTTATTGCACTCATGAGGCATTTTGGATGCCCTTGTAGTTACATGCTAGAAATTTTGTGTAATAGGAACGTTGGACATAGCAATGATCTATAATTAATTAGCGATTATGTTTCTTTTATCATTATTGTATTCTTTTAGCTGGGAATTAGCTTCTGTCTTCCAAAATTTGAAACCATGGTTTGATGCAGCTGGAGTAAAATTGATTACAGTTAGTTTTGGCATTTCCAACAAAGCTTATTTATCTGCAAAAAGGGCATGTACACTCTAACTTGTTTAGCTCCGCATTGGTTTTAAGTTTCTCTAATTTATCGATTTAAGTGCTATTGTATAACGAAGTTATATTATGGTATGTGGTATACTTTGTATTAGTCAATCGCCTAATGAAATAGTGTGATGAATATTTAGTGTTTGCATTATGAATCCGATTTAACTTTGTGTACACTTTTTTGATGAATTGATTCTCAAGCATTACTTTTGCTTTACAGGTAGATAGATGACTGTGATGCAAAAAAAGGTTGCAACGAGTTATGGATCGAAGTTATTTTTGCTGCTAGTACTACTTTTTGGTTTTAACATATGTACTACTTGCTTTTGTTTTGCTATTGCTACTTGTTCTATATTTTGTTTTTGAACTATTGATGACAAACTATTTATGTTTGGTGTAAGAATATTGTGTATTTTAATTATGAAATTTCATACGTTGGTTATCAAATATGTGTTCAAAATATGGTATTGATATAATATGTTGATTTTGAAATGTGATATTGATATAATATGCTAATTTAGAAATGTGGTATATATATGCACATTATGGTGGATGTTTGCAGAAATGCAATTAAAACATTCCACGGCGTTTTTAAAACGCTGTTAAAACATTCCACAGCGTTTTTTAAACGCAGTTCAAACATTCAACAGTTTTTTAAAAGCAGTCAAAACATTCAACAGCGTTTTTAAAACGCTATTGAAAGTTTTAATAGCGTTTTTAAAACGCCGTTGAAAGTTTTAACAGCGTTTTAAAAATGTCGTTAAATTGTATCTAAAAACAGAAAGCATGATCTATTGCAACAACGAAACGCTGTAAATAAATATCACAGCATTGAAAAAACGCTATAAAATCTTATTTTAGCACGAAACAAACGCTAAGAAAGATCTATAACTGCACCCAACCAAACGCTGTTAAAAGATTTCATAGCACTAGGGAAACGCGGTTAAAAAGGACATTTAATAGCGTTTATTTCTTGTCATTGTATATCCCTGAAATATAACTGCATGTCGATATACAGCATACGCAAAAACGCTGTTAAAAGCTTTTACAGCGTTTTTAAAACGCTGAAACCCAAACCCAAGCCCTAAGTGAAAAATAGCAAAATTCACTCAACTCCAAACATATCGATGTTTATACTCAAAAAGGTCGCAAACGCCATTTTGGACTCAATGGAAATGGTCTCGAGTCCCAGTTCGACTGTTTGCAAAAAGTGACATTTCGGACTTGAATCCGACTAACGATGCTATATTTAAATAAAACAATTAAATATACAATCGTAAAATATGCGGGTTGTTACAACCACATAGGTACGACATAAAACAAACTCGTAGAAGGCGCGCTAGGGTAGATGACACGACACAACTAGGCAATGCCAGGGTAGATATACCAATTACACTTCCGGACTGTTGGTAACGCATAGCCGCAACTACCGCCCAACTCGAAACACACTCCCGAAAAAAAATCGAAGGGTGGCCACTGAATAAATCATAAAGTTAGAATATAGATCGATGGAGTGTGTCCTCTCAGAGGAGCTACCTCATTGGCCCATCAATTGCTTCTTTTTTAGCCACCTTATGCTAACTCACGGGAGTCGGGTCCACATATATACCTTATTTAGGATCGTCGCCACCATCCTACTTCATTCTGGAATCTCCACCGCGTACACGGTTGTCAAATTGGTTTTCGGTATCGACAGAGAGTATGCCCATATCTGATCCCGGTCTCTTTGCCAACCAATCGCTTATTACACACCGGATGGTTCTTTTAAATTTCCAAAACCATTTCATAGTTGATATCAAAATATCATATTCAATTCAAATCATATCATTTTCAAAATCATTACTCATATTTACCTTTGAAATCATATCACATTTGAAATCATAGTTCGATAATTATATTTCCTTTCAAAGTAAAATTCACAGTTTATATCGAAATATCGTATTCTCAAAATTATATCACTTTCAAATCATATCGTTTCAAAAATCATAATTTCTTCCAAAATCATATTTCCCAAAACAAGTTAAGTCCTTGCTTCAAAATCATCATTTCAATTTATTATAACATTCAAAATTCCAACTTAAGTTATAACATCATTTAGCCTTATTCTCTTTTTAAACCAAATTGAAATGAATATAAACTTTTCCACGTACTTAGTTTGGAAATTCAGAAATTTGTTCAAATAGTTATAAATAGTTAAAATGCTCTAGAATAGTTTAATGATAGGTAAAAATATTTTAAATTGATTTAAGATAGTTAAATAGATTAAATTTAGATTAAATTTAATTTAAAATAGATTAAATAACTTTAAAATAGATTAATCATATTTAAATTAAATTAAAATGGTTTACTTTGTTTAAAATAAATTTAATTGGTTTAAAATAAATTAAAACAATTTATATAGTTAATATTGGTTAAATAGTTTAATAAATTTGAAAATCTTAATAATTAGAAATTTTAAATAATATATCTTTAAAACAGTTTATATTAAAATATGAGTTTGGAATTAATATCAAATTAAACTATTCATTTCATTTCAACATATTTGGACAATTTGAAATTTCCAATTCGACAAACCAAATTTCAATAACCTATCGAATTTCATATCGTTATATCCGTGTTCAAAATATCAATATGGATTACTCCAATCTTAAAATATTTCAAAGTTATTTTCAAACAAATTCAATAACTCAATTTCGATAGAATTTCATTTGTACATAAAAGTTTAACTATAAACTTCCGATTTACTTTCTTAAAGAAATTCCTTTTTAAACCCATTCGCATTTCAACACAAACTTGATTTTTCAATAATACTTCGATTTACATAAATCAAATTTTATTTCAAAACATAAATTGATTAAATTCAAAAATTTAAGGATTTTAAAATCATTTTATTTAACCAATCCGGTGTTCGTATATAATTTTCTACCCTAGGGTCAAGTGATACGGATATTTATCATTTCAATCCGCAATTTAAACATTTTACGGTTGTATATCATTTCAAACCGCAATCCCAGAATAAATAAAATCCATAACGAACTTGCAGTTTATAACGGTATAAAATACAACATCCATTCAGCTAACATCAACAATCAACATCCATCACAATCATCATCCAAATCAATCAATAAATATCAATATAGAACTGATAATCAATAACGGGTATTAAACTAGCAATTTATATTCAATAATAAATTAAATAACGATTTAATTCAGATAAATTCAAATTAACTGAGATGATGATTAAAATATACCAAACAGTCATAAATAAAGTCCTAATCACATCATAAATTTAATTTAACAAGCATAAGAAATTTTAGAAGTTGTGAGTGGGTTGAAACACTCACCATTGAATTTAAATCAAATTTAAATTCAAAATAAGCCCAAAATTTGAACTGTCTCATAATTCGTCCAAACAAGCGTCAAAATCTCCAAAATTTTGATACGATCCCAGCGGATCAAACCGCGCGTAAATCAGACCTCGTAGGAAAAAGTTATTCACGTTAGAAGATTTGAAAACAAAATTTAAATAAATAAAATAAGTTAACAAATATACAAAGCCACGTCACCATTCAATTTCGTTGAAACCCTAGCGAAACCTCGCGCACTCACATAGATGGAACGACAGCCGCCACCTTGAAATCTGAATACCTCCGCCACCACGACGATCTGAGACCTGATCGACGATGCTCATTCACTCGCGTAGACCACGCCGACCGCCCCAAGCTTACGCGAGCCTCCCAGCTCCCCTAGAACGTAAGCGATGCCATCACGTAAAACGAGACCCTCCGGCGAACTCGTTCGACTCTGAGACCAACTGACCCCATGAATGCGAGCTACTCGCCATCCTCAACCCCCTAGTGTTCGCCGATCACCCTCCGGACGAAGATCCACCGCACGATCAAACCCCTACCAATGGACGGCCGGAATTTGTTTTGCGAATTCTGGATGAACGGTGCTTCAAATTGAAAAACGAATCACATAATTGAGATGCGCTCGTCGAGAGCTTCGAAACGGCATATAATTTTTTAGGGTTTTGAGGAGTTAAATTTCACTACACCAAATCATTGATTTTGTAACATTTTATATTTGGCAATTTCTAACACTTATAAGTGTTATAAACCACCAACAATAAAAAAATGTTAGTATACCCAAAAAAGCGTTGGTAAAAATAAACAGCCTTTTGTATAAATTTCGCATTATATTGATTATGATTCCTAACATAAATAAGTGTTACAATGCTTGGTAAATCTGTAAATAACTTATTGAAAAGGGGAGTTTATGTAATTAATCCATATATCCTCTTTCCTCACGCTTACCCATTTTTGGCCGCATAACTTTCAATTGAATTTAGGGTTTCTCTTCTCACCAAAATCACGCCGACTTCAACATTGACTACCGACGCCGACTGGATAGACATTTTGTTGACTCCGACATCAACAGTTTCGATAACTCATGGCTTTATTGGATCATTAGCTCGACCGAATTGACATCTCGAGGCCACTGTTCCCGTGGCGGCTGGATCGGCTGATTTTGAATCCAGGAGATGCACTTTTAGACGATTTTGAATCCAAGTTGAAGCCAGAAGTATTCAACTACTCCAAAATATTAGTGGAATTTTGTTGCATAAAAGCGTTAGAAAATATATGTAGATTTACAGGAGAGAGAATCATGGATGATTCTTTAGGTCGATTCACTTTTGATATGATGCTAGCGTGGGAGATGCCCAGCTCCGTCGACAGAATCTTTCTCAGTTAGTATATCATTTTCTTTTGTGAGTCGAATCAATGCAGTGATGAAAGTTAATGAATTAAAATCCTTTACAATGTTTTATGGTTAGGAAGGAATTGCAAAGGAATCAGAAGATAAAAAGGCTATTTTAGTTGGAGAGCACATCAATGATGATATCCCCCTTTTCTACTCAAATATAATGCCATTACTTGTGAGTAGTTCATTTATGATCACTTCTGTAAATTTTTAGTCATTTCTGATTCTATTATTTATTAAAAATGCAAATTATATATTTAGATAGAGAGATGAGTGTTGGAGAAGAAGCATTTGAATGGTTGGGATCTTTGTTTCCCTTGTTAGCCGATGTCACAAATGCACGCTTCACATATGAAACTCTCATGGCACCTGCTTCAAACAAACTTCACTTTACTGCTTATGATAGGTTTATAAAAGAAATAGATAAGTGATTCCCAACTAATTGAGCTATCTTAAAAAGAAATAAGATTTTTTTCTTTAATTTGGTAACAAATTTCTTTTTATGTATTTAGGTGTAGACTATACTTGCAGAACCAATCTGCGCCAACTGGATTTGAACCAACGGATGATGAATTTGTACTACATGTAGAAGGAACGGCTAGCAGTTAGGGAGTGGTTCGACATATAGGAGCAACTAGCTAGCCACGTCCGCAGTGTTAATTCGTTCATATATTTTTCTATTTTGTTCCATTTTACTTTGTTATGGAGATAATAAATTCATGAATTCTAGATTCTTACAAGCATCTTTAAATTTTATTTCAACATGGATTGAATGAATTTTCTAAAATGCCTTTTTGAGTTTTAAATCAAAATTTGAGAATCAAACATAATTGGAGAGATTTAATCTACAACGTGATTCAAATTATAAGATTTTTATAATCATTAGCTCAGATAACCAACTCATAGTAAACACTTTATGGATAAGAATTGATGATCCTCTATTTGTTGCCTTTTGATTTATTTGTAAGATTCTTTTTCATGTAGTCCATTGGATGTTGTCAAACTATTGTCAGTATAGAATTCTATTTACCTATATTTCAATATGTAAATTAATATAGCTTTGTTTTTATGGAATTATCCATTTGGGTTATATTAGAATGGTGGTGCATTTTTGAATAGTTTGCACTGGTTGGTTTCTTAGTGATTAATGAACGATACTTATTTTACAAATCAAAATTTCGTTAAGTTTTGTTTTTGGGTTCAGATCTATCTCTGTAGATTGGACATAAACTCGATGATTTGACAACTTTTGAATGTTGTACTTATCCAGTTACAAAAACCAGGAGAGCCTCCATTTTTTTAGGGTCCATTTAATACTCCAGTCAAGAGGAGTCAAGTGGCACAATATGTTTGATAGATTACATGAAATAAGCAATTGAATAAAGCTGTCGTGGTGGCCAATGGCTACGTATTATATTCCTGCTTTTATTGTACCTTATATTTTGGATTTACCAACCTTTCCACTCTTAAACGTCATGCTGGTTAGTCTATATGCTTATCATAGATTTGTGCACTTGATGTCTCTCTCACTGAAACTTGGTTCCCTTCTATATGTTTCTTCATTATATATCTCTTATCGGTTAATGTTTCATGTTTTTTCTTTTGGCAGGGACGTGTTGTGGAGATATTTGGTCCAGAGGCTTTAGGGAAAACAACACTAGCTCTTCGTGTAATAGCTAAAGCACAAAAAAATGGAGGTAATGCTAATGTCATTGATGTTGTTATTACAATCAAGTATAATGCTTGTTTATGCTAGTGAAACAGCTATATTGTTTCCAATTGCTTGGTTCATCTTCACCTCTCTGTTATAGACAAATTTGTCTCATAAAAATTTGTTTCAAAGTTTCAAAAATATAGTTTAAACATTGTTTGAAATGGGATTTTCAAATATGATTTTTGAACGTTGAATTAACTTTGAGATAAGGTTTTTGGAATATGCATATGAAATATAATTCAAAATATGTTTTCTGAACTTTTAATTTTTTGAACTAATTTTAAACAATTTGTTTACATTTTTAATTTGGGTACATTTCACACCTTTCGAAAACATGAATTCAAAATTGTGAATAGATGAGAAATATTAACTGCATAAATTTTGAATGTGAATAAAAATGATAACTCATACGATATCTAAATTTTTAACCAAAAAAAAATATAGAACTAAATTTTATTTGAAAGAAAATGCTTGAAGTCCACTTTTCTAGAATTTAGATATGCACCACGTCAAAACAGTAGTAGTAAACTTAAGCCTGCTCATTTAAAAGAAGTGTATGTGGTGTGTTATGTTACTAAATCAAAACTATCAATTTTTTAACCATTTTCTTTATGGTAAAAAGTTGAGTTACAAAAGCAGGTAATGCTAGTTTAAGAATTATAACATGTTTTGTTGTGTCCAAGGGTGTACAGGTGGGAAATGAGAGATTTTTTTGTATTAAATTAACCTAGGTTATATGCTTTTTTTACTGTCCATTTTTTCAATTTAGTTATCTCAAAATGTATATTATTTTCAAAATCATTTTCACTAAGAGAATAAAAATTTAATGTAATGGATTTATTTATGATAATAGAGGGAAATTTATGGGAACATTAAATTACATATCTTAAGTACATTAACAATTCAATTTTTTGGAGTTGTTATTTCATTATTTCACTATGAATCCTTGTGAAAAATATAGATGTCCTGTAGTAAAATTACAAAAGAGTTTCTATTTGTCTTTACAAAAGAGTTGCCATTTTAGGTTTTATCTTCAGAATTTGAAATATATGTGGGGATGATTGGTTAAATTTATCTATTTTCTTTTAAGGTTTTCCATAATTTTAGGCGCACATAAATAGTATTGTAACATAATCTAAGAATGGTAAAGAGATGCAAACTTTATGTAAAATGTAAAATGGGTTAGTTAAATCACTTTATGTTCAGATTCTAAACACAGCACTACAAGAAAAGTATATTTTCTTAGCAGTTGCAAACAGCGTTTTACATTGGTTCGCTGTGAGAATCAATTATTTTGGCGGTGAATTTCTAAATTCCTAACCCTAACGCTGAGATTAAGCACCAACATTTTACTTTCCCTCCCTCTATGTCCAACTATTCCTTAAAAAAGACTTCCCCAAAATATGCAATTACCGATCCAAACAAAACTACAAAAATTTCAATCACAAACTCTTCCTCTGACCTTAATTCTCATCGCCTATAGCTCGTCTGTGGAAGAGAGTTGGCGTCTTCATCCTCATCGTCGATGCAGTCGATTGGATCCCTTCGTATTCGTCCCTGTTGCAGTCGATTTGCGTTCCAACTCTCTTTGGCTCTTAAATCATTGCGATGAGCAGGTATAACACTTCCTCTTGTTCGATTTTATATGTTTTATTTTATAACCGAAATCATTTTTTTAAGTTTCATGTTAATTAATAATCGTTGATTGATTTCAAGTTGGTGATTGATGTGGCTTGGTGTGTTATTTTGATTTTATTTCAATTTTGAACTTTAATTGATTATTTTGATTTCAGTTTCATTTTTTGTGCCTGACTTCTATTATGATTTTGAACTTTAATTATGACGGTGTGAATCTAGATGGATGTTTTGGTAGCAACAATGATTGAGTTTTTACATTTTGGCGTTGGAATAACATAAAATAAGCATCCTAAAATGCTCCTTGGAATGTTCCAAAAATAAGTTTTAGTTAATTTAATTAAGATGCATAATATCTCTATAATAATTGGTTTTAAACAAAAACTTGCTCATTGAAACTAGATCGACATTGCTAGTTGAATTACAACATAGAGCAGAAATTTTTCATGAAGCAGATATGAAACTACATTAACAACAAATTAAAATGTAGCACAACATGCAATAGTAGAGGCTATTTATATTTGATTAACACAAATTTTCTGAAATTTGATATGATTTAATTAATTAATTTATTTTTATGTATTTTTTTTTCGCTTATGAAAGGTGTGCTCTGAAAATCATAGCAGAGTATGTAAGTAGAATTATATTTGGCTTGTCAAAGGATTATCAATATATTGTGTATTATAGAATTATATGTATGAAAATACACTTCAAATTTATCAATATGTATGAAAAAGAAAAGAATCCAACTCTAAAAAAACTTATCTCTAGTCCATGAATTCTGAAAATGTTCAATAGTTAAGTCTTATTTGGATATGTGATGTTTTGATTTCTAAGAAAACCGTCAAAAAAAATGATGGTCAAATATTGAAAACATACATCATACTCGATAGACATTGCAAACTATAACAATTGAAAACTAGTTTCCCTGGAATTTGAACTTAGTTTAGTATAATCGGACAGTACCTTTTGCTGGTTTTGGGCTATAATGTGCTTCATGATTATATTCATTACTGCTTTATTAAGTACCCCTTCATCCCATTTTATTCAAAATTCAGCTTGCTTTGTAATGTGCTAAATGATCGTTGGAATCTTTTTACACCAGGCATGTATAGTTGTCAAAATTGATGGGTGTTGATGAGTTTACTTTAATTATTTTCTTTGTTAACTGAATGAATGTTAGCTAAATGATGACAGTGTAAACAAGATAAGTAAGCCCATTAATGGCAAGTAGCTTCACCCACTATGCATCTTGCTTGCTTGATCATTTTGCGCTTGTTGTACTTGTTGTGATATCATTTACAGCCCTTGCTCATGTTTGCTTGCTTGTCATATCTATCTTGCTTGTTTGAACACTTATCTTCGGCAGCTGATTCTTTTATCCAGGAGCTTTATCCTTGGTAGTTTGATCTTTGCATCATGCTCCTACAACTGTGTTTTACGACCTGCTTTTGTGACCATGTTGTTTATGTCCTTCTCTTAGCTTTCTGTTTATGTAGCAGTGTCAGTTCTCATGCCTGCAGTTCCCACGACATGCAGTTCCTATTTTCCCACAGCTTCCTAATGCTCTACTACTGCTCATCTGAATCGCACTGCCTGTATTTTGGCTTTCCATCTGCACATAGTTATGCATCTGCACCACATTTAGTTTTGATTGCATCACATTCATTTGGATTTCAATTGCACTTTACTTCTTAGTGCAATTTCCATTAACATAACCATCTCTTTTGTCTGCATATTGCAGCTTTTTTATGTACAAGATTCTCATTTTTCATTTTACAAGATCATTTTTTCGAGAAATTATGGTCTATACTATTTGCTTGCACCTTGCTTTCAGTCTGACTCATGTTTTCTTGGGTCATGCTTGTTGATCAAGCACTTGCATCTATTCTCTTGTTCATGCTCTCTTCCCACTCACACTTGCATTTTTGGTGCTTTCTCCTTTCCGACGTGATCTTGCAGTTTTTCCAGTATGTTTATGCATGTTCTCCTTGTTGTTTCTATGCCTATCTTGATTTTATTATGTACCATGCTAGCAGGGCAAAATTTATCTCAATTTTAGTTTTCAAGTCCGACACAATTCCCCTTTTTACGGATGGTAAACAATATTATATAGTGCATATAGTCATATAACCAAGGTACATATAGTATATCTTTACCTTTACTAAATGTTTTATGAGTTAGTGTAAATACTTGCGTACATACTAACAGTAGAAACTGACTGTCGATGCTAGCTTTGTTTTGCCTAATTACGTGATGAGTATTGGATCCAGACAACTCAGAACAGTTAATGAGTCTTAAACGATTGTCTGGGACCGATCAAGTATCTTGATTTAATCAAATATGGCCATGTGATGTCTGCAATCTAAAGAGGTAGTATTTATTTTCATTTTTCTTATATCAGATCTTTTAATCATTCAGAAATGCATTGTTATTCTCTTCCATATATATATTTTGATATAATAACATTAATTATAACTCAATTGGCAGCTGTTTTGAATCTTCTATTCTGGCCTGTTTCTTTTGCCTTCTGCCTTTCTATTTACTTTAGTTTAATCTTTCTCAAAATGCTTTTTTACAATACATTTAATAGCTATTTTAAAGTTGTAAAGTTTTAATTACCAACTACCATTATGGCAGTTGTTTTCAGATGGAAAATAAAAGTGCAGGCACATGGAAATTTATTGCTTCTGTCATGACTCTTGTGATTATGTGATATCTTTTGAAGCCGTGGAGTCAAATACCGAAGCCTAGTTTTACTTTATAGGAACTTCACCAACCAAATTTTGAATATATTGGAATTTTAGGTATGTTTTGCCTGGCAATTCTTACTTCAAACAGCGATATTTCAGTCTAAAAATAGTATTATTATACTTGTACATATATGTGAAATGGAACAACTGAATCAGTTTACTGATCAAACTGATGTTTGACTCCATGTTTCAGTGTCCGTTGAAATAGTCATCTTATGGGAATATTTAGATATTCTACAAATAATATTTTCATATAATAATTCTTATATAATCAACTTACTGATTGATTTTAGTGGGAAGTTAATCAACTTACATCGGAGAGAGATTAAACTTATTGATTTCAGTGGGAAGTTGTATCTTGCACCGTTGACCACTGTTGGTAATCTTCCTTTTAGAAGAATCTGTAAAAGCCTAGGTGCTGATATAACTTGTGGTGAAATGGCAATGGGTACAAATCTTCTGCAGGTTTGTTTTATGACCATTTCCTTCTGCAATCCATCAGTTTTCATGGCTTGGTTGTTATCTGGTAATGTTTTATTCATCTTCTTATTTAAAGTTTCAACTGAGACTCAATTGATTGATAAAAATAAAAAACCGATCTTCAGTAAGCAAGCAGACTTAGTACTGCAAATCCCAAGTTCATCCTCCATCTTGTGCCATGTTAAAAATAGAAGGTTGCCGTATTGGGTGGTAATGCTCTATTCACTGTCCTACTGTATTGCAGAAATAATGCATTAAAGTAGAAGTATAATCGGATGATATAGTATTAAACAAAGCAAGCTAGATGCAATGTAATTCGTAAACCTCCATAGTAGATAACATATATCTGGAAACGGCTAAATTCAGAAATAAGAAATGTTGGTCAGTGGGTAAATGAAACTGAAAGGACCACTTTATTTTTGGTAACTAATTTAACGAACTGAATCGTATGCAGTAAGATTTCTTCTTTGTAAATAGGGCAGTCGTACGTGTTATGTTTAGGTTGAAGGGTATAAATTTTAAAATATGTAGTAAGTGGGACATTAGTTTTTTTATAAACAAAGATAGTATATAACAAAGGTAATAAGAAGCACAATAAAATAAAAGCGGAATAAAGTTGAATAGAATTGTTCTGATTAAAAAATAAAAGCACGGTAGAAATTTAACACTTTAAACTGCAAAAAAGAAAATTAAATATTCATAGCATGAACTATATCATTCAAATTCATCAATGGTAAGGGAACCAAAGCTGAAATATGGCGTTGACCATGGTAAAAATATCTCTGTTAGTTGATAATATATGTCCAGTAGAAGGATTTAAGTATGATCCTAAACTTTTGGGAAGACCAAGTTGATAATATATGTCCAGTAGAAGGATTTAAGTATGATAATATATGTCCAGTTAGTTGACACTTAACACAGTTTATGTTATGGTGGGAATGCTTGAAAATATCTAACACATAGGATTTTCTTTTTAACAGAAGTATCAAGAAAAAATTTATAACCTAGTCCATAACTAAAAGATCCAACTGCGGATAAACGGTAAATAACTCATGGTTTTAAATTCAAATAAACCTTCCCACTTGTAGAGGATATATGGTAATAAGGTTTGTTTGCCGTTATTTTAAATTAATCAAAGTCGAATTAATATAAATTATGATAATATGGTTGGTAGGCATATCTGAGTTTTTCTAGAGATTTTGGATGACCATGGAGATGCTTAACAGCCATCATTAAAGTATTAGGAATCGTTTCATAACTCGAGTATATTTTAAAATCTCCAAATGACATCATTTTTAGAGTTGTAAACTGATGGAGCTAAATTGAACCATCAAATATATTAAGATAGATGATTTCTGCTGAAAATTTGGTATGCATAGTAATTGTGAAAAAAAGGGACTGTTTTACCATTTCAAATTCGTGGGGATGTTGATACTAGTATGTATTTTAGTTTCTGCATGTTTCTTATAACATCCATAGATGTTGATGTTGGCCGTTGCATTCACAATCTTCAATTCACCATGGCCAAAAGACCATTAAAAACCTATTACATAAATCTCTCATGTTGACCAGACTTGAAAATGAGCTTGCAGTTTTTAAAGTGCACGTATTCAATTTTATTTTCCCACTATTTGTGCTTGCCAGCTTTGAAAGTGTGCAAGATAATCATGTAGTAATTTACCTTGAAAATAAATTTTCACTTAACACCCAATTAATATATTATCCATCTAATTCACATAAAAAGGAGGAGGCTAAGAAATTACATTTAAGGAGTTGAATATCTTATTAGATATAAACTTTATGAAAGGGTATTTCACCTACGATTTTTAATTCATGTCATACATTATCACTTCCAATTCAAAAATTTATCGTATAATCATTCTCATCATGGTTCAAGGATCTTATTACGTATGCTTCCTTTGCACCTAAAGTGATAGAGGTAGTACCGCCAAAATTTTATGTGTCATATGTAATATTTCAGGCACTGAATATCTCAATATTAGTGTTGGCTTATATAGCACATATTAGCATGTGGCATGAACCTATTTCCCTTTAATATAGGAGTGGCATCTTAATTCATAGGTGTAATATAGTTGTACAAAATTGTTGTGCAGGAATGAAGCTAGCAAGTAGAAAATATTGTGTGCTTCTACACGAATATGTGATACAGAGGTAAGGACACTGAGGTAGTTTTGAGGTGGGATGTGCAAGTAAGAAGAAGAGCTACTGCAGTAGATCTTCTAGCAGGCAAGTGGGACATGCTGGCAGGATACCGAAGATAGTGATAACTTGAAGAAAGAATAAGTAGATGGAGTCAGAGCCCAGTTACACATAAACCTCGATAGCCTAAATGCAAATAGCCCAGTTACTGATCATATGAACTATCGCGTCAAAGCGGACTTCTCCTGCCATCAAGTATGTTACCCAACCTATTTTAATTTATATATTTATCACAAACTTCTTAATTTATTGGATACACGAATACATAGTTAATATTATCAACTGAAGAAGCATCTCTTCGAGTTCCCTCTGTTTGCGGTAGATCGCTACATACAACAACCAAAATAAAATCATGCATTCGGATCTAATTTTTTAAAATAAGGATAAAACAATAAAGAGACACTTGTCTTGTGGATGTTTGATCTGTAGTTGCATCTATGAATTCATGTTGGATCTAATTTTTTTAAATAAGGATAAAACAATAAAGAGACATATTGGTTCGGATTCATCTATGAATTCATGAAAAGAGTACTTTGGTTAGTTATGAGAAAGGAGAGTAAAATTAATCATAATTTATGCAGCTGAAACAGGTGGATGCGCACTGAAATATTGTGATATTCATGAATGTTTCACAGGCCATGTTTAACTTGTGAATGTCTTTTAAGTGATGGCTGGTTATATTATACCTGACCTGAAATTGTGCTATGTGTGAAGTAACCATACATGCAAATTGCAACTCGGTTTTCAATGCTGAGTTGCACTTGCAACTCAATTTTTCGAAACTGAATTGCAAATGCAACTCAATTTTCAACTGAGTTACAATTTGCAACTGCAGTTTTGAAAAACAAAATATGCGTATTACTTATGAATCTTTACTTAGATAGTTTATTATGTAGACTCCAATATTACATTCAACTGACACCTACTATGTGCCAAATTCTTGCTCTGGCTAGAATTATTCAATTAATTTAATTTTGTCTTAATAATCGATCATTCCCACCAATTGAACGAATAAGCAATTTTCTTCTTCACTTATCTCCATGGTTGATTAAAAATGGCTATGTCAGTCATGATTAACAAGATTTTTTGTTTAAATAAAAGTGGACGGTGATAGCATTAATGCTACTATCTGTCGGGATCTTTTATATAATTTCTAGTTAAAAGAAAATTGACCGAGTTAATTTTTTATAAAAGTTAACTAAGTTTACAAATAATGTCAAACTTCTACATAAAATAATTATGTTAAGCAATTTTTATTAAAATTAGAAATATGTATAAAAATTAAACACATTTGTAAAAATTAACTTAGGTTTACACAAATTAAGTAAGTTGACTAACAGTTTATAGAAATTATATAAATTTAACTAATTTTTATAAAATTTAGCTATGTTAACTAAGTTTATAAAAATTCACTAAGTTAACCAAGTTTTATAAAAAGTAAATAATTTTCTAAAAATTAACTAAGTTTTATAAAACTAAATTTATAAAAATTAACTAAGTTATATATAATTTTAACTAAGTTAACCAAGTTTTATAAAAATTAAATAATTTTTAAATATTAACAAAATTTAATAAAAATTAAATAAATTTATAGAAGTGAACTAAGTTTCACAAAAATTTAATTAAGTTTTATGAATATTAACCTAATTTATAAAAAATAGCTAATTTTTACAAAAGGTAACTAGGTTTTATAAAATTAAATATCCAAATTTTATAAAAATTAAATAAGTTTATTAAAATAACTAAGTTTATAAAAATAAGTAGAGTATAATTATCTTTTGTTTAACTGAACTTACATCAGTGTTCAATTTTGATTAACAACTTGGTTACCCATAATATAACTTCGCTCTTATTTTTGATGATCCAAGCTAAGTGTTGTATTTTATATGTTAATCATACTTGCATCTATATGTAGTTGTAATTTTAAAAGATCGCTTTTGTTAAAATTAAGGAGGTCTGTTTGCATTGAGTGAAGTTGAATGTTAATTATTAACCAGGTTGACTAAGTATTGATCAGATGATAGACTGTATCCTACTTGTTTCAAGAAGTGAAAGGAAAGTGGGACTTGGAATAAATCATCTGAAATTTGTTCACTTTCATGTTCAATACAAGTTGTACATATATTTTGGTTTTTGTAGAAAGTATTTGAACATTTGTTTCATATTCCATTAATCAGACATATATACTTTGGTATTGAGTTTAAACTCTAACTTTGAATTCTTGGATCAGCATACACAATGTACTACTAAAAACTTTGTAAAAAAACACAAAAATCACTTTAGTTTTTTATGCTACTATAAGGAATCACTGTTATTGCACTCATGAGGCATTTTGGATGCCCTTGTAGTTACATGCTAGAAATTTTGTGTAATAGGAACGTTGGACATAGCAATGATCTATAATTAATTAGCGATTATGTTTCTTTTATCATTATTGTATTCTTTTAGCTGGGAATTAGCTTCTGTCTTCCAAAATTTGAAACCATGGTTTGATGCAGCTGGAGTAAAATTGATTACAGTTAGTTTTGGCATTTCCAACAAAGCTTATTTATCTGCAAAAAGGGCATGTACACTCTAACTTGTTTAGCTCCGCATTGGTTTTAAGTTTCTCTAATTTATCGATTTAAGTGCTATTGTATAACGAAGTTATATTATGGTATGTGGTATACTTTGTATTAGTCAATCGCCTAATGAAATAGTGTGATGAATATTTAGTGTTTGCATTATGAATCCGATTTAACTTTGTGTACACTTTTTTGATGAATTGATTCTCAAGCATTACTTTTGCTTTACAGGTAGATAGATGACTGTGATGCAAAAAAAGGTTGCAACGAGTTATGGATCGAAGTTATTTTTGCTGCTAGTACTACTTTTTGGTTTTAACATATGTACTACTTGCTTTTGTTTTGCTATTGCTACTTGTTCTATATTTTGTTTTTGAACTATTGATGACAAACTATTTATGTTTGGTGTAAGAATATTGTGTATTTTAATTATGAAATTTCATACGTTGGTTATCAAATATGTGTTCAAAATATGGTATTGATATAATATGTTGATTTTGAAATGTGATATTGATATAATATGCTAATTTAGAAATGTGGTATATATATGCACATTATGGTGGATGTTTGCAGAAATGCAATTAAAACATTCCACGGCGTTTTTAAAACGCTGTTAAAACATTCCACAGCGTTTTTTAAACGCAGTTCAAACATTCAACAGTTTTTTAAAAGTAGTCAAAACATTCAACAGCGTTTTTAAAACGCTATTGAAAGTTTTAATAGCGTTTTTAAAACGCCGTTGAAAGTTTTAACAGCGTTTTAAAAATGTCGTTAAATTGTATCTAAAAACAGAAAGCATGATCTATTGCAACAACGAAACGCTGTAAATAAATATCACAGCATTGAAAAAACGCTATAAAATCTTATCTTAGCACGAAACAAACGCTAAGAAAGATCTATAACTGCACCCAACCAAACGCTGTTAAAAGATTTCATAGCACTAGGGAAACGCGGTTAAAAAGGACATTTAATAGCGTTTATTTCTTGTCATTGTATATCCCTGACATATAACTGCATGTCGATATACAGCATACGCAAAAACGCTGTTAAAAGCTTTTACAGCGTTTTTAAAACGCTGAAACCCAAACCCAAGCCCTAAGTGAAAAATAGCAAAATTCACTCAACTCCAAACATATCGATGTTTATACTCAAAAAGGTCGCAAACGCCATTTTGGACTCAATGGAAATGGTCTCGAGTCCCAGTTCGACTGTTTGCAAAAAGTGACATTTCGGACTTGAATCCGACTAACGATGCTATATTTAAATAAAACAATTAAATATACAATCGTAAAATATGCGGGTTGTTACAACCACATAGGTACGACATAAAACAAACTCGTAGAAGGCGCGCTAGGGTAGATGACACGACACAACTAGGCAATGCCAGGGTAGATATACCAATTACACTTCCGGACTGTTGGTAACGCATAGCCACAACTACCGCCCAACTCGAAACACACTCCCGAAAAAAAATCGAAGGGTGGCCACTGAATAAATCATAAAGTTAGAATATAGATCGATGGAGTGTGTCCTCTCAGAGGAGCTACCTCATTGGCCCATCAATTGCTTCTTTTTTAGCCACCTTATGCTAACTCACGGGAGTCGGGTCCACATATATACCTTATTTAGGATCGTCGCCACCATCCTACTTCATTCTGGAATCTCCACCGCGTACACGGTTGTCAAATTGGTTTTCGGTATCGACAGAGAGTATGCCCATATCTGATCCCGGTCTCTTTGCCAACCAATCGCTTATTACACACCGGATGGTTCTTTTAAATTTCCAAAACCATTTCATAGTTGATATCAAAATATCATATTCAATTCAAATCATATCATTTTCGAAATCATTACTCATATTTACCTTTGAAATCATATCACATTTGAAATCATAGTTCGATAATTATATTTCCTTTCAAAGTAAAATTCACAGTTTATATCGAAATATCGTATTCTCAAAATTATATCACTTTCAAATCATATCGTTTCAAAAATCATAATTTCTTCCAAAATCATATTTCCCAAAACAAGTTAAGTCCTTGCTTCAAAATCATCATTTCAATTTATTATAACATTCAAAATTCCAACTTAAGTTATAACATCATTTAGCCTTATTCTCTTTTTAAACCAAATTGAAATGAATATAAACTTTTCCACGTACTTAGTTTGGAAATTCAGAAATTTGTTCAAATAGTTATAAATAGTTAAAATGCTCTAGAATAGTTTAATGATAGGTAAAAATATTTTAAATTGATTTAAGATAGTTAAATAGATTAAATTTAGATTAAATTAAATTTAAAATAGATTAAATAACTTTAAAATAGATTAATCATATTTAAATTAAATTAAAATGGTTTACTTTGTTTAAAATAAATTTAATTGGTTTAAAATAAATTAAAACAATTTATATAGTTAATATTGGTTAAATAGTTTAATAAATTTGAAAATCTTAATAATTAGAAATTTTAAATAATATATCTTTAAAACAGTTTATATTAAAATATGAGTTTGGAATTAATATCAAATTAAACTATTCATTTCATTTCAACATATTTGGACAATTTGAAATTTCCAATTCGACAAACCAAATTTCAATAACCTATCGAATTTCATATCGTTATATCCGTGTTCAAAATATCAATATGGATTACTCCAATCTTAAAATATTTCAAAGTTATTTTCAAACAAATTCAATAACTCAATTTCGATAGAATTTCATTTGTACATAAAAGTTTAACTATAAACTTCCGATTTACTTTCTTAAAGAAATTCCTTTTTAAACCCATTCGCATTTCAACACAAACTTGATTTTTCAATAATACTTCGATTTACATAAATCAAATTTTATTTCAAAACATAAATTGATTAAATTCAAAAATTTAAGGATTTTAAAATCATTTTATTTAACCAATCCGGTGTTCGTATATAATTTTCTACCCTAGGGTCAAGTGATACGGATATTTATCATTTCAATCCGCAATTTAAACATTTTACGGTTGTATATCATTTCAAACCGCAATCCCAGAATAAATAAAATCCATAACGAACTTGCAGTTTATAACGGTATAAAATACAACATCCATTCAGCTAACATCAACAATCAACATCCATCACAATCATCATCCAAATCAATCAATAAATATCAATATAGAACTGATAATCAATAACGGGTATTAAACTAGCAATTTATATTCAATAATAAATTAAATAACGATTTAATTCAGATAAATTCAAATTAACTGAGATGATGATTAAAATATACCAAACAGTCATAAATAAAGTCCTAATCACATCATAAATTTAATTTAACAAGCATAAGAAATTTTAGAAGTTGTGAGTGGGTTGAAACACTCACCATTGAATTTAAATCAAATTTAAATTCAAAATAAGCCCAAAATTTGAACTGTCTCATAATTCGTCCAAACAAGCGTCAAAATCTCCAAAATTTTGATACGATCCCAGCGGATCAAACCGCGCGTAAATCAGACCTCGTAGGAAAAAGTTATTCACGTTAGAAGATTTGAAAACAAAATTTAAATAAATAAAATAAGTTAACAAATATACAAAGCCACGTCACCATTCAATTTCGTTGAAACCCTAGCGAAACCTCGCGCACTCACATAGATGGAACGACAGCCGCCACCTTGAAATCTGAATACCTCCGCCACCACGACGATCTGAGACCTGATCGACGATGCTCATTCACTCGCGTAGACCACGCCGACCACCCCAAGCTTACGCGAGCCTCCCAGCTCCCCTAGAACGTAAGCGATGCCATCACGTAAAACGAGACCCTCCGGCGAACTCGTTCGACTCTGAGACCAACTGACCCCATGAATGCGAGCTACTCGCCATCCTCAACCCCCTAGTGTTCGCCGATCACCCTCCGGACGAAGATCCACCGCACGATCAAACCCCTACCAATGGACGGCCGGAATTTGTTTTGCGAATTCTGGATGAACGGTGCTTCAAATTGAAAAACGAATCACATAATTGAGATGCGCTCGTCGAGAGCTTCGAAACGGCATATAATTTTTTAGGGTTTTGAGGAGTTAAATTTCACTACACCAAATCATTGATTTTGTAACATTTTATATTTGGCAATTTCTAACACTTATAAGTGTTATAAACCACCAACAATAAAAAAATGTTAGTATACCCAAAAAAGCGTTGGTAAAAATAAACAGCCTTTTGTATAAATTTCGCATTATATTGATTATGATTCCTAACATAAATAAGTGTTACAATGCTTGGTAAATCTGTAAATAACTTATTGAAAAGGGGAGTTTATGTAATTAATCCATATATCCTCTTTCCTCACGCTTACCCATTTTTGGCCGCATAACTTTCAATTGAATTTAGGGTTTCTCTTCTCACCAAAATCACGCCGACTTCAACATTGACTACCGACGCCGACTGGATAGACATTTTGTTGACTCCGACATCAACAGTTTCGATAACTCATGGCTTTATTGGATCATTAGCTCGACCGAATTGACATCTCGAGGCCACTGTTCCCGTGGCGGCTGGATCGGCTGATTTTGAATCCAGGAGATGCACTTTTAGACGATTTTGAATCCAAGTTGAAGCCAGAAGTATTCAACTACTCCAAAATATTAGTGGAATTTTGTTGCATAAAAGCGTTAGAAAATATATGTAGATTTACAGGAGAGAGAATCATGGATGATTCTTTAGGTCGATTCACTTTTGATATGATGCTAGCGTGGGAGATGCCCAGCTCCGTCGACAGAATCTTTCTCAGTTAGTATATCATTTTCTTTTGTGAGTCGAATCAATACAGTGATGAAAGTTAATGAATTAAAATCCTTTACAATGTTTTATGGTTAGGAAGGAATTGCAAAGGAATCAGAAGATAAAAAGGCTATTTTAGTTGGAGAGCACATCAATGATGATATCCCCCTTTTCTACTCAAATATAATGCCATTACTTGTGAGTAGTTCATTTATGATCACTTCTGTAAATTTTTAGTCATTTCTGATTCTATTATTTATTAAAAATGCAAAATATATATTTAGATAGAGAGATGAGTGTTGGAGAAGAAGCATTTGAATGGTTGGGATCTTTGTTTCCCTTGTTAGCCGATGTCACAAATGCACGCTTCACATATGAAACTCTCATGGCACCTGCTTCAAACAAACTTCACTTTACTGCTTATGATAGGTTTATAAAAGAAATAGATAAGTGATTCCCAACTAATTGAGCTATCTTAAAAAGAAATAAGATTTTTTTCTTTAATTTGGTAACAAATTTCTTTTTATGTATTTAGGTGTAGACTATACTTGCAGAACCAATCTGCGCCAACTGGATTTGAACCAACGGATGATGAATTTGTACTACATGTAGAAGGAACGGCTAGCAGTTAGGGAGTGGTTCGACATATAGGAGCAACTAGCTAGCCACGTCCGCAGTGTTAATTCGTTCATATATTTTTCTATTTTGTTCCATTTTACTTTGTTATGGAGATAATAAATTCATGAATTCTAGATTCTTAC
Organism: Allium fistulosum; assembly: GCA_030737815.1. NCBI lineage: Eukaryota > Viridiplantae > Streptophyta > Magnoliopsida > Asparagales > Amaryllidaceae > Allium > Allium fistulosum. The sequence continues at coordinate 432,352,145 of CM060905.1, forward strand.
AAGCATCTTTAAATTTTATTTCAACATGGATTGAATGAATTTTCTAAAATGCCTTTTTGAGTTTTAAATCAAAATTTGAGAATCAAACATAATTGGAGAGATTTAATCTACAACGTGATTCAAATTATAAGATTTTTATAATCATTAGCTCAGATAACCAACTCATAGTAAACACTTTATGGATAAGAATTGATGATCCTCTATTTGTTGCCTTTTGATTTATTTGTAAGATTCTTTTTCATGTAGTCCATTGGATGTTGTCAAACTATTGTCAGTATAGAATTCTATTTACCTATATTTCAATATGTAAATTAATATAGCTTTGTTTTTATGGTATTATCCATTTGGGTTATATTAGAATGGTGGTGCATTTTTGAATAGTTTGCACTGGTTGGTTTCTTAGTGATTAATGAACGATACTTATTTTACAAATCAAAATTTCATTAAGTTTTGTTTTTGGGTTCAGATCTATCTCTGTAGATTGGACATAAACTCGATGATTTGACAACTTTTGAATGTTGTACTTATCCGGTTACAAAAACCAGGAGAGCCTCCATTTTTTTAGGGTCCATTTAATACTCCAGTCAAGAGGAGTCAAGTGGCACAATATGTTTGATAGATTACATGAAATAAGCAATTGAATAAAGCTGTCGTGGTGGCCAATGGCTACGTATTATATTCCTGCTTTTATTGTACCTTATATTTTGGATTTACCAACCTTTCCACTCTTAAACGTCATGCTGGTTAGTCTATATGCTTATCATAGATTTGTGCACTTGATGTCTCTCTCACTGAAACTTGGTCCCTTCTATATGTTTCTTCATTATATATCTCTTATCGGTTAATGTTTCATGTTTTTTCTTTTGGCAGGGACGTGTTGTGGAGATATTTGGTCCAGAGGCTTTAGGGAAAACAACACTAGCTCTTCGTGTAATAGCTAAAGCACAAAAAAATGGAGGTAATGCTAATGTCATTGATGTTGTTATTACAATCAAGTATAATGCTTGTTTATGCTAGTGAAACAGCTATATTGTTTCCAATTGCTTGGTTCATCTTCACCTCTCTGTTATAGACAAATTTGTCTCATAAAAATTTGTTTCAAAGTTTCAAAAATATAGTTTAAACATTGTTTGAAATGGGATTTTCAAATATGATTTTTGAACGTTGAATTAACTTTGAGATAAGGTTTTTGGAATATGCATATGAAATATAATTCAAAATATGTTTTCTGAACTTTTAATTTTTTGAACTAATTTTAAACAATTTGTTTACATTTTTAATTTGGGTACATTTCACACCTTTCGAAAACATGAATTCAAAATTGTGAATAGATGAGAAATATTAACTGCATAAATTTTGAATGTGAATAAAAATGATAACTCATACGATATCTAAATTTTTAACCAAAAAAAAATATAGAACTAAATTTTATTTGAAAGAAAATGCTTGAAGTCCACTTTTCTAGAATTTAGATATGCACCACGTCAAAACAGTAGTAGTAAACTTAAGCCTGCTCATTTAAAAGAAGTGTATGTGGTGTGTTATGTTACTAAATCAAAACTATCAATTTTTTAACCATTTTCTTTATGGTAAAAAGTTGAGTTACAAAAGCAGGTAATGCTAGTTTAAGAATTATAACATGTTTTGTTGTGTCCAAGGGTGTACAGGTGGGAAATGAGAGATTTTTTTGTATTAAATTAACCTAGGTTATATGCTTTTTTTACTGTCCATTTTTTCAATTTAGTTATCTCAAAATGTATATTATTTTCAAAATCATTTTCACTAAGAGAATAAAAATTTAATGTAATGGATTTATTTATGATAATAGAGGGAAATTTATGGGAACATTAAATTACATATCTTAAGTACATTAACAATTCAATTTTTTGGAGTTGTTATTTCATTATTTCACTATGAATCCTTGTGAAAAATATAGATGTCCTGTAGTAAAATTACAAAAGAGTTTCTATTTGTCTTTACAAAAGAGTTGCCATTTTAGGTTTTATCTTCAGAATTTGAAATATATGTGGGGATGATTGGTTAAATTTATCTATTTTCTTTTAAGGTTTTCCATAATTTTAGGCGCACATAAATAGTATTGTAACATAATCTAAGAATGGTAAAGAGATGCAAACTTTATGTAAAATGTAAAATGGGTTAGTTAAATCACTTTATGTTCAGATTCTAAACACAGTTTCATAAACCATTTTTTCAGTTTAGATAAATAAATTTATGAATGCAAAACTTTAAGAAACTAAAGCCAACAAGTGGTTCATAATGAATTAGGACAATAAAGACTGCCTTAAAACAACATGCACTAAATATAAATTATTGCTTTATGTACAAAATTGTATATTTTTTTTCTAAAATAGTTTCATGTTCAGTTTCCCACTCAACTTCAAAAGCTTTACGTTACATAAATGGGTTATAACGGAATAGGAACTATAAAGACAATATTAATAACTATGCTTTTTTGGTTCATTGTGTTACTAAACCGTTATGATAAAATATAAATCTATTTATGTAACCTATTGAACCACTTGGTACAAATTCTTGCTGTTAGTTTATTTTTTTCTTTCCTAATGTTAGATATGCATTCAGTTTTTAATGTAAATTGCATTTAATATTTATTACTTTTGAGATAACAGTTTTTCTTGACTGCAAATTATTTTAGATAAATCTATATAATATTATAGGCCATAATTTAATGATTTTATGGGTATTCATATAGTTTCATCTGGATACATCTCTATTCATAACAGTTTTCCTAATGTTGTGGCAGGGGAATATACAGGCTGAGTTGATAATGGTTTCGAAAAATGCACAAGGTATGTTGATGATATGAAGTGCACTGATATGGATGGGGAAGATATCAGCGAAGTTTGATGATGAATAGAGATTGATGAACTGCAATCGGGTGAAGTTTTGCAGTGAGATGATGAAATGGATTTTTGAGGCAGCAGACAAGTTGAGCAGGCATAGTTGTGTGGTCGGATGAGTTGTGTGGTGAGTGTATTGGAGCAGTCAGGGAGGTTTTGTATTGGTGGATGATTTGGAGGAGATGACTGATGTTGGTATTAAGTTTGTTTGGTTGAGATGGTTGTCACAGCAGTTGTGTGCAGTTTGTTTGGTTGAGGTTCATTGTTGTCAAGGAAGTATGGCAGTGATGTATATAGCAGTTTGCTTTGATGTTGTGAGAGAGGGCTGTGGGTTGTTGTGGTAGGAAGCAGTGGGATTTTGCAAGTGACCATTTGCAGGTGACCAGAACAGTCATGTCCATAACCTACAACACTCCCCACACCTGTCATACCATCAACTTCACCATCATCTGACCATACAAGTGCACATCACGACTTCAGCCATACCACACCAATAACCATACATTCACTTCATAACCACGGCCTACATTCATATCTCCAACCAGTCACCTCACTGTCAACTTCTAAAACCATTCCCATTACCACACTGTCAACATACAACCCATACATCTTTCTTGCCAAACTGCTGCATCACCTAACTACTGCCACCCCCTGCTTCGACAAGCACTATGCCTTCATACTTCAACTTACCACTGCCCGGCCACACAAGGCTGCTGCCACCTCCTCTAACATACAACCTCTGTCACTGCTGATTACAATACCCAAATTCCACAACATAAAACATCAACTGCTCAAAACTGTTTGCACATATCATCATTCCCCATGTACTCCACATTGTGTTCACCACTTCCTCTCTCAATACAAATTTCGACATCACTATTGAATCGCCAGTAATCCACAACTTGTTACCCAATACCCAATGCCATACCCAGTGCCATACCCAATACCCAAGACCATCTCTCAATCGCGCACTTGCAATAACCAGAAGCATAAATTCCACAACCAAAATTCAAAACACGCGAAATCGAAAACAATCACCTGCAATTCGCATGAAACCAGAGTCACCGCGAATCTTCACTGCTGCAACCTTGCAACCACCGCGCGGCTTCCTCACCTTCAAGCCACAAAGAAATTCAGTCTTTAACCTTTTGCTTTTGAAGGTATATGTTTTTATCGAGTGTTTATATTAAATGCAGGAACTTGAAGAAGGACGATTTGGATTGTTGTATTGGACGTCAAAGAATATTCAAAACCATTAGAGTTTAGAGTGGATGATCAGGAATGGTTAGGTTAACCGTAAGTTAAACTATAAGTGTATTTTGAAAAAAAAAATTTGAAGCTTATGTTATAATAATATCTGAATATACGACATTGTGGTATTTTAGAAATGTAAATAATTGTTTATGATATATTATACTACATTTGCAGACCGTTTAAACTTTGCATTGAATATGTATGATGAATTATTTGTGATATGGAAACCATTATTTGCAGAGTGTTTATATTTAAACTTTGCGTTTAAGTTTTGGTTTATATATATATATATATATATATATATATATATATATATATATATATATATATATGTGTGTGTGTGTGTGTTACTAAATAATCATTTTCCAACACTTATAAGCGTTATCGTATATTTCTGTACCAACACTTGTAAGCGTTTTCGTATATTTCTGTACCAACACTTATAAGCGTTACCGTATATTTCTGTACCAACACTTATAAGCGTTACCATCCAACACTTATAAGCGTTACCGTATATTTCTGTACCAACACTTATAAGCGTTACCGTATATTTCTGTACCAACACTTATAAGTGTTACCATATATTTAGGTACCAACACTTATAAGTGTTACCATATATTTCGTTACCAACACTTATAAGCGTTACCGTATATTTAGGTACCAACACTTATAAGTGTTAGTAATACCTATGTTTGTAACACTTATAAGTGTTACAAATTTCACCGCTCCATTCCTCACAGTCCATTAGTAACACTTAAAAAGTGTTACTGAAATTATTTGTAACACTTATAAATGTTAGAATTTGACTGTTTTGGTGTAGTGTTTTCAGAATTGGTTTTGATTTTGAATTTGATTTGAAATTGCAATTGTGAATTAGGGTTTTGTCTGCCATTGGAAAGAGAAGCTGAGAGATAGATGTACGTATAGACAAATAGGAATAAGAAGTGGCTATGGTTTATAACGAGCTATTTATAGACAAAAGTTGAAATTAGAATGGACCAAATTGATTTGGATTGAAAGTTGAAGGATAAATGACCCGAAAAGCCCGTTTCGACTGCGGAAAGAAAATGGGTCAACCCATATATCAAAATAGATGCTTTCAAATATTTTAAACTCAATGGAACAGGCTCATGTCCTAATTGCATCGTATAAAGAAGTTATGATAAAATCAGCTTATTTCAAATTGATTTCAATTGATTTCACTTTAATTGATTTCTAGGCGTTTCAAGCCCGTACAATCAAACGACAAGTCCGATGGTTACGAAACCTGAAATCCTATAATAATTCACCGTTATGGATCTGATGAAACTCGTTTCATCGAAATCCGAGTCAGTGGCCAAAATGGCTATATTTCAGTTAATTAAATAAATTAATATTAAATTAATTAAATCACATTTTCAATTTAATTTTTAAATTTACAACTTCTATCATTTTTGATTTCTAAACCATTTACAATATTTTAAAACAAGTTTAGATATCAAACTAAAGTTAATTCGTTTAACAATTACAGTGTTTAATTTCCATTGTAATTGATCTCAATTATTTATAATTAATTCCAATAAATTGATTCGATTCAATTTCAATCCTCTTTTTTTTATTTAAATCAATTATTATTCTATAAACAAGGTTAACATTTGTTTTACATTCCATTACCTTAATATATTCCAATTTCCTTCTTTTATTTGTATTAAGGACTATATTTCAATTATTTTGTAATTTTGTCAATTACACACATTAATTAAGATTTTAAATCCAATTAATTATATTTATCTTAGTTCCATTCCTTTATACATCAATTATTACTTTATGAATAAATTTACATTTCTATTTATTTTATTACATTCACACTTTCAGTTATTGCATTAATTCTCATTAATATAACATTAAAGTTCATTTAATTCTAATTGATTTCCCATTTAAATTTAGTAGACCAAATAAACAAGTAACTTATAAAAATTGTTACCATAACTCTTAATCACACTTATGAATTCATTATTTACAAACAAATGTTACAATCCTTATATAACCCAAATTTTATTCAATGGTCATTTATTTCATACTATTTCATTTATTAATTTAATGTTTGCATTTGTTTCTTATATCAATTTATAACCAAGTATAACAATTTACATTATTTCAATTAATTGAAATTTCATTCAAATTGTTAATTAGTAGTTTTAATTATCATTTGTTACTTCATTTCAATATTCATTTCAGTATTAAATTACAGATTTTTATTTCTTCCAAATTTAATTACCAAAACTTATTAAATTAAAAAATTTAAATCATCGAAAATTATAGGTCGTTACACTCTCCCCCACTCAAAACTTTTCGTTCTCGAAAAGGAAAAAGAAGGGAAAAGAAAGAATTAAGTAATCAATATATCTTATTTAAAATATTATATTTATAAATAATTAATTTACATAATGAAATAATGTAAATAAAATATACGAATTTATAAACAATTAAATCTTTTATTTTCAACTTAACAAAAGTTTGGAAAACATTTTAGAAAAATTTCTAAGTCCAAAATTCATGAAAAATTTCGGCAGAGTCTCCTTTGTACGGAGAGGCTCGGGAGAGAATATAATATCAATAATATCAACATATATCATAATTTTCCAAAATAATATATCCCAACAACGGGAAAAACAATATAATATCGCTAGAAAACCGTAATCCGAGAACGTACCTATTTGTCGGGGCAAACAACGCTTAATTATGAAACCAAAAGCAGTAGCAATTGCTTCCATAACCTGTATTTCACTTATATAATCTAAAAGAGTTAATAATTATATAAAATGAAATATTTAAAGTTGTTTCAACCACTAACAAACAAATCAATATAAACAAAAATCACTTGCAAACAAGCATACAATCATCACAAGGAATCAAAGTAATCAATCATTCATACATAGCAAGCAAAACAATTGGTTTGGTCGGGTTCAGAAATTTTTAATCGCCTAGAATGACAAATAAACTACTGAGTGCACCATTTACTCAACAGTCTTAGATGAACTCAATAGATTATTCATACATCTTAAACAATTAGAAGTAACCTATCCCAAACAACCCATAAACCAAAACAAACAATAATTTACAATGTACTTGAGTTATTCTTTTTAAATTTCTTTCACAATATTTATTGTTTTTTTTTCATTCATACAAGGATTATTTCTTTAACTTACATTTATCTCTTACAAAATTTTATTCCCATTCATTCATTCAGCGTTTATTTCGTTTATTTTCCTTTATTAATTACAAAAATTCATTTTCATTTATTCATATCAATATCAATTTCTTTTATAGCATTACATACATTTTATTATTTACTTTAATTATAAATAGTTTCAATATTAACTTAAGTTCAAAATCCTTTACTACAGTACTCATTTTCTATTTCATTTAATTAGTAGTATTACAAATTTTAACTCAAGTTTATAACTATTTTCATATCAAATTTCTTATTTATAAAAGTAAATTTCATTGAACAATTCCATTACATAAGTTTTACTTGTAAAAATTTCCATTACATATTTTTTTAACATTTCAACTTTTTTTATAATTGGTAAGTTATATATACGTCTTTAAGAATGCAATTGAAAGTTACACAAGTTTGACTTACTTATTTTTATTAACTTAAGGTTCAATAATTATCATTTCTTATTTTCATATTCTTTTCGTTTACAAGTTACAAATTTCAAATTCCTTGTATATTTCAGTTATAACTTAGCATATAATTTCTTATTATCATTTAGAAGTTTCAATTATTAAATAGTTACAATTTTTATTCCATTTCAATAATTGAAATCTCTAGTTTATATAAACTTAAGAACTGACTGTCGGGTTCCATTTTTAAATCATTTAAAATAACATCTACATATATATATATATATATACATACTCATAACTTTTATCCAATCATATTTAAACTTTAAAATTTTATTGGTTTATCAAAAATAGATCTGTAGTAAAACTACTACAATGGCCTTCCCACTTTTAAACTCGAAAATGAATGTCGATGATGCGTGCACTCATCACCGAAATTATTTTCCAACGACAGAGAGGGGAGTACAAAACTTATTTCTTTCCAAAATTTCATTAAAACAATTCTTTCAAATTGTATTGAAATATTTATATCAGAAAATACTTTTAAATAATACAAATATTATATTCCAAATCCATCGAAAGAAATTTTCAAAAATCCCGGAAATTAAGTTCTAAAATTTCGAATTTTCATTTATTTTATTTTCAAATCTTATTTTCAACCAATATTTGTAAATTTCACTACCTAACAAAAAAATATATTACAACCAAATATATCATATATAAAATTATTACTTTATATACAAAAATATATAATAGGAAAAATTATTTCATTTACCTATATTTCAAAACAAATATTGTGTCGGTCTATCCTATTAAGTGTTTAGAAATCCCTATCGATGTCATAGCATCCTATGCACCAACCAGAATTTATAAATACAAAATTGAACAAATTAACACGATATAAAAACCTTTTATAACACTAACAAATACGCTCTCTCATATATATACTCTCAATGAATCATTCTAGGGTATTACTACCCTATTTAATATGAGCCAGACCCCATAAAGCTAAGGTTATCGCTAAACCAAAGCTCTGATACCAACTGTAACATCCCGCCTTTTCGTACGCTTTAAGCAGGCACACATGCCGACTCAAACCATATAGAAGGGCGAATTGTTATTTGGGATAAATAAGAAAAAGAGAAAGAAATAAAACAAAACAGAATCTTGCAGCGGAATGAAAAAATATAATAATCAAATAACAGTTCATGAAGCTGTTTACAAACCATTTGATTATACTTATACAATACATAATCAGAGTTACACATATCAGAGATAAACAAATAATAATGCAGCGGAACAGTATGATGTAGTGGAATAATATAGTAAATAGTAGTAGTACAAATCTTCGTCTTCCTCCTCCAGAATAAGTCTTTAAATCCTGAAATGCTCAGGCAAACTCGAGCGAATTGGAAAGACAAAACACTCGAGTCAGAACTAAAAGATCTTATGTGACTTAAATCAACGGTAAATAAATATGAGTGTAAACGGCGTCGGAGATGTTTACGGGGTTTGACATCTCTTATCCAGTGTCTAATATGAGTGCAGTAACTCAAGAGGTGCTCGGGATTCACATCTCCTAAAGATCCGTTAAACTATCTACTATGTAGTAATATACGCTATTATAATATGTCTACGGTAAGATAAACTACTAAAATAGCGTTAAGGCGTTACCCATATCCCCTTAACATATTTTATAGGTATGCCAATACTCTATACAGTACCGTAACTCCCCGTAAACTGGAGCCGCCAGAGGATACCACATAGGTACGACATAAAACAAACTCGTAGAAGGTGCGTTAGGGTAGATGACACGACACAACTAGGCAAAGGGTAGATATACCAATTACACTTCCAGACTATTGGTAACGCATAGCCGCAACTACCGCCAAACTCGAAACACACTCCTGAGAAAAAAAATCGAAGGGTGGCCACCGAATAAATCATAAAGTCAGAATATAGATCGATGGAGTGTGTCCGCTCAAAGGAGCTACCTCATTGGCCCGTCAATTGCTCCTGTTTTAGCCACCTTATGCCAACTCATGGGAGTCGGGTCCACATATATACCTCATACAGGATCGTCGCCACCATCCTACTTCATTCTGGAATCTCCACCGCGTACACGGTTGTCAAAGTGGTTCTCGGTATCGACAGAGAGTATGCCCATATCCGATCCCGGTCTCTTTGCTAACCAATCGCTTATTACACACCGGATGGTTTTTTTACATTTCGAAAACCATTTCATAGTTGATATCAAAATATCATATTCAATTCAAATCATATCATTTTCGAAATCATTACTCATATTTACCTTTGAAATCATAATTATAGTTCGATAATTATATTTCCTTTCAAAGTCAAATTCACAGTTTATATCGAAATATCGTATTCTCAAAATTATATCACTTTCAAATCATATCGTTTCAAAAATCATAATTTCTTCCAAAATCATATTTCCCAAAACAGGTTAAGTCCTTGCTTCAAAATCATCATTTCAATTTATTATAACATTCAAAATTCCAACTTAAGTTATAACATCATTTAGCCTTATTCTCTTTTTAAACCAATTGAAATGAATATAAACTTTTCCACGTACTTAGTTTGGAAATTCAGAAATTTGTTTAAATAGTTATAAATATTTAAAATGCTCTAGAATAGTTTAATTATAGGTAAAAATATTTTAAATTGATTTAAGATAGTTAATAGATTAAATTTAGATTAAATATAATTTAAAATAGATTAAATAACTTTAAAATAGATTAATCATATTTAAATTAAATTAAAATGGTTTAATTTGTTTAAAATAAATTGAATTGGTTTAAAATAGATTAAAATAATTTATATAGTTAATATTGGTTAAATAGTTTAATAAATTTGAAAATCTTAATAATTAGAAATTTTAAATAATATATCTTTAAAACAATTTATATTAAAATATGAGTTTGAAATTAATATCAAATTAAACTATTCATTTCATTTCAACATATTTGGACCATTTCAAATTTCCAAATCGACAAACCAAATTTCAATAAACTATCGAATTTCATATCGTTATATCCGTGTTCAAAATACCAAAACGGATTACTCCAATCTCAAAATATTTCAAAGTTATTTTCAAACAAATTCAATAACCTAATTTCGATAGAATTTCATTTATACATAAAAGTTTAACTATAAACTTCTTATTTACTTTTTTAAAGAAATTCCTTTTTAAACCCATTCGCATTTCAACACAAACTTGATTTTTCAATAATACTTCAATTTACATAAATCAAATTTTATTTCAAAACATCAATTGATTTAATTCAAAAATTTAAGGAATTTTAAAATCATTTAATTTAACCAATCTGGTGTCCGTATATAATTTTCTACCCTAGGGTCAAGTGATACGGATATTTATCATTTCAATCCGCAATTTAAACATTTTACGGTTGTATATCATTTCAAACCACAATCCCGAAATAAATAAAATCCATAACGAACTTGCAGTTTATAACGGTATAAAATACAACATCCATTCAACCAACATCAACAATCAACATCCATCACAATCGTCATCCAAATCAATCAATCAATATCAATATAGAATTGATAATCAATAACGGGTATTAAATTGGCAATTTATATTCAACAATAAATTAAATAATGATTTAATTCAGATAAATTCAAATTAACTGAGATGATGATTAAAATATACCAAACAGTCATAAATAAATTCCTAATCACTTCATAAATTTAATTTAACAAGCATAAGAAATTTTAGAAGTTGTGAGTGGGTTGAAACACTCACCTTTGAATTTAAATCGAATTTAAATTCAAAATAAGCCCAAAATTTGAACATTCTTAGAATTCATCCAAACCCACGTCAAAATCTCTGAAATTTTGATACAATCCCAGCGGATCAAACCGCGTGTGAATCGGACCTCGTAGGAAAAAGTTATTCACGTTAGAAGATTTAAAAACAAAATTTAAATAAATAAAATAGGTTAACAAATATACAAAGCCACGTCACCATTCAATTTCGTTGAAACCCTAGCCAAAACTCGTGCACTCACGTAGATGGAACGAAAGCCGCCACCCTTAAATCTAAATACCTCCGCCACCATGACGATCTGAGACCTGATCGACGATGCTTATTCACTCGCGTAGACCACGCCGACCACCCCAAGCTTACGCGAGCCTCCCAGATCCCCTAGAACGCCAGCGTCGCCATCATGTAAAACGAGACCCTCCGGCTAACTCGTTCGACTCTAAGACCAACTGACCCCATGGATGTGAGCTACTTGCCATCCTCTACCCCCTGGTGTTCGCCGATCACCCTCTGGACGAAGATCCGCCGCACGATCAAAACCCCACCAATGGACGGCCGGAATTTTTTTTGCGAATTCTGGACGAACGGTGCTTTGAATTGAAAAACGGATCACATAATTGAGATGCGCTCGTCGAGAGCTTTGAAACGGCATATAATTTGTTAGGGTTTTGAGGAGTTAAATTTTCGGAATTGGTTTTGATTTTGAATTTGATTTGAAATTGCAATTGGGAATTAGGGTTTTGTCTGCCATTAGAAAGAGGAGTTGAGAGATAGATGTACGTACAGACAAAGAGGAATAAGAAGTGGCTATGGTTTATAACGAGCTATTTATAGACAAAAGCTGAAATTAGAATGGACCAGATTAATTTGGATTGAAAGCTGAACGATAAATGACCCGAAAAGCCCATTTCGACTCCGGAACGAATATGGGTCAACCCATATATCAAAATAGATGCTTTCAAATATTTTAAACTCAATGGAATAGGTTTCAGGTCCTAATTGCATCGTATAAAGAAGTTATGATAACATCAGCTTATTTCAAATTGATTTCAATTGATTTCACTTTAATTGATTTCTAGGCGTTTCGAGCCCGTACGATGAAACGACAAGTCCGATCATTACGAAACCTGAAATCCTATAATAATTCACCGTTATGGATCTGATGAAACTCGTTTCATCGAAATCCGAGTCGGTGGACAAAATGGCTATATTTCAGTTAATTAAATGAATTAATATTAAATTAATTAAATCACATTTTCAATTTAATTTTTAAATTTACAACTTCTATCATTTTTGATTTCTTAACCATTTACAATATTTTAAAACAAGTTTAGATATCAAACTAAAGTTAATTCGTTTAACAATTACAGTGTTTAATTTCCATTGTAATTGATCTCAATTATTTATAATTAATTCCAATAAATTGATTTGATTCAATTTCAATCCTCTTTTTTTTTTAAATCAATTATTATTCTATAAACAAGGTTAACATTTGTTTTACATTCCATTACCTTAATATATTCCAATACCCTTCTTTTATTTGTATTAAGGACTATATTTCAATTATTTTGTAATTTTGTCAATTACACACATTAATTAAGATTTTAAATCCAATTAATTATATTTATCTTAGTTCCATTCCTTCATACATCAATTATTACTTTATGAATAAATTTACATTTCTATTTATTTTATTACATTCACACTTTCAGTTATTGCATTAATTCTCATTAATATAACATTAAAGTTCATTTAATTCTAATTGATTTCCCATTTAAATTTAGTAGACCAAATAAACAAGTAACTTATAACAATTGTTACCATAACTCTTAATCACACTTATGAATTCATTATTTACAAACAAATGTTACAATCCTTATATAACCCAAATTTTATTCAATGGTCATTTATTTCATACTATTTCATTTTTTAATTTAATGTTTGCATTTGTTTCTTATATCAATTTATAACCATGTATAACAATTTACATTATTTCAATTAATTGCAATTTCATTCAAATTGTTAATAATTAGTTTTAATTATCATTTGTTACTTCATTTCAATATTCATTTCAGTATTAAATTACAGATTTTTATTTCTTCCAAATTTAATTACCAAAACTTATTAAATTAACAAATTTAAATCATCGAAAATTATGGGTCGTTACAGCCGATCTTGTGTAGCAGGGGATCCCGGTGTGGTCATCGGTACATGGTTCTAGAGGTGTACTGTGACGGGCGGTACCCCAGTGGCTCAGTCATTCATTGGAATCCATTCTTCAATACGAGCTTACGATTTTGTTTGTAGAACCTAGTATGCTGGAATTTAATTAATGTAACAATTTCAGCTATTTGTATAAGTATTTGTATTGAGACACTATTATTATATCACTGGATTTTCTAGAAAATGTTTTGGTTATTGTAAGGTAAAAACCCGTCGTGTTTATGTGTGACGCGGTCTTACGAGATACCTTTGTTTTTTTAAAGGATTTTGATAACTCTAATAATTCAAGTTGAGTGTGTTTTCTCATGCTAGTTTTTCCAGACTGTCTCGGGTGTTATTTTATTATAATGCTTGGGTCAGACCAAGTATTACAGATTCAGGATAGGAAGCTATGGAGTTCAGGAGGCGAGCTGGATGACAGAGACGTACTTCCGTAATTGTTTAATATTTTCCGCTGTATGAGGACAAGTTATTATAACTGTCCAGATTTGATGTATTGAACTGTTGTACTCTGATAGTGGTATGTATATTAACAGTACAGTTCTTATATTTAAAATCTGTCATTATATATTATATTTTGTTCCGCTGCGACTGTGAGATTCTGTGTTGTTTTATTTTTTTTCTTTTCTTCTACCTTTTTCTTCTTCACCTCTAATGAACTGGTATTTCTGGCACTCAACTGCTCGGCATTTTATACAGTGGACGTATTGAGTTGATTTTCGAGGGTCGAAAAGCCTACCGGTCCGTTACATGTGAGAAGTACCACTCAAAATCTGATGTCAAATGATGATGTTACAATAGCAGTGGCCTACTGCTGATCCAGTGTTTACGCAATGGACACAAAACTTTCCAGAAGATCCTTCCACCTTCCGGATTCTAGAAAATTATCGTAGCCATTACGTAAATAAGGGACCATCCTGCTGCAGTGGTAACTGTAGATTCAATGATTTACACAATGGATGTACTTCCTTCCCGGAAGATCCATAAACAACAGATCCCAGGATCGAAAGCGCCTCCATAGGGTAAACAAAAGAACCATCTACCCTGGAAAAAAATTCGAGGAACTCATGAGTTTAAGTCCGGACAACCATATTGGTTCGAATCCATTTCTTAATTCACCCAAGTGTATTAGGGTTTATCGGTCGAATCCATTCCTGGATTCCACAAATTCATCTGGGTCGAAGTATATCATACTATACTTCTTCGTGGAGGGTACTTCCCCATTCTTTTTACTTCAAAATAATAACATACCATATATAGTACTCATTCAAAATCATAACATCAACTATCACACTTATATAAATTCCATTATATATAAGATTTCATTTTCAGATAGAGTGCTTTCCAAAGTCAATATTCTTGAATATATCAAATCATTCTTATATAAATTCCGTTGTATATAAGATTTATCTCTTCAGATCGAATACCCTCCAAAATCAATAGTCTTCCAAATCACCATATACTTATATAAAGTCCATCTTGTATAAGAATCAAATTTTCCCAAAATCAATTTAACTGTATGAAGAGCCATATGGGATTGAACATCTTTTCTTTATAAAAGGTTTTGAATTTAGAATAGTTTTGTATATATAGAATAGTTTGTAAAATAGTTTGTATATAAAATAGTTTGAAAAATAGTTTGTAAATAAAATAGTTTGTAAAATAGTTTGTAAATAAAATAGTTTGTAAAATAGTTTTGTATATAAAATAGAATAAACTAGTTTGTATAAGAAAAATAAAAGAAAATAGTTTTGTAAAATGGTTTTAAATTAATAGTAGTTTTGCATAAAATAAAAATTCCAATTTAAATTACAAAGAATATCCAACCCAATAACTTTCAATTTCAACGTCAAAGCATATCAATAATATAAGAACATAAGATGTACATATGTCATCATTTCGCAAAATCACATTCGATCGCTCGCTCGATCACACAACTTTGCTTTCGAACTAGTATTGTTCATTCGACTTCCCTATTACAGACTTCGATAAGGTTTTTTGACTAGAAACCATTATTCTCCTTGCATAGCCATACACTATGATAGAGAATTTTAGAATCAAATCAAAAATCCATATCAAATATTCGCCATCAAGAGTCGAATGAAAAATCCTAATACGAAATGGTGTAATTCACCTCGAACTTGTGTACTCAAATCTGGATCAAATTAATTATGCGAATAAAACAATATACGTGAAAATTACGTACTTATTTCAATTTGTTTCATCACCATTACATTTTCATTTAAATTCATTATTAATCTCATTGCTTAAAACAAATATCACTTCATACTTTAATATTTGTTTCACAGAATTTCTCCATTTAATATAAAACATTAATATATTCATTCTCATAACATTGCCTGTATTTCTCTTCATTTTAAAATTAAATTCAATTTCACATGTAATATTTCTCATTTAATACTACATTTATTGCAACATCCATTTATATCATAAACAATTTACAAGTCGTGACTTTATTTAAAATCATTTCACTTTTAGTTCATATTCGTTTATCCTATTAGTTTTCACTTACTTTTCAAATTTATTTATGCCACATTTCATAAATTTAATTAAGTTCATAACACTTTTTTTTTAAATCTCATTTACAGCTTTTCCTTAATCACAATTTCGATTTAAACATGCCAAGGCTTAAAGTTCACACTTGTATATTATTACATTACATGCCAATAATGTATACAACAATTCTATTCATTTACTAACATAAATATAACAAATTTAACCTTGTTTCACTTGCTTTCAATTTAAGGTTACCAAATTCAACTGCATAATTCAACAAAATTTCTTCATTTCAACTTATATATTAATTCAGAAGTTTCAACTATCCAAAATATCCAGATATTCCATTTTATCTCAGTAGTTGAAAATACCAATCAACAAACAACAATATTCACAACCAACATTCCAATTTCATAACCAAATATCCTAATTATTCATTTAAATCCTCTTTAATACACCATTACTAAACTTGTGTTTAGTCCATAAATTAAATCAATAATAATTAGACAATGCTTATAAATCGACTAAATACAACAAATCAACAATAAATGATAATAATTAAATATTACCATTTCACAAATCAAACACATTACAAATAACTATAATAGTTATAAAAATTTTATTCCTTTATATATAACATATAATATTAGGAAAAATTATTTCATTTCAAAACTTATATAAACATTTTATAACACTAATAAATACGCGCTCTCGTATTACACTCAGACAACTCATTCTAGGATATTACTACCCTATCTCTAATGATTTAACCCCAACATGCTAAGGTATGTCTAAACCTGGCTCTGATACCAACTGCAACGACCCACCATTTTGGACGGTTCAAATTGACAATAAACCACACATGTCAGACTCAAACCATTCAATAGGGAGGATTGTTAATAGGGTAAATAAGAAAAAAAAAGGAAAACAAAACATAGAATCTTGCAGCGGAAAGACAAAATATAATAATCAAATAAATAGTTCATGGAGCTGTTTTAAAAATAACATTTGATTACACATTTACAATTCAAATCAGAGTTATACATACATCAGAAATAAACAAATAATGCAGCGAAACACAGAATGCAGTGGAATACTAAATATCAATAATATACTGAATCTTCGTATTCGTCCTCTAGAAAATAGTCTTCAATACACTGAAAAAGCTCAGACTGACCCGAGCTTAATGAAAATACAAAACACTCGACTCAGAACTAAAAGATCTTGTGTAAGTCAGATCAAAATAAGTAAAATAGAAATATTAGTGCAATGGTTTCATAGATGTTACAGGATTTTCATCTCCTAGCAAGTGTATAATGCGAGTATAATTATTTAAAGGGTTTTAAATAATTCAAATATCAATCTTGATCATCTAATTAAAACAAATCCGAAGTTTGAATTAACTTAAACCTTTTAAATAATTCAATTCCAAATAAAATCCAAATTCAAGAAATTATATGGGTATATGTCATTTCAACCAGTATCAAAAATCAACACTTCCAAATCAATGAAAACCGCTCGGGTTTATCATTTCAACCCATAACGATTTTCCCCTAATCTATAAGATCGTTCGGGTATGTATCATTTCAACCCATAGGGATAACAGAGATATAGACATAAATAACATCCAATCATCCAAAATTTCAACGAATAACATCCATCCAGTCACCCAAATATCAACAATTGTACATACAGCACAATCATCATTGAAATCAACCAATAACTACCAACAATTTACTGGTTATCATTAACAGGTATTTGACTGGCAATTTAAATTTCAATATTAAATAAAATGGTAATTAAATTCAATATTAGTCGGATTTAACTGGAATGACAATTTAAAATATACACATCATCAATTCAATTTATCTAACATAAGAAAATCTAGTAGTTGTGGGTGTTTGCTCACCTTTTGTAGCTACGAAGGCGATGATAAAAATGAAGCAATATGAAGATTCCTAGCAAAAATCCAAAAGCAAAGCAAATCTAACAAAGCTTAGACACGAACACGAATCAATAAACAAGTTTCAACTACTTCCAACTCCCAAACAACCCAATATCCAAACTACGGACAAACCTGAAACTAGGTCATCTTTAAGAAAATATTCGAACCAGAATATTACTGAATCTGTAAAAGTGACAAACTAGAAAGTTGTTACAAATTATTTTCTCTCCACTTTCAATAAAAGAATCACTCAAAAAGCTTCGGTCTTGAGGAAGTTATGGTCAAAACAAACAGAGGTGTTTTCTGAGTTGAAAATCTAAGTTCAAAAATACTTCGAAAAGATTTAGCAAATTAAGGAATTTGAAGAACTCATTTAAAAGAAAGTTGAAGCCACTAGAAAAATAAATGGTATGAAAAAATAATCACACAATTTGGTTCATTTCTGAAGGAGATAGGATTGATACAATATGGGGTATTTTCGGCCAAAACTGGACCAGAGAAAGGACTTGAAAATGGAGTTATTGTACAGAAATATTCGGAATGGGAAGAAGGGTTCAACAACATAGTTGTTGCCATTGAAATTATACACGGTTTCAAAAAAATAATATTTGATTTGGAGTAGTTTAGTGGAATATAGAAGCCATGGAAAGAATGGGAAGAAAGAGGGAAAATAAGGAAGGGGAAAAGAAGGGAAAAAGGAGAAAGAAGAGGAGAGGGAAGGTGAAAGGAGATGGATTTGGAGATGGTGGAGAGGGCGACGACTATATGGGAGGAGGAAGGGTCGAAGTAGAGGAGGAAAGGAGTTTTGATTTATGAGATTTTTGGAGTTCTAGATCTATATTTCTCTGTAGATTTTGAGGAGAAAGAAGAAGTGTGCAGAGAAAGTTTCTCAGGAGAAAAATTATGTACGTAGATGTTATCAGATAAGAAACATAAGGTCGTAGGCAAAGGAATGGTCACATGACTGACTAGAGTCTCTTGGTTAACCAAGGCCCATTAGACCAAACAAACCCAATATGCCTTAGCCAAATAAAACACTACCAATTCATGTTAATTTTTCATAGTATTTCAAATTTTTAGAGCAATAGGAATTTGATTTTGACGAAACAAAAAGTAAGGGGAAGATCAGAATTTAGTCTAGTATCATATAAAAAGAATAAAATTCTAAAATTCAAATTTAAATTTTTCAACCAAAAGTCAATCTTTGACTAAGGTTGACCAAAATTTGAAATTTCACAAAAATTTTATTAAATTAAATTTGGTCAAATAAAACACTCAACATCACAAATTCAATTTTTTTTTATTAAATTCAAAATGCTGCCATTTTAAAGTTGTTAAAAGTTACGGATCGTTACACTTTATCTTAATTAAAAGATGTAATATCAATTAATGCAATATTAATTTGTTTTCCCTTAGCATATTTAAAAGGTTAAATGCCATTAACTACGCATCCAATTCTCATCCAATTACATTCAAACCTATGTTATCATCCTTATTATTCAATCAACAATACCCTATGAATTATATTAACATAAGTTTACATTTTATTACATTCATTATTTTACCGTTAATATCTTTTACCATATTAACTACAATAATTAATTACATAAATTTTCATTGATTTCCAAATTAATTCCAACATATTAAATAATGAGATGATAAATGAACAATTGTTACTTTTAAGTAATTTAATTATATTTATATGTTTATTATCTACAACAAATGTTATGACTACTTACACATCACTGATTGTATTCAATTTCAATTAACAACATATAATTCCAACATTCAATTGCCTTAATTCCATTAATTACCCATTTAATATTCAAACGGACAAATTAATGAGAAGATAATCACAAGCATCGTTTATAATAATAGTCCATATCCATTATCTTATCATTTACAACCAAGGGTTATAAAAAAATGATTTTATATTCTATATTAACCTATTCCAATCAATTACATATAATTTCATCATTAAATGCATCATTAAATTTATTTCATTATTTACAATTATAACCAAATGACCTTACAATTATATCCATTGATTGAAATTGGATTAAAATGGTTATCAATTACATTAAATCAACATTACTATATTACATTCTAATTTTTTTATCATTACAAATCATAAATTTTAATTTCTTACTATATTAAAATTTCAAAATCTTATTAAATTTAATATTTTAATTACCAAAAAATACGGGTCATTACAAAATATCATTGATATAATATTATAGTTATTTTGTTGCGATTGTGAGATTCTGTGTTTTTTAGTTGCTTTTCTCTTCTTCTTCTTCTCTTATTCTTTCTTCTTTCTTCCCTATAACTATCCGCCTTTCTGTTCGATTTGGGTTGGGATGTGTAGTTTATCGTCAGCTTGAAAGGTACAGAAAAGTGGGTCGTTACAATTTCGGTTTGATCATTTTAATATGATTGAAATAGAAAATCTTTCCACGTGTTTGGAGAATATCCTTATACCATTTTATAAATATGTAATCTCTATTGAATGTTTGTTTATTTGGTAGTTAAATAAACAACTATCAAATCTTTGCCTAAATATGTAATCCTTCTTAATTTTGGTGGTATGGAAATATTTCCTACTTAACGTCGAAGGATTTTCACTCTGGAAATATCTAAGAGAAACACGTGAATTATATGATATAGTCACCGTTAGTGGTGCTATACTGTACGTATAAACTAATTTTGTTCCTCTAGGACAAATAATGAGGAGATCCCTCCGCACAAACGGTTAGGGGAAGATCTTCGCTTTTATGTATTATCTGATTATTTCTAAAAGAACCGGTATTGAGCATTCCGAAAATCAATCGATTGGTTTTGGAACATCTGGTAAGCGGGGGAGTGTACTTGTAAGAGATGACTCAAAACTATAACCACTCCAAAACCATATACAGGTTCTATGCTTGGCGGAGATTTGAGATCTTTGTTTGGATGTTGGAATCCATATGTGATTCCGAGACCCATTGGGGTATGAGAATCCATGTGTGATTTCGAGATCTTTGTTGAGTTGTGGGAATCTATGTATGATTCTGAGACCTATTGAGGTATGGAATCCATGTGTGGTTTCGAGATCAATTTAGGTGGGGTGCATGAGCTGGAATTCCAAACGTAGCCTCTCCAGCGATAATGACTAAAACTAGAGATATGATGCATAGCCAGGGGTTTAGCTAACCCATGAGGATGCAGTCGTCTCCTTCTTATAGTTACCTACAATTGTTATACATGAATGGAGGGATGCCTTCGGCCTTGCATGTCTAGCTATGTATTTCCTACTGTACATCACTAGGGATGTATTATTGCTTCGGAAGGATAACTCTGATTCTTGTGCAGAAGGACCGTTCTCGAAGTACCGAGGGCACCTTTATGGAATCATACACAATTAATGAACGTGCCTTAGTGGTTTTTGGTTATATACCTATTATTGTTGTGATGTACACTATTGACCATCACAATCACTTGATTATTGTTTTACCCTTAGACATTATTATAATATCACTTGATTTTCTGTAAAAGGTTTTAGTTATCATAAGGAAAAATCCATCCATGTTTATGTGCAGCGTAGTCTTATGAAATACCTTTGTTTTGAAAGGTTGAAATAACTTCAAATAAATCCATTTGATTGTGTTTCTCACGCTAGTTTTACCAAACTGACCCGAACATTGTTTTCTATAATGTTCGGGTTAGCCCGAGTATATTTTCTAGATTTAGCTCGATACTTTGGAGCTTTTACGAGATGAGTTGGATTCTTCAAGACGTATTCATGTATCTTATATTCTTC